>OU862872.1:3750000-4375000 GCA_917880715.2 Matsumyia berberina
TTTTATAAGAAATTTATATATGAAGAAAGGACATTAATAACGAAAAAATATGTTCTAACTTGAACAAAACTATAGGCAGTAAATTGATTCTGCAAGGCCAAATGAGATTTAGTATTTAAAAATAATGGTAACTCTATTGAAATTTCTTTCTTTAATACGATATTTCTAACAAATTCATGTTCGGTCTCAATTTGAAGTTTCCGTTAAATTCAAATATTTCAAAAAAAGGCAATAGTTATTGAACACGCTTCCCAACATTCTCCAAAAATTCGCCAATTTGCCACCATCTTGCCGCAATCGCCCAAACTCACGCACATTTATAAAGAAAATGAGACAATATGGGTAAATATGGGCGATCCATGGAAAAATAGCTTGTAGACATTGGAAAATGGGTTGGAAATACGAATATCTCGTTATAATCTCTGGTCAGCAGTCCAACGCACTAACCAGTAATCACTGAGCCGCCGCAACCATCTTAGTAAGGAATACAATATTTCAAAAAGTGAGAGTTCAAAAAACAGCAAGTATAGGCACCACGCGAGCCCTACACTCATGCCCGACCGATGCCTTAACCGTCTTCCTGCATCTCCTACCCCCGATTTCCATATCAAAAATACTGTACTGTGTGGGTATGAAACAGCCAAACCCTTCGGTCACAGCAACATCCTGGACCTACTACTAATATTATTGGTGGCTCCCTAAACAGACTACATCACTCGCAACATAAACTTCTTTTAAAGTTTGACTCCAGGTTTTATTTCTAGAGTTAAATGGGAGGAAGTGCTAGACGGCTACGACGCACCCATCTACGCAGATTATTCAAAAAAGGACTGCGGAGTTGGCGCGGGAAATTTATTAGAAACCCCCAACGAAGCCAAATACCACCTCCCTGATCATACCAGCGTCTTTCAGACGCTTCTGACAATCCGGGACGCTGAACCACCGCTTAAAAACGACTCAACGCCCACGCATAACTTTGCTATCTTAGTCAATAACAAAGGCATTGAGTCTGCCTCCATATCCTTTTGGCTAATGAAACCATGCCGGAATGAACTGAAGAGTCTAGGTAGCCAGTTCAGAGTCGCACTCCTGTGGATCCGGGTCACACGGACATTCCTGGGAACGAACGTGTCGACGAACTTGCTAAGCAAAGTTCAGCCCTTGACAGCTCACTAGCGGAACAAGTCGATACTCCACTGGGGGTTGTCAAGGGCAATGTTCATTCACTCTCCTATTGCTGACGAACCTCAGATGGAGCAGAACAAACGACAACAAGCATTAAGCAAACCATTCTTTAACAACCTTAAGGAGATCTCTGTTGGGGAAATTGAGAAATTGATGCGCTCCCTTAACTCCATCAGATGGATCCGACGACCCCTTGATCATACTTAGGCTCATTAATAATCAAAACGGCGGTGGCTGAGCGCTCATTGAGTTCTTTTAACATCCACTTCTACCTAAATACTAACCTACCACCAATGCATAGTCACAGAAAAAAACCGGAAAAACACCCTCTCACCCCGCTTAATTTGAATATTTTCAGTGTGTCCGGACTTAACCAAGATGACGTCGGTGCGCCTGCTGCACCACAGATTATGAGCAGTTTCATATAGTTTAGGTTAGACATGGGAGTTTGGCGTTAGAAGATGTGTCGTATTTATTTCTTAAAGGGTAGGTTCTTAAAGGGTCCTGGATAGTGACAAGGCAAGTGGGTTGTATCCTCAGAAAATTGTTCATCTGTGAAATATCTAAAAAGCTCTTCTTATGTTGTTCTCAGTTCCTTAATGTTGTACCGCTAAATGATTTGTCCCGTAACCAATACTTGAGTGATTTCCTGTCTTTTCGTACTACTTTATCTGTTCTGTCTTCTTTAGACGGAGGCCATAGGGTTGTTATATCTCAAGTGTTTAACAACTGCCATCTATTCTTTGCTTAATATCGAATTATGCAAGGCAAGGCAGATGTATACTGAGCCTTTTTTTGTTAATTGTGTTTGCCGTGGCTCAGTAATTAGTGCGTTGGATTGCTGTAAGAGCGACGTGGGTTTAAGCCCCAGCCATGTTCATCGAACATCATAACAAGCCTCCGGAAGTTTAATCTATACTCTACATACCGATATTATAAATGCGAAAGTGTCTCTGTCTGTTACGTTTTCACGGCTAAACCGCTGAATCGATTTCGATGAAATTTAGTACGAAGATAACTGAAGCCTAGGGTATGAACATAGGCTAAACATTTTCAAAATCCTCCTACTGCCACGCTCATTTTTCGCAAAACGCACTTTTTTGAGTTATTTTACAAGGAACTGGAAAAATCTTGCTTAAGCATACATTATATAAATAATCCTGACATTAGGTATAGCCACGCCTACTTTCCAGGGGCGCTTTCCTTAATCAGTTCTGGGGAACAGTAATTGTTAAAACTCGGAAGTAAAACTCGAGGATTCTGTAGAGTTATTGTATACTTCTTCTCCACCAGGAAACTTATCTCACATCCTTAACCTTAAAGTTGTTGCCCAATTTAAACTCTCCGAAACTGTGCAGGTGAAGACTTTGTACCACCATGCAATCGAAGCCAGGATTTTCACAAATGTCAATCAGGGAAAAACTGTCATCATCCCTTGCATTACTCTGAGCCCATCCGACTACCACTTTGCGTTCAATCGTCTGCAATTTTCCGTTGAGTTTTGATACGCCATGAATTTCAATAATCTACAGGGAAAGAGCTTGAACGCGGACAATGTAGACCTGAACGTGACTGTTTCTCCATTGCGCGCTTAGGATCAATTCACCTGACAGCCTGGTCATCCCGGAGCCAGAAAGAAAACCCAGGAATATTGTTTACAGGGCCTTAAAGAATTAATGTGAGGGATTGAAAGTCTATACTTACTCATCAATGGTTTGAAACCCGGGAAGGATATAGGGTATAATGCGATGTGTTTCCACCCGGACGTAGTAGCGGGTATCAGCTAGTTTGTAATAAAAGAGCTTTTCAATTTGCCGTTCGGAGTCGGCACTAAATTGTAGGTCTCTTCCATTCGTGCGAAAAATATAACACCCACAACATAATAGTTGCGAGAAGCTGTCGCGCTAGCTATTTATTTTTTTCTTGCTAATTCGTCAGCCATCTCATTCCGACTCAGCCCAATTTCGATTAGGATCTTTGACGGATGCTCAAGGTACCAAAGAGTGTCATTTGTGAATTTCTGTTCGCTGACTTTTTATTGTTCCCAGAGTTCGTTCATTGGGATGCATTAATGAGTTGTCTAGTTTCTTTCCTAATGCTAACTAGCTCTTCAGTCCATGAAGGAAGAGATCTTTTAGTCGTCCTTTTTGTAACTGGAATTGCTTTCAAATATGGATGATCTTATGGAAGTTACATATGTATATTGATCAGTAACTCGTCAACTTAATTTTCTTAATTGACATTTCGTATCCTTATGCAGGTTAAAGTCTCGTTGAAGTCATAACAATGAACAGTTTGACAAGGATGCCAAAAATAAATACAAAACTTTTTACAAGTCGAAAGCTTGACCATCAGGAAACTCCTATTGAGGTTTAATTGCGCATCTGTTTGAAAGATACTGGGTGATGTCAAATTAAGAAAATTCGATTCGATTTTTCGACCTCTCAGAGTGGCATCTCCTTAAATTAAAACCTTGATTCGTCCTCCCGTCCATTTTTCCTAATAACCACAGTGTGTTCCCATTCATTAGAAAGACTGGTTAGTGGAAGTTTAGTACCTAGAAGTTGTAGTTATAATGATGAGCTGGTTGAGTAATTTTTAAAAATTCGTTGCATACCGTTACATACTATTTACTTCAAAGGTACATAGTACATATGTATGCAGGTCATTTCTTTCTAGCAGGCTTTCTTACATTTTTGCAAATTGTCAAAATATCAATTTTCTTGAACATTGTTTTAATTTTTCCAGAACATTTGAGTGTATTAGTCTTCCAACCAAACACAATTGAAAATGGATAAAGAAAAGCCCCATTCAACGACCAATAGTCAACGATCATCGACCACACGAGACAATCCTCCAACTCCGCCACCTGAACAATGTAAAGAGCACAAAAGAAGGGAAGAACGTGACACTTCGTCACAAAAAGACTACTCCGAACCGATGCAACGCCTAATGGGTTTTGAAGATCGAAAATCAAACTTTTATAAGGCTTTGGAAGAAGCCTTGGCGGTAGATTTCACAAGAATTAGAAATGACGTTGAAAACGATCGTGTACCGGACCATCTGCCCAAGTATCCCGTCAAAGATGGAGAAATCCCCACAATCGAAGAAAAAACTGCCTATTATTGCAACCTGCTGAAGAATGAATGTTACGAGTATATAGAACCTTTGCACGAAGGAATAGGCTTATCGATTGCGTCCGCAATAGAGACTCACACGGCCTTCGCGCATTTGAACAAATTGCACGATTTATTGGAAAAAATCTGTGATATGCTAGACCAAAACTACAAGATGCAGGTATATATGCAGGATTTGAAAAGATTGACCGAATTAAAGAACATCGATAAGAAGGTGAACGGACAGATGAATAAATTAAATTGACAAAGTAATGTTATTGATTTTCAGGATCTCAGTGAATTTGAAGACTTGGAACTTTCTGAACCTGAATCCGATCTTGAAACTAACATTTCCCTATTGAGCTCTATATTGGAAGCGGCAAAGACCACCTCAACCAAAAGGAACACAGCTAAACAGCGGTAATTTTTATCAGCACTTTATTTCATAGACATAATTTCATATTTTATATCCTAGTGCTCGTGAGAGAAGCAAGTCCGTATTTGCAAACGGACCTCATCATCCCTCTGACAAAGACTCTAAGCCACCGACACTCCGACGTCAGAGCGCCTTTGCAGAAGGCAAAGCAAAGGTATCCAAATGGACAAAGGTCAAAGCAGCCTTCAAATGGGAAAAAGCGAACGTACCCGCCCTAAATGAGGGTAAAAGTTCCGATTCCGGTATCGGGTTGACACCAATGAATCATGAAGTTGCCAGATATTTACGGGTTCCCTCACTTCCTTGTGGTGGAAGTTCAGCTGACAGTGTTCTCAGCTCATCGTCAGGGCATCTTCTCAGTGAGACCGGCACACCGGGTACCATAAGCTCTGCGAGCTCTGTCGACGACATCGAACGTGCTTCTCAGTCGACAAGTAAGTTTTTGTTTAATTCATTAAGGCGATGCGATGCATTCGTGCATTTCACCATGAAAGTGCTTCTCGATTGTTTACATTCGTTGGAATAAGAAATTCATGGAAAATGTTGGTTTCAATAAGCAAAATTTATTTAGGTTAGCAGGGCAAATCCCCCAGGAGGTATTTTTAGAAATTTGGAGAATTGTTTTCTATGCACTTGTGCAAATTATTACGCGTAATTAAATGTAAGAACGCTGGAAATCAAGGCTCCATGGTTTGAAGACGAAATTCCTGAAGATGCAAATTATAATGCAAAGACTTCCGCTCTAGCATATCAAAGAACGTTATTTACGTTATTTATAAGTTTAAATCGGATGAAGAATGACGGATTATACTCCCCGACGAGAGGTGGTGCCGCGAAAAATGTTCGGTGTTCCTGGCTGGGGCTTGAACCACGCCGCTTGGTCAGCAGTCTAACGCACTAACCACTGAGCCACGGCGACCATAGAGCTTTCAAGGGCGTAATAAGAGGCTAGGTTTTAAGCAAAATTCGGTTAATAGTTTGGACACTTTCTTGATGACAATGAGCTTTGATCAGTTTACAGCAAACCATTTCGTCAGTTCCTTATCCGATACTGATGTGAACTACGAAGCAGCAATTTAAGGAAAACGCAGAGCTACAATTGAAGCAATGAGATTCGAGGACATTATTTCAACCAAGCTCAATGATTTAGGTTAGGTTAGGTTAGAAGGGTGTGTGATGAATAGGCCTCATCACTTCCACTCGGAGACCTGAAGGTCCATTGTGAGTACCCTTTTAATATTGTGGGAATAGCAGTAAGGTTCTCGGGACAGCCTAGGACCTATCCTATTGTTGGCTGTTTTGTGAACCAGTTAGTACTCGTTAAGAATCGGAGTAGGTCCGTTAACTGTAAGTCTGTTACCTCTTCTATGCTTGCAAAGAACCTTGATCCTAATGCGCGTCGACGTCGTTCTTGCAGGGCGGGGCAGTGGCACAGCAGATGTTGGATTGATTCTACCTCCTCTTCATCTCCGCAGCTTCTGCACAAATCGTTGGACTCGATTCTCCATTTGCAGAGCATGACTCCGATGGCGCAGTGCCTTGTGATAACTCCAGTGAGCATGCGGATAGAGGATCTGTCCAGTGCCAGAAGGCACCTTGTTCTAGTTTTATTTAGTTTCGGCCATAGCGTACGAGAGGTGGCGCAATACTCTCTGGCTAGCCAGAAGGAGTTGGCTTCTTTCTCTATTGTGCTGTCTATTATCCCATGCAATCTCCCTATCGGTGGCATTACAGCTGTGTCTGCTTCGCTAATGTTCATAGCCAATCCCAATCTTGCCAATTCATCGGTTTTTCGTTCCCTTCTATGTCCTTATGTCCAGGAACCCAGCAGAGTTTGACAGTATGGTGCCTTATGGTGATCAGCGTGTCTCGACATTTCTTGACTGCCTTTGATTTGATTATATTGGATTTTATCGATTTTAAAGCTGCCTGACTGTCAACGAAGATGGTGAACTCCGATGGGGGAAGGTGACAATCTCTTATGCAGCCTGCAGCTTTTTCTATTGCCAGAATCTCGGCTTGGAAGACGCTACAGGTTTCCGGCAATCTAAAAGATTCCTGTTTTTGTAGGGTTTCCGAGTAAAATCCGGCTCCGGTTCCTGTTTCCATTTTTGAGCCGTCAGTGTAAATCGCGATTTCGTGCTCAATGGTTTATTACATCTAGTGTTAAAATGTCAGAAATATAAAATATTTTTCTATCTTTCTAGGACGTGACTCATCAAAAAGCGATTCCAAATATGACTCCCGAATTACATTAGAAGGTGAAAACCATCGTAGTCATTCCATGGACGGAGATCTAGGGTCACTTTACAACAGACACGTGAGTCATTTTCAAAAATCATCAAAAAAAGAAGACTTGACTTCACACAAAGCCATTTTTATACATTAGGAATTGCAGGATTCTTCGCCTGTTCATACAAAACATCAAAGAAATCTAAGTGAAAGTTCAGAGCACAAAAATAGCCCATCCACTAGTCAAAGCTCATTGGATCGCATTGCTGACGCAGTGAAGAAGCCCACAAAATCATCCTCTCTAAAAGGCATGCGTAAGAGTAAAATAGTACCCGACTTCGAAGCACTTCCAGAAGATGCCATCGCTGACATAACCAACAAACCCAAACGGATAAAAATTCTCCCAAGTCCACTTAATTTAAATATAAGACACGTAAGCTTGCCTCACATGACTTGACCATAAATCTACTACATGTTCAGCTTACTACTTTAAGGACCTCAATGAATCAGATTATGCGGATATATCCCAATCACCCAACGTGACGGCCAGAAGCCCCTGGGAAAAATCGAAAAACCGAAAGTTTCAGTCCCCCGGAAACTCATCGGTACCCAGTAGTCCATCACGACACTCTGAGTTCTTCCCAGAGTTTGGTAAGTGAATTCATGGATGTATCCATGTTTATGAATCACCTTTCGCATTTATCTCCACAGAAAGTGAAGACCTATCGAGTGGTGATTTCTCTGAACCGACTACTCCGCATAGTAAGCTATTTTCGAGTAATAGTTTACACATGCAACAGGAGGAGATTAATCAACGTTACACAGCACTAAGAGAAAGGCTTAAGATGGAATTCGAAGCCAAACGACAAGAGTGGGACAAAATTCGCAATAACTACAACAACCCCAAGACATCTGGTTTCTATGGAACACTACTTGGTCTCATTAAATATTTCACTAATACAAAGAATAATTTTCAGCTTATCATTTCCTTGGAAAGGATGACCCCCCACAACAACAAGCAAAGTCAGTGTCTACAAAATTGCTAGAAGAGAATTTGACACCTGACTTCAAGAAGAAGCTACACAAATGGCGTGTAAAGAAGCAAATATCTTTACATGGACACGCAGTGCCTAAGGAACAGCAAATTTCGCCGACAAAAGACTCGGAGTCAAAGAAAATCGATTGGAATTTATGGAGAACAGGGCAAATAAAATTAGAGGGTCAAGGACTTAGCCCTCTGCCAGATCAGAAGGATTTACCTGAGGAATTTCAAAAGAAATTAGGTAAAAGTTAAGACGTTTCATTCTTATTACATGGCCTCAACTTTTTGCTAAGATTTCGCTTTAGAACTGTCTTCATCGGCCTTTTTTCAATAAGTCATTTTTTCATTCAAGACATTACACCGTTAATCTCTTTCCTACACATCCATAAGCAGATGTCTTCAGCTCTATGGCGAAGGTTTTATTAAACAGGACCTTTCAAGGCTCTGAACAAGTTCTTAAGCAAGTGAGCTTTGCTAAAGCTAATCTTCAATAAAACCAATGTTGGTCTATTTCTTCAGTCTTGTCAGTCTAAACCTTTTCCAACATAGATAACGTTAGGGTAAGAAGAGCTGTTTGTACCAGTATACAGTCGTTAACGTAATATTTTCCCATGGCGCTTAAAATCTGGATCGAGTCGAACAAGTTGTCAAAACACGAATCAGGCCACCTTAGGTTAGGTTAAGGTGGCTCCCACCCAAAGTCAACACACTGGGCCAATGATAGATCCGCTGCGATGCCACATCTATCTTAAAAAATTTTCTTTGCCTATTCGTTGAATCTATTCGAGCTTCTAATGAAGCGGAGGAGACTTCTAACATCTGTATTGGTCACATCGCCTAGATTGTTGTAAAATAAGGCCTAAGTGAAGTTTCCTTCTATGGGAGACAGATTGGCAGGTACAAAGAAGGTGGGGAATATTTTCCTCCTCCTCCTTGCCTGTACAGCTTATACAGAACTGATTTGAGTAAACGCTAAGTCTGGTTTTATGCTTGCTTATTAGACAGTGTCCAGTGAAGACACCTATAGTAGCGCTGATATGCAATCTCTTAAGGGAAATCGAATCCTTAGAGCATTTCAGATCCAGCTTGGGGCAAATCTGTTTTGTCACTAAACACATTGTACCACCTGCCCACCTAAGATTTCTCAATCCGAGAGTATCTCGCTTAATTTTGAGTTTAGAGGTAGCGATGGGTATGCCCAAGATACCATATTCTAGTAAAATGGACATTGTTGTTCCATATCTGACGAGTTGATCAGCCCCACAGTTCCCTTAAACGTCCCTAGACCCGTCACTCAATACAAGTGAATATTGAACCGTACGCCACCTTAATTATGCCAATTTCGCCGCTCTTCCACTCAAATTTCTTCACAGTTCCTCCTCAATCTCAATTTCCCTGATGGGCCCAACTGTGGCCTAAGTAAAAAGCTACATTACACAATTCAACCATCTGCGATGAGTCAGGCTTCCCTGCGTAACTTTTTATTGGAAAACATTTCACAAACTTATGCAAAGTCTAGGAGTCGGAAGTCTTTGTCTGATGTCATACTGATTTCTGACGGTCTCTTAAATAAATTTCTCATCATATTTCAGAACAATGGAATAAAATTAAAAGCTCAGGACCCGCTCATAGTGGTCACGACTTTATGAAACGGGCCACAAAACCGGAACAAGTTAAAAAGCCTCACGATGATGAAAAACAAAGATCAGAGAAGGATAAATCGAGGACACATGAACGGGACAAGCTTGAAAGGTTGGTATTCCTGAAATGTTATGCACTTTATATCTTTTACGGAAAATGTTTACACTTCTCTTTATAGACTGTCAAAACTGAAAGCTATCGTTGCGGATCCTCGAGCCAAAGAGATTGAAGTCAAAACAACCACGGGTGTTATGAAATTTGAAGGCATCTCAAGAAAGTTTACGCGAAAACTTTACGAATGGGAGAAAGCACGAGGTATTGGACCAGAATCATCAACATTTGCTCTCTTACATCCTGGCTATTGTCCCCTTGACGTTGGAAGGATTCCAAAGGAAGGCAACAAAAGTAAGCATTCAGGTTTTGTCTCAGTTCAAATAAGGATATTATTCTTTGATTAATTTAGATGAAAGTTCACCAACTTTGAGTAGATCACTGTCTCTTGACAGTGTAGCTCCGAATTTAATACTCCCAATCATATCCCAACAAACATCGAGCTTGTCCTTAAATGATGTGAACGACTTGAATGAGGCTGAAAGCACAGATGCTGAACTAAGAGTGGACTCAGATTTGAAGCACACAGATGAACCAGATGAGCCCGAAGCTGTGATGGTTGAAGTTGAGGATCATATAGTCGAAACCGCATCACCTTTAGTAGCAGTGTTGCCGATGGTGGAGCATCAAACACCTGTCTATAGATATGCAGAAGATGCCTGCAGTGACTTTTGGTATGAACTTCAAAAACATGTTCTTCAAGTCTGTGTTTGAAAATTAAATTGGTATCTTGCAGCAAATCCCGTAGTGTACAAAGTTTTGAATCTCATTATAACACCGATGGGGACAAGTTGAGAACCCTGAACTACATAAATGATCTGTGGTTACAGTTGGAGAGCAGAAATGAATTCAGTGACAAAGATCTAAAATATTTTCAGACTGTGTTTTCGACAATGCGAAGTTCATTTTCGGATTTCGAAAATAATTTAAGTAGCACAGCAGCGAAACGGTCTTTCGTAAAAGTCAAGGAGTTGGTCGATGATTTGTTCGAAATTGTAAGCAAGTTTTTTTAAACTAATTAAGATGAATGCGGATGATTGTCAATTTACAGAATAATTTATTACAACTTGAGGAGGCTTGCTGCCAAGAATTAATCGATGAACGACAAATAGTATTCCGTAAGAAACTGGATGATCTTCACACGACGCTTAATGAAGTTCGGCAGCATATTGGTATGGAACTGAATTATTAAGCTTATAATATCTAGACAAATTTAACTCAGTAAAAACCTGGTTAGTGTTCTAACAGAAGCATTAAAAATTGGGTTTCAATAGGTAAGAAATAGATAGGCAATGGTTGAGCTATCTAAATATTCGATTGCTTCTTCATTGTAAGAGTTAAATGAACAACTAATTAGTTGCTAAATTATCTGTTACCTACGACCAGGAATTTTTTTCAAACTTATCCCAGAAACCTATAAGGTTAGAACCAGCGCTGCCGCTTGACACATAGTATATTACAGTAGACCCAAAAAAAAAGCTAGTAGATTCAAACAAAAGGTAGCAGATCAGTTTTCATGTATCATCAAGATTTAATTCATTTGTTTTTTCAAGTTTATACAAAAAATGGTATAAAAAAAAAACAGTAGTAATAAACAATAAACAAAAATAAATAAATTAGCCTTCCTGAAACTCTCCATTAACAAACAAAATATAACAAACAATGAACACAAATAAATAAATGTACAGTTCATCTGTTGGTTCAATGATCACAGAGCCTTTCAAAAGCCCTTTGCAAAGGAAAATGTTCGAAACCATCTATGAAAAAGGATTTGAATTGAAATTCATCATTTAATCGAATTCAAGTTTGAAGATGAGGTAAAAAGATAGTAGATTTCTGGAGGAAGCTGGTAGATAGTAAAAAGACTTAAAAGGTAGTAGATCTGCTAGCTTTGTAGTAGAAGTGGCAGCGCTGGTAAGGAAACCTCCCCGAGATGCCTGCAGACGTTTGTTGATTTTGATTTAACTGTGACAACTTACTTAACGTGCTCCCGATCCGTGGAGGGTCTCTGCCTGAGACATGGTAACCTTCCAGCCTATTCGATCCTAGCCATGCTGTTTCTAGTTGTCCAAACCAAGCCTTCTGGTATCAGAGATAGCTTCGTCTTTAAAATAGAGATTCTGTCTTCGTTGTCGCCTCGAACCTGGGTGCTGAGATTCGAAGATTCTCTTAGCTGGAGCATTACTGTCCATTCGTTCGGTGTGACCGAGCCTGTGGCTTTTTGGACTGCATCCACATCTTGATACAGCTCATAGAGCTCGCGGCTGTATCTTCTTCTCCATTCGCTTTCCACGCATACGGAAACAGGTATCCCACGAAGGAATTTTTCTCTCGAAAGTGTTCAATACCTTGCTCCATCACACTCTCAACATTATGCCCATTTAGAAGCTGCTGGAAATGCTGCTTCAACACATCTACAATTCCTTGTATATCAGTGACTAGGTTGTAGGTTCCCTTCTCTTTTTCGAAAGAGCCTTCGTTCCGACCTTGAAGCCAGCTGTCAGTTGCTTAGCCGTGCTGTAGAACTGCCGGTTGTTGTTTTTATTGTGCGATTCTGCGATTTACGTGAGTTGGGAGACTGTGTATCCTCTCAGGACGTTATTTTCCTTCCTTTTGCCTTTGCATTTTCTGTCACCTTCTTCAAGTCCACGTACACATCGTCATACCACGGACTCTTCATGGCGGGTGGCTGGTAACTAACTGGGTCTCCACAGATTGTTGACATTTGTGGATGGTGTCTCCCACTCAGGCGCTCTCTGGAGGCTCTGCCTACTTCAGTCTTGCTAAGGCGTCCAACGTTAAATTTCTTTTTTTGAACAGATCGCAGCTTTTTTTCATTGGACAGTCGAGCTCTGAATTTCACCGCAACAAGAAAGTGATCAGAGTCGACGTTTGCCGCTTGAAATGTTTGCATATTCAGATTGTTGTATGGATGCGAAAAATATTCTGTGGACATGGCCGGGACTTGAACCCACGCAGCTCGCACAGCAGACCAACGCACTAACAACGGCGATCACTTACGTTCCTGATAGATCTTTTCTTTCTATGAGTTACCCAGTTCATGTAAAATTCTGTCCAAGCTTAGATCTATTCACCGATAGTGAAATTTCTCCTCGCCCTCTGAGTTCTGTACTTCCAAACTTTGAACTGATACCCTCATATGTATGTATTTATTTTATTTTGCAGAAACCGAAAGAAATAATTCCCATTCTGCTGTTCCAGAGATAAATGTCACATTAGACGACGGATTCGATGGTTGCTACAGTGTGTCAACTACACTCGCTAATACCGCTGTGGCTATAGCAGCAGCTGCCCTCTCTACTACCCTGGAAGCATCGGATGATCTGAGTACGCCTGTCAATGACACTGCTGATGGTGATACCAACAGGAAGGCACCCAATCGAAATTTCAGTAATGGCAGCGGCAAAAAGAAACTACGTCTTCGTAAGATGGGATCAAGGCAGAACAGTAAAACCGAGAGTGACAGCAGTGATGGCGAATGTGCTAACGTTCTAGAAACTCCACGAAGAATTAAACGGAAAGCAAGTAGCAGAATCAAGCAAAGATCATTTGATGATGACAAGAAATCAGCTGAGGAGAACCGGCCACCAGAAGATGGAAACGCTGGCGATGATATTGTGTATGTTTTGAAAGTGAAACCTGGTCAACTCATCGAGCAGAAGGAAATAGCCCATGACAAAGGATCAAAGTTGTTAATATCGCCCACAGAATCCTGTGTCGAACTTATTCACGCACCGCAACCGGAAACCGTTTCGACTGCCAATAAATCGAATATTTTCGTAAAAACCAAGCGAAAAGTCTTCACCACGGTGGAAGAACCCGATGGACTTGCTATGGTAGCCACTGAGTTGGATGGACCGAAGGAAACCACGTCAAAAATTACCACACTCTCTGATAAACCGCAATCGACGAACGGATCGTTATCGCAGAATTATTCTAACAACATCTCTAAGCCCGCCATATCTCCAGGAATCAGAAACATGATTTCAAAACTTTCCGAGAACATGCCTTTGGAGAGGCTTGCAAGCTCCTCATCGCTATCTAATCAAGATAAGGCTGCTCTAGGGAATTCACATAAAAACATTTTTAAATCTGTAAGCGCTGGCAACATATTCGGGGAAGTACCTGCTGACATTCAGAACAAACGCGACAACAGCTTGTCCGCAAAATCGCTAAGCTTTGCAAGCATTAAACAAGGCTGGGAATTCTACCATGCTTCACAACAGTCTTCACATCCCATAAAGACTCGTATTCCTCTGGCAAACGATAGTTTTAGAATGATTAAAAAAAATAGTGCATCGGCATCCGGTAAAGGATCACCAAGCCCTAACACGATCAGTGAAAAGCGGGAACACCTTTTCCGAAAGAACAAAACCTCAAGCCCCACAGTCAAAAGCAGTGCAAGAGGAAAGCGTATCGAAACAAAAATAGCTGCCATAGCCAAGTCGTCGACTATTGCAGAAAATGCAGGCTATGCACTATCCCCAGACAAATCCGACAACACAGTTCCAAGGATCACTAGAAAACTGGAATATAAATCCCTAACCCCAACTAATAAAAGTTCAAACTTTGATTTCCAAGAAACTCTATTCACACCCTCCACGTCGGAACCTTCGACACCTATGGCCGAGATTGTCGAAAAACCAAGAACTCCTCTTTCTGAACGGGCAATACGTTTACAGCGAGCCAAGGAGGAGTTTCTGCAAGGTGGCTCATTGCCAAAGGTCAACCTGCGGCGGGATGAAGCTGGTGGACAGCGAACCAAGGAAAAATGGGAGAACAGACGGAGTCATCAAAGCATGGGCAGCGATATAAGTGCTGGCGGTCCAGATGATGGAATTCTTCTCAAAAGCGTAAGCGTAGGAATGCTTCCAGCCGATTCCGACTGTTCTGAGCATCAATCCGGAGAGGTATACGACTCTCTACCACGGTCCGTCAGTCGGTCAGGAAAACTGACCAGTAAACTGGGATTTGCAACGTTAGCATCTAAACTCCGCCTGGTGAAACTGCGAAGAGGAAGTAAAGAGAGAGATCAACCAGTGAAAGGAAGCGCCTTATCGGTCCTATGCAGACAGAGTCTATTTGTTGACTTGAACTCGGTTGCTCAACAAAATCTTATGAAATCCCAAAGTTCCCAGGCCGCGATTGGTGGAACGGGCACCAACTCGGAGTCCACTAGTGCAGATTCCGACAAACTGAATAAATCCAAAAGCGATCACTATTTCCCTCACAGAAAGAAGGAGAGTTGCGTTTAAGAACAAATTCATAAAATTTACGATGTAAAGTTTGATATTGTAACTAATTTTGATTATTTATCATTATGTACATAATAAAACCAAAGAAATCAATTTTTTTTTTTTTCATCATCATTTTCAAATGGCCCGCTTATCCGCTATGAGGATCGCAGGTTTAGGGTGCTTAGGTAGACTCTCAACATCTCCAGATCTTCTGCCGTCGACTGTAAAGTTATCAGGGGCTATCCCCATGCGGGTAGAGGTGAGATTTTGGACCTGGTCCAACCATCTCATTCTGGGCCTACCTGATGGATTCCATGGCACGTCTTGGAAACCGAGTTGCGGACGTGCGTCAATTTTTTTTTCTCTTTTTTTTTAAGTAGGTATGCATGTATCTTTCCTTTTTATTTTCAAGCCCGAAAATCAAAAAGTTATCTGAGCTTAAAGTCTTATCGCTGTTGGAATACTTCTTCCCATTAGAGCTAATCGGTAAGTACTGGAATTTTATAGACTTTGAATTGAACTCGTAAACCCCGATTAATGCATGTCAAAGTTAAGTTCAGATGACAATTCTTGGTGTTGGTGATATTCGACAATTTGGGTCGAAGAGTTGTTTTGGAGTGAACCAAGTGAAGAGTGCTGTCATCTGCAAAGGAGTGGATTTAATTTCGAGTGAGAGAGAAAACCCACGTACCTGGATACATACAGGGCCGGATTAACCATGTCGGGGCCCCTTTACCCTTTTGTAATCGGTCTGAACAAGATGTTTCAACATATGAACAGGGCTTGACATTACTGTACACTAGAAATCGTTTGCACCCATTTTCGAAATTATGTCTGTGTGTGTGTGTTCATATTTTTAGACTTCGATAGCTTGAGAACGAAACAGTGCACTTAGAGCTGATTAGATTTTAAGCATAATCGGTCCAGAGGATGTTGAGGAAATTGAAGAAATTTTTTCTATCAAGTTCGTGCAACAACTCTTTGTGAAGCAACTAAAAAGTGTGTATTCAAATTGTTCGCCTCCGATGAATGTTTTCTTTAATTATTAAATAAATTATAATATTACCGTTTTTCATAAAACACAATACGAGGTGGGAAGTATAGGACTGGCTCCCCAGTCGAATTTTTTTTCTTGGTGCGCGGGGTACCGAGCCGATGCGGGGCCCCTAGGCAGTTGCCTACACTGCCTTATAGATAATACGACGCTAGATACATACTTTGTTCATGTGCTCTCTTTCGGTCTTGAGGATTTAACCGGTCTCATATAGAGGACTATTGTGTTGTCCTAGATATTTAGAGCAGTTTGTCTGTTAGAGAGGTTGTCAGGGAGCTAATCAGCTTCTCTGGGTGAAATGTCGCAAGTGCTGTTGGTGAGAGGAATTTACTCTCACCAACTAAGGGTCTGCTCTCTCACATGAATGAGGTCAGGGCATTCTGTGACGATATGGAGAGAGCAGGTAGGGTCCGGTGACATACCAAGCTAGTGTAGGTGCCGTTTTAGTCGACAATGGCTGTTTTGGATACCGGTTAGAGTTTTAAGATGGTTCCTGCTCGGATTCAGAGAAACTTAGATTTCTTTTCTGATACATTGGGGAAGAAGTGTTTAAAATATTTCTGTCCTAAACTTCCTATCCAAATCGCGTTGGATTTGAGCAGGGTTTGTTCCCTCATGAAGCCTTTAAAGATGAATTTGTTTACTCCACAGGCTGGTTTAGGGTCAGTGAGGGGGGTAGTTGCACTTATCTTGGCCGGTGAGTCCGCTGTTTCATTGCCGGTGTGGCCCTTGTGAGCGGGGATCCAGTGTAGTATGACCAAGTTTTTTTTTTATTCCTAGTTTTAGAAGCAATTTGACTATCTCTAGGACTAGTTTCGAATTTATCGTATCTGCGTTCAGTGCTTTCAGGGCAGCTAAACTGTCAGAGAAGACCAAGATGGTTCTGCCACGGAAATTAGAGCTTTTGCACTGATTTATGGCAAATATTTTTGCCTGAAAGATCGATGAGTATGTGCCTAGACTTGACCGATATGTTAGTGCTAGACAACTCTCCCAATATTCCAGTCCCAGATCCACTGTCCATTTTAGACCCGTACGTCTTAAATGGACCAGTACTTGGTCGTGCTTTGTAGGACTGGGGGGATATCTACCGCGTAGTTTCGTTTGAAGCAGTAACTTGAGAGAATGTCATCCATACCATGCTTGCTTGCAATTGTGTTGAGTTTTTGGCGACGTTCCTAGATTCTCTTCAGTTTTCCCAACGCCTGTTCAACTTGTGTCGTATGCCTCGTTTTTCTTGGTCAACTCTTCTTACATATTGGGTTAGCCCATATACAGTGTACTCTCTCCTTACGGACACCTCTTATAAGCGAACAATTTTCTCGGAACCGTGGGTGTTCGCTTATGGGAGCGTACATTATACTAGGATTCAGCTACTTGGTTGGAACAGTCGCAGCTTTGATTTTAAAACTTACTACATCACTTCTCCAGCATTCCCGCAAGAATTTATTACAATCGAAATTTTGGGTTCTGCAGAGAAATCAAATGCCTTAAAGGAAGGATGTAGGAGACTATTAACTGCTCAAAACTTGTATATACATAGGTCGAACGCGGGGAAGCAAGCTAGAGTTTCTTTTATGCGAGTGGAGCCTAGCGTGCGACGAGACACTGAAACTTTAATGTACATTCGGTGTTATTTGGACTATTTAACCAAGCTGGTGGAATCTAGTATTTTAAAGACCGTTTTTACCTGAGTCAAAAGGCGCTCACACATTACGAAATCCGATCTTTGTCATTGTTGTCAACATATTATCAGTCCATGTCCAAGGCACGTTCTCCTAAGCACATATGTATATACTCGTAAGTCGGGCTGACTTTCTACCTATTCGAACATATGCCTAATCTAATCTCAGCCTAAGCTATTTGGTGTGGCTGGTAAGATGGAGGAAAGAAGAAAAGCTTTTATTTATCAGGAAGTGTTCACACTTTTTGTTGTTAATCGTAGGGTAGGTGTACGTAATAGGTAGGTAGACTGAACCTAATTGGCACTAGGATGTGCCTTTTTGTTAGCATGACTCGTGTGACCTGGTTGATGTGATGTGTGTTGTTGAAAATGCATTAGACGGCCGGGAGTGCCTAGATCCAACCTGTGGAATTTAGAAATCGAATTAGATCTTGTATCCTTTTACCAAAGATGTCGCTGAGGTCGTCAAAGAATGGTTGGTTCAGTGCACGCAGTCTGGCTCTTGGAAGTGCCGGACATTTGCAGAAAAGTGGACGAGAGTTTCCCTCTCATTTTCATTTCCGCAGCTGCGGCAGTGGGGGTTGTATAGAATAGCTAGTTTGGCCGCATGGTCTCCAATTGGCCAATGTTACTAATCGTACACTATACAAAAAAAAGAACCCAACACTCATATACTTCTATAAAGCTTAAAACGAACGTTTCTAATCTCATTGTGTTACTTAAATAAAAATAACTGCTATCGACAATTATAAATCCTGATAACCATTAACATGGTGGTATTACCTTTACCAAGCAGATTATCCATCGGAATCGTACATAGATTATCTATGAAAACTAAATAACATACCAAAATACAAGATATTGCTTTATCTTTAGTATTTATTGCAAAAAGTCCAAGTACTTGTATTTATTAGTTTAATTCCAATTCTCTGCTGGGGAGGTAGTACTTTCTGGTAACACTCTTAGCAACTTGATTGGTTCTTCAAAATGCAGTGGATTTTGGTATTTTGTCTTTCAATTTCGGTTTTTTATGTGAGTACATGAGTCAGAAACTTAAGAACGATTACAATCATGTTAATATTTGTGATTAGTGACTACAAAATAATTTTCTATTTGATATCGCATCAGAATTAGCTTACATTTCTTAAGAGATACCGGAAACTCTAATTAAAAATCGGTTTCAAGTCTTGTGGCAATTCAAATCGGGGTGAATCGGGATTTAAATCAACAATACTCACTTTTTTTTGCTAAATCAATCGCGCTGTACTTACTTATTTACTTACTTGGACCTGGGCCTCTACCATCAGGGATCTCCAGACAGCTCGATCTTTAGCCAGCTGTCTCCAGTTTCGCACGCCAAGTTGGTTGAGGTCCACTTCCACTTAGGTGCGCCACCTGAGTCGCAGTCTTCTTCTACTGTGCCGTCCATCGGGTGTGGGCCGTAACATTGGTGTCCATTCGCACTACATGACCAAGCTTCCTCAGTCGATCAGTTATCACACGATAACTGATCTTTACAATCTATCAGAATGACCCCGCGAAAGCGCTTCGCTCTTCCAAACGTGGGAGCGGTCGACCCGGCATTTCGCCGAATATGGTCAAAGACTGCTCTGGCCAGAGCCATCTCAATACTGGCCACTAGGCTTTCCGAAGTCTACAACAGCTAGTTGCAAACAGCTTCGGATTACCCCGCTGTACTGCGTCTTGGGGTCAGCCTTCAGCCTTTTGGAGGGATTGTTTGCCTCTTCTAAAGACGTAGGTCTTTTCGAAGCGAGCTCCTTCCTCTTGGCTTCGGCCGTCCTTAGACGCCATTCAGCAGCCGCCTTAGAGGTTTCGGGCTGCTCTCCGTTGGGACCTGCCTGTGGCAGCGGTCAACCTGAGAGCCTTTACGCCCCACGCCACTCCCTTTTCCACTAAGTTCCGCCTTGACGGCAGCGACTTTGTGGGTGGTCTTAGTGGCGCTCGCCTTAGGCGAAGTCCTCGTCAGAGCGTCCTTTGCTATGGTATCCATAGCCCAAGCCAGGGAGTTCTGTTTTTTCTCCGAGAGAGAAGAAGGATCCTTTGTGTCCAGGTTCTTTTTGACGTGCGTCGCTTTGCAGAACAATCGCCGTCTCATCTGACCTGGAGAGATCTTCTTCTTGCTACCCGGTTTTTGGGGAATCTCGGGTGGATCCGCAAGTAGCTGCACCTCCATCTCCATAGAGATCTCCTCGTCAGTCGTTTCCAACTGAGGTGTTTCCTTATCGACGCCCGCAGATAGTGCGTCGGCCACCGAACTTCCTTCTATAGCATCCTTATTATTTTTTTGAGAAATTCTGTTCCTACGAGTAGGGCCGGAATTAAAGGTCAGCCCCGACAGAGCCGCGATGTCGGGGTAAGGCACAACTTACCACAAATCTTGCCTGCGCATCTGTGGGAGCTCGTAAGTGGCTGGTTTACCCCCCAGTCTTTCATCCTTTGGCACGGTTTTGTATCGCTCACACCACCACTGGAATTAGGGTGACTACTTCCTGGTTTTCGGAAAAAACTTCACTTCAGATGATCCAGAAACTGCACAGCACTCGCTGGCCAGCTTCCGGAATCAGCAGCCCTACTTGAGCCCCAGCACCTCGACAAGGTGGGTAGTCGTCGCTGGGGAATCTTCCGGCTAGGTTAGGTTAGGTTAGTGGGCTGATGAGGGCTGCCTCATCACACTTAGGTCTATGTAGACCCATTGTGATACCCATGATCTTGAATCTTGAATCTTCCGGCTAAGTCGCTATCACTGTACAGCCAGTACAGTTAGAGTTTCGTTGTATCTCCTCTTTTATTCATCGTCTATGTAGACAGGTCCAAAAATTACCCGAAAATTTCGTTCTCGAAAAAGTTAAGAGCAACCTGATCCGCTTTTGACAGAATCCATGCCTCTGCGCCCTAGAGCAGGTCTGAGACAATTAACTTTTTACGTTCTGTCCAAGACGTCGGTTTTGGGTGTCCTTTCTTGTTGGCAACATGTACATATGACATGTACTTTGTCTTACCCTCACGTGCCAGAGACATCACGCTGCATTCTTCCGATTATGTCAATATCGTCGGCGTATGCGAGTAAATCGACGGACTTTTGAAAGATTGTGCCTCTGGAGTTAGCGCATGAGTTTTGCACTATTCTTTCAAGAACGATGTTGAAAAAGTCGCATGACAGCGCGTCGCCTTGTCTAAAACCTTTTTTGACACCAAAGGTCTTGATGATGTTTTGACTAACCCTGATGGAGTAGCGTGAATTCTCCATCATCATCCTGCACAAGCAAACGAGTTTTGCAGGGATGCCAAAACTAGACATTTGTCTATATAGCTTGTCTCTATAGATGCTGTCATACGCAGCCTTAAAATCAATGAAAAACTGGTGGGTATCGCTTTGAAGTTCTTGGAGGTTCTCTAAGATTTGCCGCAGTGTGAATATTTGGTTGACACACTGATTGATATGCACCGATCAGGTTTTTGACAAACGGCTTCAGGTTGTCACACAACATCAGATAAGATCGTGTAGGCGTTGTTACAAAATACTTATGCCTCTGAAGTAGAGCAAACAATTCATCGGGCTTACATTCAGCCGACCATATTTCCCAAAAAGTTGGTACATGCTCCTCACCAATTCGTTGCCTGCCGCTTTGAACAGCTCCGCATTTAAGCTGTCAGCTTCAGCAGCTTTGTTGGTCGGGTGGACAGAATTTCTGGTTTTCATCGTCCTGGTCTTCTCGACAAACTCGTAGAAAAAATCTTTGATGGCATCGTCTGTCTTCTCTGTGGAAGTTTGAGTAAACATACATGAGTCATTCCACGGTAAGATCCTCAAATTGTTGTCCTTTATACATCTGTTGAAGTAGTCAATGTCAATGTTGAAGTAGTTAAATCAGTTTTCCTATCTGAGGCTCATATTGTTGTCATCAAAAGTAATTTCGCTTTCGTAGGCGATAAGTGACTCCGACGCACGACGTGAATTGAATCTACAAACGCTTCTTCGTGGGTACTCTTTAATGAGTCCCCTACTTCCTGAGAAGAAAGCTCAGGTAACACGATTAGTTCTCCTTTCGGTTTATCCACAAGAATATGACGATTGCTATCAAAAAAATATTCTGTCCTATTACAGAGCTTTAGAATATCAGAACACAAGTAAAACTTGAAACATGTAACAGAAATCTGCCAAATTTGCTTTAAAATAATTAAAGTTACACTTATATCTTAGGTGGCGTCAGCCCTACCCAGCACAAGTTTTTCACGCATAAACTTTCATGAGGAAGCACAAAATGAAAACTTCACTTCAGATGAACTTGAAATTTTGGGACCAATCCTTGATAACCTACAAACACAGTATGACCAAGTTCTGTACAGAGCAAATGAAAATGAAAACTCCAAAATAGATGAAAGCGACAGTCATTTAAAGGACCTGCTTCTGACGCTTCAGCAACATTTTGCAGACAACAATGATATTTTGGATGCACCGTTCCAGTACACTGTAAATCTCCCCACACTTGCTGATTTAAAAAAATCCTTTACACAAGAAACACCATTATCAGACGAAATGCGTGATATGGAAAAAATTCTTGAGGAAAACATTTATGAAGCCCGTCACACAATCCAAGCCCTCATCGACCGCTCCAACGAAACCGAGGCAATGTTAATATCAATAAATAAAATTAAAATTTTGAAATTCATATACAAAGTTTTGGGAAACATTTTCTCGATCGCTATTAGAGTCTCAAGAGCTGCTTATTGTACATATTCGTACATTCCGATTATTAATTCAACCCTCACTGAAGGAAGGGCTAACATCGGATCATGCTACATTAACGCTCGAAATTCTATCGTTCAACTGAGGGCCGAGGTCCAGGCGGCTATCAACAATATACGTGACAATATCGTCGAAGTTGCAACTATTTACAGGAAAATTTCCAATCGTGAATCGCTGCTGGGAAAACTGTTTACGCTTGTGATGAATATCTCAAAGATCACAAACAACATCAGGGAAAGTCGTGCAATTGCTGATAAGACAATCACGGATGTCAAAGCCGAGGTTCCAACTATCAGAGACACAACAACTGATTGCTTTGGATTTGCTATTCCCAGCTTCGCCAATCAACTAAACGAGACTGTTGTTGGCCTAACCACTTGCATCAATTTCGTTGATGACTCAACCCAGGGTCCGGAGCCAGAACCGGAAAGCTCTGAGGACAGCTCAGAGGAAATCGACACAAACTTCTCACAAAGACTGTTCTAAATAATAATCCTAATAAATTCAGATACTAAACAAATTAGACTGCTTATTTATTTCTCAGCTGCCTCAACACAGCTTTCGATTTTAGTCAACAAGGTAGTGAACTCCTTTTTCAGGTCTTCAATTCCATCGCACTTACTGGTGGAGTAGGCTTCGACATCTTGGACGCCATGGCTGATGAACTCGTCCAGCGATTGACTTGCTTCGAAAACATTCTCCTGTATCTCTGCTACGCCTGTCACTATGCAAAGAACACTTGCAGCTGCGTTTTTCTCATCTACAGAAAGACATTCCTTGGCGAGGGCTTCAATTGCTTTCGGGGCTTCCTCAATCGTAGCCACATGCTCTTTGACTTTTTCCACCAAATCATTAACCTCTTGCTTGACTTCATTGGAGCACGAATCGTATGTGTTCACAAGCTTCCTCATGAATTGTGCAATACCGAGTTCATGTTCCTTGAGGCACTTCTGGACGATGTCTCCATCTGACTTCATGGATTCGATCTCTTGGGTGAATGTATTATTATCCTTTAAGTTATCAACCTTCTCCTTGATGGAATTGAAGGTTTGGTTTAACCTTTGTGTAACATCATCGGCAATCATTTCAGCGTGTTCCTTTGCGTCGCTCAGAATTGAATTCACACCATCATACACTGGACCGTCAACATTGTGTTTCGTGTGGAAATGACACTGTACTGCAACCTACATGTTTGTGAATTTTTATTTTAAATGTCTTTTACAGAATATTTTTCAATCACTTACAAACAGAGCGCAGTGCAAGGCGAGAACGGCGTATCCTTTCATCTTAAACAACCAACGAAGTAACAAAATCAACACGAGATAGTTTGGTTTAGAATTGAACTAAAATCCCGACAAACACAACCTTATATAGGCGAGCATCGATGTTTTACAACCGGAAGAGGGAGGGAAACTTTCAAGATACCGCCTGCGAAAAACATCAAAAATAAATTGATCACAACGAGATAAGTGCGTTGTAAAGCAAGTTTGATAATGGTTTCTTCAAGGCGTGCAATAGATCTTTACAATTTATTTTTTTGAGATCGACATACGTATGTAGATGGACAAATATGTTACAAGATGCCATTTATGGGAATAAAAAGTGCCAGAGTTTTCATTAGGTCTAAACAAAATTTGGCCCATTCTTAGCCGTTTAGAATTAGCCCCGCAGAGGTTTTTTCCCAAACTAACCTCTGTTTTCTAAGTCCTACGCTCATCTTTATTTAATGAGCTCCAGCTATGTACCTATGTACCCATTTAGAGATTATATGTTTCAACTCCTTTGAAAGGTGTGTGGGATAATACACAAAGAAGTGGGCAAAAACGATTTTTGCATAACGGACTTTCTTTGAGCCAGGCGCCGGCATGACAAACCTTCAAATGAATTCATCGTCGTTGACAGCGGTACTATCAGTTAAACTGAACTACTTTTTGTCCCCCTGTTATAGGCTACTTCGACTTATCCAGAGCCAAGACAAATAACAACACTTACGCATTAATATACTCCCCATCCAGGTTGTGGGTAATGTGGTTGGGGTAGGTTAGGTAGAGTAGGGTTACGCAGCCAGTGCTTGCATAAGACACTAGGCACCATAGTGGCCCATCCTTCTGCATGAACACCAATGGGACAATGGCCAGTGAGAACACCATTAACGGTGCTGATGAGCGACCTATTGAACAAGATCAAACTGTTAGAACGGGTGAGATTTAGCATAGGCCAGATCTCCCTGGAGGTGCAGAACGAGGTGCCGTTGCTCCATCTTTGGTTTGTCTTGCTGTTCGCGTCGTACTCTAAAAGAAGTTTACATGTAGCGAGTGGAATACCCAGATTCCTCCGTTCTGAAAGAATGTAGTACCACGTTTGGCGAGTTCACGGCCTTACAATTCCCTGGAATGTCCCTATGACCGGGTACCCAGCATAGGTGAATGTTAAAATGTTCTGCCATCTCCATGAGAGATGAGCGACAGTCTGAAGTAGCCTTTGATGTACATGTTACCGATTCCAGGGATTTTAAAGCAGCCTGGCTGTCGGTAAAAATTGTAATGTCCCTAAAGGATATCACATTTTGTTTAAGCCTGGATAAGGCTTCATTGATCGCCATGATTTCCGCCTGAAAAACGCTACAGTGGTCCGGGAGACGGAAAGAGATGCTCAGGTTAAGCATATCGGAGAAAACACCACCTCCCACCCCGTTCTCGGTTTTGAAATCGTCGGTGTATAGATGAACGGAATGGTCGCCTCTGGCATCGCCGCTCCTCTCGGGAAGGGATGAAAGTCCGGAAGTTGAAGTTGAAATTCAACTTGGACGGTGTATAGTCGGTGTTTTCTGGAATGAAAGTTAGGGGATCTAAGATCAAGGAATGGCCATTATGGTTGTTTGGCCATTCGAAAGAGGCTTTTAGTCTAATGGCTGCGCTAGCAACTGACTGTTTGCCAAAAATATCTAGAGGGAGTAGATATAGGAGCACGTCAAGTGCCGCGGAGGGGGTGGTTCTTACTTCTTAGTGCTCCGCTAATGCAAATGCATGCTGATCTTTGCACTTTACCCAATAAATTGCGGTATAAGGCCCTGTCTAGGGCCGTCCACCAGACGATCACACCATACATGAGTATAGGTCTGACAATGGACACGTAAAGCCAGTGCATTCGTCATAGCCTAGCTCCTCTAGATAACTAAAGAAATACTTGTCGAAAAATTTCATGCGAGTCCTGGCAATTCCCTGGCATTCACATAATATGTGTGTTATGTCCTCAGCGGCGCATAGGTCGTTGCAGTATCTGCAGACATCTGTGGCTGAGAGCCCTAATCTTTTAGCGTGCTTTCTGAAAAGACAGTGGCCGGACAGGACTAATTGTGACTAGTTGTAGTTGTGCCCTGCTTAAGTTGAGAATATCTCTTGTTTTCCTACGATCCAGAGCAGGCAATGGAGCCTTGCATACTCTATGCCCACTTATGTTGGACGATCTCTGATGTACCTTAATTCTTAGCCACACAGGAGGAGGATCCATGGTGGTTCCCCCCTTCGTGTGTTGCGCTTTCCACCTAGCCTGGCCAGTTCGTCGGCCCTTTCGTTTCCCTCAATGTCACAACGACCCCGCACCCAAAAAAGTCTTACTCGATTCAGCGAACACAACATTTCGAGACTAGTGCAGATCTAACGACATTTGATTCAGCACTTTAAGTTGGGCCTGACTATGAATGTAAATGGCGATATCCCTTCTAGATATCGATGTCATCCCTAGTGATTCCGCAGTTATAAGCACAGCCAGAACTTCTGCTTGGAATACGCTAGAAGTATCCGGGAATCTTATGGATACTTTGAGGTCTGCTTCTTAGGATTAAAACCCGGAACCCGTTCTGTTGGCGGTTTTCGAAAACCGCAATCTCATCCTCTGAGATGACAACGTTTCTCTGCCAGTCTTCCCTCTCAGGATACGGCGTGATGTATGGTTATGGCGCTCCTCACGTATAGTAGATGATCTACAGTACCGAGTCGTCTCTGATGGGCTCTATTTCTTTTGGCCACTACACGCTGATTCGTCGAAAAATGCCGCCAAGCAAAGGCAGAAAAAGAAAAGAGCGGGGTTGTATAGCAAGACCAGAACAGCTACCAAATTAGCAGACATGTATCATCGAACTGTACGAAGCGGGTACAATGCTCTTCAGGAAGTACGTTGGGATGAACCTAATGACTGCTACCACGAGCAGAGACAATGGCTATTTGGGTTTTGCCTCGTTGCTATGTACCCAAAACGAAATTCAACTTCAAGACCGGAATGGAGGACATTCTTGATTGAATCTCCGAAAGACATAGCTTGCACGACGGGGAGCAAAACATGATACTGTCTAGCACGAAATTTTCACATCGCAACATTTCCAAGGTTAATTGAAAGTCACCTGAGGAGGACATTCCTCTACTTTATTGGTTTCGTACTTGGAGCAAATGTACGGGTGCGAACATTCAGCAATGTCTCAAGAGCAACAAAAACCAGCACTGTAAAGAAGTTTAACGTTGAGAGGGTGCAATAGCGACTGTTCACTTGCCGATCGTGTTTCCCAAGAGCTCTCAAGAAGTTCTCCAGCAGCAACAACAAGCGCACATGACTAATGGTAGTATTTCCAGCAAGCCATCAGGAATGCGGCGACTGATGTGGTAAGTTTCATCCTTCCAGCAGCGAAAAACCCTCTGGATTGATGCTGACTGCAGTGGACTAGAGCAGCACATTAGATCTATGAGCTGACAAAAAAGAAGAAGACGAAGAAAAAAGGGTCACGAGAAACGTACGATCGAAGAGATGCAGAGATGTTATGGCAGAAAAGAAATTCGAAATTTCTATAAAACGGTATATAGGGTGATCCAAGATTTCACTAACCAAATTGGAACCTGGGAACAGGAATACCGTGGAGAAACAGTTGGCTTTAAAAAGACGATTGACTAAATCAGTTCACCGAATCTTGGAGAACACCAAAAAGTTTCACACCGAGACACACTACCTATTTATCCATTTTAATGTCGAAAAGACACCACTAAGACCTTTGATGTGACTGGACACACTCCACAGTTTTTTCAATCTGGTACTGGAGAAAATAGTGCGAAACTCCTGGATCAGCATAATGACATAAACATCAGCGGTAGAATTAAGTGAACTTCGCGAACATCGAATCAGAATCTGCTCAAATGGGTCTGATTGTAAATGAGGCTGTCTGCGAACAGCGAGGCACACACCAATGTCTTGAACAGAACTTACGATTAAAGACTACATCTTCGTGGTTGTAAACGAGTCCGAAATTATAATCGTCCACATTAGTTCTGCCATCGACACCAGCGAGGAGATGCAACGTCGAATAATGAAAACCTCCACACAAAGAGACGATATGCATGAGCCTCGTCATCCCCTTCCTCCTGAATGGTGCAGAAACATCAACTTTATCAAAATTGGATGAAAGCCCATTTTCCATAAAAAACTTCCTACGTCGAAGTGATAGGCTCCTACATAGAGCTTCCTTCTTTGGGATAGGGAAGGACAAGTGCAGAGAAAATGGAGGATCGTTTCCCCCTCCTCTTCGTCCCTGCAGCTTCTGCAAAAGCCCATCCTTTTGACATGAAGGCCAATGGGACAATGACCAGTGAGAACACCGATTACGGTGCTAATGACTGACCTTTTAAGCAAGATGAGACTTTTAGATTGAGCGAGGCTTAGCATTGGCTATATCTCTCTGGAGGTGCGGCATGTGGTACGGTTCCTCCATATTTGGTTTGTCTTGCTGATCGCGTCGTTTTCTAAGAGAAATTTACGTGTAGGAAAGTGGAATGCTCAGATTCCTCCGGTCTGGCAGGATCTCTAGAGTAATATCAAGTTTGGCGAGGTCATCGGCCTTATAATTCCCTAGAAGTTCCCTATGACTGAGTACCCAACATATGTAGGTATACAACGATCATGTGGAGAGGCTGAACATCAACTCTTCAACTTCACCCTTAGTGACAGAGATCGAGCTCGAGGGTGACCTCAACCAACGCGACGTGAGCTTTTGGAGATAGCTGGTTAAGTAGTGTAGTAGCTAGAGCTTATCGATTGAGTCCATGGTTTACCATAAACTGTAGCGCCGTCATAAGAACCATCTAGAGCAATGGCTGGTTTTAAAATCCCTGCCAAAGTCTTCTGATTCTGCAGGATGTAAATATTTTGAATTTAGCCCTGAGGTACTAGAGCCAGCTACATAGCTGACCCGGCGTATTCGTTAAGATCCATTTTACACATGGACTGTTGTGTCACTAGTTGCGGCTTAAGATAGTAAAAAAACAAAGGCCACCAAAGATCTTCCCAAGGACTGACACTCCACGGCTTCCATTGACCGAAACACGCAACCTTGCACCCTTCTTTGAAAAATCGAGTTCACTACAACCAACAAATGAAGATTAAATTTCCACTAGACAAAAATATTGACAACAATATCGAAATTCTACAACATGAGTTCGCAAAGAATTACAACCTCGGCCACAAAGGAGTTTTATTTTTTTTTTGTGAACTCTTCCGATGACATTCCAAGGTAATGTTTTTTTAGTAAAACAACTGCGATAACAAGATAGATAAGTTGAACTTAAATTGGTTTCAATGTTAGAACACCGTGTATCCATTTCACAACAATTAACTTCCACCAAACGAATTTAACTTAGTCACCTCTTCTGGTATATAAACGAGAAAAACAATTAACCCGATTGCAGTTCAAAATTTACTAACAAAGGTATTACTTAGGTTACAGGAAAACAAAATGCAAATTCAAGTCGTATTCTTTCTCCTGTGCGGTGTCCTTTCCGTAAGTTTTGAGGCCTACGCCATTTTTTACTCGTTAATAGAAAACTTTATTTAGGTGAAAGGATCACCCGTTGACACGAGTGTTGCTGAAGCGATCGTAGGAGTCAAAGTAAGCGAATCGGTCAAAGTAGACGAACCGGTCGAGTCCACCGAATCTTTAAAATCACTTCCACTTGCTGAATCACTTGAATCCGCGGACAACAGTTTATCACTCTCAGATTCTGAGGAAGCACTCGATATCTCTAATGCACCCAAGGGTCGACCTGTTGCCCAAGCCAGCTTATTCGTGCAGACCACTTCCATTTTCCAATCCCCTCCGTTTGCCGAGATCTCAAGCAAGATGGGACCAGTGGAGCTTAGCCTACGAAATGTTGTGGCTGCATCTGCAGCAGCTACTGAGGAAATCTACTTGGAAATGTCTGCAAAGAACGCGGAGACCTCACACATGATCAACAGTAAATATGAGATTTTAACTGCTCACGCAATGAATGGGCTTTTCGAACCTTTAAACAAAGTCGAGGAGGAAATCAAGAGAACAGAGGAATGTGGCAAGCGTTATGAAACTGCTCTAAACATGATCTTCAAGGAAATCGATAGCAGTCTAAAGGAATGCTCGAAAAATCTTACCGCTGTCGATGACCGCTATAAGAAGGATAACGTTGGAACTTTGACCTCTCTGTCAATTGCTGCTCAGGAGATGAACAATTTACCAGGGTCCTGTGAGATTTCACAAAATTTCGCCGTCGGAACTTTCTGTGTTGTCAACAATTTGGCTGAAATGAACGAGCGTGTATTGTCAAATGTTAAATTAATCAAACAAAATACCATTTTCGCCCAGGAAGAGACCCAAAAGGCTGTTGAAACCACTGAGATGTGCCAGGAGAAACTGGTAGTAAGAATGAACGAAAAGCTTAACAAACTGTATAAAGAAATCGACGATAAATGTGTTAACAGAAAACCTTAAAGTGTTAAATTAAATAACCGAAATAAAGTACTAAAATTTGTGGATTTTAGAGATACCTACGGGTATGTCCTGGTGCTTTAGAGGACTAATTATGTGTTTTTATATAATTTAGACTTCATGAGAATTCATCTTTAATAGGATTTTGCTTCCACTATGCCGTACGGTTTCTGGCAATCTCAACTCTCTCCAATACTTCCCAATTGCCATGACTCCTTCTCAACTATTCTGCGCCTTGTAAATATTGCTCGGCCCACTCTTATGCCATCTTGAATGGAGCTGTTAAAATGTATAAGTATGACCAATCTACTGCCACTTTGGTCGTTGGATGGTTTTGCCTATTTGTTTTTGGCCCGTTCTCTGGTTGAGATATACATAAGTTTGCGATACGATTACGTAAGAAAAAGACGTTCCCTAAGATAGCCGGCACAAGAATGAGAGGACGTCAAACAAATGGGAGCTCTCAGCTGGAGGACCTGAGTCTTTAGAGAGGCTTGTTGGTTAAGGCCAAGGTTCAGCCCAAACTGTAGCGTCACCTCAATAAGTAACCACTGAACTTCAATTTTAAAAAAAGACACAAGTACGTCCAAGTCCTAAGCTGATATTGGGCGCGTTCCATTTTCCAGGTACCTATTTGAAATTTCAGATAGATTCGATACTAGAATATGGAATGCTGAAACTTGACTGAAAAGCAAGACAGCGTCTGATTGACATTTATGCAAAATTTGCATTTTTCTTTCTGTTTTCCCATTGAATTTGTTTATGAATTGTAACTTGTCAAAGTCAAAGTCAAAGTGCTTCATATGTCGCCAATGGATTTCTATTGGCTGAGAGTGACAGAAGATGTTGCACTCACATAAAGTTGTTTTGTTTTTCTGTCACGTGGCAGGCCCTCGTCCAATCAGAACTCTTCGTTCATTGATAACGCGTTCATTACGGTTTTTATGTAAAGTCAGTTAAACGAATATTTGAAATCTGAACAGATATTGGATTGAATATCTCTCAATTCTAAGGAAGCACAAGTATAGTACAGGGTTTTCCAATAAGGACATAACAATAAAATTCAAGATTTTCTTCAAACTTTTGCAGAGCCCAATCGGAGAAATTTTGGTGCTTCAAATCCAAAACCATGTGTGACGAAGACCAACAATTCCGTCCACCCGACCTGGACGAGGTGGAGACAGCCACATCCAAACTTAAGTCCAACAAAGCTGCTGGAGCTGACGGCCTAGCTGCCGAGCTGTTCAAAGCAGCAGGCGATGACTTGGTAAGGAGCATGCACCAACTCATTTGTAAAATATGGTCGGAGGAAAGTATGCCCGATGAATGGAAGCTCAGCATTGTTTGCCTGATCCTCAAGAAAAGAGACCCTCTGAACTGCGCCAACTACAGAGGCATCAGTCTTCTTAACATCACGTACAAGATCTTATCTGCCGTATTGTGTTAGCGCCTGAAGCCGTTCGTCAACAACCTGATCGGTCCATATCAGTGTGGTTTCAGGCCAGGATAGTCCACCATCGACCAAATATTCACACTGCGGCAGATCTTGGAGAAAACCCAGGAACTTCAAAACGATACCCACCACCTCTTCATCGATTTTAAGGCCGCGTATGACAGCATCTATAGAGACGAGCTATACAGAGCCATGTCTAGTTTTGGCATCCCTGCCAAACTCGTCCGTCTGTGCAGGATGAGGATGGAGAATGCACACTCCTCCATCAAGGTCGGTCAAGACCTCACCGAGACCTTTGATGTCAGAAAAGGATTTAGACAAGGCGACGCGCTGTCATGCGACTTCTTCAACATCGTTCTTGAAAGAGTTGTGCAAAACTCACGTTAGTTAAGGACTTTGTCTACCTAGGTTCCGCTATAAATTCAGACAATGACACCGGCCCTGAGATTAAACGAAGAATAACTCTTGCCAATCGCTATTTCTTTGGGCTAAGAAGGCAATTGAGTAGCAAAGCCCTCTCTCGAACAACTAAGATGACCCTTTATAAGTCCTTAATCGTCCCAGTCATGCTTTACGGCGCAGAGGCATGGACTCTGTCTAAGGCGGATGAGCTTGCTCTTGGCTGTTTCGAGAGGAAAATTCTTCGGGTGATTTTTGGTCCCGTCTGCATAGACGGTGAATCGAGGAGGAGATACAACGACTGTACAACGCCGGGCTGTACGGCGGCATCGACCTAGCCAGAAGAGTAAAGCTCCAACGACTGAGGTGGCTGGGACATGTAGAATGGATGGGCACCAATGCTCCAGCTCGGAAAATCTTCGAATCCACACCGGAGGGTCAGCGAAGTAGAGGAAGACCGCGACTCAGGTGGCGCACGCAAGTGGAAGGGGTCCTCAACCAACTTAGAGTGCGAAACTGGAGACAGCTGGCAAAAGATTGAGATCGCTGGCTTGTTGGTTGAGCCCCAGGACCACCCCGGTCTGTAGCGCCACCTTAAGTAAGTAAGTAAGTAAAGATAGAGATGGACTCATAAAAGAGGACTTCGCACTGACTCCAGGCGCTTCTGTGCGGTAGCTTGTGTTTGTAGCCCAAGTTTAAGTCGTTTTCGGTGGGCAACGTGTCTGTTGATGCTCTCGCAGCCTTAAAGCCGCGTTAGTGGCCATAGATGCTGCATGCCATAGATGTCTATTGGCAACAAATGGAGCATGGTTTGAAGGGCAGCTGTAGGAGAAGTTCTCAGCGCACCAGTAATGCTGAGGCAAACCACGCGTTGGACTTTCTCGAGAACTTTGATGATGGTCCGCTTTTTCAGAACCGGCCACCAAACCATTGTGCCATACGTTAGAATCGGTCTCACAAGTACCGTATATAGCCAGTGCATGATTTTCGGCTGAAGGCCCTATCTGGACCCTACTGCTCTTTTACATGAATAGAGTGCTACCAGCGATTTCCTGGCGCGTTCTGCTATGTTTTCCCGCCACAGAAGCTTTCTGTCTAGGATGAGTCCTCGATATTTGGCACTGCTCGAAAAGTTCAGAGGAGTGCCGTTGAGCTTGGGTGGTAGAATGATTGGGATTTTGATTTTCCTAGTTAAAAGGACCAGCTCCGTTTTAGTCGGATTCACACTTAGGCCACAGCTGTTTGTTTACGTAATAAGCTTGTTAAGAGCGTGTTGAAGAATGTCTGCCAGTGTTTGAGGGTATTTGCCCGTCACGGCGATGGCGACGTCATCTGCATAAGCTACAGCCCGCATCCTCAAGCTTCAGAAGCAACTCGTTGAGTACAAAGACTATTCGGTTCTCGTAGTAGGGGGTAGTTAATGTTCCTAAAATCCCTATACTCAAATGTTTCAACTACAGTTTTGGAATTAGTTTGATCTTGTAAGGGTATACGCCAAGATCTTTGCGTAAAAATCGCCTGTGATTCCTGTGAACGGCGTGGAATCGACTGATTAGGCTCATTGTGAACTGAAGTACTTACGTCTGCGATATATTTGGTAATTTGTTGTCTTACTGGAACAGGATTATTCAAAAATGAATATGTTAACCCGAATTTACTAAACTTATTACACATAGCACGCACAGCCTCTGGTGGCACGATTTATGCGACCGAAAATTGGAGTAAGCGCGTTGCTCATTCGTGAACTTCACCCTGATAAAAATGTAAATTTTGGCTGATGTTTTGACATTGACAGGTTATAAAGAAAGTATAAGCGTGCGTTTGCATTAAAATTCAGAATTGTTATGTCCCTATTTTAAAAACCCATAATATGTTCTTACTTAAGGACTTTTGAGCGAAAACAAGTGCTTTTCCAATCTTGACCTATGTCGCCATATTATAATTTTGTTCGATTTTAAAAACCACCCACCAAACTCAGATATTAACTCTTCATGATATCGGCGAATAAAAACCAAGTGACATCTTATCGTGCCCTCAGGAACTAAAATAAAAAATTTTCAGGATACGCATAAGGGAGATGCGTTTTGATAATTTGTTGTTGATTCATACATAAGATACCCAAATGCATACAAGGAGCAGAAGTCGAAGAACAGAATTGCTCCTTGCAGTGGCTCGATTCCAAAACAGCATATGTTGAAAGGATCGTCATCTGGTGTTATAATTCTTGCTTCAAAAAATACAAATTTTTTTTCTTCTCTTTCTCTCTGTCTTCATTTGTATCCCCGTCCATTACATTTTTGAGAAGATTGCACTGAGCGCTCAACCGAAAGAAGAATACAACACTTTTTTGGACATTTTTTTTTTTTCAAATGTTAGACAACACTCACGAGTGAATAGCTTATAAGGATCCTTTGCGGATATGTACATACCTACACGAATGTGGAGTATATAAAATTCAGCGGCTTCTAGAAGTTGATGCTCCTGATCAGGTTGGCATTCAAATAAAACGGAACAGTCGAAGGAAAAATCGAACAAAAAAAAAAGGTTGCTTCCTTGGTTCAGGAAGAAATAATCTGAAATGCCACAGTGGCACACGTGTACAAATGACGTGTGCCAGATGGTACGTACCTTTTTGGGGGATCATGGAAAAAAAAAGAACCCAACTATTAACTGACTGTAAATCAGCATCTTTGATTCAATGGCGGGAATAGTGATGAGCAAAATGTTTGACACCTCCAACGAATTTATGGACATTCGATGTGTAACCTCAAGGGAACACGGAATAAACGTTATTTTCTAAGCTGATCTTCATTTTGCTTACATTCACATTGAGCCATGTAAGCTCCTCAGTTAGTCTTCAAAAAGTTTACTTTGTTTGTGGACCAAGGGACCTGATATGTCTACGTTTTCAGGATGACCGGTGGTTGGATGTTCTCTTTCTGTGGCTTTGCCAAATTTGAGGTGCCTGGATCTGGCTAGTGCCGGGAAGGCGTAGAGGAAGTGAAATTGGGTTTCTTTTTCCTGTGTGCTGTTACAACTACGGCAGTGGGTGTTGAAGGGGACATCTAACTTGGCAGCAAGTGTAGAAATTGGTCATGCATATGCATATGACACGGTTTTCTAAACTGTTCCACCCCGAGTTGGCAATTGATAGAAAGTGCTGGAAAATGTTATCCTTGACGAGTCTCATTCGAGAGTACACTACCAACGCGAGGGAACTGTTAAAGGATGAACCGGGTCAGGCTATTCTGTATTCAGTATTAGGGGCGCTAAATGCGCACTGCGACCTATGAGGTCTATTACGTTGGCCCGTATGGTTTAACCAGAGGTTATATTAAGGCTTTTGATAAGCCTCAGCCTTAGGTTCAATTTTCCGAACGTCAGCTGAGTTGACCGGGCCCCGCGTCAAGTGGAGTAATATTTTCCTTGCGGCTCTTGGACATACATATGCACAGAAACTGTTCAGCGGTCTCTTTCTGTTCTACACAGAGCTGGCAAATCTTTCATCTTATGCAGATGATATCTCAGTGGACAATGTCCTGTTAGATAACCTGTTAAGTTTTTTAACTCGTCTTCTGTGAGATAATGTAAAGTCTTGGCCTTGTATAGTTTGGGGTTGATGAACTTTTTGGCTTGTCTAAGGCCCCGAAGGTTGGCCCAGTAGTCGGCGTGTTAGTCGTGTTATCCTGGAGTAGACGCTGTTGGTTTATACCCCAAGAAGGGGCGGCTAGGGCCTATTCTCGCCAGCCAGTCAACCCTTTCGTAACCCTTGAAGCCATCATGTAGGATTTACCGATGCAAGGCTTTTAAGGAGGTTGAGACAATCCCAGGCAAGCTGGGACCCTGCCGTATAGGATTTAAGGGCTAATGGTGCTGCTTGGCTGTCTGAAAAGATGTAAATGCGGGTTGCTCGGATTGTTCTCCGCAGGCATCCTCTTGCACACAATTCAATAGGGTGGACTTCCGCTTGAAATACCGTAGGTGACTTTCGAAGCGCTGTCGCGCCTTGGAAACTGGAACCATAAGCCTCAGCACCAGTACTGCCGTTTTACAATTTTGAACCATCTGCATACCAAATTTGGAAATTTGGCAGTGTAGTAGGACCTTCATTTCTTTATTCGCTGAGGGCGTCTGTAACAACTTCGAAATTTCTGTAGAAATGATATCTCTTGAGCATCGTATCTGGAATCTTAAGAATTGGGTCACGATGAATGTATTTACATAAGTATTCTCAGATGACCTGTAAAGTCACCGACTTTAAGGTCCAGTCTCTGAGGCAGCCTTAGAGCACTAAGCATAACTTCTTTTTGTACTGCTAGATATAGCGGCGTGAGGTTAAGCACTGCTCCTACTCCTATAGCTGCCGTTGGGGATGTTCTGATCTACGCAGGCTAAGCGATAGATTTTGTTCAGCTTTTCCTGCGTTGTGGGTTGTAGGGTATTTGGACAAAAGACTAATGACGCGTAGGTATTCATTGGTTTGATTATAGCGTTGTACGACCAATAAATCACTTTGGGGTTCAGTCCCCAAGTTTTGGAAAAGGCTACAAGAACAGTTTTTCCCGGGATTTATGGTCAGGCCCTTCGTCCTACACCATCTCGAAGTTAGGTTAAGGGCATTTTGCATCATATCTGATATGATGTGATCGAATTTGCATCTAACGTTAATAACGACATCGTCTGCTTATCCTTGTACTCTGTAGCCGGCTTTTGTTAGAAGTTCTAGGAGTTCGTCTGTGACCAAAATCCAGAGCAGGGGGAAAGTACTCTCCCTTGCTACTCCGCATTCGTATTCCTGCATCTGGATAGCTCAGCGGCATTCTCATTCCCCTCTATGACCAAGTGCTTTCCAGGTCAATTACTTCTTTACATTATTCTATTAATTTGAACAACCGATGTGGTGTTTCATTGGAGCGCTTTAATGGCGACCTGGCTATAAATAAAGATTTCTATATTGTTTATGGCTGTGGCCTCTCAGATTACTTGTACTTCCGCCTTCAATACATTGTGAGGACGCAACAATCATAACATCCAAAGAAGTCCATCTACAATACCAGCACATGCCCAACAGCCTGCAAACACTGTTCATCACAGATGATCCCTCATTTGTAAAGCGAATAAATCGTCAATGTCCTTATCCAATACAAGGGTACAATCTCATTTAAAATGCCCATCTTCCGCTGCTATGCTCACTGCTCAGTCAAGATGTAAATGAAAGTAAAAAAAAATGACGAGTTCCCTCAACTGCGGTAAGAAAAATCAATGTGACATTTATTTGACAAGCTTTTGATGGATCTTTCATCTGGCCATCAGTTGACGTAAGTTTCCATGTTGATATTTTATTGATATGGAAATACGAAGTCGACGGCGGGTTCATTTGCGACTCTAATCGAATTCAAAAATGTCACGATTCACCTGCGGCTTTTCCTTGGCTACTGTTGCTATTTTGTCTGTCACACTAAAGTAATTCAACTACTGGACGTGTAAGGCTGAGTTTAAATTCGTGGTTAAGTTGGGCAAACGCTTACAAAACTCAGTTAAATATTTAAAGTTTAGCCACAGAATGGAATGGCCTACGTTATAAGATTTCAAGGCAAAAAACGTTCAAACTACAGTTCCTATTGAAGGCGCTCGTATATGTTGATACATACTCGTACTGCGTACATACATATATGTATCTTAAGCGCGTGGCGTCCACACTTCTGACAAAATGAACCAGATGGAGGCATAGATAATTTCGGAGAGAATATTTACAACCTTCAATGAGCAATTATCAGACCTTCCTTATGTTGCACACCAACTATCCCTACACACACCCGGGACACAACCTCTATCCTTCTTCCTCTCGAATGTTCAGGAATTGAATATTATTTCTTTAATTTTTTTTTTTTTTTTTTACTTTCTGCTCTTTTTCTTTCTGGCCATATGTTCTTCTTAAGGATTTTCGTGGCACGACCACACTTTACGGTCACAGAAAATGAAAAAAAAAAAAAATACATAAAATACATTTTAAACGGTTAACCTATTTTCGAGTCAATGAAACAGAAACCAACTGCAATTAAATTCTTAATAAATTACTTTAAGTACAAACCTGATGCTAACTAATCCTTCTTTCGCAGGAATATGAATCAATTAATACTTTGAGTTGAGTTGTGCGTGGTGATAGTATCTTTACCCTCGGGTGAGTTCTTCTTGCGTGGCATTTCGTTTGATTTTGAGAAATTTGATACATTTACTCGTAATCTCAACTTAAGGCGCCCTTTACCCCCCTCCGCCCAATTAAAACAGCAGCGATTGCGTGTCATTTGCGATGAAGTTGCACTTGATTGATGTAAGTTTAATTAGTGATCTCTCTTTCAATTTATATTGTTATTAAGTATTTCTCCTGAACATAATATAAAGTTAATTGCGGTAAAGAGCATCCTTGGTGGTGCTGATATAACTCAATGGAAATTAGTCTTGTTAGGGGGTTTCAGGAGTCGCATCTTTCGGTGCTGAATATGTTTGTGAGCTCAAACAGTTTTGTTTTTTGATTCACATCTATTTCAAATGTGAGCTGTGATGTGGTTGGAACCACGTTTAAATCCACAATGACAACTTTATTTATACTTCATATACAATACAGTACAGTTAAATTCTTTGATGCGTACAGTTGTGACTAAACTAACAATACTTTAATGGTAACATTACATAATCTCCTCCCCCGCTATTTAAGTGGCCCCTTGCTTTGGAATCGGACACTCTTCAACCTTATCCGCTCTGTCCTCCTAACTTCGGGAATTAATGCCGGCCGCATTACTTTTTTGGGTGAGTCAGGGCGCTTACCCGGCTCTTGAGGCGGCGACGTGTGTTCATCTGCTGTTTCGTCCTCGCCCCCTCGGCTATCATCCGCATCAATAGCTTGGTTGCCCTGAGTAGAACATCTCGAAAGTGTTAAAGGATTGGAAATACAAATACCTTCTACTGCTTCCTGCTTGCTGATAGGCGCAAATTCAAAAGCGTCACCGAAATATTCTTCCGGACCCTGGTTGTGGTCCACTCTGCGAAGCTGGTTTTGATGTCGCCTGATATATCCGCCTTTGGTTTGAATGTCAAACATGTTACTACCCAAGATTTTGGTAATAACTCCCTTACACCACCTCCGTGACTGTCGATACTGACGAGCTAAATCTTTCTGGGACAATATTTCGATACGTCTCTTTTACCTTGGGGAACAAAACAAGATGAAAGGTTCCTGTGCTGCCGTCTATGAAGTAGCTCTGCTGGAGATTTAAACGAACAGTGGTTTGGAGTTGACCTATAGGTTGAGAGAAATGCGTTGAGAGCCGCGTCAGCATCTCTATCCTCTGCCATTCATTTTTTTTAAAAGAGGACGAAACGCTCTGCCAGTCCATTGGAAGCAGGATGAAATGGTGCCGTCCTCCAATGATCGATCGAGTGGGTATTGCAAAAAGCTTTGAAGATCTGCGCTGTAAACTGTGCCCCGTTGTCCGTAACGATGGCCTTCGGAAGTCCTTCGATGGCGAATATAGTTCGAATTGCTCTTAGCGTTGCTTCTGCAGTCACGGTTGCCATCGACACAACATATGGAAATTTCGAAAACGCATCTATGTATGCAAATCAGCCACATTTTATTAAAGAAGGGTCCGGCGGAATCCAAATGGATCCTCTCCCATGCTTCCTCAGTCGCCGGCCAGTTGTGGTATTTTTTTTTGGGATCGGATGATGCCTCTTAACAAATAGTGTCGCATTAATAGCTCCCGTTCCAAGTTCCTAGAACACGACACTGTTTACTTCGTACCCGCTATCCTCTAGCCGATCGAAATCTGCATCCGAACCAACTGGGAGTCCCGACAGCGCATCTGCATTCTCAATTTCGTAGTTATACGCCATCAGCGTCGATGCCCAATTGCGCAGCCTGCGCATAGTCATCTCGGGAATCTGTACACTTGGGTTGAATATCGCAGTTAAAGGGTTATGATCCGTCTGCAATTCGAATACCCGACCATATAAGTAGCAATGAAACTTTTTAACCTCAAAAATGATGGATAATGCCTCCTTCTCAATTTGGCTATATAGCTTTTGGTGGTGATCCAATGTTTTTGATGCGAACGCTATTGGCCCCAGTGCCATAACTCGAGGCATCCGTAGCCAAGATAATAGGTAATGACTCGTCAAAGTGGGTCAATCGTGCAGCTTTAATAATACTGTCCTTTAATACCTCGAAAGCCGTTTGCTGCTTAGCCGACCACATGAACTTAACAAGCTGCACCTCTGAATGTAGTTTATTTCAGAACCTTGTGTCCGTTGTGCTCCGAATTAGTTTACAAGCAAAACGAAATTACCAACCATTGACGAATCCCTTTGACTTAGATTAGGTTAGGTTGAAGTGACTGCCAGCTAAAGCCAACGCACTTAGACCCATGAGGGGTCCGTTGTGATACCACCCGGATCTCGAAAAGATCTCCTGCCTACTCATTGAAACCAATTGGAGCTTCTTATGAAGCGTAGAAGGCTACTGACATCAATGTTAATTAGGTCGCCTAAGTTTGTAAAGAAGAAAGCTCCCAAGTGGAGTTTCCTTTTGCGGGAGAGAGCTGGACAGGTGCAAAGAAGATGGAGAATCGTCTCCTCCTCCTCCTCGTCCATACAGCTTCTACAGAAGTCATTTGCGTAAAGGCCAAGCCTAGTAGCATGCTTGCCTATTAGACAGTGTCCAGTAATGACACCTATTATAGTGCTGAAATGCAATCTATTAAGAGAAATCAAATACTTAGAGCGTTTCAGATCCAGCTTGGGCCAAATCTGCTTTGTTGCTAGACATGTTATACCACTTGTCCACCTAAGATTTGTTCTTTCGATAGCATCTAGCTTCAGTTTGAGTTTGCAAGTAGCGATCGATATACCTAAGCTGCCCTTATCAGGCCCAATACTGGATATTGAACTGCTCCGCCATCTCTATAAGAGACGATCGGCAATCTAGGGCTTTTATTGAATTTAGCGCGACTGATTCCAAGGACTTCAATACCGCTTGGCTGTCCGAAAAGGTGCGAATATCCCTGGCTGATATCACGTTTTTCTTCAGCCAAGATAAGACTTCTCTGATCGCCATGATTTCCGCCTGGAACACGCTACAATGATTCGGAAGACAGAACGCTAGGCTAAGGTTCAGCCTATCCGAGTAAACACCACCTCCCACCCCATTGCTAGTTTTTGAGCCGTGTCGGTGTAAAAATGAATCGACTTATCTTCTGAGAATACATAGCCCCAGAATGATCTGGGAGGAATGGTTACCTTGAAGCTCTTATCAAACCTTAGCCTGAGAGTGGTGTAGTCTATGTTTTTGGGGAGAAATTTTCAGATTTTTCAAAATGGAGTCTTGGCCATTGTCTTTATTAGACCACTGTGAGGTTACTTTGACCCTTTGACAAAAGATCTTAAGGTTTTCGAGATGGTAAAGCCGACCGGAACTAACTACAATATATTAAATTAAAAAAAAATATTCAAGTTCATCTTCTGTTCAGGGCGGAATGGAAAAAGGAACCACTCAACCAAGACACCAAGTATCAATCTTCACCGATGGCTCTAAGATGCATTGTGGTTTCGGATCAGACGTCTACTCAACTGAGTTGAACGCCTCCAAATCCCCATGTTTTACCCAACAGGCGTTGGCACAAGAACATTGCCCTAGCCGCCTTATTGGTAATCTTGTTCAGGTGAGGATTCCAATTAAGCGTTTTGTCGAGGATTACTCCGAGATACTTTGCTTCCCCAGTGAGATTTCTTTAAGATCGTACTTTTTCTTCCTGGAAAAGGGTACAAGGACGGTTTTACCCGGGTTAATAGTAAGACCCTTCGTCCTGCACGAATTTGAAGTCAGGTTAAGGGCACGTTGAAACATTTCAGAAGTTGTCCGCAACGCTTATGAAGACATCATCAGTGAGGGGGGTGGTCGCACGTATCTTGGCCAGTGAATCCGCTGTTTCATTGCCGGCGTGGCCTTTGTGGCAGGGATCAAGTGTAGCATGACCAAGTTGTTTTTTCCCAGTTCTAGAAGCAATTTGACTGTCCCTAGAACTAGTTTTGATTTTATCGTAACTGAGTTCAGTGCTTTCAGGGCAGCTTGACTGTCAGAGAAGATAAAAATGGTTTTGCCACGGGGGTTAGAGAGCAAGCTTAAACTTGTGCACTGGTTTATGCCAAATATTTCTCCCTGGAAGATCGATGAGTACGTGCCTAGACTGACCGATAGGTTAGTGCTAAGTTACTCTCCGAATATTCCAGCCCCAGATCCACTGTCCATTTTAGAGCCGTCTGTATACCATACCTGGTCATGCTCTGAGGGACGGGGTTTGAATTTTTCCCAGTCGTCACTGGGGGGGATGACTACTGAGTTATTTCGTTTGAAGCAATACCTTGGGAGAAAGTCATCCAACGGAATGCTGAACTCTCTGCTTTGGAGCAGGGAGGAAAGCATGTTAAGGTGGCCATCGGAATGGGGATGTTCGGAACTGATAATGTTTAGATGGAAGAGCCTGTGCAGGCTGAGTTTAGCCTGGGTTTGGACATGGACTCGAACTGGTGGTAGACCGACAATGGCATTAAGCGAGACGGTTGGGGTGGAGCGCAGTTAACCGGTCATGCAGACTTCAGCTAAGCGCTGCACCCGTTCCAATTTTTTGGCTTGGTGGCCTCATTTGTCTTTGTTCACCAGACTATTGCAGCATAGGCCAGGGTGGCTCTGACGACCAAGGTGTAAATTTGGAGCATGATTTTTGGACTTAATCCCCAGTTGTTGCCACAGATGCGGCGACAGGTCCACAGTGCTCATGTGGCTTTTCCAACAGTCTGGTCAATTTGGGGGTTCCAGGACAATTTGCTGTACAGGATAACCCCAAGGTACTTTATTTCTTGCGAAAATTGAATGGTTTCGCCATAGATAGAGGGGCGAATCAGAAAATTTAGGTTTCTTCTTCTAGTAAAAGGAACTATATGTGTCTTTTTGGGGTTTACAGAGAGGCCTTCTTTTGTGGACCATTTCTGTATCTCAGATAGTGCGTATTGGAGCACTTCTGAAACAGCGCTTTCATATTTGCCACTGACGATGACCGCCACATCATCTGCGTAGCCAATGACCTCGATCCCTAGGTTCTTTAGGGACCGGAGAAGGCTGTCAATGACGAGCCACCAAATCAGTGGCGACAGGACTCCGCCCTGGGGGCATCCTCCACTTGCTTATTGTTGGTGCGAGGTTCATATTGCTGAGTGCACGTTTAGTGGATTCATATGAAGTCTAATTGTAGGCTCAATCGATATCAAGAAATGCGACAAGGCATATCTCCTTTCTATCGATGGAGGTTTCAATTCTGATCACTAAGTCATTGAGTGCTGACTCAGTAGATTTGCCCGGTTGATATGCGTGTTGAGTGTCGCAGAGGGGGAAGTTGCAGAGTGCTTCTCCTCTTATATGTTTGTCAATTATCTTTTCCATGCATTTCAGAATGAATGACATAAGACTGATGGGACGGAAGGATTTGGGACCGAGGTTCTGCCAACCTTAGGTACATATTTGTATGTATCCAAGGGGTAGACTACAGCTGAATAGCTTGGATAGTGTGGGTGCAATTATCTCTGCTCCTTGTTGCAGTAGTGCTGGGAAAATGCCATCATCTCCAGGGGCTTTGAAGAGTTTCATGGAGGAGATGGCCCATTTGGTGGCCCCAACATTGCAGATTTTTCTCGCGATTTTCCAGTCTCCCCTGGAGTGATGGTCTGGTTGAGAGTGGATCGATTGGGATTGATCCTGGGAAATGAGTTCCAAGTAAAAGTTCAAGGGTATCTTTCTTAGATTTGGTTTGACTTCCATCTTCTTTTGTGAGGGGATTCAGTTTCTCTTATTCCTGCTGGAAGGAAGCAAGCTTTCTTCGTATCGTATCGTAATCATAAAGATTTTAACATTTCGATTCCAAATAAGTCTAAATTCATCATAATTAGGAAACACAGCAAAAGAAATCCTTTGTTCCGCCGTTCATTCGAGCTAAATTAGAACAGTGTTTGCAATAAACACTTGAGGTAAGCCCGACTAGGAACCCAAATATTAGATCATAAAACGTTTGCATCTATACATATTTCATTGTAGTGCAGCAATAATCAGGCGTAAACTTTCCAACACCATTAACTACCCCTACCACCATCAAAAGGTGTTCTAAAGAATAGGACTAACTAATCGCTTTTTAAATGCAAATCATTTTATTTCCAAAATAGTCTGATTGAAAAGCCATTGTTCCCCTTTGATTAAGTACATCCGAGAGTCCTTCAAGATCCCTTTAACAATAACCCCTTAAAATTATTTCAGTTTCACTATCCATAACCTAAGAAAAAAAATTAAGCAATAAAATTAGTTGTGGTTAAATGAATTTCACACCACGCGGGTGGATCACATTCTTGAGACACTATTACCAAATGAAGTAATGAATCTTTCCTTACAATAATATCGTCCTTTTGTGTATACCTGACAGAGTGTGTTATTGTAAGATATCCTAGAACAAAGCCGAAAAAGGAACACACAATGCGAGAGAAGAAACACTGAAGCACTGAAGAGCTGACCAACATCGATGACCACCAACATAAATGTTGACAGGCGTAACACGCCCCTGCCATAATAAACAAGGGTCACTATATCAATCGAAGGATACAAGTGTGTGGGCAAAAATCTATCTCCATGCGTGCGCACAAAACGACTCTTCACGAGTTTCACGAATCACAAATTCACTCGCATCGTGGATGCCACCGGCGCAGGACAAAAGGAAGCGCCTTTCATTCTTCTCATAACTTTGATTCAATGATCATGACTCAAGCTAGATGAAAAGGGAATTTCCCTCGACTATAAACATTAAAATCGAGAATTTATTAACGAACAACTCCCCGTGGGGATTGATCAGGATCCTTTTAAGGTTGCCGAATCGACTTTGATGAAAACCCTTCAGAGCTCACTACGAATATGCGAGTCGATGCTGCCTGAGAAGGCGTTAATGTGCTATCCGATGCGCACTCAAGTTAATTATGCGAGAAACCCCCTTTCGAATTTCTCTGATATTCGAGACCCGACTCAGGTGATTTGCGATTTTAATTACCTGTATAATTGATCCATTGCTCCTGCACACTGTCAAGTGTCTTCTGCGGTTGTTGTTTCTTTTTTATTGGCATGTCACCTCAAGGAGTTAAGTTGTGAATTTTTCACACGAATTTTCAGCCGAAAACTGTGTGCCATTTAAGAGTGATTTAGTCCTCACACACTGGGAGCAGTCACCACAAAAGGACGTGGAAGACGGCCAATGGACTTCGATGGATCCCAAGACACTGTTTGGTGGCGGTTGACTTCTTGGTGGCTGATGGCTGGCTGGTGGTGCCCAATTACGGCCAAATGAGGTGGAAAATTGTATCGAATGACTTAATCGAGATTGGCAGACAGAATTTTTACAAGAAGATGACTTGCGTGTGGCAATTGCTTTTGAAAAGATTTGATTTTTGACTTGGGACAGCCAGGGAAAAAAAAAAGGTTTAGCTCCAGAGGAGCTTTCACTTCATGTTGACAGTTTTTGTTTCGCTTTATTCGCAACAAAAAAAAAAGGGCCAGGTATATCTCGGCCTTCTTAATTCGGGTGTCAAATTTTAATTTAACGCACAATTTAATTTAATAAAAAAAAAAACGGTGTAGCTCGTAGTGGCAATAAACCTTTCTTGTCCACTTCGCATGACAAGGTGCAAGAAAAACCCGAAGATGAAATGGAATCGAGTAAAAAAATATTTCCGTGAGCATCAGAAATGGACGAAGGTCCTGTAGGTCCTACGTTACAGTGTAAATATTTTGCTATCACCCGCAAATATGTACAATGTATGCACTCTTTTGGGCACATTTGAGAGGCTCAATTTTGAATTCTTTTTTCCGGCAATCTGAAAGATTCCTGCTTTTGTAAAGTTTCCGAGTAAAATCCGGCTCCGGTTCCTACTTCCATTTTTGAGTCATCAGTGTAAATCGATATTTCGTGGTCTTTGATTACATTATTTGACTCCCAGTCCTCTCGGCTTGGGAATAGTATAGGAAGATCAGTGTTAAAGTCATTATAGGGGATTAGGTAGTCCGATGTGGCTATGAGGCTTTCGAAGTTATATTTTTCGCCCATTAACTTAATTGTATCCAGTATTCTCGCGTGTCCATAGGTGGTCTGCTTCTACAGGTTGGATTCTCTCAGTCTGAGTGCACCTTTTGCGGCAGCGCCTTTATGATCAGGTCTAGAGGGTGGAGATGAAGGATCGTGTCCAGACTAATGTAAGAGGCAGAGGAGATTTTCCATTAAGGCAATTCTCTGGAATCAAGGCTGGCGGTTACAGCTTCAGTCTGGTCGAATCAGTAAGTGAACCGCGTTTATGAGCTACGCCAAGATATTTGAGGGTCAGGCCTCAAAGATCCAGTAAAGGATCTGAGCTTGAAGGTTAGAGTTCTACCGTCGGGGTAACTGATACCGACCACAAGCATCGGTTAAGAATGATACTACTGTTGACGATCATTAGTAAAAATGACAGCAACGAAAAAGCCGATGACATCGCCAAGCGGAGATCAGCCCTTAACGACTCACTAGCGGAAGTTGTTAATATCTCGCTAGGAGCCGTTAAGGGCAATATTCAAAACTACTTTCTTAAGACGGCCAACCAATCGTGGAATAGGCTTAACAACTGCGTCATATTAAAAAAGATCTGCCCGGTTACAACAAACAAAAAACACAAGAGCTACTAGGCAGATCAAGACCAGATATTGCAAGAATCGTAGCCGCTAGTACATGCCACTAGCCAATAGGAGACCACGCAGCCAAGCAAGGTATCCCCCCACAACACTTTTTGCCGTAGTTGCCAAAATAACAGCGAAAAAGAACTTCTGCATCATTTCATGTGTAAATATTCGGCCCAGGGAAGGTCAGGCAGCGCACTCTAGGCAAACCCTTCGTCGACCACCTCAAAGATATTTCCAGGAAAACAATTTAATTTCAATATCTTCGTCTATCAATCTATAACAACGAGGTCAAATGAGTTGTGGTTTCACAACGGCGCATCCCAGCGCTAATTGAGTCCATGCCACCTCTAGCTACCCTACCTACCTACCGTTGACGATAATGACAAACGAAGTAAGGGCATCTATCTTCGGTTCATAATGTGGAGTGTTCCAACCCTCAACAAGCCGCACGTAGCCAAATAATAAGGACATGCCTTGACTGCTGTAGGAGGACATCTTCGGCAAGATATTCGATAAGCACAGCCCAGGATTTACTACAATGTAAGTCAAAGATACTGGGGAATTTATTGGCGTTTCTTGGCATTCTTGTCAGGGGTTCGTGCTGACCATACTCCGTGCGGTAGTAGTGGAGGCGAAACAAAGGGACAGATCTTAAGCGGCGGTGATTAGTGTTAAGGGAGACCTGTTGCAGCAGGTGAGGGCAATCAAGGATTCCACTTAATAACTGATTTAAAAACAGTATATAAGCGACATTACGGCGTGCGTTTAAGGACTGCAGGTCTATCAATTTGAGTCGGTTCTCGTAGGGAAATAAGTTGAAAGGTCCATTTCAGCTCAGGTCACGCAAGGCAAAAAGTATGAATCTACGCTGAAAAGCTGCGATTCTCTGAATGTGGACTTGGTGGTAGGGTGACCAGACCTGACTGGCATATTCAAGGAACGGTCTAACGAAGGTGATATAAAGGGATTGGGTGACGTAAGGGTTGGAAAATTCTTTCGACCAACGCTGAGTTAGATCTATTAATAATGCTGTCGATGTGAGAACGGAAGTTAAGTTCAGTGTCTCAGATGATGCCCAGATCGCGCATTGAGATCACTGTGGGAACGAGCTCTTCGTAAATAAAGTAGGTCGTTTGAGGCAGCGGAGGGCGTAAGTAATAGTCTGACATTTTTTCACGTTGAGCTCTAAGAGATTTTTTTGGCACCAGATGAAGAATACGTTTAGGTCACCCTGTAGTTAGTGAGAATCAGCAATACATGAAATTTGTCTTGAGATCCTCATGTCATCTGCATAGATTTGAAGGTCACAATGCGTAACGGCAAGCTTTACGTCGTTTATAGTCAGTACAAAAGTCAGGGGGCCTAAGTGGCTACCCTGAGGCACTCCTGAGAACGTCATGATTGGTTTTGAAATACGAATTCAAAAAAGAACTCTATACTGACAATCTTTTAGATAGGACATGGTCCATTTAATGAGCAAAGACGGAAAACCGAGAGCTCTATGTTTAAGGCGTACAATTTGAGAGGTCTTATCAAATGCCTTAGTGAGTCGTACATGATGCTCTCAAAGAGCTTAGGTATGCTTGATAGTTTAGCAATAGGTTTATAATTGAAAATGTCGCTCTTACAGCCCTTTTTAAAGATGGGGATGATAAATGAGTCTTTCCACAACTGGGAGGAAAACTCCGCACGCAATTGCTAGTTGGAAAAGAGTAGTGAGAGGCTGGGCTAGATGCTTCACACATTTTTTTAAAACTATAGCGGGAACTCCATCTGGAAAGGAGGAGTAGTCGTCCTGGAGAGAGGTTATCTTGTCAACCACTGCTGGCGTTTGAGGTTTGAGTACAGCCATTTACGTATGTATATGAAGTAATTACGATCGGGCTCGATGTTGGCATTCGATAACGCTTGTCCAAAGAAATCGGCAAAGAGGTTTGTTAGCGTTTTAGGGTCAGCTAAGGAACATTTTAAGAATTTTAAGGTAGAAGGATAGCCGTCAGATTTCCTTTTAATGTTGATGAACTGGAAAAACCGCCTTGGGTTGGAAATAAGATCGTACTGCATACGATCGAGGTACACGATACCGCTGAGAGGAAACAGAATCCCCGAAACTTTTCGCATTACCCTCTAAAATATTGAGTACTTCTCCCTGCAGTAGCTTCTTCTACGGGGGGAGCACTTTAAATTTACTGCGAACTTCCTATCCCTTTCTTGGTGGTTGCCAAATTTAGCGTTTGTTTACAAGTCTTCATGGGTAAATTTTATATCCACTTACCTTGGGTCACTCAAAAACCTGTAATCTAGTCCACCCTATAAATCACCCTTATTCATTATCTGTTCCTGCTTATATTTTCGCACGACTGTCGTCGATCACCTTCGATACAATGCATCGATTTAAAATATACTAACGCCCTACTCCACATCCTCAATGTGTTGTGCATGCAAAAACTTCGGTTTCTTTAACAAACGGCATGGTCGGTGGTCCCGCCGAAATCAGAGGCGGCGGCACAGTCAAATTAAAAGGCTTGCAACGCACATTTGACAAATTGGAACTGGAACGAACACCACGAAATACCCGAAAGCGGCAATCAAAGAAAAAGGCATAACCCTCCGAGGACGACACATCTATTGATATGTATCACAATTTGTATCAGAAGGCAGGCGACCGAAGTGGCGGCACATCGCAGAGGCTAACAAGATACATCCTCAAGATTATCTAATCAAGTTCTGGAAAAATTAATGACGTGCAAATTAGCCACATTATATTTGATCGCCAGCACAAAAGCATAAGCAGCAGCAACATGGTTGGCAGCAGCCCATTAACATGATGCGGATGTGAATGCCTAAAGGGTACCGCAACTGCACTCTGAGGACCCTTTGTGAATCCTTTTTTTTTTCCCCGGAGTGCTAAGTGGAGCATCATCGCCGGTAGATGTGATCTCAAATCGACCAAAAAAAAAAAAGAGTACAGTGGGAGAACAGGGGACAGATTTGCATTTGACTGTGGTGCAGAGGGTTCTCTGTCTAGTTGGGTATTAAATTGGCACCTGTACACAGGTGCAAAACTGGCAACGACGTCATTGGTCGCCAGCAGATAGTAACGAAAATACCGCAAAGAGCATCGGTGACAAAGAAGGAGCATTTTTGTCGTGTATGTGCGTGTGTATGGAAAAATGCTCATATCATCTTACCCGAGGATAAATGTGGCAAACGTCAAACTGCTTGCGCTTGCAACAAAATAAGGTTGTTAGTGGTGTCCTACGAATTTTCGACACAAATCATACATTAAGTATCCACTTTGTGGTCACACATAATTGCATCAAAGATGGGACGGACTGGTAGGGTTGTTGTACCGGTACAGACAGTTTATTGCTACATACTCTATAGCTTTCAAAATGTACTTATAATTTCTTACCAAATAAGTCTACGATTGAAATATGGAGAGAACAGGCCAATTATGATGGATAGGAATGACCAAAGAGAGCGAATTGACTTGACTGGCTTAATTAGTTGTTTGACGAACGAGAGAAAAACTACTGCACGTCATACTCAAGTAGTAGGTATGTATGTAAAAAACTTACTTTAGCAAACGTGTAGATATTCATTTACTCTACAAATAATCCTGACATTATCTATAGCCACGCCTACTTTCTAGGGGCACTTTCTTTAAAATAACTGCTTTTCTGTCGATTTCATAAAAATCTTAGAATATCAGTTTTTACTAACACTGACTCAAACCTTTCGGCTTCTACATGGTGTTACAGGGTGTTCAGGTTTCTCTGAAAAAAAAAATTAAATTGGATTTTGGAATTGAAATTTAGTGGGTACATTCTAGAACAGAAATAATAAAACACGTGATTTACCGTTTTTCAAAATTATAACTGTAGACTAAGATGCAGGTACGGATAGACCAAGCAGCCTGGGAACACGGCAAATGAAATGAAGACCTGTCGCAAGTCATCCATCTGATGATGATATCAAAGTCCTGTCCTTGAGAGTTAACATACATTCATGTCCATCTTCAAAGTGACTTGAGGGCAGAAAAGTTTTCTTACTTATTTCTTGATATTGGTGATGGAAGCATTAGGGAAGAATAAAATAAATAAAGTAACCCTTGCGATGTTATGGGCGATATGATTAATTTGACTGGCAGAAAATATTGTACCTAAACGTTCATCAGTTTGGGGTTTCAGAGCTAAGCTATTTCAGAGCTATTTTCACTCAAATAAACGTCTCAGCCAATAACATCAACAATTTTCTGCTGGAGAAGTTGCCAATTGAGGATATAAAGTATGAATCTCTGGACTCGGAAATTAAACTCTAGGATGCTGTATATTAACCTGTAGAGTTATAGCACACTTTCGATCTATCATAAAACCCACCCCACATCCTCAACATCAAAGTTGTTGCCCAATTTAAACCTTCTAAAACTATGCAAGTGAAGACTTTGTAGAACCACGTTATCGAAGCCAGGATTTTCACAGGAGTCAATCAGAGATAAAACGTCTTCAACCCCCGCATTTCTTTGATACCATCAGACTACCACTTTGTGTTCAAAGGTCTGCAATTTTCCATTGAGGTTTGATATGCCATGAACATCAATAATGTACATAGACAAATTTGAAAGCGGATAATGTGGATCCTTAGGAGTGACTGATATAGGGTATAATGAGAAGTCTTCCACGCGGACGTAGTCGCGGGTGTCAGCTAGTAATGACATAATCGGAAGAACGCAGTGTGATCTCACTGGCGTGTTCGAGATAATTGAGACGGAAGCGGCGAAGATGAATTTAGCTCCAATGAGTGCAAGGGCCAAGTATATGCTGCAAACAATAAATAACACTCAACACCGACGTCTCAGACAAAACGTTACTGTAGACAGATATAACTTTGAAATGGTTAAGAAATAGCTCTACCGGGCTCAATTTCCTGCGAATGTATATATCAGCCAATCTCGAGAGTTTACAGAATGAAGGAGGTAAGACTCATTGGCTTGAAGTCTGACTTATTTTACCGGCCTTAGGTATGAACACAACTTTCTTTCTCCATGTTCTTGGTACATATTCCCAAATAAGGGCTGTGCCCGTAATGCTGCAGAATGTGCAAGACATAGCAATTCCTTGGCTAGTACCGATCTATAGAAGCTGTTTACTCCTCAACCATATACCACAATCCAGGAGGCGTGTCCGCGTGGTCTTTATACCGAAAGTAGGTCGACGAGGATATGAATCCGCGAAGGACTTTAGGCCCATTAGTCTGACCTCTTTCGTGTTGAAGACCCTAGAACGAATCCTAGACTTTCACATCCGGAAAATTGTAGAAGTCTCTCCTTTTTCCTACTCCCAACATCCGTATCTCAAAGGTAGATCCACAGAGACAGCTTTGCACGAAGTAGTAAGCACAATAGAAAAAAACCCTTCACTATAAAGAATACACTCTCGCCACCTTCTTAGACATAGAAGGCGCTTTTAACAACGTCCACACTGAAGCTATTCGGGAATTTCTCACCGAGCTAGGGGTAGAGGAGTCTATTAGTCAATGGATAATATCCATTATTTAGGCAACCCAGGATCCAGTAGTTTGAACGAGTTCGTAAAGAGAGGGACTTACCAGGGCGGAGTCATATCTCTTCTACTATGGCTCTTGGTGATGAATAAAATCTTGATGTGACTAGACAGGGAAAGGGTTAAGGTAGTGGCGTACGAAGATGACATAGTAATCTTAGTGTCAGGAAAGTTTCTCTCGGTGATAAGTCAACTCATGAAGAGCGCTCTGGATAACGTAAGCCCCTGAACCATCAGCTGTGGTCAGCTGATATATAGGCGCAGCTGGCATATAGGCGCACTGAGATCATGTCCAGCGAATGCGCTCACCGTCATCCTTCACCCAATTCCACTTAACCTACATATCAAAGAAACAGTATTGTGCAGCGCAGTACGGCTCAGAGAAGCTGGCTGCTGGACCGCAAGACATTACGTTCACAGTAAAATACTGGAAACAATACTAAACGAACTGGTCGCGCCCTCGACTGACTACTTAACTCCCAAGTTAAACTTCACTAAATGTTTTCCAGTAAGGTTTCCAACCAGGGCAGACTGGAAAAACGGAAAAGTGATCAAGGATTTTGATACGACTATTTTCACGGACGGCTCGAAAATGGACTGCGGTGTTGGCGCAGGCATTTTCTCAGAGAAACTGAATATGTCAAAATCCTTTCGACTTCCGAATTTTGCCAGTGTCTTCTAGGCAGAGCTCCTTGCCATCCGAGAAGCCTGCCATGTGCTGAAAAATTCTCCAACACCGCCATTTTCATTGACAGACAAGACAGCTCTCAAAGCTATTGACTCGGTCACTACATCCTCAAAGCTGGTAAAGCAATGCCAGGAAGAGTTAAATCAGCTGGGAGTCTAGTGCAGGGTCACTCTCACCTGGGTCCCAGGTCGTACTAAAATTGACGAAAAGGAATCTCTAAATACAGACGAACTTTCTAGCAAACTCTTAAAATGTAAAGATACCTTGTCCTGTAAGTTTGAGAACCTCTGAACCTTAGCCGAGGGATGCAATGTTTAGTGATCTCTAATTGAAATTTTCTTCTTTCAGGTTAGGAACTTAGCAACTCTCGTAAATGCTGCCTGAAATCTCGGTTGGGTTGATATAGTTCGTGTCTGAATATAAAGGAAATTTATGAATCGTTTCAAATTTTCCCCTGACGATTCGATACTACCCTCGCTTAGTACCATTTAAACTTACACTCCAATTTCAAATTGCACATCCCTTTATACACTTTACCGCCGCTACATTCTTTAGGGATATTAGACAAAAAAAAATACCAACAATCAGCCAACAATTCCCTTTCAAATTAATTACCTTAAACAAACAACCGTCCCCGGCACGGCAATTCAGTGGCTTTGAAAGGGATACCGGATTCTTCGTGTGTAGTTATCTGGCAAATCACTGCAGGAAGTGTAGGAGGTATACGTACAAATGGATATTCGTCATTTCGTACTGCCTCACGCCGCGACGGTGTGGTATGTTCCTCTTCGAAGATTTTAACGTCTCACAAGGACCTCACACGAAAAAAATCCATGATGACTTGATTGTTTTGTAGGCGTAACTCAATGATTTGGTGTCGCTAATTACAGGGCGAATTTTGCTCTCCGTGTGAGTTGCCTAATTACCACATTAAGTCTTCAAATTCGTCAGTTTATGCCTCGGACGAAATATGCAGTGTACCACAGTGAAAAGGCAAAAAAAAAGGATGACTGCGGTTAAAGGTCAGCAGCGGAAACGCGACAAAGGAGAACCACAAAACTTCTCACAGATTGGTTAATAAGAAAAAGTCCCACGACTACATCAGAAGAAAGCCAATTTAGTGGAGGAAATTAAATGCAGTTGTATCAGATAATGCGATCGGCATTCGCCGATCAGATGGGTGTGGATTTTTCTGGTGCAAAAAAAGTTGAATCCTTCTTGTAACAATTGAATGCCAGAATAGTCAACTCCTGTTCACACAGGAGTGACGGAATGGATTTTTTTGACGTTTACAGGCGAGGGGGGAAGCGGAGAGGTGACATGTTACGTCAATCCGGATTTTTAGATTTCTTAAAATTCTTGGATTTTTTTGACGTTTGTAGATGTCAATCGGTCGTCACTCGACAAACGTGTAAAAAATAGTTTTTGTGAAAAAAATAATGTGTCTTCTGGGCTGGTGGCTGATCGCATTTGTGTTATTTATTTAAATTGTTTTAAATTTCGTGAAATAAGCACGAAAATCCTATTATTTTGGTCGACACTGACAATCAGTATGTCAAAAAAAGTCCGCGGAAGTGTTCAGACAGGCCTGTCAATCTGAACACGAAACGTCAAAAAAAATCCAATCCGTCAGTCCTGTGTGAACAGCCTCTAAACTTCCAGTGGAATTGAGTTTAATTTACAAACGAATTATTCTCACTTGCCGCAGATACAGACGCAAGTTATGCAACAGCAATTCCCTTTCATTCTCAATTTCGGTAGAGTTTATGTTCGGGTGAGATAAATCGGGCGCGATCTCGCAAGGTGATCAATTTGGCGCTTCGCACAGTGTTTTGTTCACAGCAAACTTCATTCTTCATCCGCCACGCAACAGAAAAAAAAAGAGAAGATTCCAACTAATAACACGCTGCGGATGAGGCTTCCAAATTAAGTTAAGTGTTTGACCCACCATTCATCCGGTAATAAAGTCGGTAGGAGGATTACGATGTTATTATTTGTTTTTCGATGCGAAAACTCTTCTCGATTGATCGCCATCCATACGGATCATTTGGATCATCAACAGCTCCATCATCGTCGTCGTCGTCGTCTTGGATTGACTTCGGCCCTCTTGTGTGTTTTTGCCAGGACACTATGGCATGTTATTTCTCCTGATCCATAGCTGTCGATGAATAAACACGTTTTCGGTTCAGCCCGTAGTCTCCAATCAAATTCATCCCATCATATTGGAGTAACTTCAGACGGCTGCTGAAAAAGACCGACGACCGATTGATTAAGATGTCGAAGGAGGGTTTTGTTTGTATTTCGGGGAATCTTATGGGAAATTAAGCGTTTCACCGTGCGGTTTTGTTGATTACTAAAAGGAAAACACACATAATTAGCTAGTGTTGGGAATTATATAGTGCGATATGGACTTAGGGATGGGGAGTGGTATTGAAAGCCAGCCAGACACTAATTAGACGGAAATAGATTTGATTTATTGATATAAATTGGTTTCTACACGTGATAAGTCTAAAGTATTATATTTAACGTTAAATTTATTTAATTGTAGGAATTCTCAATCCAAAAGAAGCTGTCTTAAGATGGGGGTGGGAACAGCACTAGTCACGCGACGGTTGAAAGATCTAATATATGTTGTGGAACTTACTGTTGTATACCTAAATTTTGTCAAGCAAATTTAGGCCATAGCGGCCTTAGATGAGTAGGAACCTGTTAACAGTTAAGACACTTAGAAATCTTAAAGCGGAATCTGGGTGTTCCACTCGCTACGTGTATTACTCTTAGAATTAGGTGCGATCAACAAGAGAAACCAAGGACCACATGCCGTACCTCGAGAGCGATTTGGTAGCATAGGCGGATCTAAAAATCTGGGGCCGAATTACCGCAATCGATGACGAGTGAGTGAGTAGGACTCGTGATCGATTTATCGATTAACCTCACTGGGATGATGGCACTCGAAAGTCCACGTATCGAATGAAAATCAAATTGTACTAGAGAAATTCTACTACAACTCGCAAAGTGACGTTTCTCCGGTTGATATAAAAGATAGAAAAATATTATTTGCAGTGAAATTTAAGTAAAGAGTGGATATAATGGATCTAATGGTATGGATTTACTGGTGGCCCTTCTGCATTTAGCATTCCTGTCAGTTGATTCCATAGTCGTAGCGAAGTTGCTTTTCCCTGTCTCCAGTTCGGCAAAATATTCTTTGCTAATTCGGGGTGTCTGGCCGGAATATTTTTTGCAACAAAATAATTTTGTTGAGACTGGATCTTAATTAAAAAAAGAACGGACTAAAAAAATAAATATAAATAAATAAATTTCTTAACAAAAAAAAAAATTGGAGCAAAAAAAATCACATCTTTGTTGTTTCGCTCGACAGAACAATAGTGTTCAAGTGAAATTATGCACTATAACGCGTGCTGTCATCTCAAATTTCGATAATGAATGCTCGATCACGAGGGCGGTAATACAAAATCCTCACATTTCGATAACGAGTTACTCGTTATCTATTGCGTTAATTCGGCCCCTGAGCTTACTTAAAAGGTCGCTAATCAACACCGTTACCAGGGTTCTTTCCGGAACCTGCCTCATTGAAACAAATTAGGACCAAAGAGCTTCGGCATTGCTCATGGAATTTTCGAACTCTCAACAAACCGGTTACAGTCGAAACATTAACAGGTCTAGACTCCTGTAATGCAGACTTAGACGACATACAGAAAGTGTGATGGAAGAGCCTGGGGCAAAAAATAATACTCTAGACCTGCCTCACTACCATAATTTCTACAATCAACTACACATCACTTGTGTGCTAGAAAAAAATTGAAGCGAGCCTCGGCTTAAAATACTAAGCCTTGCCTGCTTGATTACTGCGTGCTTCATAAAGCTTCACCTTTCATACAACTTTAAACCGTGCGACCTGACAAGGCATCTAAATGTCCTCACAATGATACCGATTCTTTCGAATCCGAGAATTTGTATAGCGGACTTCATTCCCTTCAGGATCTACTTCTCATCCCCGTTCAACCCAATCATCCTCGACCACACCGTCCAAATTTTTACGCTAGTAGTCTCTCCGCTTAGCTCAGTGGTTATTGCGTTGAACTGCTGATAGACCGGCGTGAGTTCAAGCCCCAGCCAGGTCCACCGAAAATTTTTCGCGGAACCACCTCTCGTCAGGAAATGACAAGCTTCCGGGAGTATAATCTGTCATGAAAGATCTTCTCAATTCGCCGTTCGGAGTCGCCAATAAATTGTAGGTCCCTTGGATTCGCGCGAACAATACAACATGCACAACATAAACAGTTGCGAGAAGCTAGGCCTTGGCTCATCCCTTGCTGTCGCGCCGTATCTGTCTTTCAAGCCGAGGTATATGCAATTGAGCTTTGTGCTAGAGAGTGCATGAGACGCAACCTTCGAAGAAAATAGATCTTTTCCGACAGTCAGGTAGCTATTAAAGCTTTAGACTCTTTTCGCTTTAACTTCAAACGTGCCTAGAGCTGCCTAACCACTCTTTAAAAACTAGCTTAAGGTCACAAGGGAATAGGAGGCAATGAGATCGCAGATGAGCCCGCCAGACAAGGAGCCTAACTGCTTTGATAGGCCCATTTCCCTTCTGTAGTTTTCCCACTAGGTACATCTAGATGGAACTCAATTCGTGGAAGGTCAATGAAAGATTCAACAAATGGAATTCTACTCCAGGATTTTGCCAGACCAAGAAGTTCATCAATTCCTTAAACAACAAGAGAACAGAAGAAATGCATGCACTAAATAAAAGTGATGCTAAGCTCCTCCGCACTGTATACTGTATCTTTAACTACCATCTTAACAAACTGGGCAACAGTCCGTCGGATATGTGCCGACTCTTATTAGAAGAGTAAGAAACTGCATATTTTAAGTATGCGAATGTCCCGCCATAACTCGTGGTAGACTAAAACACGTCGAGTAGGGGATTCATCTCCCCAGAAACAATCATTAGGTTCCTCCATGACATCGATCTTGCTCACAACTTTCCTCGATGGTCGCAGTGCCATCGCCATATAGGTTACGAATACCAAAATAGGTGCCTTCTGGCTCAGTCGGCGAAGAAAGCAATTCTTGAATAAAATCACACGAGACAAGACCCACGCAATAATTTAACAATTAAAAAAAAACTTAAAGTCAATTGAAAAGAAAAATAGATTCCACATATCCAATCAATTTATATCATCCCTTGGTCTCCAGGTAAATTTCGAGCCGTAGACAAATTGAAGAAAGAAAAAATGAAACAACAAATTAGGCGAAAAGGTTCCAACAGGAAGTGGAAACTTCTTCGATTTCACAACAAATTCCGGGACACGAAATACACTCAGAATTCTCCTTTTCTTAGCTCCACCACAAAAAATTACGAAAACGTAGTACGTATTTGTGGTTTTTTTTTCTAATGTTTTCTTTTTTTTTTGGAAAAAATCTACAAAAGGAACTAATTTGAGGTTGATTGATCCTGGTTCGGCAACACACACAATGGCTGATCTATTATAGGACTCTTGCCATCAATGTTCACGGCAACATTTTGAAAATCTCTCAAGTGGCGGATTGATTTTGCTCTAAAAACTAACAAAAAAAAAAAAAAGAAAAGATACATGTTTGCGATGTTTGGATAAAATTGGAAATAATGTGTTGCATTTTCTTTGTAGAAAATATTAATTTTTTTGATTTGGTAAGGAAGATACACGCAGCTACTGATGGGTTTTAAAATTTGGCGGTCACACACAGGTTGGTAGTCAAACAGAAGAGCAGTTACTTATTTGAAACAAATTTGTAGTCCTTTCTAAAGTGTTATGGACCCTGTTCACACAGGAGAAACGGACTGGATTTTTTTCACGTTTCGTGTTCCGATTGAAAGTCCTGTCTGAACACTTCCGCGGACTTTTTTTGACATATTTATTGTCAGTGTCGACCAAATTGATTTGATTTTCGTGCTTATTTCACGAAATTTAAAACAATTTAAATAAATAACACAAATGCGATCAGCCACCAGCCCAGAAGACACATTATTTTTTTCACGAAAACAATTTTTTTTACACGTTTGTCGAGTGACTGCCGATTGACATCTACAAACGTCAAAAAAAATCCACGAATTTTAAAAAATCTAAAAATCAGGAGTGGCGTAACATGTCACCTCTCCGCTCCCCCCCCGCCATTAAACGTCAAAAAAAATCCAGTCCGTTGCTCCTGTGTGAACAGGGTCATCAGTAAATGGGTTTACAATATGGAGACACTACCGCCCTCACGTTAGGCAGTAAACCGCGGGTGTTGAGTGTAGTACTGCGGCTGAATATTGGGTCTCACATCGTGTATGGATAAAGAGGTCAATAGCATCTAGCATCATATATTCGTCATAAAGTTTGTCCAGTGTAATATGACTATGGGTGCTACGATTGAAATCCGCAATCTATATACTTTTGAAACCATTAAGATTTTCTAACTTAACAGTTCAGATTTAGATTGTAGGTAAAGATCGGACCGAGTCACTGGGTTGCACAGAAATCGCGAAAAATCCAGAAGGGAAAAGATTACCACGCGTCGGGAGGACCGTTTTTTAATACGACCTTCTCTCAAAACCTAGGACAAAACTTCTTCTGAGCTTACTGCTGAGTTATTGAAGGATCAAAGAAAAATAATGTCTTCCAGAAACGTTAGATAAAGTCTTAGGGAAGTTGGACGTCAAAGATGCAAAGCGAGAAAGAAGCCGTGATTCTTGAAAAAAACGAGAAGGCACGCTTGGAATGGGCATGTACTTTTTACGGAAGAAGATTGATTAATACTTTGTGGTCAGGCGAACTTAACTTTGAGCTACGACTTATTTATGAATCACTTTTAATTTTGCCATCAAAAAATGTGAATTTATCTTTTTTAAATTATGCTTTTTTCCCCAATTTTCCGATAGTTAGCAACCCTGGTGTGACTTTTGTGAGGCGAAGGATTGACGAAGAGTACAACCCAGAATGCGTGGTACCTACTGTCAAGCACGGCGGAGGCAGTTCAATGATCTGGGGATGCATGGTCGCCAGCGGTGTGGGCAAAATGCATGTGTGTGACGGTCGGATGGAGTCCTACAAGTACAAAAATGTGTTAGAAAAGGTGCTTCAACTTTCTTTTTCCAACATTTTCGGGAATACCAACATGGAAAATGTCATATTCTAACAGGTTAATGCACCCTGCCACAAATCAGCCCTAAGCATGAGGTGGTTTAAAGATAATAGCACAGACCTGCTTGAGTGGCCTCCGCAGTCCCCGGCGCTCAACCCTATAGAATATCTATGGGCTATTCTGAAGCGTAATATCCTGCAGCACACAATAACATCAAAAGAAGCACTTAACAATGTACCAAGAATAGAGTAATATTTTTTCGGAAGAGTGCCGCAAACTAGTCAGCTCTATGCCCACCAGAGTCGTTGCAGTCATAAAGGCCAAAAGCGATCCAAACGAAATATTACTATTAAAATTAATTATTAATCATATCTGCTTACTTTGATTTTATTTTTTCTTATTTTTTTAAAATATATTGATAATTTTAAGGGGTGCCTAATACATTTGGCCAAGGGTGTATATTCTACGTTTCAAGGTAGAATTTGCTTAAATGATGATGACGTGTTCTGATTAAACAGTTGCAGTGACACAAAATGTGTTCTGCTGATTCTTCGTCTTCGTTGCACATTCTGCATGTGTTGTGTTGTACTATTCCCTTAGCCATTAGGTGTTTTTTGACTTGACAGTGCCCTGTTAGAAAGCCTGTTACCATTCGAACCTGACTCCTGGTTAGTCCTACGACTTGTTTCGTTCTGGTATGGGAGATGTTTGACATTCCCGCCGAATTGAATAAAACCACGCAAAGAATCTCGGTAGATCTTCTGCACCCAGCTAAAGAAAATGGTTGACCGGCCGCGACGAGTGGAGGAAGGAAATGACTGTTAAGCTTCCGAGAAAAGACAGTCTTACCAAGTACGATAAAGTGAGAAGTATGTGGCTGTTTCAAGGACGGATGAACATATCCTTGGTCGTTTTGAGCGAAAAATTCTTTGTTGCAAATTCGGCCCCGCATGCTTTAGAAGTAAGCATTTCACCGCTAACACCACCATCGTTCTAGTCTGCGTATTGGACATTTAAGATGACTAGGAGCGAATGTCCCACAAAGTCTTCGAATCTAACCCAAAAAAACAACACAGTAAAGGAAGACTTCGTCTGAACTCGCGCGCACAAGTAAAAGGAGTCTCAGCCAACTGGAGGCAGTTAACTAAGGACCGGGGACTGGTTGGCTGAGTTCCACGCTCACTATTAACTGTAGAGCACCCATTTCTCACTTGAGATCACTTGAGAACACCATTAGATCACAAGCCAATGCGTGATGGGAATCTAGACTCTGTGAAAAACTAGCTTGCAAATCCTCTGTAAGGACATCCTTTCTCATTTTGTTTCAAAATATTCACAGCGAATATTCTCACCTTTTTCAGAAAAATCGAACATTTCCACGCTTAAACCTCCTGACCTTTTGGTACCATAGATCTTGAAGGTCGAAGTGCCGTCTCTTAAGACCAAAGTATATGCCACTTAAAGCTGGACTGAAAGCAGAAAAGCTTCTCTGTATCTGCAAGTATGCCAAAAACACAAAAAGGCCCAGAAAGCTAAGACATGGAGGCTGATAAAATCAAAAATTCCCCCAAGCATTCAGAAAACCAAAATAAAGAGAAAATCAAATAGTTCTTGTGTAAAAAATAACATTTTCATTGTCTTCCGGTATGCTTAAACTAAAGATTACACATTTAACTAAAATTTACAATTATAAGTGCTTACATGCTAGTGTTAACAGAAAATTTACAAATATATATAAAAGGTACTTGACTGAGCACATAAATATTAAATTAACAAAATAACTGGAACCCCACATTTTAACGTAACAAATCCCCCAATGCTGAGATGTAGGTTTGCGCCATCTGCAGAGTCTCATGCTTTGATAGCTGACGATCGTTTCCCAAACACGGGAGATACTGCCGAAGTCTGTCAAATGCCTGGTTGAGGTTTTGCATACGCCTACGTTCTCTAGCGTTAGCTGCAAGACGGCGCTTCTTCTTGACTACAGGAGATACTTGCTTACCACGTCGCTTCTTCCCACTTTGGCCGCCGGAAGTAGGTCCATCCATGTCGTAGGTGCTATTGTCACTTTGACTCGCACTGGCACCGAAATCATCTTGAAACAGCATCATATCATCGTCCGAAACAGAGTCATCAAATAATCCAGATTCATGGAAGTTGAACTGATTGAAGTCCTCTGTCATCATGTCAGGATAGACAACCTCTTCACTCGATTGTAGTTTAGGAATCGTGGTAGTTGCTGTAGCTGCCGTCTTTCGGTTGTAGGCCCGTTTCTTCGTGGTCACTTTGCATGTTCCAACATTGGAAGATCCAGTCGGCAGGATACCCGACGATGACTCTTGACTTGGTATTTGGATTTGATGTGGCAATATATCCACTGCCATCGGTGGTGGAGCCACGGCGGATGCAATTACAGTTCCATTGTAGATGGTATTCAGATCCACATATTCCGGACTAGCCGATCGGTAACTAGCCGGTGATGGGGTATTCCATCCGTCCGATGAGGTATTTTCAAAAGTACAGAATCCTTGATTTTGGAATTGGACACCGGCATACGCTCCCATCGGATTGAAGAACGGCTCGGTGGGTGCCTTTAACGACTGCAAATCATCCGAGGTGGAATAATAATAGCGGAAAACTTCACTGGATGCCATTTGATAAGATTTTAATTCACGATTTCAAAAATCACATGCACACACACCACACTGGGACGATTAAATTCGACGGTGTTATCCCTTCAAAAGCAAAATCGAATCTGATGGAACAGGTAAACGCAGACGTATTTATATTGCAGCATTTGTTGGTTTCTTTCGCTTACCTGGTGTGTACTCATACAAAAAGAGCCCTTCAACCTGCATGTGCAAGCGAGTAGATATAGGTATCGGCCAGGATGAAAATGAGGGGGAACAACCAACGGTGGTTAACTAGCACGTGCTGCTCTCTGACAGCCAACCAATGAGATGGAGCGCCAATGTATACCTCAGTGGTGGCGAATCTGAAACCTCATTGGCTCATATGGAATCGCTTCTTACTGTATACACGAATGTCGGTTGCCGGGTAGAAGAACAGGTTTTGCTGTGGGCACGCGTGAAACAAGTTGCGAAGGGGAAATTGTTGGCTTCGAACCAACAATTGCCTGGACTCGAACAAAAGGATGTACTTTATGTACTCCCCGTCACATACTCTGTAGTTAATTCGATATCCTTGCTATAAGTAAGTATTTAAGTGGTCACCTTTGTGTGACTCTACATTGACTGCAAACGTTGAAATAGATATTTACTCGTATGTACCAAGTAGGTGGTTGGTTCCTATACCCAGAGAAGGAACATTCACAACTATTTTGAATTTCTATTTTGTTTTCTGTAGCCAAATCAATTATTTTCGTTTGATTTTCTAAACAGTGAGTTTTAAAACTGTCAAATCAATCGGCAAGTCTACGGGTAAAAACCTGGTAGTTACTGGCAAAGGAATTTAGAACAAGAAACACCATCATCGATGTTATAATTAAGGCTATGGCAATGGCATTGTTTTGATCGTTGTTTTCCACATTAGTGGCATTTCCATGAGTTTTCAGGACAACGACTAAGTCATTCGTTTGAAATAAATTTTTTTGTATGCGTTTTGTAAGTAAACAGATTCCATGTTGTATTATTGGCATAGGTACGAAGTTAGTGGAGGTTTATTTATTTAACAATCGAACAATTTGGCTGCGTACACTACTCCTAACTTTTTTAATTCTGGCAAAGGCTAGACACATATTTAGAAATCATTACAGACTATGCACGTTGAGCATGTCTGTCTAAAATCCAGTGTTGTTAAACCCATTCTAACACATGGCTCAATACTCTGGTGGAAGGTGCTTAAGAAGCAATATCAGCTTTCAAACCTCACTAAGATTCAAAGAGCAGCCTGTATAGGAATTCTGGGATCAATGAGAACAGCACCAACAGTGGCAATGGCAACCATGCTAAGTTTGGTTCCGCGGCTGCTAAAACTGCTTTGAGACTGGAAGAAGGAAGGACGACAGTGGACACCAGCTTCCTAGGGCCACGCCACCTTACTGTCTTGATGAGAGAATGCCAACAGATTGACAGAAACAGATAATAGTATCTAGACTCTGGCATTTGAGAGGAGATTCAGTATCAGAATTCCTGACAGAAAATCACAGCCATCATTGAGGCTTGGAAAACTATCCGCGGGAAGGAACAACCAGGCAGCCGTTAACGCTCTGGAGTCCGCGATATGGATGAGTTGTCGAGAGCCAATACGATGACCCTATGTTGGGTACCAGGCCATATGGACATCATAGGTAACGAAAGGGCTGACGAACTTGCATGAATCCTCTGCGAGGATTCCAATTAGCTCGTTAAAGGTATATTGAAAACGAGGCCATAAGTCACATTGGATCCAGCTAAACACATCTCTGTCTCTGGTAAAATTTAGTCATCGCGAAGCAAGAATAGCCTCCGGCATTATTACTAGACACTGCGCCATTGGTATTCATGCAGAGCGCCTCGATATACATCACAATGACTATTTCAGAAGTTATAGGGACGAGGAAGAAATCGAATCTATCCGTCACCTGCTGTGTAAATGTCCTGTCCTCGCCGGTAGAAGAATGAGGACTCTTGGTAGTTACTTCTTCACGGAACTGGAGGACTTGCGGGATATCGAGCTGATGGACCTCCTTAGATTAATTTCCTTATCTGGGTGGTTTTAAATCAGCGGATCTCCTTCTCTTTACAGGTTCCCGGAGTAGAATTAGAAGAAAGGCACAATGTACCCTTTTGCTGGTCATTGACATATGTCACAAGGCACCCATTTATCTTTATCTTTAACCTAACTTAAAATGCAATGTTCGGTAATTAATTTTGAAAATTGTCTAATCTTAAACGTATTAGGACTTTTAATCTCTTAGGGTCGAGAACAGGCTGAATTAGCCGAGCGTTATTGCAGTTATCAATATGTAACCATTTGACTCTGACCTGGAACCCAGCTAAGCGTGACTTCTGTCAAGCAAACTCGCTACAGACACGTGACAGTCCTTCACTGTCCTAGATGTTATTGTGCTGGATACAAGGGACCTGGTGACAGTTTCATTGCCTATATAGGCATCGCAATCGCAATGTCTAAGCATGACAAAAGGTTAATATTTAGCTATGCGGCGCCTGATGTACAGCTGTGACTTTGGCCGGAAATACGCTATAGTGCCTATGGAGACTGACGGATTGGTGGATGTCTTTTGAAAAGACGCCTGTCAGACTTCATTGACTTTTATGAACATCGAGATGGAGTCGTTAAAAAAGGCTTCGCGGTGACTTTAGGTGCTCCTGTCCGATATTATACGTTTGTAGCTCTGAATACTGTGAAGAAGCATTCAATTTATTGCCTGTGTCGCATTTTTTTCACTTAGATACATATAAATGGCATGTAGCATGCCACTATTGCCAAAATTTCTGGTGCAATTCAGTCTCTAATAAATTTGTGTTCTCAACAAGGTTCCAGAAAACCTTTTTTAACTAAGTTTACACCGGCGTTAGATATACAGTGGGTTCTCAAAGAAAATCGTATTGCTGTTCTCACGTGATTCAAGTGCAAGAAAGCGGCAGTCGAGACCTTATAAAAATGTTAAATAGAACAAATTTGCCAGGCCATGAATCAGTACAAGGTGCCAGGGCCACTGTATTCGGCTCCGCGGAACTCAGAAAAAATTAACAATCGAAGCTGTACTGAAATCCAGCTTTAACTTTCAGTTTCATCGACATAAGGTGGATACAGAATTTGCTGTACCTACTCTTCTCATCTATATCAGTGTTCCATAATCCTAAAGAGTGTGTGATAGGGTCTATTCGGCTTCACTGCAAAATCGCATCTCTCGCTCTCTTCTACTCCGAGTTTCTTAAGGTGTTCTTCTAAAACTATTTTACTCATCGGCTATTTTATTTCCCATCACACCTAAATACACATCTGATTATCTTCCTTAGGCACTCATATACCAGTTTAAAACTGATTTAGTAAAAGTTTAGTTTCTTGAGGACAGCCGGAGTATTTACAAATACGTAAGTAAGATTTTCGATGAAGCCAAATATCTAGGAGTGATCTTGGATAAAAAACTTGTTGGGGCAAAGCATGTTGAGTCGAGGACATCTAAGGTGCTCTCAGTTTTATTACCGAATAAGGTCCTTTGGATCTATATGGCTATGATAAGACAGTTTCTAGCGTATGCGTCGGTTGTTTGGTGGGAGGGCTTTCGCGTAAGTATGCTTCAAAGAATGGCTTGTCTCGTCTGCACGGGACCTTTTCCGAGTACGCCTGGCTCTGCTCTAGACGCTCTACTTGTAGTCTTACACGGGCCGGCTTTTGCTATCATTCACACTGGAGTTTTCATGAACTTGTGCGACACTTATTCTACAACCCTAGTTCCAAGGATATACCGTCTGATGCAATGACACCAGATCTTCAGTTGCTATTCAAATTAAAATCGGCTTTCCTTTCGTTCAGGACTGGCTGCAGCAAGAGTCTGAGCCTGAACTGAGCTGTAGTCGAATCTTCACAAATAGTTCCAAAACCAGTTATAGGGCCGGTGCTGGTGTCTTTGTGGATACCGACAACAATAGACTTCACTACTCAATATACAAGCATGCCTCTGCTTTCTAAGCTATCCTAATGACCACGGACTATATTGTTAGGAATATGTGGATAGCCAGGCTGCGCCTAAGGACTTGCTTAACTCTCTGAATTTAGATGCAAGGTCGAACTCTTTGACTCTTGTCTGGGTCCCAGGTCACACTGGACAAGGCTCAGAGGATGTTTTCTCAGGACCTGAACCTGTATTGGGTCTTCCCACGTCCTCGATCAGGGCCTACATTGGTGATTGGGTTTCCTACAAACACAATTGTGTGTGGCACGGCTCTCCAGGATGCAGGCAAACTAAACGAATGCTCCCGAACATCTGTAAGAAATCAGCAGCATTCTTGTTGTCACTCAGCAGAAAAGACAGTAGACAAGTTATTGGCGCTGTAACTTCACTTTTGCCAAGCACCTTAGTGTGCTAGGCTTAAGTGACACAACTGTCTGTGACGCCTGCGATTGTCCTGCCTTTGCTCGGTTCAGGTGGCAGATTTTCGGTGTTGATGTGGTGAGTGCCGATACTGTAAGCTCCTCATCATTGAAGTGCCTTCTCGGCTTTATCCGAAAGTCGAGGAAATTTCAGTAAAATGGGTAAAAAATGCTCCTGCTTTCTGGTAGTTCAATGGACCAGTTGCGTCTGAGTGCTCCAGTATAGCGTTTCCAAACCCGACAAAAAGAAAATGTACAAGTACATACATATTTATATTGAAAGCATCGTGTTGATTCTTGTTGAGGTTGAATTGTGTGTATGCATCGATGTATCTCTGTTTAAAGATACTCATTGATGTTGATCCAGGAGCACATGTTCAGATCACTGCAGTCGTCGACAGAGTCGGTATTCCCTTCTTGTGCCATTTTTTCTGGTCAACGTTTGAGGAAATTCGGCATTTTAAAAACTTAGACTAAATTTTCCCATTTCGGTTAGGTGGAAACAAATGACATTGTAGACGTTGTCATCCTTATTGAAATTTATTCTTACGAAACGTCTGAATGAACAAATAACACAAAAACGGAAATCAAGAGCTTATGTAGTGTTTTTTTGTCATTTTTTTTTGGCTAAACGCCTAAACAACTGATTCACAGCTAACCTACTGAACCACGGCAACTACATAATTGTAAATTCTATAATACTTGGCCTCTTCTTTCCTGCAAATCGATCAAATGTGACAATAAATCACTTTTCTTATAAACAAAAAAATCTCATAGATCTCATTAATTTATTTGATCCCAGATGATGTGATAAAATCAATAAAATGTAAGGAGAACATCTTCATCGATCAACAATTGCATAAAACTGAAGAAGCTTGATTGATGTCCAACAATTCGGTTCACACAATTAATTAATTGAACTCGATGAGGATCATTCACTACCTGCCCGTGATTACTTGATAACTAGCATTTTTCTCAGATTTCCATTTGATAAGAATGAGTAATATGACTGCGTAGTTCAAACGAATTTTTGGCTCAGACGAATCCTTGTTATTCAATCAAACATCCTTTCATATCAACTTTCAGTGTTTGAAACTTTTCCATCTATTAAAGCGTCACTTCCGTTTTGTGAAGATCCCTCCAAAAGATTGTGTTTAAACCGCGCACCCAGGGATACCTACACTTAAAAGACGTCGGAAATAATCATCATAAAAGTCTGACACAACCATTGTTTTCTTACTTTTTTTCTTTAAGTTATTATTCACATGAATCCTTTCCGTCATTCATTCGCCTCGCCACAGTCAACCATCGCGATTGTTGTATCGTTTTCAAATCATTTCCCCAAATCAAAAACTCCAGGATTAATCGAAACAGGTGGCCGGACCTGAAGGAGTCCTCTTGTGTGATTTTTCATTTCATTTCTCTAGCGCATTTCCCTTCAAGGATCGTCCCAACTTGAATAACGTGTGAGAACGTTTCCGATCTGGAGTGAGCATCTACACCTCTCGATCCTTCAGTTTGTCGGTATGGAAGAGGTAAATGAAAAGGAAATGAATTTTGATATTAAAAAAGAATTGAAAAATTGATACACTGAAAGGGTTACCGTTGTAAAGGGATTCTTAGCCTTGACTGGTCAATAAAAAAGTATATGTATACCAGAACACCAGGGATAAACAATAACACGTGCGTACGATTTGATCTTTAATGATGTTCTTATGAATGTACATGATCAAGAACTAAATAGACCACGGTTTCACACACAATGCCACAATGATTGGGGCCTCTTTACAGCAGCAGTAGCAGCACTTAGCAAACCCTTCAGTTCGTCGAATCTTTAAAGAACTACACAATTGATGACTGTTTATAAACAATGTTGCACCCAGGATGTGGTATTATAAGGTTCTATTGTTCCCAAGACAATACGTTTTTCAGAGTTCAGTACGCGATGAAATCGAAGGTTTCAATTTCCCTGAAAAACACTTAAGTGCCTCGAAAATGTGCCAAAACAATTAACAACTTAAGGAAAGAATGGCGGAACAATTGAACGTCGTTTGGTGTTGTACTCGTTATTAGTCGAGGTGAATATCAAAAGGAAAAGGAAATTTTGTTTTCAGGATTTAAACGGTACTTGGTTGAGAAAAAGAGAGAGTTTGTATGCGTGAAACAAATAGGGGGTACCATAGGATAAGGAAAGAATACGTAGCATATTGTACTTAAGCTCTTTAGTCGATTAAAAAAAGGTTTCGTTGTAAATTTCAAAAAAAGTTCAGATAAGCGCGATTCAAGAACAGTTATTTGTTTCCTTATAGTAATACAACAGTTCGAGGTGGTACTGCGCCGTAACCATCAAGCGTCTCTAACCATGTCGATCGTTAGGGACTTGCCTTCAATATCGCACCCCAAGCGTGTTGAGATCTATTTTCTATTGTGCGCCACCTGAATCGGAGTCTTCCCGATCCTCCGAGTAAATTTAAAGATTCTCCGGGCCTACAACCCTAAATCCACCCTCCTTCAAAACATTCAATCACCGGTTAGAAAACATAATTTTATTTAGTTACCTAGTCCTTTTCACAAGACGCTATAAGGATCGGTAGATCACTCTTTCTAAACTAGAAGGCACGGATATCCAATTTGTAGATCCTGCAAGATCCCTGGGGGTCATTCTTGATAGGAAACTCAGCTGGAGGCTGAATATTCGGACAAGGAAAGGCTCAATATCCAATTTGTAGATCCTGCAAGATCCCTGGGGGTCATTCTTGATAGGAAACTCAGCTGGAGGCTGAATATTCGGACAAGGAAAGGCTCAATATCCAATTTGTAGATCCTGCAAGATCCCTGGGGGTCATTCTTGATAGGAAACTCAGCTGGAGGCTGAATATTCGGACAAGGAAAGGCTCAATTACCCTATAGTCCTGCCGAAAAGCTCTGTGCGGGAAATGGGACCTGCAGCCGAAAGTAGTCCACTGGATATATACGGTGATAGTGAGGTCGATCCTCATCATCATCATCTTCCAATGGCCCGCTTATCCACTATAAGGGTCGCGGGTTTAGGGAGGTTAACTCTAACTCATCAGGGGCTATCCTCAAGAGGTGAGATTTCGGACTTGGTCCAGCCATCTCATCCTAGTCCTACCCAGGGGACGCCTGTCCGATGGCACGTCTTGGAAACCGAGTTGGGGACATGCGTTTGACATGCCCAAACTATCGAAGTATGGACCTCTCCGTTCGAAGAAGTAGCTGCTCGACATTGAGTGCCAAACCTCATGACCATAGGTGAGGGTCGGAACAAACACTGAATTAAAGACCGACAACTTAGCTTCGATGCCAAATTCGGCCCTCCTGATAACAGATTGACCAAGCTGTCTCAAAATTGCTCCAGCCTGACCAATCCTACAGGATAACTCAGTATTGCTCCTACCATCACTCGTAAATAGGACCCCGAGATACTTAAACTCATCCACCTGTTTCAATGGAACTCCACTAATATTCAGAGTGCATTGGACAGGTGTTCTGGAAATTACCATAACCTCTGATTTGTTCACGTTTACCTTCATCCCAGCTTCAACACAGACGGCGACGAACCTATCTAGTGCGCGCTGAAGTTCGGTCTGGGTGGCAAAAAGAAGATGGCTTATCGTTAAGTCTCCCAATTCGAATTGTTCCTCACAAAGGCTGCGCTGTAACATCCAATACATATACACTATGAAAAGGAGAGGTGACAGAACGCACCCCTGGCGAAGTCCAACGCCCACAGTGAAAGGTGCCGACTTAACGACCGTACTCCTGCAACACACTCCAGAGTTTACCTCGAGGGATCCGATCATATACTTTCTCCAAATCCACAAAACAACTGTAAATAGGTTTGGCATACTCCCAGGCCTTCTCAAGTACCATTCTGAGAGTGAACAGCTGGTCGGTTGTGAAAGCCGCACTGCTCATCGCCCAACCGGGACTCAACCACAGCTTTGGAACGCGTTTCCAACAACTTAGCAAAGACTTTTCCGGGGAGACTTAAGAGATATACCCCTATAATTGTAGCAATCCCTCTTATCCCCTTTCTTAAAAAGAGGAACAATCACCCCAGTTTGCCAATCGCTAGGTGGTTCACCGCATTCCCAGGCTACTTTAATGACACGAGAGAGCCATTCCACTCCCTCTTTACCCAAAGCTTTGAGCTGGATCTCATCCACACCAGCAGATTTGCCAACTTTTACCGCTTTAATCGCCAAATTCACCTCCTCTACGGTGGGACTATTCTCCGCCCTACTCAGAACCATGGGTCTGCCATCCTCAGTGTCCTGTTCGGGATTGAGCAGCTCCGAAAAGTGCTCGCTTGTTTGCAGATCTGTGATCACGGTCCAATTTTTCACCGAACTCCTTCCAAGATTGCTCCTTAGCTGCTTTAATAGCCAGCTTGCAAGTTCTTCGCGCCTCCATGTACCGGTTTCGAGAAGTTGAATCCCCCAAGTGTATTGGACCGGTGTATTGGACCTTGAAGCCTTTCTTCTTCTCTCTGATGGCTTCTTGAACTCCGGGTCTTTTAAACCACGCAGTTCTTTTCTCACCACCAGCCGCCACACCGAGCCGCTTCACTCCGCAAACATCTCCTGCAGAGGCAATGACTGCTGTTGAAAAGAACTGTCACTGCCATTCTTCCTCTACATTTGTCGGAACAGTTGGAATTTGTTCAAACCTTTCGGATACCTGTCGTGCAAACTCCTCCCGTATCTCAGGTCGATCCTCATGTACAAAATACTGGTCTGGTGGACAGCACTGGACAAAAACAGGAACGTTTGCTTGCTTGGAAGAATACAAAGGCTGTCATGCATCTGCATAAGGGGTGCTTTAAAAATAACTCCCGCTACTGCAATGGAGCCAATGCAGCAACTGCTTCCTGTTGATATCTTTGGGAAAATAATGGTAGTCAGAGCAGCATTAAGGCTCAAAGAACCCTCCTAACTGGCCAGCACAACCACCGACCGCTATTAAAGCCTTGGGATCGCCGACATTAGGATCAAAGTTGGTAAAGGAATGTCTCAGATCTTTTAACGAGAGACCCTATGTTGGGCAGGATGGCATCGACCCAAAAATCTGGAAGAACCATCTGCTTTTATCGAATCGATCAAATTCCTCCTTGATACTGACGGCAGGAAACTGACAAACAGTAGGTGGAACACTTGCCTCTTGCCAAAACAAATCTGGGCAAAACTGGATTTAAAAGAGACGGAGAACGAGAAACTTTTATCGACTAGCCGAAAAAAAACCTAGGTTCACTTATAGGGGTCCTTACCGGGCATTGCTTGAAAGGCAGACATGCACTCAGACTGGGGATCCCCTCCAATGATTTCTGTAGTAGATGTGGAGACAAAGATGAGGAGGAAACTCAACCCGATGTTGCCTTGCCCTAATCTTAAAAATCTAGCCAAACTCGACGTCCAAAAGGTAAGATAAAGGCTGGTTAAATTTTAAGGGCCGATGTTGAATGTGAACCACACCTAAACGTCAAGTTTTTTTCTGCATTTCATTTGTCATTTCTCAATTTCAGACTAACTCAATTTGAACCATGGAAAGATACACAATCGAGCAACGCGTTAAAGTTATTCAGGATTATTATGAAAATGGGCGTTAAATCAAAATGCATATCGTGCACTTCGTGATTTTTTCGGTCAATTTAATCGTCCAAATGTGCGTACAATCGGAAAAATCGTGCAAAAATTTGAGCAAACCGGGTCTGTAGGAGATGTGAAAACACCAGTGCATGCTCGTACAGCTCGTACTGCAGAAAATATTGCTGCTGTTCGCGATAGTGTGGCTGAAGAGCCGTCCACCTCAACTCGTCGTCGTGCCCAACAATTGCACCTCTCACGCTCGTCGTTGATGAACATTATGCATAAAGACTTGCATTTACACGCTTACAAGGTGCAATGGACTCAAGAACTAAAGCCTCTTGACCATTTCAAGCGTCGTCAATGGTCAGAATGGTGGCAAGAATTCAATGGCCGTGTTATCTCATGTGGTGGCGATGTCAATTGGCCGCCAAGATCATGTGATTTGACACCGTTGGATTTTTTTCTTTGGGGTTATTTGAAAGAAAAGGTGTACGTCGATAAGCCAGCAACAATTCAAGAGCTAAAGGAAGGTATAATTCGGCACATTAACGGCATAGAACCTCAATTATGCTTCAGCGTCATCGAAAATTTGGACCATCGGATGGAGGTGTGCCGCCGAGGTCGCGGCGGCCATTTGGCCGATATTTTGTTCCATACATAATTGAACCATACCAATATTATCATAATAAAAAGAAATGACAATAGTTTCCTAAATAATTTGTGTTTTATTCAAAATCAACATCGGCCCTTAAAATTTAACCACCCTTTACTTTATCTCGGGGTCAAAGTGGTTATATGGTTAATACCGCTACGTTTACCCATCTCGATGCACTTTGTGCTACATTCTCTAGTTCCTGGTGCTGGTAAGCCGATTTCCTTCATCGTGGTATCACAATGTGCCAATCTGGTATAAGTGTGTCCCTGTCTGAACGGGGACAGCCACCTTACCTAGCCTAACCTAACCTAATTTTAACGCTCACTTTTTACTAACCGATTTTTTAACTCGTATTTTTTAAAAATATTTCACTACGATTCCTTCAAGAATATCCAGAACAACTATTATTCACAACCATGGGCTTCCCACTTCACCATTTTGCACCGTCACGTTTTATTTTCAAAAACATCCGCTCTACACTTCTTAGGGACCACAAAATCCTTAGGATTAAAACACAAGATATTCATCTAAGGAAACAAGGAAGAAGTTTTGCCCTCACTTTGCCTGTTATTAAAATTAATAATAACTTTCCTTCCTGTTCGCCGTTGATCCTTGTTACACTGTGAACAAATTCACTACAAAACCGTAGTAATTATTGGTTTTATCGCCAAAAATCTATCAACATCTCCGAATCATAAAAACAATATTTTGGCACAACACCGCCTAGTGATTGAACATTTTCTGCCCGACAACATGTTAGCAGGTAAGAATTGATAAAAAAGTCTGATCCTGGAAGCGGCATGACGAATTTTTATTTGAGATTTGCCGCACGATCATTAAGTCTGTCTGACTACTTATCTTTTGGGTGCCAGAACATTCGGCACGGTAAGCGATATGAACGGTTTGACTATGCTTCTACCGATGTGAACATGAAATCATGTCGAACCTTTGTCGAATAGTCGTTTTTGAAGTGTGCCATGTAAGTGTATTTGATTGTCAAAGGATTTATTAAAAGACAACACAAATTGTATACACAAATCGGATGAAAAATTTGTGAAAATCAAAAAATCAAACTTAAGGTAAATTCCATCGAAACAGAGGCGAGCTCCTTTTTATCATGAATCTCGATTCAAATTCCACAATCAAATAAAATAATTTAAGGTAGCACTCCCGATACTCCCAAAAATCCAAACATTTAAAGGAGTTAACCTCTGGATTCCCATCGTAAATTAGGTAAAAGTATTTGAAACACTTCTACTGAACCCTGAAAACTGTCACTGTGGCACTGGCAGTAACCTATTTGTTTTTTGTCTGCACAAGGATTGCAGCAGGTTGACAAGATCCCTATCGGTTGTGTAAACTGATGTCAAAACAGACCGATGAGCGAAGATAACGAATGAAGGGCAGGTACTCTTTTGAATTTCGGAGGCTGTCCTACGTTCAGAATGTCACTTGTTATCATTTTGGGTAAAAATGACAAATTTGCCATTTAGGATGTTGTTTTACACCGTAAGTGGATATAATACGAGTATAATTCACGTTTAACAGCTCAAATGGATCGTGATGTGGAGCCATAAATCCAATTAATGTTCCTTGGAATTCGAGAGATCTAACAAATTTCCGACAAATAATACCTTTATGACGATCTTTTGAGAATCACTTGTAGCCTTGACGGTAGATAATCAATAATAAAATTATGTAAATCGTATAATAGGTTAGGTTAGATTAGAGAGTCTGTCGACATAGAGCGAACTACGTTTCCTACATCTTGTTGTGCTAGGTCTCCAAGATTGTTGAAAAACAAGGCACAGAGATGGTGCCGTCTTTTCCAAGAAAGGGCGGGGCAGGTACAGAATAGATGGAGGAACATTTCTTCCTCTTACTCGTCCCTGCAGCTTCAGCAGAAATCATTTGAAGGAACGCCCAGGTGAGTGACATGTCTGCCTATGAAGCAGTGTCCCGTTATGACACCTATAGTAGCTCCGAGATGCCATCTGTTTAGCGAAATTAATCTCTTGGAGCGCTTATGGTCTATTGAGAGCCAAATTTGTCTGATAGTTTGACAGGTGGTGTCATTGGACCATCTTAGGCCCCTACTACGCAATGAGCGGCAAGCGGCAGAGCGGCAAAATTAAAACGTGTGAACCAGTATGGTTGTGACCACGCAGTCGCTGAGCGGCAAGCGTAATTTCTTAGCGAATTTTTTGCCGCTCTGCCGCTTTGTCGCTTGCCGCTCATTGCTTGGCAACTGCCTTAGATTAGTTTTGTTGACTGCATCTGCCTTTAATTTTAATTTGCATGTAGCTGTAGGAGGTTCTCTTTTTCAGGAAAAATTTCTATTGTAGTACAATTCTTGGCGAGTTTATCTGCCCTGCAGCTTCCCGGAAAGTCTCTGTGTCTTGGTACTCAGTAGAGGAGTATGCCATCCTACGAGAGACGAGCGACAATCTAAAACAATTTCTGATGCTACGAAAACTGATTCCGGGGACTTAATGGCGGCCTGGCTGTCTGTGAAAATGTTAATATTCCGAGGAGATATTACATTCCACCTTTATTGCCTTGATCTCCGCCTGGAACACCCTACAGTGCTCTGAAAGGCGAAAGGAGATCTCGAGGTTTAGATCATCGGAGAAAACACCTCTTCCCACACCATTTTCGGCCATCGACATTAGCACCTAAATTCGTGTCGTGTGTCACAACGGGCCCCTCATGGGTCTAAGTGTGTTGGCTTTAGCTGGCAGCCAACAACAGTTTAACAACAGTTTACAGTTTTTTTTTGTGACATTGACGGTCACTCTTCAACCTCACGTTTGACCCTGGCAGTCGCAGCTTGATTATAAGACTAATTGCATCACTTCTCCGAATCTTTGACAGCATATGTAACACCCTCCTCATCCCCGTCCTGAATTGTACTTGGAATTTTTAAAGTTCCGCGTTTGATTTATGGGTGTACAGCAACAACCTGAGCCGAATTACCGCAATCGATAACATGCGTAGGACTCGTGATCGAATGATCGATTAACCTCATTGGGATGGCACTCGAAAGCCTACGTGTCGAATGAAAATCAAATTGTACTAGAGAAATTTTACTACAACTCACAAAGTGACGTTTGCCGTGAAATTTCAGCAAAGAATGGATCTAACGAAATGAAATAACTGGTGGCCCTTCTGCATTAAGCATTCCTGTCAGCTGCATAGTCGTAGCGAAGTTGCTTTTCCCTGTCTACAGTTCGGCAAAATATTCTTTGCTAAAGCCGGGTGTTTTTCCATTAAATCGGCCGGAATATTTTTTGCAGCTAATTAATTTTGCTGAGATTGCACCTTAATTGAAAAAGAACGGACATAGTATTAGTAAATTCCTTTAAAACAATTTGAAGCAAAATACTCGCATCTTTGTTGTTTCGCTCAACAACTCGACAGCACAATAGTGTTCACGTGAAATTATGCACTATAACGCGTGCTGTCATCTCAAATTTCGATACTGAATGCTCGATCACGAGAGCAAATCCTCACATTTCGATAACGAGTTACTCGTCTATCGTCTATCGTCTATCTATTGCGGTAATTCGGCCCCTGGTCAAAAGGGTTCATATACAAAGATTAAAATGGGTGGATCATGAACTCTTATACTCCAGCTCCAGGAATCTTCGATTCTATCCTAAGGGACTAAGCGAAAGAGGATGACCTCATCTCAATTATATAAAATATAAAAAAAATAACTGAAGGAAACTGACTAAGGCTAGGGCCACGAACTGAGCGATTGAGCGATAGAGCGACAAGTCTAACCAACGAGTGACCTTTTACTGAGCGACGTCGCTCGAGCGATTAGTAGTGAAAACGTCGTTGTCGGCAGCTGAAATCAAAATTTCCAAGTTTACTTCCTCCATTTTCACTTTATCGCTGAGCGATGAACTACAAAATTAGAACATAATTGAATTCAGAGGGACGTCGCTCTGTCGCTCAGAAAAATCGCTCAGGTCCTCGTCGCTTAATCGCTCATCGCTCAGTCGCTCAGTGCGTGGCCCTAGCCTACGGATCGTATCGGCTTGTGTGGCTTATTGGTTTAATCACTGGTTCTCCCAGAACTGCAGCGACATCATAAGTAAGTAGAGGTTATGACAGACATACAGATTCATTCGATGTATTTATGTAGGTTTAGAAGACAGCTGTAACTGATTATTCCAGTTGGAACTCTGAACTTCATTTGTGAAAGTTTAGGAAATATCAGCTTAGAGCATATTTACTTGCCAGGCTTTTGACTTAGCATAGAGACATTCACTCTTCAGAATCTAGTATGCGGACAGTAGAATATATATTAACAGGGGCCAAAGCGTGTCTTCCGGGATCACATAACTCGTCACGTAAGTACGAGACACTTTGTCCCCAGAATGCTCATTTTTACGTGGCGAATTATACGATCACGGAAGAGCCGATTTGGCCCCAGATTTTACCTATTAAGATAGCTACGGCGCCACTAACATGTGTTCTTTATCCACAAATATATTTCTAATAACCCAAACAGACTAAACCCCTTTCCTCCGTCCCAATTTTACTCCAATAGTTACACTTACAACAAAGGTTGCAATTATAAACCCGCTTTCCTAGTTTTCAACATCCGCATCCGAAACTGTTTGCGGTTTTCTCTTTTATCACCGTTGCAATCTTAATTCCGGATGTAAATCAAATTATCTATTCCTTTCCCTTTTGCGGAAACAAATCCTGACCCAGAAGGTACTTTAATCAAGGGCAGAAGGAGGTGTGAAAATTATATAGCGCCATCTTCATCACCGGAGTTTGACTAATGAGATTACAAATGTTTGCTAAAAAATCGTCCTCGGTTTGTGTCTAATAACAGTTATTAGATTTTCACCACTTCAATTTCGATCCCGTGGGAAGGTTCTTCTCTCGTTAAAAATCTTCATGATGTGCGTGTATTTTGTGTATGTCCTGCGGCATTGGATTCAGGTAGAAACAAGAATCATCCTCCAATTTCAGCTTCAGCGTAAAATAATCTGTTATACAAGCCAAAATATTGTAAACTTTGCAGATTTATTCCAGGAGGTCCCTAACGTCCAATTGACTGCAACTCCGATAATCGGAACGGGCCACCTTTGCTTACGGCAACGAAATGTTTGAAGGACCACCTCATCTAACAGTGGACCGTCTTTTGTTCACTCTCCTACCGGGTTGCTTTCTTTAAAAAATACCTTAATGCTTTCAAGTTGACTTAACTGGACATAAGAATACCAAGGGGCTCCTTGCATCGAAGGGCAAGGAGCGAAATTGATATTTTTCGGCTTGAGAATGTTTTCGAGGAATCACTGTCACATAACTGAGCGGTTCTCTGCGAAGGGAAAGTGTCTGGTCTGCAACCGATTAATCGTAGAGCTGCTCCAGAGGAGTAGGTATTTTTTTCCATGTCGCCAAAACAAAGATGATGGACCGTTGTGCGTGGTCCATTTTACACACTAAAAACGTTAACGGCGGCAAACTAATGTCGAACTTCTTGGGTTACCTAGTGGTCATTCACTTCGGTGTAATTTTTAGGTCCATGGAAAATTGTACTAATAAACGTCTATAAAGGATTCGTTTCATGTCGTTTTTTTTTTTCTTCTTCTTTCTTCTTTGTGTTGAATTTTTCGGTACATCTTTTGTGCATGAGAATTTTTTTTTTGTATTTTTCTTTTGTGACTTGGTTCTTTTTTGCGCTTTGCTGGCGGGCGTACGTATGTTTTGACAAAAGTGGCGAGATAATTTTTAATTGAGAGTTAAAGTGGTCGATCACCGTAATTGGCATGGTATCGCGTTTCAATTTGGCCAAGTCGTCTGTGGGAAATTGATACAAACTCAGGCGAAGGAGGATTTTTTTAACAGTAGTGTTTGTTAAATGGTAAAATGAATACACAAATTGATTACAATGACCAGCGCTAGATACTAGGACTGTTGTGAAATATAAGAAATAAGCTGCTTATGAATCTGAATAAATAAATAAATAAGTTACTAGAGCGTTCGTGTTCAATTTTTCACACGATTGGAAGTTGTATTGTGTTCTCCAAATGACGAATAAGACGCAGAAGCTGCTCGCGAGCTCTACGGGCAGAAGAAGAGAGACGAGAACCGGCTTCTCAGGAGGAAAAGGAATGAGCATGCGAACCACGCGATCGAGAAAATAGAGAGACGTTACTTCAGGAATGAGGTTCGGAAGTTTAACCAAAGGGTATGAAGAACTTATCAAGGCTACAGGGCCCGTACCGAAGCCTGCAAGGACGAAGAAGGGAACATCGTAGTAGAATCGCAGTCGATGCTAAGAATATGGAAGAGCTACTTCTCCAGAACTACTTCAACCTGGACGATGAAGACCAACAATTCCGTCCAACCGACCTGGATGAAGTAAAGATAGACATATCTAAGCTTAAGTCCAACAAAGCCGCTGGAGCTGGCGGCCTAGCTCCCGAGCTGTTCAAAGCAGCAGACGATGACTTAGTAAGGAGTATGCAACAAGTTATCTATAAAATATGGTCGGAGGAAAGTAGGTCCGATGAATGGAACCTCAGCATTGTTTGCCCGATCCTCAAGAAAGAAGACTGCACCAACTACAGAGGCAACAGTCTTCTTAACATTGCCTACAAAGTCTTATCTGCTGTGCTGTGTGATGGCCTGAAGCTGTTCGTCAACAACCTGATCGGTTCATATCAGTGTGGTTGCAGGCCAGGAACCAAACTGCGGCAGATCTTGGAGAAAGCCCACCAACTTCAAATCGACACCCACCACCTTTTCATCTATTTTAAGGTCGCATAGGACAGCATCTATAGAGACGAGCTATACAGTGCCATGTCTAGTTTCGGCATCCCTGCCAAACTCGTCCGTTTGTGCAGAATGACGATGGAGAATGCACGCTGCTCTATCAAGATCGGTCAAGACCTCACCGAGACCTCTGATGTCAAAAAAGGATTTAGACAAGGCGACGCGCTGTCATGCGACTTCTTCAACATCGTTCTTAAAAGAGTTGTCCAAAACTCACGTACCAACACCAGAGGCACAATCTTTTAAAAGTCCGTCCACGATGTTGACATAATCGAAAGAACGCAGCGTGATGTCATTGCCGCGTTCGTGAGCATTGAGACGGATGCGGCGAAGATGGGTTTAGCGGTCAATGAGGGCAAGACCACGTATATGCTGTCAACAAGAAAGGACACAACGTACTATAGATAACGTAACTATAGATAGATAAAACCTTGAAGCAGTTAAGGACTTTGTCTACCTAGGCTCCGCTATAAATTCAGAGAACGACATCAGCGCTGAGACTAAACGAAGAATAACTCTTGCCAGTCGCTGCTTCTTCGGGCTAAGAACGCAATTGACTAGCAAAGCCTTCTCTTAAACAACTAAACCCTTTATAAGACCTTAATCATCCCAGTCCTACTCTACTGCGCAGAGGCATGGACTCTGTCAAAAGCGGATGAGCCTGCTCTTGGTTGTTTCGAGAGGAAAATTCTTCAGTTGATTTTCGGTCCCGTCTTCATAGACGGTGAATGGAGGAACACGAACTGTACGGGCTGTACAGCAACATCGACTTAGTCAGAAGAGTGAAGGTCCAACGACTCCAGCTCGGAAAATCTTCGAATCCACACCAGAGGGACGGCGCAGTAGAAGAAGACCGTGACTCAGGTGGCGCACGCAAGTGGAAGGGGATCTCAACCAACTTGGTGTGCGAAACTGGAGGCAGCTGGCTAAAGATCGAGCTGGCTGGAGACCCTTTTTGGTTAAAGCCCAGGTCCACCACTGATCCTACGACAGATCTTAGAAAAAAGCACCGCAATTTCAAATCGATTTTAACTGCCTTCTACGCGATTTCAATGCCACGTATCGTAGCGTATATAGAAACGCGCTCAACAGAGGTATGCCCAGTAGCGGCATCCTTGCCAAACTCGACCGATTCTTTCACCACGTTCGGTAAAGACCTCACCGAGACCTTTACTGTTAAAAAAAGTAGAAAACAGCATTCTTGAAATAATTGTGGAGAACTCGCACGCCAATGCCAGAGGCACAATCTTTGAAAAATTCGGTTAATATTGACATGTTGTCAATACCGTCTTCGTGAGTATTGAGATAGGAGCTACAAACCTAACTTGCAAAAACTCTAACTTTTTAAGTGGCAATAATTAAATTCATCGCAACTAGATGGTTTAAGAATGTATCAATTAAATTGACATATGAAATCCCTATGGACCAGCTCCGCAATTATCCAGTCCAAGACTTTTTCCCCAAAGGATTAACCCCGAAAGATATCATGACCGCGTACAATTTACAATTTACTGTGTTTCCTTTGAATGGATTAAATTGTTTTACCTTTTTTTTTTTTTGTTTTCAACATCTAGTATCAATTACCCAGTCGGATGCGATGGATTTTTGATTTTCGATTCGTTCCTTCTTGGAAGGAACAAGTGAATACGGCAACAACAATTTCTAGGTACATTTTTGCTAGCTACTGAAACTTGTTGACAATCTAAGACAGTAGACAGATATAAATTGGTAACAAGAAAAGGAACAATGGTTGAGATGTTATTTCATCTTTACTATCGACAAGGGATACTAGATTCATGTCACTTTCCCAGCATGTGCAGAGATTATTTTTCAAATTCCTTCTCGCTGTTCGATGAGCGATCGTGTTGAAGAGATAATTCTTCAATCTCACTTTTCCCTTCTACAAAACTGTCTTCGAGGAAGGCAATATTGGCAAGCAGGAAATTCATGTACATATGAAGCCATGTGAGCAAAATATGCCGTGTAGGTACGTTACTACTCGAAAATTCACACTTTGATGGTTGATTCCATAATTCCTTGTTAAACATAAGCATAAGCAGGAAGTCAGTATATGTATCTATGTCAGAAATTGGCTAAGAGACTACATTGATAAAATGGAGACGGAAAACGCCGTTCTTAGGTCATTTGTAGAAGTTCAACACTAATCACAGTCGGGAGCTAAACTTTCTTCCTTTGGCCTGGTTTGGACCTGAGCCCTGATGTTCATACACTCTATATGTCCAGCCATCTTAATCGTTGTACATGGAATTTTTTGACTATTTAGGTCGATGTCGTTGTACAGTTCGTCGTTGTATGTATCTTTTCCAACACTACCCGTCTGTACAGACCAGAAAAAAGAACATCTGAATGATTTTTCACGGAACAATGGCGGAAGTCTTCATTCACTATGGACTTTGTTTTAAGAACCTGCTCTTATGGCTGAAACTGCGACCTAACCAGATCTATTGTGACTAAAAGGTCCACTAATGAAGGTGAGAATGTTATTAGTAGCTGAGTTTCTATACTCCGCCAACGAACAGAATTCCCTATGAAAGATGCATCTACGCAGCCAGTACAACAGTGCCGCATTCACAGAGAACGTGCTCAAAAGTTTCTTCCTCTTCCAAACAGAACCCACACTCTGAATCTGAACAAGGTTAGGTTAGGTTAGGTTAGTGGGCAGGCGAAAGGAAGACCCATTCGCCACATTCAGGTCAATTCAGACCCATTGTGATACCCATTGGGGGAAGAGAGTGTCCCTTACCCGTAAGAACGCTACCCAATAGTTAGTTTCATATATAATATTACTAGAACCTGATCAACTTACTGCGTCTGTGATACAAACCACCCTGTGGATCTGATGAAACCACCGGTGTATCGGATAGTTCTTCAATGTCCTCGAAAAAGTGCCGTCCGAGGAACTAATTTCTTAGATGGCAGATACTAGGGCAGTGGCAAAGGAAGTGGGTTGTATCCTCATGGACCTCCTCATCGCCAAACCCCTACAAAGGTCTTCTTCTGTAATACAAAGGTTTTTCATATGGTACCGCAGCGTTTTGTGCCCTGTGATCACTTCTATAAGGGTGCTTACGGATCTTCTGTCGATCTGCAGAAGTCTGTCGGTCCTAGCCTTAACGAATTTTGGCCATATCTTCCTTGTGGTTGCAAAAGTGTTTAGAGAGGTCCATCTGTTGTTAGCGTCTCTCAAGGCTCTATTCCCTGCTTCAAGCTTAAGTGTGCAAGGCGGGATGTTCACCGAAGTCTCGGCTTGTTCCAAGCTTGTTGCCGAGTCGTTTCTCGCCAGTTCGTCAGCATTCTGAACAAAGAATTTAGTTTGTTGAGATGATATCTTAGGCCACAATGGCTTTACCGGCTCACCAGCCTACAAGCTTCCTCATGTTGTTCCTGTCAAGGTTTAGAATTCCCTTGTGAAAAAAGGCCTGTATAAGTCTCTTGGATTGCCTAAGCCCGGCGACATTTTTCCATTTAACGCCACAGAAGGGTTCCGTTCCCAAGAGCGCAGGAGCCGAACCGGATCTAGCCAGCTCATCCGCAATTTCATTGCCTAAAATGCCCTTGTGGCCGGACGCCCAACCAAGCTTGACCTTATTGTATCTGGCAAATGATTGTAGGGTATCGTAGCAGGACTTGACTGACATAGATTCCACGAAGTGGGATATCAATGCTTTAAGCACTGCCTAACTATCTAAATAGACAAGTATTTTTGCGCCCAATACCTTTATCGAGGTTTATTCTAGCGCAGATCTCAATAGCATGGATTTCAGCCTGGAACACGCTGGAGCATATCCCTATTATTATCGAGACTTTAGTGTTGGGTCCAAAGTCGCCAGCACCCACTTCCAAAGCAATTTTTGATCCGTCGGTAAACCATACCAAACATCCTGGGTCTGATACGGGTTCTCCATTAGACCAGTCGAAACGGTCTACACTCTGGTCTAAGTACTTCCCTCTCGCCATAGAGTAAGACTGGAACAATTAGGCCCTTATGGTCGAAGTTTTTGAATATCGATTCGAAATTCCCGGATTTCATCCACGACCTGCTGGACTGTAGCCAGCCATGTTGTTGACGAAGGACTTTAGGCGTGCGAGCAATGTTAAGGAAACGTGTACCCCATAGTTTGGACACTTCCTTCTCCGTCTCAAAAATATAGAAATTTACAAATATGACAAAATACATACATACATAGGAACAGACAGGAAACCGCAAATGACAAAAAAGTACCTATGCCTACCTACTTTCCATCGACATACAAAATGTAGGTCTGTTCGCTTACTCCCTAAAACAGCGAATTTTTACGAAAAGTTCGCGTACGAAATCCTGTTCGCGTACGTAAATATCTAAGTTTTTCGTAAAAGAGAGCACTCACGAGAGAGTAAGAAATTTCCCCATGCTACGAATTTTAGTGCAAGAAATTTCTTATGGCTGATTTATGAAAACTGTCAAAGCTGTCAAATCCGCCAAACAGCTGTTCGTCATTTAAATGTGTGGCATTAAAAATGTCAGATATTGGAGAATTCTGGAACATGTAAAGATCCAGGGAATTCAAAAAAAGTGTTGGAACAATAAATAAATATTTTCCACACTTTTTTAAACTTTCCAAATGTAAACCAAAATATTCTTTCCTTCTTTTTTTTAAATCTGACAGTTGAAGTTTGACGTTTAAAACTGGGCAACTTTTCTTGTTCAACGCGTTCATTTACTTTTTCGTAATTTTACCTCTCTCTGAGAGAATTTTACCCCCACTCTTCAAAAATTTGACAATCTACGAATTTTGGTGCAGAAACTACCCGAACAGACCTTGTGTCTTCTAAAAGTTTCCACTATTCCCCTCCAATGACAAAGAACCTTGCATGTGTGTCAGACATTAAAATAAACAACTGGTTTCCTTTATTCTATTCAAATCCAATTTAAGTGCTTTAAACAGCAAATCGCGATGCCGTTGTTTCCTGTGTAAACAGAAACCCGTTCTCAAAGAACTTTCCTTACTCCACATTTCTTTCGCTTGTTGACCATGTGAACTAAACAATGCGAATAAGCTTCATATTTGCAGAAACACCATTAAAAGTGTGTCTACACGAGGATAGTTTACCTCAATCCCCATGCGCCTATGCCAAAGTTATACCAACAAGGATTAAAAGTTCTCCTTTCAGCTCCTATTGCTTTACTGAATAGAGAATATCGCTTTAACACTTTGCAACCCACCCCCTTTTAATCGGATTCAAGTATTCATTGCGTCATTAATTGAATTTATGAGAGTTTCTTATATCAACAGAAAGAAGGGTTCGAAAGCAACGAGACTTCATTGATGGCATATTAAAATTTCAATGGGCTACCGAGTGTGGTTAAATGTCCTTCCTCGTGTGTTCGCGCGCATTTGCAAAGCCCCATGAAGCATTTAAAAAAAAACTCAACCAGATACCGGATACCATGTTTACAAAAGGGGGCATTGTTTGTTGAAAAAAAAAAATACATATATACCAGGTCCAGAAGAATGCCAACGGAATTTGAATCAATATTGACACATGCCATAACAAATCATTTGGTCCCGAATGAAATCCGCATATGAAATTATCTGTTGTACCTGCTCTTACGGCTCTTTTATTTGCAATTGCCAGCCATACCACATGCACTTGATTTCCTACGGATGGCATCCTGGAATGCTACCAATAAAAACAAATCATGGGTGTTCTGTCGTCACATCTCCAAATCTCACAATCCGTCAAAATCCGATGCAAACATTTTGGCAATCACTCTAAAGTCATAACTTTCACCCGTCTCTCTAACAAGACAGTGAGAAAGTAATTCCTTTCCAAAGCCAGGCAGGATTTTTCACACCGCAGCGTATGCTACATTTGGCGCAAGTCGTTAAGGGATAATCCAGAAGAAATCGAGTTCAGCAGACCGACTGTCTGTCAATCGACAGACACGCAATTCGCAAACAGGACAGGTTGACGAGATTTGCCTGTTGCCTCCTCTTAAATTGACAGCACGTGCGCTGTCGATTCGCTCCTTCGTACGCAGGCGATCGGGTAGGTAAACGCACACACATATGTACGTGTTATGTTCTGTGTAATTAGCAATTTGTCAGAGTTAAGCACGCCCCAAAGACAAAAAGTGTCCTAAATTGTTTATATGACCTACAAATAAATCTGCACATTATGTTATTCTTTTGGAAAGGGATAACAAAGTGTTGGAATGCATGAGTGTTCTCCATGTTTTGAGCCTTTGAGAGTTAAAATCGAAAGTAAAGCCGTCGGGTAGTAGAAGCTAACCAAGACCTGTGCCAGCAATATGTTTGACGTAAACTACAAACCTTCGCCTTTGCTGATTTTGACCCGCAGTATTATTTCTCTTATTCGGTATACTCGTATGACCAGAATCCTTCAGCGCCCAGTTCTTGCACAAGCTGTGTTTTTAATGTGTAGATTTTTCCCGGGAAACGTGAATCTATGTAAAGGATCTTTCATAAAGCGCTCAGGCCAAAAGAAGTTCGTAAACATCGACCTATAGCGCTCGCCGTTGACGGTGATGACCTGGCCAACGTCGTTCTCTCTGAAAATTATTTTTCGATGAAAATTAGGGTCAGTTTCCAACTGCTCCAGAGCCCATTCAGCGAACACACGTCGTTGTCTATGGTCGGTTACCTTCAGCTCCTGGGTCAATTGAATTTTCTACGGGTGCAGGCCCAAGTCACGACGCAAAATTCGCCAAGTTGTGGTCTGCGAAAGGCCGAGTTCTTGTGAGCGACGTGAAATCAATTGCCTTGGATTCTCCTGCACACTCTCACATACAGCGGCGATGTTTTCAGCAGATCTTGCGATTCGTCGACGTACGGATGTTGGTTGATCATTTACTGAACCAGTGAACTCAAATTTATCCACCACACTGCGAATAGTTCTCTCGGAAGGACGATTATGGCGACCGTAAAAAGGCCGAAGCGAGCGGAACGTTGCCCGAACAGAACACCCATTTTGAACAGAACAGAATTTTATTATTTGCACGTGTTGTTGAACCCTATATCCATCCATGGTAATTTGGCAAAACAGACTGAATAAATGACAGCCAATTTGACAGATGTAGCTTCAAGAATATGGCCGCTATCAACTGTTAAAGTTCAAAAGTCACTATTGGAAGACCCTTTAGAACATTAGCGTGACTGTGTGGTAAAACGGTTTGTTTCCTTAATGAAAACCTGGGTGTCACCGATTCCTTTCTTCATGAAATGTTCCAACTCCGGACCCCACGGAAAAAAAATTAGCCCCAAAATTAGCCTCAATTGCTCTTTGCTTAAATCTTTTTAATAAAACGTTGCTTTGTTTCCCTGTGAGTAATTTTGTCAGTTCGTTAGCTCTTTCTTTCCCCGTCACACCTTCGTGATATGGTGCCCATCTTGCTATAGTCAACGAAACTATATCCTGATAATTCTGTCAACTATTTCCCAAAGGTGTCCACTCAAGAGGGCACAAGCGTGTACAAGTATTTTTTCACCTCCGTGAACGCTTGGCATCTAGTACCTCAACTTGTAATTGAATATCGAGACTTTTGGCAAATTGGACTACCTAATCTAGACGATGATAACCAAAACTTCCGGCGAGATGAATGGAAAATCAGGATCAACTGCCCCAACTACAGCGGAAACAGTCTCTTAATCATGGCGTACTAGATCTTATCTGGCATATTGACCCTAGTCCACGAAAGTCCACCATTGACTACATTTTCATACCACACAGATCTTTGAGGAAACCCAAAAAGTCCAAATCAGTACCCATCTTCTCTACCGATTTTTACGTCGCCTATGACAGGATTTACAAAGACGAGCTTAACAGAGTCACTCCAAACTCAGTCATTTGTGCAAGCTTACGAAGGAGAATACTCGGTGCTTCTTGAAGTCTCACCCAAACCTGCGATGTCTAAAAAAGATTTAGACAAGGGGAAGCACTGTCAGGTGAGTTGTTTAACATAGAGACCTGGATTATAGGGACAGCGATGTACATCCAAAATAGGTCCTTCAGCTCGATGTCCCACACGTGTTCTAGAGTTCCGAGAAGAAATAACAACCAACAGTCCTCATTCTTCTACCGGCGAGGGGCAGGACATTCACACAGCAAGTGACGGCTAGATTCAATTTCTTCCAGGCGCTCCGCATGAATACCAACGGCGCAGTGCCCAGTAATGATGCCGGAGACTATTCTTGCTTCACGACGACTAAGTTTGACCCGATACAGAGATCTGTTCTTATTATAACCCGTCCATACGTTTTTTGCCGTTGCACATTCAATATACCTTTTTAACGAGCTTATTGGAATCCTCGCAAAGGGCAGAGCCTGTGAGGCATGCAGCGCTGCTCCCCTTCGTGCAAGTTCGTCCGCCCTTTCGTTACCTGCGATATCAATATGCCCTGGTACCAAACATAGTGTCACCGTATAAGCACTCGATGCTAGTCTTTTTGAAGATTTCTACAAGCCTTGATCTAGTTATCGCAGGCTCCAGATTGTCCTTGCGGTGATACCGTTCTCGCGGACAATTTTCTAGGCCTCAATGATGGCAATGATTTCGGCCTGAAAGACACTGCAGTCATCGTGTATTCTAAAGGAGTAGTTAATACCAATGTCCATCTTAGAACCATCGGTGTAGAACAGTTCCTTTTTATTGGTAACTTGGTGATTCCTCAAGTCGTGTCTGTCAGGAATTCTGATATTGAATCTTCTGTCAAATGCCAAAGTCTAGATAATATGATCCGTTTCTGTCAGTCTGTCGGCATTCTCCCATCGAGACAGTACGGAGGCGTGACCATAGGGAGCTGGTGTCCACTGTCGTCCTTCTTTCAATCTCAAAGCAATTATAGCTGCCGTGTTGCTACCGTACAGATCCAGCGGAACCAAACTTAACATGGTTTCCATTGCCGCTGTTGGTGTTGAAGTACATACATACATAGGTTAGGTAAGTAAACTATTTACTCATGAAATTACACGAAGATTTTATCACTTCCAATCGGTATGATCTCCAGGTTTTTGTAGGACTTGTATGTATGTACGTGACTTGTATCTCATTCCAGATCGAACTTTACTCTCAAATCTTATAAAGGCTTCATGGAATTTGTTGGCAGCTCGTACTCGTCTTTAAGAGCTGTTCTAATTGTAATAGTAAACTCCAGGCTTCCAATGACGCTTTACAGCACTTTTATAGACGTTTTTTTATTGTGCCCATTTTTATTGGGTACCATTACGATTACTTAACCCGTATTTATCATACGCTTGAAAATAGTTTTCATTCCAATGATTAAATATTTAATCACTCTTCTGCAGTCGTTAACAGAGCAACCAAACTCCACAAATACTCTCAACAATTTGCTAATATTAACAAACAAAACCCACATAAATAGCATTCATTCAACTCGCAAATAATAGGACGGGTCAATAGTTCCTGAATTACATGAATCAACAGATAAATCCCACTAAAGCGAAACTTCACTGAAGGCGAACCCACCTTGGTTGGCATCGCCAAATTACAGGTTTCAACACACATTTTTGGTGGCGGTATGCAGACTGTCAGTCACCAATCCGAAACCATATCGTCTTAGTTCCATTTCGTTCAGGCATCTGAAAAGGAAGTCGAAGATTATTTAAATGATCAGCGTTCGTCCACCGCTTTGCTGAGAACACTCACTGGCCATTTATGTACTTCGGAAAGTTTTTCTCCGCTTGTGTGCAACAAGGGCAAATCCCCAATTCGTATCAAATTACCCAAGCGAGCAACGAAATGAAATTGGACGCGTTGTAGTTGCGCGCACACTTCCATCGGTTTCCATGGACTGTCGCGCATTAACCTGTGGCAATTTTCACATCACTTCATCGCGGCAAAGTGCAATACCATTTTAATTTGAGAAACTTGGGGTCATTTTCGTAACGATATGGTTTGGGAATGATTCAAATTAAAGGACGAAATGTGAATTGCTTTCATCAAAGCAGGTTAGGAAGGCGCAAAATGTGATTTGCTCCACAGGAGCAGGATTATAAAATTAAAAACGGTGTCTGACAATGCTATATAACTTTGTATGTACATACATATGAACATACACATAGTTTACTACTTCCGGTGATGATTATCTAGTGACATCAAAAAACTACTTAGCTCAAACAACTTAACTGCTCCAATGACGTTTGCCTACTCAAGCTCATGCATCATGGAATGAACTCACACATAACTCTTCGATCTCATAGGTACCTGTTTACCCATCATCAGCCTTATTATTTTCCAATAACCCGCTGATCCACTATGAGGATCGCGTGTTTAGGGTCCTTAAGTTGAACCTTCACATCTCCCGATCTTCCTCCATCGACTCTTAATCAACGGGGGCGATTTCGGACTTTGTTCAACCATCTCATCCTGGGCCTACCCAGACGACGCCTACCAGATGGCACGGACTCCATAGCACGTCTTGGAAGCCGAGTTGGGGACATGCATTTAACGTGCTCAAACCAGCGAAGTATGAACCACTCCACTCCAAGAAATAGCTGCTCGACATTTAGTACTTCGCGTATTCTGGTGTTCCTAACCCGATCTTGAACTGTTACTCCAGCAATAGAACGAAGAAATCTCATTTCGGCAGCTTGCATTCGCCATCTTATTCTTTCGGTCATTACCCAAACCTCACGATTATAGGTGAGGATCGGAACAAACACCGAATTGAAGACCGATAGCTTAGATCCGATGCCAAATTTGGTCCCCCTAATTACAGATGGACCAAAAAAATAAATAAATAGCTGGCGCGACAGCTCGGGATGAGCCAAGGCCTAGCTTCTCGCAACCATTCATGCTGTGCGTGTTACATTTTTCGCATGAATGGAAGGGACCTACAATTTATTGCCGACTCCGAACGGCGAGGTGAGAAGCTCTTTCATGACAAATTATACTCCCGGAGGCTTGTCATTCCCCGACGAGAGGTGGTGCCGCGAAAAATGTTTGGTGTTTTCCTGGCTGGGGCTTGAACCCACGCCGCTCGGTCAGCAGTTCAACGCACTAACCACTGAGCCACGGCGGCGCCCACAGATGGACCAAGCCGTCTCAAAATTGCTCCAGCCTGACCTACAGGATAACCCAGTATTGCTCCTTCCGTGAATAGGACCCGAGATATTTAATTTTCTCCACCTGTTTCAATGGGACTCCTTGAACATGCAGAGTGCATTGAACAGGCGTTCAGGAAATTACCATTACTTCTGATTTGTTCACGTTTACCTTCATTCCAGCTTCAGCGCAGACAGCTGAGAACCTTTCTAGTGTGGACTGGAGTTCGATATGGATGGACCCAAGAATGACAAAGTCATCAGCAAAAAGCAGATAGCTTACCCTTTATTCTCCCAATTCGAAGTGTACCTCGCCACGGCTGTGCTGTAACATCCATTCCATAAAAACAATGAAAAGGAAATGGGGCTAGAGGCACCCCTGGCGAAGTCCAACGCCCACAGTGAAAGGTTTTTTTTTTTTTAATTTACGCGCGCTAAACGGGTTATGACTACTCTTAAACGAGAGCACGGCATTAGGGAAATTAGAGGATTTAACGCCGTTTACCCAATTGTATGGGCTTCAAAAGAGGACCCTACTCCTACTGCATACACCAGAGTTTACCTCGAAGGACCCGATCATATGCTTTCTCCAAATCCACAAAACAACTGTAGAAAACTTAAGCATACTCCCAGGCCTTCTCAAGTACCATTTTGAGAATAAATAGCTGGTCGGTTGTGCTGCTACCTGGACGAAAGCCGCCCTGCTTATTGCCCAACCTGGACTCGACCACAGCTCTGAAACGCGCTACCAACACCTTAGTATACTCTACTGGTCAAAAAACCGAACAAGCTTAAAACGTTCGTCCTTATCTCAGAGAAACAACGCAATAGATGTTATGCACAGAACGGACAAAGGACCGCAACTTAGGTAGTTAGGTAAAGTGCCGGCTCTTTAGAGCCCAATTAGCGCTAGAATGCGCCATTTTGTAACCACGAAACTGGTATAAACCTTAATAGTATGTGGTTGTTGATTTGGTGGTTTAGGATGGCTATATCCAGCCGGTGGAGTTTAGACACAGGATTAATTCTCCAATCCTTTTCTCAGTTATCTCGGCGAGGTCCGTGAAGAAAAGTTTGCCCAAAGACCGCTGTCTGGTTCTCGCCAGCGCCGGACAACTGCAGAGGGAGTGAAGTAGAGATTCTTTCTCATTAAGGTCTTTGCAGGTTCTGCAGAAGTTGTTGTGAGGAATATCAAGCTTGACCGCATGGTCTCCGACTGGCCAATGGCCTGTGATAATGACTACGATTCTGGCAATATCTGGTCTTGATTTGCCAAGTAGCTCTCTTGACTTGACCAGACTATGGCGCCATAAGTAAGAATTGGACGCACAACGGCAGTGTACATCCACAGGGTCATCTTTGGCTTGAGTCCCCATTTTTTGCCGAATGTTTTTTAGCAGGCATAAAACGCTATACTTGCTTTCTTAACCTCCTGTCTATATTGAGCTTCCAACTCAGTTTCGGATCGAGTATTGTGCCTAGGTATTTTGTACTGGGGCTAAGTGAAGGTGGCTAACCATTTACATTGGGTGGGGTGAATTCCGGAACCTTGGTTTTAGTGGTAAATAGCATCATTTCGGTCTTATCTGGATTTACTCTAAGGCCAGTGCTCGTGGCCCATGAGTGTACCTTATCCATAGCTCTCTCCATGAGTTGATTTATCGTGGGGAGAAATTTACCTGATACTAGTATAACCACGTCATCGGCATACGCAACCACCTTGCATCCCTCCCTATCGAGTCGCACTAAAATTTTGTTTATTGCCATAAGCCATAGCAAAGGGGAGATAACTCCTCCTTGTGGGGTGCACCTACTAACTGTCTTAGTTGTACTGCTGTTTTTACTGAGTTTTTAGCATGGAAACTATCCATTGGCTAAGAAAATCCTCTACACCTAGCTCGGTGAGAGCCTCTTGAATTATTTCAGTATGGATGTTGTTAAAAGCTCCTTCTATGTCAAGAAAGGTAGCAAGGGTGTATTCTTTGTAGTGGATAGTCTTTTCCACCGTACGCACCACTTCATGAAGAGCAGTCTCAGTGGACCGACCCTTAAGGTAAGCGTGCTGGGAATTCGACAGTGGAGGGCTCTTCAGGGTTTCACGGATATGAAAATCTAGGATAAGCCTATAAGCTTATAGGTCTATAATCCTTCGCGGATTCGTGGCCTCGCCGGTCCACCTTTGGGATAAAGACAACTTTGACACGTCTCCAGGAAGAGGGGATGTGGTTTAGATTGACGCAGTTCCTACAAATTCGGAATAGCCAGGGAATTGCTATGTCTTGCAGATAACCGCAACTTAATTGATGTATAAAATTAGCTCAAGATCAGGGGTTTGTTGGTTGAGCGAGAAACGTGTCCTGTGGGTTTATAATGTCCTTCTTCAATGTATCTGGCCATTTTCACACCATTTTTTAACTAATTTCCTAAGGACTTATTACACTAGGAGTATACATCATATGCATCTAGGATGGTTTGGCTGACCGACAGAACGGCAAAGTCGTGCATTCGCTAGTTGCTTTTCAGCCTAATCTGAACTTTTACACAAACTCTGCATGAATCTTTGTAATCTAACTCCTCTTGAATAAGTAAAAACTACAAAACATTGATAACAATTTATTGCTCGTTAACAAATAGGATTCAATGAACCCAATGAACCCTGTCCTGCAAGTGACAAAACCAAAAACAATTTGTTATAGATGTCAACCATTCCGCAATGTCGACCACCAGTTATACCTGCTACCAGGGAACAAGTTCTGAAATGACTACGAAATATTTGTGTCGTCCTTCCTGGCACAAGTTTCCTTGTCTGAAGGGCAACTGCACCTGCCCCGGCGGCACATGCCCAAGTATCCTGCCAGAGGTTTCAAATGCAAATATGTTTCAATAAAAACTAAAGAAATGTGTGCACTCGATGCTCATCTGATGTGATATCTTTAACCCTCGTGCGGTTCCATATTTACGATGACACTTTACACTCCTGGTGACCCCTGCTTGTGAAAGGGCACACACCCAGAGGTACCGTTTACCTTTGCAATTTCCTACACTGCCGCTGTTGTAATCTTATAAATTGTACGACCGAATCTCGATAACAAATTGCACCACACACGCGCTCACACTTGAAAAGCAACCGCCCTTATACAAATCGAATCGATAGATAAGACAAAGGATACGGTGTGCAAAATCCAAAGGACAAACATAAGAGTTCGAGTACATTGCTTTGCTAGTGCACCTTTCAGATAGACATGACCACATTTCGTACGCATGAATTGTTGATTTATCAAACGGGTTCATGTGTCGCTGCAAGTAATTAGGTCAAACCGTCTTCTTCTGCTTTATCCCTTTCGATTTCCAGGAAAATCTAATTTTATGTAGAGCAACCCTTCACGTGTGATTAATCAACACGACTCGAGCACCGAGTCCAGAGGAACGCAGAAACATAAAAGATGAAGATGTTAGAGGAGAGCTCACGTGGGATTTTTAACCCCCTCTTTGTAATTATGGACTATCAATCTTCGGGGTGGACATGGAGTGATCGGCTTGCGCCGTCGCGTCACCTCGGTCGCTTAGCGCCAACATGATAGAGAAGGCGTAGGCGTTCTAGCCGATCCTTTGGTATTCGGCTTACCAATTTCCTTTATGGTACATTATTTATCGATGTGGATTTAATAAATTGAAGACTACGTATGCTAACGTGGAGAAAAGGTTTTTAATTAAGAATGCAAACAATGCTGCTCTATTAAATTATTTGTGTTTTAGGTATTTTTGACTTTGGGTCGCTAAGTAAGCCGGTTTATCTGTACTAGATTACATTGAAGCGACTGTGTTGCACACCAAAGCGACTTCATTTTGTTGTAGTTTGTTTTTCTGCGTTTTTGATAGCAAATGACACATGTCAACCATCCTCTGACAAGTGTCACAGTTAAATGATTTTGTGGTTTTGGGTTAGAGATGGGCGAAGAGAGGCATAATTATATATGCCACATTCAGGTCAGTTTAGACCCATTACGATATTCAATAGGGAGGAGGGAGCATCCCTTATTCATGGAGCCTATTACCTTCGGGTTTTAAAACATTTTGATGAACCTACAGATAGATATTTCGCCTAGCTTTTAGATAGAAGTGTCTTCCAAGGAATTTATGATTGCGATAGCAGAGGCCTAGGCATTGGCTGAGAAACTGGAAAATCCTTACTCAGCCTTAACCGTTTTAGATGGTATCAGTGTACCACAGAATATTACGGCCTGCAGTCACTCCTACGAGAAAAGATTTTCCTGTCATTCTGCATCAGTGTATTAGTTCTGGCCTAGCTCAAAGAGCTCCATCTGCTGTTCGGTTCCGCGAGAGACCTATTTCCGGTTTAGTGTTTAAACATACATGGCGGAACTTTAACTGAATGACCTGCGTGCTGTATGTCTAGGACGAATCCGATTTTTGCAAGTTCGTCGGCGTCTTGACTTATCAAAATATTTAACCCAGCAATTGAAAAAAATCACCAACCAGGTCACATCACTCTCGGCGCCCGACACATTTCAAACGACATAACATTGTAAGTAGTGAGTCAGTCAGTAATTGACAGCTTTCTAATATTGATCTTGGTTTAAAAAGCTGCACGTGACTATAATCACCTGGACTTCATACTCGTTTTTGTACAGCTCATACAGTTCACCGTTATATCTAACTCTACACTTGCTTTTCTCGCAAGCAGGATGAAAACTCCGATAAAGTGAACTACCTAGAGTCCCAGAAAAATCCAGAGTAACGTGCCCAGTGACAGAAAAAAATGACATGCTGAACAAGCTAAAGAAAAAGAAAAAGGCGATGCGGCAATAGAATTTACAGATTTACTAGCTCTTTAGTGACAGTTGGTCACAGCTTACTTCAACATTCAGTTAAAACTTTAAGTGACGCCCTGCTAGTTTCCGATGAAAATCAACTTAGAAGATCGAGAGACATTTTCTACAGCAGGAGATTCGAGGACCACTAGACAAACCCACCGACGTCCAAAGTGACTAGATCCGTAAAAAAACCTGCAACCTGCTCACCATGAAGGCTCTAGGTTCAAGCAGAGAACAATTGGGGCTAATGGTGGGATTCATCATAGAACACATTAACCTCAACAAACACATGCATAGACTGGGCCTCGCTGACACAGGGACATGTAGGAACTGCGAGGAAGAAGAAAATGACTTCGAACACTCCCTGCCACTGCCCAGCCCTAGCGAGAATGCGACAGAAGTCCAAGTGGATACCGGACCTGAGACATCTCAAGGACAAAGGAATCGGTGGCACCCTGGCCTTCACGAAAGAAACAGGAAGGTTCGCCAGACCGCACGTACCACCTTCTCTATATCCATTCTACCATTCTACCGCATTATCTATGAACGAGGAGGGGGTCACCCCAGGAAAACGTGACGCAGGAATGTCGAAGAGAAGTTAACGCAATTGGAAAAAATGCTTGAAAGAATTGAGGTATGTACATCGGAGAACATTTTAGTGAATAACAAAGAGAAAAACAGCGAACCGATAAAAAGAAGGAAAACACCGAGGCTTACAACCCATAAATCGATTGTAAACTCACGTACAGTTGCGAACACGAAAATAGCAGTAGGGAAAAAAATTACGTAAAACTTTAATATTTCTGAAACTATTCAAATTTTTACTAATTCAAGTTACTTCTTAGTAAGATTGATCTGTTATTTAACAATAAAAAGTAGTAAAAGATTACGTAGCCAAGGAAAAAAGTAAAATAAAGTCATTTATATCGCACAAGTAGTGAACACGAAAATAGCAGTGGTTGGTTGAGATTTCAGTTTTTACCTTAATTGCTAAGAAACATTTAGAAAAGTATTAATAAAAAACATGAGAAATTAGTACTGTATATGTTAGTATTTCGTGGAACCACCAGATTTTGGAATTACGGCTTCACAACGTCGGGCCTTTGTATCAACTAACCGCTGAGAAGGTTTTTTGGGGATTGCGAACGATGTTCCCAAAACTCCTTGCTAATGGGCAGTTTTGTGTTGTACACAGTCTTTTTAACATCTACCTAACCTTCTTCAATATAATTCAGGTCAGGAAACTGTGCTAGTCACCAAGTCACCAAGTCCCACTTCATTTAAAAAGCCACTGCCTGAGACCCCACCGCCTTCAATCGTCAGTTCTTTTACATTGTGACTACTAGTTCCCACAATTCTATCATTTGAGCAAGCCATACTAAATTCCATTGAGTTCTACGCCTGTTTATGAAAAAAAAATCTCCAAACAATAAGGACGAATGAAAAAAGAACAATTTACACCAATTTTACCAAAGATTAGACCCACCAGTGCGATACGAGTCCATTTTTTTGACACGTTGACATGCGACGTCCAAAGCCACCTACGAACAAATTATGTCACAAGTGGTAGGACCAAAGCAAACACCTTGCGCCAATTAATTAACACTTCACTAGATAGCATGGCCACACACAGTTCTGCTTAAGTGCGCTATGGTCCGTTTAAGACATGGTTAAGTTAAGAAAAAATTTGACTCCTGTCGGTGTGCGTCGTTGTGGCTCATGCTGCATAACCGGAAGACCTTTTTCTCATTTAACTTCCGATTTTTTATCAAAACTTGTTTGTTATGAATTTTTTCAGTCAACGGCTGAACTGAATTCGGTAACAGGTGCTTTGTAGATGGAGAAACCATACAACAATTTGTTTAAAAAAAACAGGTCTAACATGGTTACTTGTGATGTAATGAAATAAATATGAGATGCTCTTAGTTGATTTGAAGCAAAGCGTTTTAATTGTGGACATTTTACCTTCAGATGTATTAAACGCAACATTCAAATACGCCATTAAGAAAAAGGAAGATATCAAGAAGTAGCAAAATGAAAGTAATAGATCTACATAATAGAGATCAAATTAGTGATGGGACTCGAGTTGACTTTTATTCGAGTGACTCGAGTAATTTAGTTTCGACTCGTACTCGAGTTTAATCGTATTCGTCTAGCATAGTTAATTTCAGTGAATGTAGTTCGAAAAGTATCCACACACAACATACCACAAGAACAACTACAAATTCAAACCGTTTGCCCGTCTGAAAAACCGGCAGCTATGGATACCTATCTACATATTTTTGTTATATGCTCGCTGTGGATATATTCCACATTCACAAGCATCAGTAGTCACCGATCGACCAATTTTGAACGAATTTCATCCCTTAACGCGTGGCTCGCGAGTCGAATTAAATCATTCGAGTCACATTACTACTCGATACGAATGACTCGAGTAAAAAAATCATTCCAGCCACATCACTAGATCAAATCATATTACAAACAACCCCGGACACACTAGAAATATTGAAATTAAGGCGGGTATTCCCGGTTTTTTCTGTGGATTATGCAATACTGGTAGAAAGGTACATAGAGAGAAGTGGATGTTAAAAGAACTCAATTAGCGCTCGGCCAACGCCATTTTGATTATTAGTGAGGCTAAGTATGATCAAGGCGCTCTTAGATCCATCCGCCTTATAGTTCTGACGATATCAGGGCGCAGACCATTTTTGAGCCATCTGTATAGATGGCTGTGACGTAATCATCTAACACTGATCCTTCGTCCAATTCAGCTCTGGAAGGTAAAAGATGCAGGAAGACGGTGAGGGCATCGGTCGGGCATGAGCCTAGGGCTCCCATGGTGCCTATACATATGAATATTCCTAAAATAATTTCTTGAATTACTTGTTCATCGGTACACATCTCTAATCGCTACTTTCTTACTCCCCGTTGAGAAATATCTTAAATCTTAGGCATTAACCTATTTAGTCACATTTGTAAGGTTTTATTTACCGTGTTTATGTCTTAGATATGCAAAGATGTATTGGCTATGTGTAAAGATTAATACTCTAAGGGTAGTGTCTCGACTGGGTAGACGATTCGGTCGTCAGTTGGTCTTGCGTCGAAGTTGGACGAGAGATGGCACTACAAACCATTTTATTTAAACAGCAGAGATCAGAGTCATTTCGACTCGACATTACTGAGTGCTTGAAGCATGCTTGTCGCGGACTACAGGTGGCTTCAATATAACATAGCACTTATTCAATAGCAATAAAAAAAATAATTCCAAAAGATTTTACACTTCATCCATAAACAGCCATAATCAAAGCGACATATAACGCAGCACTATCCAATAAAAATTGTATTCCAGTTAAAATGGAATAGTCCCTCTGAACGCAAAAAATATAACGCTTTTGTATATGTCAAATAATAAATGTCAACGTCCACATTGCAGAGTTCTCTTGTTTTACTGGAGGATAAAAATTTCATGAGGAATTGAGTTCAATTTGAAGAAGCTCAAGTTTATTGCCAACATAAGATGCCTACAATTGGTGTAAAACGCGATTTGCTTTTCAATGCACTTGGGAAGAAGTACAGTAAGTGAATGGAGCACTCCATATTAAAGAAAAATACAGAAATTAAATTAAAATTTTAGCTGATGATGATTTCCAAAAATTGTGCTTTGCATTTGGTCTGGAGTTAGACGAAGTGGTAAGTCATCAGGAATAAAAGAGACCTAATTTTTTATGAATATATTTAGACAACGGAGAGGCAAATGTTAACCAAAGAGCAAGGCGATGTTGCAGCGGCAAGTGAGGCCTCTGAGGAAATTATCTACAGAATTGATATTCCGGCAAATCGGTATGATTTACTATGTATGGAGGGACTGGTAACTGGATTACTAGTCTTCCAAGGAAAGTAAGCTGAATTAAGATATCTTCATTGAAGAATTGTGTTTAACATTATTTCTTAGGATAAAGCCGCCCCAGTTTACGTTGGTTGAACCTAAGGGCGGAGTTGAAGCTCGACAGACATTAAAAATCTTACCGGAAACTGCTGAAGTACGACCATTTGCGGTCGCCGCTGTTCTAAGGAATATTACATTTACACCAGAATCATACAATTCATTCATAGATTTGCAAGTAAGTTGAAAATATAAGCATTGCGTCTTGAAGAAAAGCGTTCGGCACTCCAACTTCTAAGATCTACTGTGACTAGACTCAGTAAGAAAGTTTGGATGAGCATTGAAGCAGCTGTCGGCGGCTTTTGAGGCAAGGAAGTATTCAGTTAAGCTTTTCCTAGACACTCTACTTCATCTGAGAATCCTCCCCCTGTACCACTGTCCAGTTTCCACCTGGTAGACGGTACTAAAAACGTCTTGCCAGCATTAAGTGAATGGCCCTCTCTCACACACCAGTCAGAGACTATATAATGTACATAGGTGTAACGCGCAAAATCCGATTATGTTTCCTGATATAATGATCACCGTAGCCGGTAGCGGTGAAGCCGTGACTGCTGAGATTGGTGAGCAAGTCACCAATAGATCGTTGTAGAGACCACCTTGCGAGCATTCTTTAACCACCGATACTGTCAGTGAGAGCTTTCCAGAGGTTGCTGTAATTCTCCTGCTTTCAAGCATCGCTCTAACCCACCTATTCGCAGGGGCTTGGGTAGGTAGTTGAATCATAACTAGCGTGTGTCAAAAACTCCTTCAATATCATCGCTTTGGAGCGATATGCTGCCTCTATTTGCGTTACTAGATTGGGGACGCCTTCCATAGATCAGCCTTTGCGATAAGCATGCTGACTAGGATGCAGAAGCGTGCTGTTTTCAAGTATGATGCCCCTAATAAAATTCTGGAATAGTGAAGGTCTTAAGAAAATTTAAAATATCAACTTCTTTATATTCATTCTAGGACAAACTGCATCACAACATCTGCAGGAAGCGAGCGCTTGTTGCTATCGGTACACATGATCTGGATACAATTCAGGGACCATTCACATACGAAGCACGTAATCCGGAAAACATCAATTTCATTCCGCTTAATCAAACCAAAAGTATGAACGGAAAAGAATTAATGGAGTTTTATGCAAACCACGCTCAACTGAAACAGTATCTGCCCATTATCAAAGACTCACCGGTGTATCCAGTTATTTATGACTCCAAAGGCGTAGTACTTTCATTACCGCCTATAATCAACGGCGATCATTCTAAAATTTCCTTAAAAACGAAAAATGTATTCATCGAATGCACCGCTACGGATCTAACGAAGGCAAAAATAGTGCTCGACACAGTCGTGTGTATGTTTTCAGCTCATTGTGCCGAGAAGTTCACAATTGAGCCATGCAATGTCATATCCGCAGATGGAACTAGCTCCACGTACCCCGAGATGGCATATCGCACTGAAAAGATCTCAGCTAATCAGGCAAATGAAGCCATCGGTATCGCTGAAGAACCATCCAAAATTGCAGATATGTTAACTAAAATGTACTTGGACACAAAACTGAAAGGCGACGACGAGCTGCATGTTAGGATTCCTCCAACTCGGCATGATGTTATTCACGCTTGCGATATTTATGAAGATGTTGCAATCGCTTATGGGTACAACAATATCAAAAAGTCATTACCTTCATTCATGCACATCGCGAAGCAGTTTCCGTTGAACAAGTTAACAGAACAATTGCGAGAGCAAATCGCTCAGGCTGGTTTCACCGAAGCTCTTACATTCACCTTGTGCTCCCGTGATGATATAGGGACTAAGTTAAACAAGTCAATCGACAACTTGCCAGCTGTTCATATTTCAAATCCCAAAACGCTGGAGTTCCAAGTTGTAAGGACATCCCTGTTGCCGGGTCTTCTCAAGACACTTGTGGCAAATCGGAAAATGCCTCTGCCTCTAAAATTATTCGAGATAAGCGATGTCGTTCTAGCTGACGCTGAAACAGGTGAGTTTTACTAAAGTATCAACAATTTGATGTCTAATTTTTACTGCAGAAGTTGGCGCAAGAAACGAACGGCGACTATGTGCAGTGAACTGCAGTAAATCGGCTGGCTTCGAAGTTGTTCATGGTTTATTGGACCGCGTTATGCAGTTACTGGAAGTTCCGTGGAAATCTGCCGAGGGATACCACATACAGTCCGCTGATGGTATTTAAAATACAACATAGAAGGGTAATGAGATTATTTAAAGAATTCTCTATTACAGATTCTAGTTACTTTCCTGGAAGATGTGCACATGTCATGTATAAGAACACATCTATTGGAAAGATCGGAGTCTTACATCCCACTGTTCTTCAAGCATTTGAGTTAACTACTCCCTGCTCTGTGGTCGAAATCAATATCGAGCCGTTTATTTAAATTGCCCGCTAGCTTTGAATGACTTGTACAACTTTTAAACAATAAATGAAATTGTACTGAACTATTGATTTTTTATTCTAAATTTTATTATTTTTTTAAACATGCAATGGGAATTGTGATCAGGAAAATGATGCGCTAGTTTCGCAATAGAATTGTCTTTGGCTCAATCCTCAATTTCCTCTGCACCTGTCATCCCCTAATCCAGAGAAGGAAGCTCTATCTAGGAGCCTATCACTTCGACAATTTGAGCGAATTATCACCAAGTGATGTCTAAAGACTCCTTAGTTTTATGAGGATTTCCAATAGATGGAGTGGAACTTAGGGTATAGATCCTAGTGGTATCACGAAGGGCCTACCTTGGGCTGCGTGTGTTTGTACCTCCCATGGACAGCCATCTTACCTATCTACCCTATTAAACAGCAACCTCATTCACTTTTGCCAGAGTCCATGCCTCTGCGCCATAGAGCAGGACTGGGACGATGAAGGTCTTAAAAAGATTCACTTCAGTTATTCGAGAGAGAACTTTGCTGCTTTTTTGCCGTCTTAGCCCAAAGAAACAGCGATTGTCTAGAGTTACTCTTCGTTTGATCTCAGCGTTGATGTCGTTGTCTGAATTGATACCGGAGCCTTAGTCCTCAACTACCTCAAAGCCTTATGTCTGCCTACAGTGACGTTTTGTCCGAGACGTCAGTGTTGAGTGTGTTTTCTTGTTGACAGCATATACTTGATCTTACCCTCATTAACCGCTAAACCCATCTTCGCAGCCTCTGTCTCAATACTCACGAGCGCACAAGTGACATCACGCTGTGTTCTGCCGATTATATCAATATTGTCGGCGTATCTGAGTAATTGAACGGATTTTCGAAAGACTGTGCCTATGGTGTCAGCGCGATAGTTCTGCATTATTATTTTAAGAACAATGTTAAAGAAGTCGCATGACATCTCGTCGCCTTATCTAAACTCTTTTTTGACATCAAAGATTTCGGTGACTTCTTGGCTAGCCCTCATGGAGCAGCTTGCATTCTTCGTCGTCATCCTGTACAAAGGGACGAGTTTGGCAGGGATGCCAAAACTAGACATGCTCTGTATAGCTCGTCCTCCCGTTGGTACAGGACTTTTCTGACCTGAAGCCACACTGATATGGACCGGTTAAGTTGTTGACGAAAGGCTTGAGGCGTTCACACAACACGGCAGATAATAACTTGTAGCCGATGTTAAGAAGACTGACCATCAGTCGCGGATGCCTGTTTAGTTTGCGCAGTTCAGAGTCGTTTCTTGACGATCGATGAGGTTTTCATTGGGCATGAGGTATTCCTCCGACATTTAACGAATAAGTTGGTGCATGTTACTCGCCAAGTCATTACCTGACGCGGCAGCTTCGCAGCTATGCCATCAGTTCAAGTAGTTTTGTTGGACTTTCCTTGACAAAGTTTACTCCAGAAATACCCAGTTGCATTCTGGCCCTTCAGTACTTCACCTGCAATAAGCGTCTTGCTTTGAATGCACACCAGTTCACCCTAAAGCCTAGTTTCAAATGTACCGTCAAATATACGAGATTATTTCAAAAGCCGTACAACGCGAATGCGGAACAGCCTACATAGCTGTTTTCTCATCACTACAAGCACTTCGCCTCTCCTCTAACTTCTCTAATGCCCGTGCTGCTCTCTTCTAAAAGTAGTCATAATCTCTTTAGCATAACCAAATTATAAAAAAAAGCTTAGATATCGCTATTTCCAATTCGCCAGGTTAAATGGTTTAGGCTGTGAGCAGTCATGTACTGCGTAGAAAGTATTTGGAATGCTTAAAAATAAATAAAATATACCAAGTGCATCCAATTAATGAAGAACGCAGACCTCATGGAGAATTTCATCATTTGCACCCCCGTCCCCAACAATTTCCGGAAAAATTTAAAGAGTAATATAGTATGAACCTAACCAAGTCGGGAACAAGCCGAGACTTCGTCGAGCATCCCACCTTGCACACTTAAGCTCGAAGCAGGGAATAGGGCCTTAAGGGGGGGCTAATAACAGATGGACCTCTCTAAACACTTGTGCAACCACAAGGAAGATATGCCCCTTATTCGATAGGGCTAGAACCGACAGACTTCTACAGATCGACAGAAGATCCCTATCTACGCGATGAGGAGTTCCACGAGGATACACCCCACTTCCTTTGCCATTGCCCTAGTCTCTGCCATCTAATAAACAAGTTCATTGTTCCTACGGGTATCACAATGGGTCTGAATTGACCTAATTGTGGCGATATGGTTTCTTCCTTTCGCCGGCCCGCTTACCTTACCTTACCTATCGTATGAACTGTGAAACTTTTGAATATGACTTGGAAACGATATCATTACAGATACAAAAGGACAATAGATACCAGGGACCGAATTACCACACTCGTTAAAGAGTAACTCGTCATCAAAATGTAAGGATTTGGCATTACCACTCCCAATGAAGTTTATGGATCTCTCGATCACGAGTCCCACTCACTCGCTCGGTATCGATTGCTGTAATTCGGCCCCAGGAAACGCCAATTGAGGCAAAAGAAAGGCGAATATTCACAAAAAATGCCTTTCACGCACAAGTTCAATAAGTTTATCCATACCGTACGGAGCGATTCGGTAAACTGATTCAAAATATTTTGATTGTAGATTCTCGTCGCCCGCAGTCGCTCGAAGTCGCTTGTTGTCGCTCAATTCGCTTTTCGCTAAATCGCTTCGTCGTAAATATGGCTGAATTCAATAATGCAGTGTTGCGGCAGTGTTGCAGCAACAAGAAAGCAACGAGTTCAAAAACGCAACATGTTGACAGTACTGATCAAGTCAAGAGTTTTTTTTGCAACGCCAACACAACCAATCGTCAAAGCAGAGTAATTTGTGCATCAGTTGTTTTGCTGTTGCTTCCCTTTGTTGCGGTTTAGGTTTTTCGTGTTAGCTAGGGTAAGTTCATAATTGTAAAAATACCGCAGCTGTGCAGAATTTGGTGTTCATAAATGTAAAAATACTGCATTACTACTGCAGCTGTATTGGTATCACTTGCGTTCATAAACATCGAATGACTGCCTTTGTTTTGCAAATTTGCAGCAAATTTTGTTTTGATGCACAGCTGCGACAATAGCGAATATGTAAGCAGCAATTGGAAAATGCAAAAAATGGAAAGCTTATCGTTATCTACAGAATTTGCGTTCATAAATGTTTTCCGAATTTGCTGCGGTAAATTTTCGGCAGTTTTTTTTTTTTAACAATTATGAACTCACCCTTTGAAAACATGCACTGACTGGATCGCGAAATCGTGTGAGAAAACAACATTGAAGTTGAGTGCAAAAGGAAACGAGTTGAGTCAAATTCTATACAAAAATATCAACAGCGTGTACAAGTTTGAAGTCAAATCACTGTTAGCATTTTGTAAACAGTCAGATATAACATTCCTGCTTGCCCTATTTTTCTGTATCGTACACTAACTCGATTTCTGCATGAAATGTTTCTATTAAATGTAGTATCTGACTGTGGTGTTTGAATTAATAAAGCACGAATGGTACGATTTCAATTTCTTTATTGAATGAAGGGAATGAAGCTCAAGTCCGATAACATTTCATACAGCTATACATATTCAAATCGAGTTGCGGAAGCAGGTGCGGATTCAAAATTGTTCTGGTAACGCTCTTTTTCTGTATCCACATACAACAAAGGGTTGGAGATGGAAATAAAATGTTCATATACATTAATTCTAGCCTCTGAAACTGGTACAGTCAGTGAAATGACATAATAACATTAACAGTGCTAAAGAAAAATAAAATTTTCTGTTGTCGATTTCACTAGCTTTTACGAGGCGCCCATCGGGTTCGGCGCCCTGTGCATTTGCACACCTTGGACATATGGTCTGTCCGGCCCTGTCCATACCGTACGGAGCGATTCGCTAAACTGATTCAAAATATTTTGATTGTAGATTTTTGTCGCCCGAAGTCACTTGCTGTCGCTTAATTCGCTTTTCACTAAATCGCATCGCCGTAAACATCTCCATATGTAGACATGTAATTAAACGCTAGTAACGAATCGCGTCGCGCGATTAAACACTTCGCCATAAACACAGCCTTATTCTGCCTGACATTTGATTCGTCGTTGCCGCTAAACAGCTTGGAGAAATAGTTTATCCACAAAATGCGATTTTAGTTAAGTTCATCTCAAAGTGGTGCTGTATCAATCTTTCACAAATAAAAAAAAACCCAATTGGTGATGTTTTTATTCATATTTTAATAATATAATAATTAATAATATTTCCGTAGGTTTTCATACAGCAATAATTATAATAATATTTCTATTCAATATAACATATACGTTTAATGTATATTTCTTGTTATGTATGCATTTCATTAATCATAGTATTAATAATAGTATATTTATATAATTTTCTGATTAATTCAATTTTTCTTGGTTTTATTTGTTTTTTTAATAAAATTTGTTTGAATTTTTCATCGGTTTGAATTAATTTTCTTCAGTTTGAAGTATACTGAATATATAATATAATATAATATAATAATAATATTAATAATAGTAAAAGTATAATTCAAAACAGAACATGTTGTGTGTTGCAATATTGAATTGTGTTGTATAAACCAAAAAATGAGCGTACGGCCTATTAAAATGTCTGTTTTGCAGCTAATTTATTCAATTTATCGCTCTATTTTGTTTTTTCTAAAGTGACACCTATGCGCGGTAAATATATATGTAGATGCATGCAATGCATTAAAATCACCATCAGATTAATTGTTGTTTTTTGTGTATCTTTATATATTAACTTACATTCATAAATAGGTTAAAAGATGATTTTTGTATATTTTTTTTTTTTTTTTGTATTACTTGTTTCTTTAGAGGCTAAATATATATTTTTTTATATAGCGATGATAATTATGACAGTTATAATAATAATTTAAAAAATATTACATTTCAAAAATGTAATGTCTTATTATTTTTTTGTTTTTTTTTTTTCATTTCAAATAGCAATTTTTTGTCTAATATTTTTTTTTAATTTTTGCTGAGAGCTCTAATATATATATTTTATTATCGAACGTGGAGAGTTGGGAAAATAAAATAAAATCCAGCTATGGCAAAGAATTGTTTGTATCTCTACTGAACAAGCGTAACAACAGGGTGCCCAATCCCAGTTGCTCGTGTACAGATATGAGCCAGTAAACAAATTGATCGCCTTGAAAACTATTTCTAAAATTATTTTTATTTCATGTACTGAGAAGAGAACAACAACATTCTAGATCGATCGTTATGTTGTGTGTGAAAAAACGGTTGGAAAAAAAAAAAAAAACGATTTTGGTGGGATCTATGTGGTGCTTTCTCTACTCATGATCCTGTCGCTATTACTCCTGCAGTCTCTCGGTAGAATATAAGCATATGTATTGTATAGTAAGTTTATAGTAAGTGTGTGTGAATGCTTTCTTCTTCATTTCTCATCTAATTTTGTTTATCGTTTCTTTTGCAAAGTGCTTTTTAGCTTTTGAATTAACGGTATATAATTATATTTTTTTTTTTCTTTTTTTGCTGTGATTTAATGAATATGTTTTTATTGAATTAATATATATTGTTGCGGCTCGCACTCCAAAAATTCAACGAAAGAACAGTTTTAATTTTTTATATTCTTCTATATAGTCAATGCATGTAAATTTTTTATTTTTTTTTTTTTTTCTTTATGTTCTGCCTTTTGTGCTAAACATATTCTCTCTTCCGTATCTTATTGCAGAATTTTCATTCAAACTGATAGCATAACTATATGTATGTATGTAAATTTGCTTACATAATTCTTACACTAAGTTAGACTTCAATAGTTGTAGAATAATTTCCGCTCCAGTCTGTGTGTCTGGTTGTTTTCCGTGTTTGCGTCTCTGTTAAAGGTCTGTCACGGCATCAAGTGAAGGCCTCCACTCTCATCCTCCTGTTGTTCGTTCTCATCGTAATAAAGCGAAATAAATACACTTATAGATTGAGATTTTTCTCGTGTTTTTTTTTTTTTTACTTTTCCTTTGATTATATTTTGATTATGAAAAAAAAATTCCTGCTTAAAATATACATGTTTTCAAGTTTTTTTTTTTTTTTTTTATATTTTTTTTTGTAATTCACGTTTGTGTTTTTCTTTTCAATAGTTGCATAGTATTTTAATTGTTATGATGATTATATGAACCTAAGCTATAATAACATTCACTGAATTTAATTGGTTTCTTCTTTGAATTTGCCAAAAAGGAAAACAAAAAATAAGAAAATTATTATAAAAGAGAATATATGTATGTATAAGTGAAATGGTGTGTATGTATAAATAAATTTTGCTCCTTGCTTAATTTAAATATGGATTATTCTACTACACAAGACATAGGGGTGAAATGTGTATATGTGTGTGTTTCTTTTTTTTTGTAAGTAAGCATTGAATAAACACAAATGAGAAAAAAAAACTATGAATGATTCAATAAAGGTTTTGATAATATTTCGAATATTATTTTCGTATTCTTCGGTGATAAAGTTGACGAGGATGTCTTATTGATTCTGTTTCTCTTAGTTAGTCCAATTGGAAGGCCATGTCTGAGATAAATAGCGAAATTGCTGTTTTAGAATATTATTTGTATGGTAGCTTGGGTTGGTACTTACGTTTTTATCATGATGATCCCACAATTCGATTTTCTCAGGCATCTGATTGAGGTCCGAATGCCCGACGTAGTGCGGATATTGAAAAGGTGGTATTAAATTCATTGGCTGAGCCTGATTTACGCTTGGTGGTGGTACAGTTGTGTGATAATCCATTATCTGACCGACCTATTAATACAATTAAGTAAACAAACATAAACATAGGTGTTTAGCAATTTAATAACTTACGTGGAAGTGCTCCTGTGGATGGTAGTCCCCAACGCCTGGATAAAATCTGTACTGCGACTTCATCCAATTGTTTTGTGGATGGTTCAAAGCTGATGGAGGTTGTTGTTGGCTCTGTGATTTATCCATTACCCAAGGTGGCATGGGGCCACCAATGGTGGCTGGATTACCGCCTGCTGCCGAACTACTTGGATCCGTATCGAGCGAAACTCCACTGTTGATACCTGCTGTATTTATATTCGGATAATTGTTGTACTTCCATGAAGCAGCACGCTCAGTGCCAATAGGCCGGGGCATTTTTCTCATATCATCTTGTCCGCCTCCGCCATTACCGGTGTTGCTTGGCATATTCTGAGGCTGCTGTTGCTGCTGTTGATTCATTTGTTGAGGCATTAGGCCATTCACTTGTGACGCTTGAACGTTGGGGTTATTTGGCGACATTGCTGCTGGTGAACCGCTTGTTACACCGCCCATGGCGCTTGGTAGGCCATTATCTAGATGAAGCAGTTCCCTAGCGGTTGATTGCAAAGGATAACCACTGTACTCATTTGTTGGGTACCAACGTCCACCTGACCCGGTTTGAGGTTGAGATTGAGGGCGTCCTGGTGCAGCCGATAGGCCACCCAACTGCTTTTGTCCTCCGCCATTATAACCCCTTTCGATTACCATATTTGCGTTGCTCTGATGAAACATACTACTTCCACCACCACCACCTAATTGCTGATTTGATTTGTTAGGCTGTGAGAACACTGATGCACGTGGATTCAAGCGTGACATGTGCAGCGGATTTGTAGAGGAATTGTTCATAGGGCCTCCGCCTGCACCCGCCATTGAGGGTGCGGATGTACCGTTTCCAACTCCGCCACCACCAAGAAACTCGTGAATAAAATTCATTTGATGTGACAAATTCGACTGAGCTTGTGCTATTTGGTCGTGATATCTACTTCCGAATGAGTTTTGAACGTGATCTCCTACAGCTCCTGACACATTTCGGCCAGAGTTCGATCCAATGGGCCCAAAGTTTAGCGCTGGGGTCTCAATTTGCGATGTTGATGGTCGATGCTGACCACCAGTTGGTCTTTGAATAGCAAGGCCGCTGGGTGGAGGCGCTATAGGGGTCTGCACCACTGACCCACCCAAACTTTGACCACTTCCAACAATGGGTTTGAGCACGCTCGACATTTCACCGTCGTTTCCAACGCTCACTGCTGATGAAGTGGGAATCGTGGGCATTGAAGAGACAATAGATAACGATTGCTGCTGCTGCTGTTGTTGTTGCTGCTGTCCCCCTACAATGCCAGACATTGAAGGTGCAGCACTTCCTGGTGATGTGGCTGTAACTGACACTGGTAAAATATTAAGGCTTGGCGGCTGCACTATTACGGAACTGCCGGGTGGAGAAGTAGAGTTACTACTGGATGCCTTTGAACTCACTGGAGAACTGATTACATTGCCTCGATTGTATCCAGGTGCCTTAGAGGCATCGGCCTTGGGAATTGAATCACTGTTCGTAGGATTATACATTGGTTTGCTCTCCCATTGATTTTGATAGGTGTCATTAAAGAGGGAGTATTCACTGCCGATCTTTGACTGCAAGGGTGGAACAATGGCAGGCGTTTTAATAGCCACACTCGCACCAGTGGTAAGTGCCGGTGCTGTTATTGAAGAAGTTGTTGAGGCTGATACGTTCGACTGCATAGACATCACAACTGCAGATGGAGAGACATTTCGGTTTGAAGCCAATGCCTGCGGGCCACTGGCAATTGTCGGTTGACCAATGGGACTTACAGATCGTCCTTGTGGTTGTACTGGCGCCTGCTGTGCCGCTTGTGACACTGCGGCAACTGCCATGCTCACAGCCACATCTGCCACATTGAAGGTGCCAATCGGACCAGCTAGAGTGTTTAGATTATTCATGCTGTTTGAATTATTGCTCGAACCCGAATTCTTGTTACCATTCTTTTTTGGTGATCCGTGAAATGATGTGGACATTTGATTCTGCACTGAGGCTGTTTGTTGCAGATTACCGCCGATAGAACGCTTTTCACCTGAACTGCTAGGATGACTGGTGCTAGATGTAAGCTTGGCAGCAAAAGTCTGACCACCACTTGCTGCAGCTGCGGCTGTAGCAAACGGTTGGGGATGTGCTTGTGACGAAAGCTGATTTTTCGAAACGGCGTTCCTCTGAGACATAATAACATTAGTGTAGGTTGTGGTAGTTTTGGTTGCACTGGACAGAGAGTCGCTTGTTGACACATTGCGCGATTTCTGGGACGATGTCGAATTGGATGAAGACGACGAAGTTGGACCCCGGGGATGAAGAGGATTCTGAAAGAAGAATTTAGAGGGAACTGCACCGAGCTGCAAACGGGAGGAACCGACACCGGCGCTTGAACTACTAGAAGACTTCACAGTTGATGGTTGCGAAGACATCGACACGGATGACTTGTTTGAACTAGTGCTTGCCAATGAGGACGAAATAGCCGGCTTCGTGGAGGAAGTACTGCTTTTGGCATATGATGTCGAAGTGGTTGTAGTGACGGCAGAGTTGCTACTAAACGTACTGCTTGACGATGACTGGGTTAGAGGGGTGTTTTTGTCCCAAGAATTAACTACCAGTGGCACAGGCTTAATATTGGGATTTATCCTCGGCAACATTTGAAGAATATCCACATCTGGATCCTTGATAAGCGCCGATATTAGCATATGAGCTTGTTTCGTGGCATCGGCTAGACCTTTTATGGTGATGCTGCGTTCGGATTGGTTCTTACCTTGTTTCTCAACTTCTATGTGGGCTCCTGTTGTGGCACGGATGGCATTGATATTGCTACCGGCGCGGCCAATAACTCGCGATATAGCATTCACAGGAACTTGAACTTTCTTGCACGTCATTTCAGGTGCTGCAGAAGACGAAGTGGAGGAAGAATTTGAAGAAGTTTGCTGTTGTGTAGAGCTTTTGCGCACCACTTCCTTCCAACCGTCCTCGCCGCGCTTCGCAGCAACAGAACCATTTCCACCTGCAGGTCCTGTCAGTGGTTTCATTGGACTCACTTTGGAAGATGGATGTTGCTCATCATGCTGGGTAGCGCCACTCCCACGATGCGACTTGCTACTATGCAGGGTATCATCTTTTTCAGAACCCGCGTTGACATGTCGAGAAGAAAACACCATTGATTTGCGGCCGCTTCCTTCTGAGAGGTTTACTTGTTGCTTTTGTACTGCGCCACCACCTGAGGCAGTGCTGGCGGATGCGTGCGACGAAACACCTGCATCGATTGGTGCCTTTTTCTCAGAGTGTTTACGGACCGGTGCTTGTTGACTGACAACCAATTCCTCTTTTGGGGCCTGATTCTCCTTTTCTCGCTGCTTTAGAGCGTCTTTTGCTTCTTTGCGTTTGCTCTCTTCTCGTTTGTGGCAAGCGGTCTTTTCCTGACTGTCAGTGACAACTTGCTGCTGTTGAGATTGCTGCTGCTGCTGTGGATTAACCTTGGGCTTATATTCTGCTGGTTTCGGGGCACTAGGTAGTTCAGCTTTCTTGTTCTTACTACTTGTAGAGGCGACTGCTGCGTCATCCTTCTTCTTTTCTTTTCTGGCTGGTGGCGGTTCGTCCCCATTCTGGCTACCGCCATTGGCTCCGGCATTTGGGAGGGGACTGTTCGAGTTACGATTATTGCCGTTGTTTTGATTTTGATTTTTCTTCTTTTTGTTTTTATTTTTATTGCCCTTGTCGGGCTGTGTATTGGCTGCCTTAATATCAGTGCTGGAGCAAGAACCCTGATCGATTCCTGAGTCGCCCTCCTCGCGATAAGGATTATGATTTACGACATCGTCTTCTTCATCAGCAACTTGATCTTCTTTATCACTGTCGTCGTCCTTTTCAGAGTCTTTATCACAGCCGTCACCGGTATTCTCGCTTCCATTAGTGCCTTCGAGAAGTCGGCGTTTCTCCTCTTTCTTCTCCATCTTCTTCTTCTTTTTACGTTCTCGTCGACGGGCTGCAGCAGCTCGGCGGCTCTCCTCTCGAGTTCGTTCCATATCGAGCTCTTCTAAGAGAATCGAAGCGTTTTTATTAGCCTTTACTGCTTGGGCTTCCTTTGCGGCGCGAATTATATTAACGCAGTCGTAACACTTCTCCAACAACTCCTTATCACTGATGGTACTAATAAAACGGTTCATCTCTTGATCAGAGGGAAACTGTGTCACGTACTGAACCATCCACTTCACCACTTTGGTGTGACCTTTGCGGAACGCAGCCATTAGGCATGATACGCGCCTGTTGTCTTGTGAATCAATATCTGCATTGTGGTTGTACAGTATCTCCACGACACTCAGATGACCGCCATGAGCTGCTAACCAAAGCGGAGAATTTCCTTTCTTGTTCTTCACTTCGACCGACGCATTACGTGACAATAGTAGTTCGACGAATTTTAAATGCCCCTTATCGGCTGCAATCGTGAGGGCAGTATCGCGTGACGTTGGAACTGGAGCTGCATTTACATCAGCCCCTTTATCCAGAAGAACTCTTCCAACCTCAATATAACCACCGGACGCAGCCTCCATTAACGGGGTCAAACCCGTTTTTGCTCGATGCTCGACATTTGCCTTACGGTCTAATAAGAGACTAACCACTTCGTGACGTCCTTGAAAACATGCAAGGGTCAAAGCAGTGTTTCGATTCGTCTCAATTTGGGCATTAATGTCAGAGCCTTGATCAAGAAGTAACTTGACGGCCGCTGTATGACCGTTCATTGCAGCCAACATTAGAGGTGAAATACCGAGCTTGCTGCCGGTGCGCGAATTTATTTCCGCTCCATTATTTAATAGGAGTTTTATGATATTTACATAACCACCGCTGGCAGCCAAACTCAAAGGCGTGTAGTCTGAAACGTTGCGATGCTCCTTATTCGCGCTAAGACCCAATAACAGTTCGACTACTTCATAACGCCCACCCGAACAGGCCAGCGAAAGAGGAGTATCTTTTGTTCTCTCCGACTGTGCTTCCAGATCTGCACCATTTTTAAGAAGAATATCAACTACTTTCTCATGGCCAGCTGTTGCTGCAAGAATTAAAGGCGTGAAGCCCTTCTTATCACGATGCTCTATTTTTGCTCCACGATTAATTAAAAGCTCAACTAGCTCTTCATGACCACCCGCGCATGCTAGAGTTAGGGCAGTATCATGATTGGAGTCGGTCTCGGAATCAACGTCAATAATCTTCTCCGTTGTAGTGGTCACGGTCGTGACCGTCTGCTGGTATTGTTGAGTAGTAGTAGTGGTAACTATACAAAGCAGAAAGATAAGCTCATTAATTTTGTATCTACCGTAACTGGGGTAATAAACATTTATTTTACATTTATAGAGAGTAGTATCGCGACTTGACTCGCATCGCGACTGTTCTAAAACGCGAACAAGAAAAGAATCCAAGAAACATCTTCACATCTTCTCAGACATCCAGTCAGCATTATTAGACCTTCAGTCTGAGACTGTCTCAACCTCCTTGAAAGTCTTGCATCGACAAACAATATCACCGTGGCCTGAATTCCAGGTCATGAAGGTTTCGAGGATAACAAACGGGCTGACTGCCTGGCGAGAAGAGGCGCTTGTCGCCCCTCATCAGAAACGCTGACTACTGAGTCAACCTTCAGGGCCTGAGACAAGCGAAGAAGGTCATCTAACCCAATCTATACAAGACTGAGTCTTTACTTGATCTGAAATTTCTTCGGGTGATTTTCGGTCCCGTCTGCACAGACAGTGAATTGAGAAGGAGATACAATGATGAACTGTACGGGCTGTACAGCGGCATCGACAACTGAGGTGTGGCTGGGTCATGTAGAGCGGATGGACATCAATGTTCTAGGGCGGAAAATCTTCGAATCCACACCCGAGGGACGGCGCAGTAGAGGAAGACCGCGACTCAGTGAAATGGGACCTTAACCAACTTGGCGTGCGAAACTGGAAGCAGCTGGCTGGAGACGCTTGTTGGTTGAGGCCCAGGCCCACCCCAGACTGACGCGCCACTTTATATTCTGTGCGATTGCCCAGGAACCCCAAGGACAAGATCACTCCACTTGTCAGTCCAGTGGGAAATGGAATCTAAGGCTATACTGAGGTTTATTGAGAGCCTCAACATAACCTCTGGTTAATTTGTATAGGCCAGTACAAAATATCTTAAAGATTTCAGTACACAATACAGAATACGGAATGCTGTTCCAAAAGTTTAAATTGCTGTTGCTTCGAAATTTAGTTAGGGTTGGCAACTGAAAGCTGTTCAGCATTCTACATACTCGTTATTTGATACAAAAGCTAGAAATAAAATGTTCGGTACTACCGCACGTTTAAGTGTACATACCTTGACTACCAGTTGGAGTTTGACGAAGCAATGAGAAACGACTGCGATCCTTGCGTGAGGCTTTATCAATTGCTTTTTTAGCGATTCCTCCCGAAGGCTTCGTTGTAGTAAGTGGTTGTTGCTGTTGCTGTTGTTGTTGTTGTTGTTGAATATGCTGTTGCTGTAGCTGCAACTGTTGTTGTTGTGACTGTTGCTGCTGCTGTTGGGATGTTATGGTGCACACGCCAATACTAACGTCTGCTGATATTGGAATAGAAGGACAGAATTGACTCGTGGAAGCATTTCTATTTACAGCTGGCTGCGTTTGAGTGGCTACTTGAACCTGCTGCTGAAAAAAAAAAATAAAAAATTGTAAATTTGATGAAGACTACACCTTCACAACCAAAGGGTACTCTTACCTGTGTGTGCTGAGCACATGACTGTTGTTGTTGCTGTTGCTGCTGTTGTTGCTGTTGCTGGAATTGCAAAAGTTGTTGCTGTTGTTGTTGTTGTTTCTGCTTCAGAACCTGTTGATTTAATACCTGCTGGGCCAAGGCGGCTTGTTGTTGTAGAATAAGATTGGTTTGTGTGACTTGATTCGTTTGTACCACTGGCTGACATATTACTCCTCCCGGACCGATTTCCTGCACAGCATTACATTGCTGCTGCTGATGGAGGTGGTGTTGCTGTTGCTGTTGTTGCGGCTGCTGCATTTGTTGTTGTTGCGATGACAATAGGGATGCTGCAGATTGCATTTGCTGCTGTTGCTGCTTTTGCAATTGACCTTGTTGCTGGACTGTTGGCAGTTGGAAGAGCAATTGCAAAGATTGGGAAGGTTTCTCTGGATCTACATTGAAAACATAGTTTGTCTGCTGTTGGGCATCACCAGACAAAATTTGTTGCTGCTGCTGTTGCTGCAGAAGCTGCTGCTGACCAGCCGCTTGAAGTAGAGATTGAGATATTGTCTGGCTACTACCAGCTTGTTGTTGCTGTTGCTGAAGTTGTTGTAGCTCGACTTGGGTGTTGGGCAGTGTCTGAATTCCAATGTTGGACGCCTGTTGCTGGTCATCCGGAGCAATGGGTATCAACGAAAGTGTTGTTTGCTGAAGCTGGTTCTAAAAGACCACAATATATTTCTCTGTAGCTATACGAATATACCAGATAAGCACTTACTTGTAGCTGATTGCAAATTTGCAGATCTTCCACCTGCTGAATCTGTTGCTGCAATTGGTAGTCAAGGAGAAGTTGATTTGTTTGCCGCTGCTGTTCATTTTGTTCTTCAGGAGACAAACACATATTGGCCGAACTGCTGGCTTGAAGATGTTGAGCATGACCATTCCAACGAGTCTTGCAAATGGAATTCAGCCCTATGTCAGCCAACTCAGAACAATTTAAATTGGTTGTAAGTTCCTGCAAACAAACAAGAATGATTATCCTTGTTAATGATAATATGAGGGAAGGAAACTACCTGCAACGATGGATCGTGAATGACTTGAAATATTTCATCAACCGTGATGTCGTAGATTCGATCACGAGTTCCATCATCCTCGGCACTGAACTGCTCAAGAGTCTCGCCCAGGGGGGCGTACATTTCGCAGTCATCATCGGTGTTGTCGTACATGCGGAAATGTTCCTCGTTCTGGGCAAACGTGGCTGCGCCAAGAGAATAAACTAAATACTTGTTGCAAAACAGTTCTTAAGCAAACATTAGCGATTCTTACCCTGCTGTGTGGTGAATTGTTGCTGCAGATTTGTAAGTGTACCTGACTTAAAGTTGCCTATTTGAGGAAAGACCTGGACTAAGTCGGTTGCATTAAGATCTGGACGAATCGGGACGAAATCGCACAACGCCTGAGTAATGTCGTCCGGCTTGAGGGGGACATTGGATAGTATCAAGTTACCCAGTCGATGGGACAGCTTTCGATTTTTTGTAGGCGAATCTAATTCAATATCCTCCTCATCGTCATCGCCCTCATCTTCGTCGTCTTCGTTCTCTTCATCATCGTTTTCTTCGTCCTCGTCGTCGTCTTCGTCATCCTCATCGTCGTCTTCATCGTCCTCATCATCGTCTTCATCATCATCATCGTCGATCTCTTCGTCTTCATCCTCTTCGTACTCTTCAACCGTTGCGCTACGTTTTGTGGCAGTATTGTTGCCAACGCTTGTACAAGCCAGTATTTCCGCAACACTTGCGTTGACAAGTTCGAGATCGGAAGGGATGCTACTAACACCGCTGCAATCCTGACTAAATGTAGAGCCAATTGGAGGCGATTCAGTTGGCGATTTTGGATGGTCAACGAACAGGCGCTGAATGGTTTTTTGCATCGGATAGTTTGGCATTTGTGCTGCGACCATTTGCAACATTTTAAATTGAGTATTCACACCTAAATTGTACTCTTCAGGGTCCGCAGCCGACGACGAGCCGATTGAATTGATCGATTCACATGAACCAGATGGCATGTTCGGAGGCATGTCCCTGAAATGAGCAAGAAGTGAAGAGCACGACTCCTCAATCCCTAGACATTTAGACCCCTCATACCTAGAGTCAGTGGATTGAACCATTGAGGATGCAGCTTGAGAGCATGCAGCCTGAAGGGCTTCATGTAAAGTTTGAGAACCGATCAGATTATGCTGCAGTCGTTGCGGAATGGGCCCAGTTTCACCTCCTGTCGATGTTGATGGAGTCCCAGGCATTGGAGTGTTATTAAACTTTGACTGCTCAATCTGAGCCGCCATTACTACACCTCTCATAAATGCCTGCTGGTTGCGATCTATTTTGTTTGACTCTGATGTAAGCAACAATGGCTGCAAAATTCCAAGTAGCTACAAATTTGTCTGTCTTACCGAATGTCTTGCGGAAAACTTACCAAGTTGTTGTAAATGGAAACCATTTGATTCTGTTGCAAGAGTGGTAATGCTGGAAAACCGGTTTTACGCAAATTCTTGCCATCTTTCTTGGAAACAGGCTTAACCTTTGGTCTATCACTAATAGCTGTACTTTGGGACACTTCCGAAGGTGTTGTGATTTGAGTGGTTGTTGTGGTTGTGTTGTTGCTGATGGTTTGAGGACCTAACGATGTGGACATAGCCGAAGTCGGGGCAAGCAAGGAATTGCTGTAGGGTGCAAGGGAACTCAGTGATCCAGGTTTGAAGAGATCCGCAACTGCGTTTGTATCATCCGGAGCTGCTGCCATGTTCGCACCAGTTTGTAAGGCTGATGCAAGCAACATTGGTATATTGGGAGGTTCGTCTTTTACACCTTTGAATTGAAAATAGCAATTATTGAGTCGAAATCGATATAAACTTTTTTTATCATCAACTTACTTGGAGCTGCTGGAATTGGTCCGATCCCACCACTAGTTACATCAAAGGAAGGAAGTAACGAAGAAGGTGGCACCTTGTTGTCACGTACAATCTGCATGTTCTAAGAAAAGCAATTCCAAAATTTAGATTCTAAATACCTCTCTTAGTAATAGACAACACTACCTTGGGGAATTCCCTGGTATTATGTCTCCTTCGACGCTTCTCCTCATCATTTGACATCGAAGTGGACCCAGTTGACGTACATGCAGCAGTATTGACAACACCAGCGGTAGCATCGTCTTCACCTAATGGCTGAGATCGAACTTGTTGGGCCTCTGCATTTGTTAGATTCAACTCGAACGGAGCCGGGGGTTGACGATTTTTCCGCAATAGACTCTTCTGCTTGATCGTATTGGTGTTGCTGCTGGTAGTTGCGGTTGCTGGGGCAGTTGCGTTGTTAGCGGAACTAGAACTAGCGTGAGTTTGAGATTGAGATCTCACTCCGTGGGCAAAACCCTGTTCGAAGCAATGGAATAACCGACTTTTTGCAATAAGGGCCTCTTGTTGCTGTGCATTTAAGGAATTCGGGTCGATAGCAAAACCCTCTGTGGAATTCGCAATCAACGGTTCGTCTAAGTAATCAACGGATGGAAACTGCTGCTGGTGGAAAAGTTGTTGATTGGAAACTCTTACTGCCTCAGGCACCTCGTGCAAACCAGGTGGTGCGCTTAGCTGCTGGAGCTGCTGCTGTAGTTGTTGTTGCAGCTGCTTTTGCTGTTGGATATTGATCAACTGCAGTTCATTTTGATGACTCTGCAACAGATGAGGGTACTTGAAGAGGAGCTCAACAACACGAGTATGTCCGCCCTTGGCAGCCTCGATTAACATTGTGCTGTTGTCCTTCAACTTATGGTAAAGGTCAGCCCCACTCTTGAGAAGAAGTTCCACTACAGCCTGATGACCTCCAGCGCAAGCGAGTGATAAGGGAGTATGGTCATTGCTGGTTGTTTGTTTATTCACGGCAGCTCCTTTCTGAATCAGAAACTTTACTGTGCATAGATGTCCGGCACGACATGCTTTCATTAAAGGTGTCCGACCGCCTTCAGATTCGTGTTCTAATTCAGCTCCATAACCAAGCAGTACTTCTGCGGCATCAGTATGTCCATTTTCAGCTGCATGGGTCAGTGCGGTGTCCCCAGTCTGAGTCTCAGCGTGAACATTTGCTTTGTTTTGCAGCAAGAATCTAACTAGGTCGGTGTGACCTTCCTGAGCAGCTTCCATAAGTGGAGTTGATGCGCCCAACTCCAAATTAGCTCCCTCCTTTATGAGGAATTCCGCTACTTCCATGAAACCACCACAGCATGCTAGAGTAAGGGCGGTCTCTTGAGTTTCCTCAGTAGTTGCATTTATATTAGCTCCTTTGTTTAGAAGAAGTGCCACCATTTCCTCGTGACCCTCACGGGCCGCTTCCATAAGTGGAGTGTAACCTTCATCGTTCACTTCTTCGATATTCGCTCCACGTTCGATTAACAATGTCGCCAATTCTACATGCCCGCCGCAAGCGGCCAGAGTCAATGGAGACTCAAAGGAATCAGTTGGCATGTTCACTTGCGCTCCAGAATCCAGCAGCAGTCGAGCCACTTCGACGTGACCGTCCATTGAGGCTTCCATAAGCGCCGTGTGCATTTCATCTGTCTTGTGTTCCTGGTCTGCACCCGCTTGCAACAGAAATCGAACCATATTCAAGTGACCCTTGTAGCAGGCCAAGGTAAGGGCACTTTCTTTGAATTCATTCGAATGAGTGTTTATCCCTGCTCCATGTTCCAGTAAGACCTGTAGAAATACAATATATCATTCACACATACAACCGAAAGTCATTGTACACTGCTATATAGCAATGTATCAGATAAGATCAAACGTTTTCATTGACCGAAGCAATCAATTCACGGATTTTTAACTCAATCAACGTGGAAATCGACTTCAAAGTCTCCTATCTCGGATATAATCACTTACAAATAAATATTTTGTTCTTTTGTTTCTAATTATTTACCTTTGCGACTTCAACATGTCCAGCGGATGCAGCTTCCATTAATGGAGTATGGCCATTTTCATTTTGTTCCTCGACATTAGCTCCATGCTTCAGTAATTCTTTCACTACATCGCAATGACCACCGGCACATGCAAACATCAATGGAGTGTTACCTGTGGCACAATGAGCGTTTACATCGGCACTATGGCTAAGCAAAAGCTTAACAATATCAAGATGGCCAGCGGAAGCCGCTTCCATGAGGGGTGTACAATCCTTTTGACCTTTATCTTCAACTTGGGCAGCTGACATTGCCAGAAGGACCTAGTCAAACAACGGTTAATAATTTTATCTTCTAACTACATTTTTGCTTTATACTTACTTGGGCTAATTCATAATAACCAGCTGAACAAGCCATCGACAGGAGGGATTCTCCATCATCGGTTGATTCGTTGATATTTATGTTTCCCTTGCCCAATAGTCGTCGAACCGTGTTCACGTCGTTATCGTTACAAGCGGCGATCAGAGTACGCGAGAAAATTCTTTAAAACAAGATAAAGTTGCAAAATTAGTCATTGCAATAGAGAATAACCGTGTTGCTATTCTTACGTTTTATCCCTTGGACTATTTCGCATTTTTGTTAGGACTTGCTTAGTCTCGTCAATGGCGTGCGTTGCATGTCTTAACACAGGTGCTTTTTCGTGTGCTAACAAAGAGAAAAGATATAAATTTAAATACAGAAATAAGATATTTTCACTCTTCCTTCAACCGACGGATAAGGTCGATAAAAAGGGCGATAGTTTAATAAAAAAAAAGAAGTCCAGAGTATTGCAGAGAAGAAATCGATATTGGTCGCTTGGTAAAAGATCGAGGAGGAAAAATAACAGAAATTGACGATAGAAAGCTCGAAATCCAAAAAGAATCGGTGTTGGACAGCTCCTGATATTGGTGCAGAGCCGAATAGCAACTGACTGAAAGTGCCTTAAAAGGTCTACAAAGTGCAAAGCACGGAATTAGTTCCAATTGTGCGGCGGGTTCTTGGCTAACGAGACATTTGGCACGGAATATGGTTTAGCCAGTAGTATTTAGATTTAAACCAAATAGTGGTCTTATAGAAAGGACCCACAATCATGGCAAGTGAATGGTTCACTTGTGGAGCCTTCTTAATGAATGATTCACAGAGTTATAAAAAAAATAAAATCTGGAGTTAGTGCTGAAATCCATGCTATCGAAATCTGGGGCCGAATTACCACACTCGTTAACGAGTCACTCGTCATCGAAATGTGAGGATTTGGCATTACCGCTCCCAATGAGGTTAATCTATCATTCGATCACGAGTACCACTCACTCACTCGTTATCGAATGCGGTAATTCGGTCTCTGATCTGGGAGAAACTTCGATAAAGATATCCTCAGACAATCAGTCAGCGCTTCAACCCTGACAGCCTACTTCGTGGGATATAGGTCAAGTGCTTCTTTGATGCCTTGCAAGCACTTGCCAGGCACAACAAGTACAAATTTGGTGGGGTGGCTAATCACCAGGGTGAACTGACTAGGGCCGGCTCACATTCCGCGCTTACTACCAGAACCAGTCTGTGACGCAAATTAGCCAATTCATCAGACTTATCAAGCCCTTTTCTTAAAATAAAACTCTTACTCCTGACAAGAAAAACATGAAAAAGCTAGTGAGCTTCCTTACTGGCTATTGCGACCTAAATAGTTTCAAACGAATTTTGGCCTAAAGGAATTTTGGTACATGAATTCGTGCCTCGGGCTCGAAATACTCCGATTGTTAATATTCCAGATCCTGGTACGTCAAGCCAAAAAAACGAGTTGTCGCCGAACCATTCGTCAAATTTTTTGAAAGATCCTGTACAACAACCAACTTAGTTTACGATGCTGCATCATCCTGTCTCACCTCTTCTGCTCCTGACACTCAAAGTGCCTCCCGTGTCAACACTCTACTGACCACTCAACCTATTATTCTTAAGGATAATTTCCTATACTATCAAAATGTTGGGGGTATTAGAACTAAACTTGAAGACTTTTATTTATATTTTTCCTCTCAGGACTTAAATATTATTGTGCTCACTGAGACTTGGTTATCTGAGAATCACTTAAATTCCGAATTATTTAATAGTTATCAATATAATGTTTACCGTAAAGATCGATGTACTGTAATGACTGGTCGGGAAAGAGGGGGTGGAGTGCTTGTTGCAGTCAAGTCTGTTTATACAAGTAGTCAGATGGTGATGCAGTCTAGTACTCCATCGTCATCTTCCTCAAATATTGATGTAGATCAAGTAATTGTCAAAGTAACATTTAATAATAATGCAGAAATCTTTATTATAGTGAGTTACATTCCTCCAAGAAGCTCAATTGATCTATATAATCTACACTTAAATAATTGTCAATATATCTTATCTAATTTAAACCACAATCAACATGTCATATGCTTAGGTGACTTCAACTTATGTAAAGTTAATTGGATTTTTGATCAGGAAGATAAACATTTAGTCCCTTTTAATGTGAACTCCGAGACTGAGACTACAGTTATCGATTTTTATAGTCAATTTAATCTAATCCAATTAAACTGCTTTAAGAATAGTTTAAATCGCACTCTCGACTTGGTTTACGCTGACAATGACCTCAATATAAATATAAGTTTGGTTGACATTCCAGTCGTTAATAACTCAATTCACCACCTAGCTCTCCTTGTAAACTTTAAATTTTATGATTACATCAAATCCTCTGTACAGAACACTGTTCAGAGTTATGATTTTAATAAAGCTAACTTTTATGCAATGAGTAATTTTTTGGATTCTCTTCCATGGGATAACCTAACACGTTCAGGTGGCCTACACGAAGCCTACGAGTTTTTCTTCACTAAAGTAAACGAAGCTATAGATCTTTTTATTCCAAAGAAAATAATTAAACATAACTCTAACCCTCCCTGGTACAATAAAAACCTGATTAATTTGAAAAATAGAAAGAATAAAGCGTTCAAAGTTTTAAGACTGCATAGAAGCAACTCCGTTTATCGCAACAACTATTTGAACTGCAACCGAGAGTTTAAGATCCTTAACAAATTTCTATTCAGAAAATATGTTTTATCTTCTGAAAAAAAGTTAAGAAATAACAGCAAATACTTTTGGAAGTATATAAACACGAAGCGTAAATCCACCGGTTTACCGAATTGCATGGAGTATCTTGGTAATACGTCCAGTGATATGACCACAATCTGCAATTTTTTTGCTGATTACTTTCAGTCGGTCTACATTTCTCCTTTGCCCTCTGAAGATGTTACATGCAATTTCAAACCAATAACCCGTGTTGATATGGGTGGTATGTTTATGACTGAGGAGGAGGTTCTTGAGGCTTTACTAGAGTTAGACGGTAGTAAGGGTTTTGGACCAGATGGAATATCTCCAAGGGTCCTAAAAAGCTGTGCTCTCTCTCTGTCTAATCCTCTCGCAAAAATCTTTAACCTGTCTCTGAAAGAAGGGCATTTTCTCAAAGATTGGAAGGTATCTTTTTTAACTCCGATCCATAAATCGGGCTCTAAACAAAACATAAAAAACTACAGACCTATATGTAAATTATCCTCTGTTCCAAAACTGTTCGAAAAAATAGTATGCAAAAAGTTGTCCTTTATTGTTAAAAGAATTATATCTGATAGTCAGCATGGATTCGTTGGTGGCAGGTCCACGTCAACAAATCTTACCGTCTTTTGCAACAAAGTTATTACAAATTTCGAGAGAGGACATCAAACTGATGTAATATTTACTGATTTTGCCAAAGCCTTCGACAGGGTGGATCATAAAATACTAACTTATAAGCTATCATGTCTCGGTTTCCATTCGAACTTTTTAAAATGGATATCCTCTTATCTGAGCGACAGAATTCAATTCGTCAAGATTCTAAACTTTGTTTCTTCTAAAATAAAGGTATCCTCCGGAGTGCCTCAGGGAAGCCATCTCGGTCCCCTTCTTTTTGTCCTTTTCATTAACGATATACCCGAAGTATTTACTTCCTCGTTAAGCTTACTTTACGCAGATGATCTTAAACTTTTTCGTGTTATTGAATGTGTGCAGGACTGTTATCTTCTGCAGGATGATCTTAAGCTTCTCTTGCACTGGTGTAACATGAATAGACTAGGTCTAAACATAACTAAATGTCAAAGTTTTTCATGCTACAGGAACAGGGATCCAATTGTATATAATTATTCAATCTCTAATACAATTCTTGAACGTGTTAACTCCAAAAAAGACCTAGGAATTATTTTGGACCAGCAACTTTCGTTTGTACCTCATATTGACTTCATTGTTAATAAGGCAAACTCTTTGCTTGGGTTCGTCAAAAGAAACTCAAAGGAATTTACTGACCCTTACACATTGAAAGCCCTTTTCGTGACACTAGTAAGACCTGTATTGGAGTATGGTTGCACAATATGGAACCCTGCGTATAACTCTCACTCTATACGAATTGAAAGAATTCAAAAAAACTTTACCAGGTTTGTTATACATAAATTGAATTGGAATATTTGCATGCCTTCTTATTCAACTAGATGTAGCTTAATAGCCATTCAAACACTTGAAATTAGACGTCGATACTTCTCAATTATGTTTATCAGGGACATTATTAGCACCCGGATTAATTGCTCATATATCCTCGTAAACATCCGTTTCTATGCGCCTTTAAGAATTCTCAGAGGGACCTTCCATTTTCGTGGGACTCACCACAGAACGAACTATGGTTGTAATGAACCTATTGCTCGTTGCATTAAAGAAACTAATTCGGTGGTTGACTGTTTAGATATCTTTGTCGGTGTTTCGAGAGATGCGTTTAAAAGAAACTTGATGTCATTATTAGTATCTATGTGATTGGGTTTTTAGGTATTTTACTTAAGGTAGTCTGTAAGAGATATTGTACTCTGCTAGATGAAATAAATATGAAATATGAAATATGAAAAATATCACCTTAACAATATAAACCTTTGTACAGACACAGAGTGCCGTTTGGAAGAGGAGGAAACCTATGTGCATATTCCCTGTGAATGTCCGGCACTATACTGATGGTATGGTATGGTATGGTATATGAGGGTGAGCGGAAGGCTCTTCACTTAGGCCTCTGTCGGGCCCGTTGTGTTCCCCTCCTTTAATCCTCGGAACTGCAGGGATAGGCTTGGCTTGGGACGTATGTTGGGAGGGATCTAGAGAAGGTGGAAACAATCATGGAGTTGACACTAGTGTACGTGTGGTCTGGCGAATCTTCCTGTTTTTTTGGTGAAGGCCAGGATGCCGCCGATTAATTTGTCCTTGAGATGTTTCAGGTCCGGTATCCACATGGACCCCAAGGTCCTCTGTCGCATCCTCGCTAGGGCTGGGCAATGGCATAGGAAGTGTTCGAGGTCCTCTTCTTCTTCCTAACAGTTCCTACATGTTTCTGTGTCAGCGAGGCCCATTCTATGCATGTTATGTGTCCTGTGATGAGTCCCACCATCAGCCTCAATTGCTCTCTGCTTGAACCTAACGCCTTCCTCGTAAGCAGGTTGCTGGGTTTGCCAACGAGTGATCTAGCCACTTTGCACGTCGGGAGGTTAGCCCAGTGATCCTCAAAATCTCTTTGCATCCTCTCCTGGGTTGCTGTTTTGATTACTGTTAGTGCGACCCCAACTGTGTTTTCAGCGGTTCGTTCTATTGCGTGAGCCCCTTCTCTTGCTAGTTCGTCGGCTATGTCGTTTCCCGTGACACCTTCGTGACCCGGTACCCAGACAAGGCGGACATCGTTGTGCCTGGCAAGCCTATTGAGTTTGTCTTTGCATTCCCTGACCAGATGAGATCTGGATGTTGGATGGCATTATACTGAGACGTCAGTATGTGAAATTTCACCCAACTTGTCGAAATGATAGGCTCCCAGATGGAGCTTCCTTCTTTGGGATAGGGCAGGACAGTTGCAGAGAAAATGGAGGATCGTTTCCTCCTCCTCCTCGTCTCCACAGCTCCTGCAAAAGTCATTTGAAAAGAAGCCCCTCCTTCTAACATGAAGACCAATGGGATAATTGCCAGTGAGAACACCAATAACGGTGCTGATGAGCGACCTATTGAGCAAGATCAAACTGTTAGAACGGGTGAGATTTAGCGCAGGCCAGATCTCTCTGGAAGTGCGGCACTTGGTGCCGTTGCTCCATCTTTGGTTGGTCTTGCTGCTCGCGACGTGCTCTAATAGAAGTTTACATGTAGCGAGTGGAATACCCAGATTCCTCCGTTCCGAAAGAATGTCAAGAGTAGTACCACGTTTGGCGAGTTCATCGGCCTTACAATTCCCTGGAATGTCCCTATGACCGGGTTCCCAGCATAGGTGAATGTAAAAATGTTCTGCCATCTCCATGAGAGATAAGCGACAGTCTGAAGTAGCCTTTGATGTACATGCTACCGATTCCAGGGATTTAATAGCAGCCTGCCTATCGGTAAAGATTGTTATGTCTCTGAAGGATATCACATTTTGCTTGAGCCAGGATAAGGCTTCATTGATCGCCATGATTTCCGCCTGAGGTAACCACGCTACAGTGGTCCGGGAGACGGAAAGAGATGCTTAGGTTAAGCATATCGGAGAAAACACCACCTCCGTCGGAGTAGAGATTAACGGAATGGTCGCCTCTGGCGTCGTCGCTCTCCCACTCCTCTCGGGAAGGAATGGAAGTCCGGAAGTTGAGGTTGAAATTCAACTTGAACAGTATACAGTCAAACTTTTCTAACTCGAACCTTTCATAACATGAACTTTCCCATAGTCTGTACTTAGTTCGTTTTAAAATCATGATTGAGCCAATCATTCTCTGGAATCTTAATCTTGAATTCAAAATGAATGAAAACATTTTGATTGCTCTGCGTTCATTAAAGTCATTTTGAAGTCACTAGCATTGTTTGCATTCACTTGAATTCTTTGAAGTCATTAAAAACATCTGAAGTCATTGAAGTCTTTGAACCCCTATTTGAGCTACGTGGGTTCAAGCCCCAGTACTCGCAAGTCTAAAATTTTTCAGTAACATGCAGGTTTACATATTATACTGAAGATTTTGTGGCCGGACCGCATCTCGAACAAATAGCTCCACATGGGAATTGGTTAAAAACAAAGAAAACGCCGAAGCAAGTGGTAATGGACAACACTAAAACGCTTACGGGGAATTCCGTTGCAAAGTATGCCAAACAGTGGAACCTACTCACACAGTCAGGCCAAAACATCGATCGTAAGCAAACGTCTCGAAAAATAGTTAAAGTGGTATAGAGGTAGCTATAAGAGAGCTGAAACACCTAGAAGACGGGGCGCGCAGGCCTTGTTGACGCCCTACACTGCTCGACGTGAAAGGAATTGAATGAGTAAAATTAGCGGAAGCTGGAAGAGCCTGTACGTAGTTTACTTTTTACATCTTTACTCAATTTTTCAGTACATAAATCATATAAAATGTGCATATACGTACATAACCATGTATTATACATAAATATGGCTTACCTGCAGCTTCAAACAACGCAGTAAGGTTTCCCCTTGGATCCGTTGCTGTATCCAATAGGAAATTTCCACTGACTTCATTGGGATCTTGCAGTTCGTCGTCCTCATCCTCTTCTTCATCATCCCCGTCATCCTCATCATCATTTCCATCGCCATCGTTGCCACAACTTTCTGGATCTGATTCAGGAATATCATCCTAAAAACATAATGTGTACAAACAATAATTAGTCACCCAATTCAAATACAGCGCATAAAGATAAAAGATTAAAGCACAAGTTTTATTTTAATTTGTTTTTATTAGTAATGACTTTGAAAAAATATCTTCAATTTTTTTTTTTGTTTTTGTTTAATTCTGCAGTGGTAGATTGGACGAAATCAAATTTCGGCCACGAGAAAGTTATTTTATAAATCTTTATTGGTTTTAATCGCAGAGCCTCGTCACATTTGAAACACACTTAAGCTACTACAATCAGTGAGAATGTCTAAGGCCAGAGCATGCTGCAATTGATACATATCTGCAAGAAGCTACACATATCAATTGCTTATTGTTGGGACATTTGTTGTTAAAATCAAGACGAAAAAAAATTAAGAGGATTGCATACTTATTGAATGCAGTTTTTAAAAGAAAAAAAATATACAAACTTATTGGCACACACAAAACATGATTTTTATTTTTTTTTTATTTGTTAGGAATACACATCCTCTGTTGCAATTTCTTTATTTTTGTTAATCAATGTGTGTTTTCTTCGAAAATGTTATCTTTTTTTTTAAGCTTAGGAATGTAGCTAATATGCATCGTAACGCGAACTTACCAAGAGATCTGGCCTTAGACACAAGCATGCCAGAAGAATCTATAAATGAAACAAAAAAAAATTCCAAGAAAATAAAAAAATAATTAGTAACTAATGATGATCGAGACTTTTTTTTCTTATTTTTATTTGTTTTTCTTATAACTGTAGGTGAGTTGAGTTGGGGGTGGACAGAAGCTCTTAATTGACTGCGAAAGCATTTTGTAACTCTTTCAAGGCTCATGCTAATATGGTTTACAAATAGAAGTTATTCTAACCTCTAACAAACTTGAGCCGATTTATTTAAACTGGAAGTGTTTTTATGTTACGAAATGGAAACCATAAATTGAGTCCTTCTGCGTTCCTAATCTGGGTGTAAACTACCCATTTCTAAAATTCTTAAGCTCTTTTCTCTTGTTAACGACGGAAGTAAAGTTTTACGCTACAGATCACTTTTGACATCTGGTTCTTCGAAGTATGAGCTAAATTTCCAATGCTGAGTGAGAAGCAGCAGTATGTACTGCTGTCTACAATTAGCGGAGGCGATAAAAACTTAAAAAACTTAAGATCTTCCAGCAAAACTCACAGAAACGAAAACGTTTACCATAGAAACATACTTAGAGCTTCTACTTGATTGATTCTGTGGGAACTAGGAGGAAAGAATGTCGAATGTCTCTTAAGCTGGAATTACACGATTTGCAGTTTTGGCAAATTTCTGCCATCTATGGTTTGCAATTTTTTAGTTTTTAATGTCACTACAAACGTTTATTAGGACGGTTTGCCAATTTTGTCAAACAATCTGCAAACCGTCTGCAAACTAAAAATGTAAAACCTGACGGCAAACTGTTTGCCAGCCAGTTTACACGGTTTTCCACAAATTTGCAGGAAAAATTTAGAGCACGTTTGCATACGCCGTTTGCATGCGCTTTTTGTTCACATGGTTTGCTATAGGTAGTTGTATCCGCTTGAGATTGACAGATTATTGAGAGATGATTATTTCTCTGCGTTGTGAACGCTGCACAACGTGGTTCGTAGAATTAAACCCTCTAAGACAGGTGAATACTTTGTAGAACCTCGTTATCGAAGCTAGGATTTTTCAGAGTCAATCAGAGAAAAACCGTCTTCATTCCCCGCATTTCTCCGATCTCATCGTAATACCACTTTGAGTTCAAATGGCCAAAAAGAGCCACGATGCGTGAAATGTGCCGGTACACATCTTTCGAATGAGTGCCACTTAAACAAGCAGACGGCAGCGACTTGCACAAATTGTAAGGGGAAGCACCCAGCGAACTATCGAGGTTGCGAAGTGGCCAAAGAACTTCAAAAAAGGCGCGATACGCTTAAAAAGAACATTCGTCCGCTACCGAAACCGAATAAAAATAAATCCGAAAAATCGTTGGCGAAAGAAAGCAAACCCGTCAAGGAAAAAACGAAAAAAGTTCAGGAAAATCCGCCATCTGCTGATGCGCAAACGTACGCGCAAGCCGCATCGCAAGCAACCAAGCAAAATAGGCCTGCGTTAGATCCTATGCAACAAGTTTTCTCTATAATTCTCGCGAAACTCGAGGAGCAAAGCAAGACAAATAAGCTTATATTCGGAAAACTTAGTAACCTTGAGCATAACGCTCGCAAACCACGAACGAAATTATGAACATGAACCAGTTACTTAAAATCTTAACATGGAATGCAAACGGCCTTAAGCAAAGAATCGACGAACTGGAAGTATTCCTACGCCAGCAGAACATTGACATATGCTTGATTTCTGAAACCCATCTGACAAAGGAATCTCGGGTTAAAATTAGAGGGGATACTATGCTTATCACGCATACCACCCATCCGAAAGGGCTAGGGGCGGATCGTCGCTCTTAATTAAAGACTGTATTGAGCACTCTTTGAATTCACCGATAGAACTCGATGCAATGCAAATAACTTCGGTTCGCGTAAAAAATAAAAACATGTATTACAATATCGCGTCCATTTATTGCCCTCCGCGATACACGCTAGAAAAGAATGACTTAATACGTCTATTTGACTCACTTGGACCAAAATTTATTATTGGTGGTGATTTCAATGCGAAACACACCTTTTGGGGTTCGAGATGCATTTCACCTAAAGGCAGACTTCTCTACGAAATCGGCATGCAATTTGCTGTTGACTTCTTTTCGACGGGGAAACCGACTTATTGGCCCTCCGACATAGCAAAAACGCCTGACCTCATAGACTTCTTTATTGCAAAAGGGGTAGCGAAAACCTTTACGAACGTCGAGGAAAGCTTTGATCTCTCCTCAGATCATTCACCAGTCATATTGACAATAAGTGAACGCCTAATGAAGAAGGAAGGCGCGCCCAGATTAACTAGCAACAAAACTAACTGGGACGGCTTTAGGAAAGCTTGTGAAGAAAATATAGTCCTGAATGTGTCGCTTAGAACACCGTGCGAAATAGAGGATGAAGTCGGCAGATTTATTGAAGTCTTACAAAGCGCCGCGTGGACCAACACTCCATATAAAAGGAAAGTAGTCGGAAATAGCGAAGTAAAATATCCGCCGGAAATAAAAGAACTGATGCTGGCAAAGAGGAGAGCACGCAAAAGATGGCAACAGTCCCGCGCTCCTCAGCATAAAACCCATTCGAACTTCCTATGCAATAAGCTCAAAAAAGCGATACGGGATTTTAAAAATCACGAGATTTCTACATATCTCGAAGGCTTGTCTGCTGAAAAAAGTTCGAATTATTCTCTTTGGAAAGCTATAAAAGGTGTCAAAAAACCCCAAATACAATCGCTACCAATAAGAAAAAGTAATGGCGAGTGGGCAAAAGGCGATAAAGAAAAAGCCGACTTATTTGCTGAGCATCTAGAAGAAACGTTTAAGCCATTTCCCGGGCAAACATTAATAGAAAATATTAATAATACTATTATGACTCCAGACAACTTTAAAATAAGAAGCGTGTCACTAGCCGAACTTTGTGAGGTAATAAAAAATCTAAAGAATAACAAGGCTCCTGGATATGACCTAATAACCGGACAGGTCCTGAAGGAATTGCCAAAGAAAGCTTTAATAAAACTTGTTTACCTTATAAATGCTTCGCTAAGACTATTATACGTTCCAAGGCAATGGAAAGTCGCCGAAGTTATAATGGTTTCAAAGCCGGGAAAACCGCCAAACGACAAAAGGTCGTACAGACCGATATCGCTCCTGCCGATAATATCAAAGGTTTTCGAAAAACTCTTATTGAAACGGTTAAAACCGGTAATTGAAGAAAGACGTTTGATTCCTGATCATCAATTCGGGTTCAGAATCAAGCATTCCACAATTGACCAGGTTTATAGAATAACCAACGAAATTGAGAAGGCCATAGAAGAGAAAAAGATATGTTCTAGCGCTTTTCTTGACGTTTCTCAAGCCTTCGACAAGGTGTGGCACGAAGGCTTGAATTATAAACTTAGACAGGTACTTCCGGAAGAGTTGTACAAGATCTTAGAATCGTATTTGGAGAATAGACTCTTCCGTGTCAAGCACGGAGCCGAATACTCGGAATTCAAGGAAATCGCTGCGGGAGTTCCACAAGTTCTTGCTCTATACTTGAGATATAACCCAAGAAGAAGGCACCGTTGTTGCTACGTTCGCGGACGATACGGCTATTCTGGCAACAGATAATTCAGTCGAGTCAGCAACTGTAAAGCTTCAACGAGCTTTGGATAAAATCTGCGAGTGGACAAAGGTTTGGCGCATTGTTCTCAATGAAACCAAATCTACCCATGTTAACTTTACTAACAAGAAAATAAACAACTTACCCGTTTTCATTAACTCGGTACAAATACCGTATGCAAACGAAGCAAAATATCTAGGAATGACACTAGATGCGAAACTGAAATGGAAGCCGCACGTTAAAAAGAAACGCGACGAGCTCGAAATTAGATTTAGAGAAATGTATTGGTTGCTTGGAAGATATTCCAAATTAAGCATGTATAACAAATTGCTCTTATATAAGCAAGTCTTAAAACCTGTATGGACGTATGGTATACAACTTTGGGGTTGTAGCAAAACCAGCAATAGAAATATTTTACAAACCTTTCAAAATAAGGTGCTCAGAACAATCGTTAATGCGCCGTGGTACATTAGAAACGACGATATCCATAGAGACCTCGGTTTAGCTACCGTCGAAGATGAAATAACAAATTTTGCAGGCAAACTCCGTGTTCGCCTTCAGGGACATTGCAATAACGCCGTACTCCAAATTCTGGACGTGACAAACCTTGTGCGCCGACTACAAAGAACGAAACCGTTCGATTTAGCGCAATAAGGGATAACCGCTTATAATGACGGTATTAGTAGGTGCTTTTACTGGAAAGCTACCTGCACAACGCGAACTTTTATTGTCGAAAGCTAAACTACTTGATAAGGCTTTTTTTGTACTTAGTCGTAGTCAACACGAAAAGGGGAGGTGTTTTTAGTGAGTAAGAATCTCACACTACCATGAGCACGTGCGGTAGATCCTCATGGTGTCTCATGAAAGATTTTCACCTACCCTCGCAAAAAAAAAAAAAAAAAAAAAAAAAAACGTCTGCAATTTTCTGTTGAGGTTTGATACACCATGAACATCAATAAGGTATATGGACAGAGTTTGAAAGCGGATAATGTGGATCTGAGGAGTGTCGGTTTCTCCCATAGCGAGCTCAGAGCCAATTCACCTGACAGCCTGGTTATCCTCGAGCCAGAAAGAAAAACCAGGAATGATGTTCACTGCCTGCAAATTAGCAAACCGTTTGCAGAAAACATTTTAGGTTTACACAGTTTGGTGTCATCAGCAAACAGAAAATGGCGGAAATTACCAAAACTGCAAACCGTGTAAGATTTACTGACATCGATTATTATAAAAAAAAAAAAAAAAAAAAAAAAAAATTCTCCATTAGACAGTACTTTCTCCTGCTCAAATGAAATCAATTTATTAAAATAGTGGACTGTCAGTGGAACCCCACTTGCGATTATCAAGACTGAAAGTCTATCACTTAACGAGGTTGAAACAAAATATATATGTATATGCCCCCGCAAACAAAGCTGAATGTACACTAACAATTTTGGCAGAACATCATAACTAACAGTTACAATTTTTAGATATTGCCTACCTAGGCTTAGCTGTAACTGCGAATAATGATATTAGCCCTGTGAGGAGAAAAAAAATTATCCCTGTTCCTCCTATTGAAGAGTCTTCTAGGTCCAAATTGTCTCGTTTTTATGTGACGAATTATACGATCACGGATGAGACGATTTGGCCCCAGGTGATCAACGTTTTCTATTGTTAAGCTAATGAGGCCGAGTGTGATGCGGTGAGAGGTAAAATCAACTTTATAAGAAAATAATTGGAAAAGATTGAGCAGAGTCTTTGAAGCAGAATGAGATCATGAGGAAATGCTTTTTAACACATTTTTGGTTCAGACTAAGGGAACTGATAGGTCACTGTGGACTACTGCAGGAGCTGCTAGGATACAGAGGAAATAGAAACTATCAAGCATTTACTGTGCGAATTCCCAAATCTTCAAATGCGTCGCCTCCGTTATTTGGGAAAGAACTTGAGAACCTTGCGCAAATCCCAATAATGAACATGATGCGTTTCGTAAAGAGCTCAGGTTGGTTCGAGAACAGGCCAACCGATAATTGAGAGAAAGAGTTAGCAGCGGTACCACGAGTTATTAGTAAAGGGGAACACAATGGACCAAATGGCCCCCGTGCAAGCACTGCCAATGTGCCCTTCCCCCTAACCTAGCCTAACCTAAGGGAACATGTAGTCTTTTTAATATCAATTTGTTTTCATATCTTATCTAGATACTAATCTTACAAAATTAAAAAACTTAAATTAAAAAAGACAAAGGTCCCATTTCCAGCCGGAATCACCGAAAAGTCTGCTCTTTATTGCTGCCCTTGACTATCTGCTTGAGGGTAAAGTGACGGACTCCAAGGTGCATCAGTTATTCTTCGCTGGCAATAGAGCTATCATCTGCGAGAATCATACGTCCCTGCAACGAGCACAACGTAGCACAACGGAGCACTTAACGTATAGGTGAACGTTTTAGAGGGAAGACAGAATATTTGTGCTGCCCGTTCTCTGATCCACTCTGTTCCAGACATTTATTTGAATGGAACATTGCTTCTCAAGTGTGAAAAGTAGAAGTGTATGGGATCTACGATCAAAAATGTACCAATATTTTGTAAGTCCACCCGCGTTATTCATAATTTTTTAAATTCGGTGGAGCAAACTGTTTACCAACCGTTTACATGTAAATGTAATTATACAATCCCGCACTGTACAAATTGTCCGTTTTAACTCAGTTATGCTTTGCACTTGTGGAGGCGAATGTTTATTTTTTTCAGATGTACCCATAAATGTTCAATTGGGATGAGATTTGGGGTCTGGGCGGATTTTGCTAGTGCCAAGCTTTGCATTTGCGCGCAGTTTTATGTTGAAAGCAATGGATGGCTGCAAACGATACTCTAACATCACAATACATGTCTCGGAGTTCATCCGCCCCCTACAAATTAATGGAGTTCCTAATCCGCCACACAACATACAGCCCCAAATAGGATTTGTTGAAAAGCTGGAGAGAAGAGAGCAATAACTGTGTCAAGATTGTGTTTTATTGTTAACTACTATGATGCCACATAACATCGATATTAGTTTCTTAGGACCATAATACCAATAGTTACCCCTTTTTGAACCAAACAAGTCGCTTCTTTTGGTTAGTGTCTGAAAGCAAAGATAGGTATATGGCTGGACTTTCTTGCCTTAACGCCAATTTCGATGAGTCGTCAACCAAAAGTTTTATACAAAATCTTGACTCCATGGGGACTTCGTAGGTTAGCTGCTAAGTCAGAAACTGTTTACCTACGATTCTTTAACACTTCCTTTTGTATAACACTGCACGTAGTTTGTAAACCATAAAGCGATATTTTCTTCAAAATCTACCGTTATGACATTATATACTGTTTGCAGAAAACCGTATTGAATCTGAAATCGTTTCGTGAAGAAATTTGTTTGCAACCGTTGGGAAGATACATATGTACATGACAATTTTTACCACTAAAGTAAAAAAAAAAACCAGAATGGCTAATAATTTTGTCCAAGGCTGTACATTATGTATTAGACTGTCCTATTCAGACTCCTGATCTGAATGCTAACTAGCCTCTGGAAAAGAACCATCGAAAATCATCGATATCAAACGATGAAAAACAAGTGTTAGGTTAAACACCTGTCAGTAAGATTTTCGTCCACAGCGGAGCCTTGGAATCGCCGACAATACCATCAAGGTTGGTAAAGCAATGCCGCAGATCTCTTAACAAGATTGCAGATAGGTGCGACGTAACCCTGTGCTGGGTCCCAGGACACAGGGACGTTCCAGGCAACTGCAGAGCGGACGAGCTGGCAAAAGAGGGTGCGGGACGGCTTCTCCCTGGCAAACCGCAGGTGGAACAACATCAGCACTTGTCTCCTGTCAAAACAAATCTGGCCCAAGCTGGATTTAAAGAAGACGGAGAGACTCTTATCTACAATCCGGAAAAATCTAGGTTCACTAGTAGGGGTTAAGGACATTTTCTGATAGACAGGCATGCAGTTAGATTGGGGGTCCCCTCCAACGATTTCTGCAGAAGCTGTAGGAACGAGGAGGAAGAGGAAACCACGACCCACTTACTTTGTACATGTCCTGCTCTTGCGACGCTTAGAAGAAGAACCCTCGGGGAATACTTCTATGATGATCTTAACGATCTAGCTGAACTCGACATCCAGAAGATAAGCAACTTTATCTCTGGTACGAAATGGTTCAAATCTTAGGGTTAACACCGCTACGGTTGCCCACTTTCGTCGTAGTTATGCCACATTTTCTGGTTCCCTGGTGCCGGTTTACTTCTTTGTGGTATCCCAATGGGCCATTCTGGCCTAAGTGTGTCCCTGCCTAAGCGGGGACAGCCACCTAACCTAGCCTAACCTTACCTACGTCATTAGAAGGCAATGATTTGGAAAAATAATTTATCTTGTTAAGTAGTAGGTATTGATGTAAACCTACTTACTAAATAGGTCGATGAAAATTCTTAAAAAGTCAAGCAATTACTATGTTACCCCTGCAAAAGACCTCACTGATCGTGAGTAGGCATATGCAAGGGTGCAAACATTTTGTTGTCCTTTTCTATCTCTCCGACACCGACTTCACACTTCCAATTAAGATATAAGTTTTTCTTATTTTTTTCTAAGTTCATTGTCTTACAGTAAAATATAAGATTAAAAAAAAAAGAAAACAACACAAGCGAACTCACGAACTCACACCTTTCTACACAGAGACCGAATATGCTTCCGTAGTTTCACCCGCGACCGCCGCCGTTGCTCGTGGAACAGAGTGAGTTATATGTAACGTCAATAACAAGGTGAAATTTGTCAGTGGTAGTGCCCGGTAATAAGTGGATACCCATTTAAACATTTTTTCTGACGTGTGTTTCAAAGGTTTCGATTCGAGACTGTGCTGTAGACATATTTCGACAAAGATAAATAAAAAAGAAATACACGTCTGCGTTATCAGCAAATTTCAAGTAGTTTATGTTTTCTTCAGATTCTCCGGTCCTTGAAGGACCATCAATGTATGTATCGTTAAGTAGAAACATACTATGTACTTTTCCGTGTCTATCTAGTCATGCTCTCTGACTATCAAATTAAACCTAAAAAGTGTACGCTTTTGCGACACCTTTCGAGCAACAGCACCACAAATAGGTTATCGTTCAAGATTATCACTGAACAGCATGACATGTGCTGTCCCATGAAAAATTATAAAAAAAAATACTTTCAAAGCTAATACTCAATTGTTTAATTAAGAAAGACGAACATTATAAAAAAGTAAAACAACTAACAGAAATTGATCGCGCAATTAGTGTTGTAGCGAGCAATTGATTCAGCATTTCGCAACGTCTATGCTAGGCCACAGAGAGCTTTTGCTGCTACGGCGTATGTGTGCATTCGAGGTATCACACTTTTTTTTTTTTTTTTTTTTTTCTATAAATATGCAATTATAGGGTTAAAATATTTTCCGTGGTTTTTAAATTAAACGCCGAAAAAATAAGAAAAGCAAAATGTGTAAATTCCTGATTATGAGTAATTTTCGTCATTCTCTTCGTCTCTCTTTGCTTGAATAGTACTGTCTCTGTCACTCTTTTTCTGATGTTTGTTCACCAACGTATACCAATACTGCCGCCGGCGACGTTTCCATACACCGTATACGAATTCGTGCTCACGGACACTGTGTGTGTGTAATGAACAAATGGTACTTACAAGCGGCATATAAGTCGGGCCATGGTATTCGAGAGTCGGGTTCACCCTTCTCAACCGTATTCGGTTAGGTGTATTGGTGAATTTCGGAAAGTAGGTCCGCGTATTTCTTCAGCATGGTTGGCTTTTGGCATTGGCGGGGAAAAGAGGAGGGCAAAAGAACTCAATGGGGAATTCATTTGGTGATGCGAAGAATAGGTGAACAAAAAAACGATGACGATGATGGCCAATAGAGAAATGAAAATTCGGTTCGGGCTTTTCAACTATGATGCACTTACGAGTTTGTTTCGTTCAATAATTGCGGTTTGAATACCTTTGTTTTCCTTTAAACACACCCAAATGTATTGCTTGCTTTTTAAGTTCAATTTTGTACAACAAATGTCTGGGATATGGTAATTTATCGGGAAAGCAAACCACGTTAGCTGCGTTAAATGATTTCGAGTTACCACTATTAGTAGCTCCACAGATACCTACATGAAATGCAGAAGTATAATTCTAGTGATTTTGATTGCTGTCAGTCGCAGATGTAACATGGTTAGTACTAGGCCATATTTCTAGGACAAATTTGATAGGAAGCTGAGGGCAATAAGTCATTTCAGTAAGAAAATAAGTGGCATAAGTAGCATCATCGCTTGAAGAATTTCGAACCAGTACACCACACTCGCGCTGTGTGAATAACATCGTAACACCTTGACTTCAAGGGAATTGTAGAAAATCCCATATGAAAGTACCTACTACATTCCCGTAGCTGAGTACGTTTCACTGCTGAACGAACTGACATGGGTTCGAACCTCGTCAATCTCACATTTTTTCGTGTTACCACCTATCAGCCAGTCAATAAGCTCCGAGAGTAAAATTGATCATAAAAAGCTTTCCAACCAATCATTTGAAGTGGGCAATAAAAACTGTAAATCTGTTCTATCCGTGCAAAAATATAATATGCACAACGTGAATGGTTGCGAGTAGTTAAATCTTGGACATCTTCACGCCAAATATTTATTTATTTACGTTTAACGTTGTGTCAAGTTTCTTTTGTTTCATATAAACACAAGTCAAGTTGTCGGACTAAAAATCACTAACGTTTCGCCACATATGCAAAAAATAACAAATATTTATGTTTCAGCTTCTTGAACAACATTTGTAGGCATTCCATACAGCTGATTGGCTGATTATATACTAACAAAAGGACTCCCCCGTTACTGAATGATCTTGAGCTTAAAACATTCGCGATAAAGATACACATCATGCGAATTTATAGAACAGCCAACTCAAGACGTGCAACAGAATGGATCGACCAATCAAAGAATGAAAAGAGCCACACTATATGGGGAGTCTAATGTAGTAAACAAAAGTAAGATTTATTGTAGCTGTGAAAGAGGAAACAAAAGTTTAGTTTTATATGATACAACCCCGGAAGAACAAACCATAAATACCTACATTGTTTACCTCAAAGCACTGAAAAAGGTTCAAACAGTCAACAATGGTGTGAAATCAAACCCGAAAGTCAATCCCTGCTGAAATGTTTGTGGTCTTACGGTCAGGTGTTCCATAAGAAACACAAAACAATACTGTCCACAGTAAGCAAGACTTTATCAGAAGAATTAAACGTATTGTATGAGTCGAAGTTTAGTTCTCTACAAATATATAAAACTAGCTTATACCCGCGACTACGTCCCCGTGGAAAGACATCACATTATACCCTATATCCTTCCGTGTTTCAAGCCATCGATGATTAGGTATAGACTTTCAATTTCTCATATTAATTTTTCAATTTTTTAAATTTTTTTTTTCATACAAACTTGAACACCCTGTAAAAGCTGAGTTTCGAAAACTCCCCTCTTAGTGGATGTCTACGCCACAAAAGGAAACTACTGTCCAAATTCCAAGTTCCAGCACCAGCGGTTTGGGCTGTGCGTCTATCTCTGGGTCAGTCAGTCAGTCAGCACAAAGAGTTTTATATACATATATGTATAGATGTCATAGGTCCTAATTAACAAAGTAAAGCTTTGCTAAAAAAAAGAATAAAGAATTGAAGCGCAATTCAAGGAATCGGTTAAATCAAAAAAATATTTCGCGACATCTCGGGATAAGCCAAGGCCTAGCGTTTCGCAACTATTCATGCTGTGCGTGCTACATTTCTCGCACGAATGGAAGGGACCTACAATTTATTGCCAACTCCGAACGGCGAATTGAGAAGCTCTTTCGAGACAAATTATACTCCCGGAGGCTAGTCACTCCCCAACGAGGCGGTGCCGCAAAAATATTCAGTGGAGATGGCTGGGTCTTGAACCCACGCCACCACTACCAGAGCAATCCAACGCACTAGCCACTGAAGAACCAGGGCGACCAGTCTCCAATCGTCAATCCGAAAACTCAATGACTGCCATTAATACCTACACTCCCCAAAGAACAGGCTTTTTCTTCTCAGAACCAGTTTACAATCTGAAAAGGAAATTTCTTTCAAATTTAGCTATTAAATAGTCGAATTGGCACATAGCCTTAGAAAACTTCAAGCTTAATTAGTCGTCGCAGGATGATGATGAATGATGGATTAATTATAGAAAAATAACTTTCATATCTCATCTACTAGGGTCAAGGCCAATTAAAAATATCGATTTTGTGCGCTTGAGATTAAAAAGGAAAGGCGAAGTTCTTAAAACCATTCCGACACGGTTTGACAATAGGAACCACACCCAACATGCACAAGTAGAAAGGAACGTCAGTAATATTTGTGTGTAAAATCAACAATTCTCGCAAATTTACAAAAATACAAAAAAGATTAGAAGACAGAAAGAGATTTTTTCAAATTAAACAGCAAGCCATTAGAAAAATTAAAGTAAAGCCACTAGAAAAATTAAAGTAAACCCTACGCAAAAGGTTACTGACAAGTAGCCTAAGTAACTTAAACCATCGTATGCTTGTAAGCGAATATTAGTGGAAACACGATACTAATTGAAATAGCATAAAACGATAGCAGTATCGGTTTTTATTTCGGCGGGGCGAGCAAACTCTACCGCACTCTTCCATACAGCACTAAGCCTCAGACCGTTAAACAACTAGTTTTCCGTTCTTTTCGTTTGTATAGGAAGACGAGTATATCCTTCAATGATAAAAACCTTCATTAGCGAGAAAAGGCAGGACAAACAGATGAAGGTAGAGTCGATGGCGGAAGATCGGGAAGTATGGAGAGTCCACTTAAACTCCCTAAATCCGTGACCCTCAAAGTGGATAAGCGGGCCATTGAAAATTAATGAGATAAAGGTATTCGGCAATCGCGTTTTAGCCAGCAAGAACATCTTCAATGTTTTTTTTGCTAATAATATTTCTGTTTTTATATTTATGGTCGCCGTGGCTCAGTGGTTAGTGCGTAAGACTGCGACACCACCTCTCGTCGGGGAATAACAAGCATCCGGGAGTAGAATCTGTCATAAAAGAGCTTCTCAATTCGCCGTTCGGAGTCGGCAATAAATTGTAAGTCCCTTCCATTCGTGCGAAAAAATGTAACACGCACAACATGAATGGTTGCGAGAAGCTGGGCCTTGGCTCATCTGAGCTGTTGCGAAACCTATTTTTATTTTTTACATTTATACTAATGTCAGTTGTCGCCGTGGCTCAGTGGTTAGCGCCTCAGACTGCTATGCGAGTTGCACAAGAGCCCCATCAATATCCACCACTGTCCGCGACACCATTTTCCGTCGGGAAATGACAAACCTCCAATGGAATAATTCACTGGCTACTTAGGTATGTCTTCGAATCCACACCCGAGGGACGGCGCAGTAGAGGAAGACCGCGACTCAGGTGGCGCACGGAAGTGGAAGGGGACCTCAACCAACTTGGCGTGCGAAACTGGAGGCAGCTGGCTAAAGATCGAGTTGGCTGGAGACGCTTGTTGGTTGAGGCCCAGGACCACCCCGGTCTGTAGCGCCACCTTAAGTAAGTAAGTACTTAGGTATATATGTAATTTTACGTCTTGTCCCAAATTTTTGTATGTTCGCGCATACAAACTTCCATAAGGATGCTTATTACATTGTATGGTTACCAATTCTAAAGTAGCTTCTGGATATTTTGCTATTTATTACCGATTCCTAGTAAGTTAGATTATATTAGGTGGTTTTCCACGGCTATCGTTGGATTCAGTTATACCGTGTTCTGTCCTTTGAATTGCCATCCAGCCAGCTTATCTCTTTAACTGTCCCCAACGTACTTTATGTGTACAAAGTATGCATTTCTTGTGAGATGTTGCCTGTATTTTAGAGCTCAATTGACATTATTGACAAACTTCGACTATGAACCAAATTTCAATGTTTCAAAAAACTTAAATGAGGACAGCATATATGGACACTAGGATGAAGTCCCAGACTTGAGAGCCACAATACTACTCGGACCAATTTTTAGCCAAACCCTCAGGGCACGAGTATAGAAGTACGGCAAGGAGCAACCCTTAGCTAAAAGCAGTTCAATATTTTTTTTTACATTTTATGATCGTCGTGGTCAAGTTATACGGCACGTACAACACGAATGCTTGCGATAAACTGTGCCCTGGCTACCTGTGCCATGTCGCACCGAGCATTTTCTTTTTGAAGAAGCTCGAGTTGAGATTTTGTACTAAATTTGCTCGCAAATTAAAAGCTTTTTAGATTTAAGAATTATGTCCGACTCTTTCTTAAGCCGAATACCTCATCACAATAGTCGTGTAAGATGTCTGTGAAACCTATTTGGAAATCCTTTTTCTTACAAGTGGGGAGCGGTTTATTCACTCTAGGCACTGCGATCTCATACAGAGGCCTATTGTGCTGGAAAGGCTTTGGATAACCAACAAAATGGTAAAATTATAAAACAAAGACCAGCAGAAAGAAAAAAGGATATACTTTCTCTAAAGCCGTCGTCGAAGTATTCCAAGGTCTAAACAATTCAGCAATTTCCAGCTGTAACCCCACCCAATACAGGGTGCCTGCAAGCAGCTGGAACCTGTTTTATAGTTTACAAAGATGTCATTTGTTTTTCGGGAGTACATAAATTCCCCTCACTTTAAATTGTAAATTGTCGAAACGAATGTTGGAACCTAATCGACAACTGGATCCCCAGGAAAACATAAATTTTAGCTCAAAACTCAACGTTTTTTCACCGCAGACGATCGAACTCTAAAGCAGTGAGAAATAAAGGTTAGAAAACCACCTTTTTACAAAACTATCTGTTAAGCATACAACAACTTTCTTAAAATACGATCTACATGATTTTGAGAAAAAAAAAACGGAACAAACTTTGTCAGTTACTAGGTTCTGCAATGAATAAATATTTTCAAAGCTTAAACACCATCAACGTGCTGAGCAAACTCCAAATAAATTGTATTATATCGCTTATCTACCACTGCCGAACTGAAACTCCAATTACAATGGGCATACGACGTTTAGTTCCAAAGTGCAGTCCTGTGGCCACAATCTATTGAAAAGAAAATGTATGCAAATGTATGTTTCTTACCTCTGAGACTGATTCCTCATCGGATTCAGACAAATCGGTGACCCTTGGCGGTGGAAATACTTCAGTGTCAGTATCCGAGTTATCACTGGTGTTGATGTTCTGTAGGGCAGTTGATATTGCATTCACAATTCCAACGGATGAAGACAGCGAAGAGTTCGACGATATCGGCGAAGACGTTGAACACGTCGAATTCTGCTGATTCAGAGCTGCCGCTGTCGATGTCGTTTGAGTCAATACGGTAGTTGTGGAGGATGCTATATTGCAGTCCCCAGCTACTGGGTGGCTGCTAGTGCTAGGGGCTGATACTGCTGCATTCTCTGCATCACCGCACGGGTCAACACCAACACCAATACTTACGCAACCACCACATATATCTGTCGAAGTTTGCTGGTGTTGCTGCCTCGGTAGTGGTGGTGGTGGCGGTTGTTGTTGCTGTTGGTGCGGTTGCTCTGGCTGGTGATGATGATGATGTTGCTGCTGCTGCTGCTGCTGTCGATTAGAAGCAGCAGCCGATGAAGACGATTTCTTACTACTGACTAAATTATTATTAGTTTTCGATGATAGAGCAATAGCAGACGCCGCTGTCGTAGAACATGACGGTGAGGAGGAGGAGGAGGCAGCGCAGGAATCATTTCCAGCAGCAACGGCAGCCATTATGGTTAGAGAAGACGATGTAATCGCCGTCGTCGCCAATTTAGACACATTTTTGCCATTTGCATTCGCACCACCACTATTATTTATATTACTACTACAAATACCAGTACTACTACCACCACCGCCACTACTACCACTGACACCGACACCGTCACCACTACTGCTCACAATGCTGCCTACTGACGTATTGCAGGTTGTAGTTGTCTTTACGGTTATAGTGGTGTTCATAACACAACTATCACTATTCTTTTGATTTTTTAAATTATTTTTGTTGAAATTTTTATTGTTTTGGTTATTGTTGTTACTACTACTGTTAATTACAGAGGTGCCACTACCACCTCCGACTGAGTTCTTGCACGACTTTTTAGTCATTCCTACTGTGTTGTTCTTCTTTTTTGATAACAACGAAGATGACGGTGACAACGTCGATGGTTGCGATAAATTTTTTGACTTTGTCGTCGCCGTTGTTGTTGTTGGCTTTGTCGTTGTCGTTGTCGCAGTTGTTGTTGCTGCTGCTGCTCCTCCTGATGTTGGTGAATCGTCGGTGACAGGGGTGGATGTATTGGTTGTATTACCACACACATTTAAATCGGTTTTTTTATCAGATTCATTATTCATTTTTTTCTCTCCTTCTTTCTTTTTTTTTTTTTTTATACTTCTTTTTCACTTTTTTTTTCTCACACTTTAATATATTTTTACTTCTTGATTTTTAAGAAATTACTTAAAATTCTTTCAGTCCAATCAATTCACAAATAAAAAACAGAAAAAAAAGAAATATTTTTCTAAAACCTGTAAGGAAAATTCACAAATTTCTTAATTCCTGCAAAATGAAGGGAAATAATTTGTTATCCAATATTTTTCCCCTTCATTTCATCACCAATAACGCAGAACGCATAAGCAAAAGAAGAATGTTAAAAAATAATTCCGACAAAATTCGTTCGTATTTCTTTTTTCTCGTTTCTCCGAACATGAGAATTTTTTTTCTAATGAACTCTGGCTCGAGCACTTACACATTAACACAATAGACAGCTTAAGAGAGAAAAAAAAAAAGGGCAAAATTTTCAATTGAATTTTTCGTCTAATTGCGATTGGGGTAGCGCAACAAAAATATTATTATTGTATTCACAAACTTTTCCAATTGTATTTTCGTATATTTTTTCTTATTACCGATTAAATTAAACCGCAATATTTATAACTTTATTTCAGCGATTTCGTGTCCGTCATTTACTCGAGTCAGGATCGCCATCATGCTTCCGGATGCATATTGGCTTGCAGCATCGCTCAGCGGCCAATAGGAAAATTACTGCTAGAAAATTCTAGTAATTATTGTAGTGTCGCCTGTTGTTGAATAGAAGCTATTATCTACCGGGTGATGAAATTTTACTTAAATAAATGGCTGGCGCGACAGTTCGGGATGAGCCAAAGCCTAGCATTCATGTTGTGCGTGTTACATTTTTTGTACGAATTGAAAGGACCTACAATTTATTGCCGACACCGAACGGTGAATTGAGAAGCTGTTTCATGACAAACTATACTCCCGGGGCTTGTCTCCAAAGCCTGAGATCTGTGTGGTATAAGAACTTAACTACTTACTACAGATAAATCGAATATTTAACTCTCAAGGACACTATCTGGACCTTGTTTTCACTAACATCGATTTTTCAACAGTTAAATCAAAGCTTCACCTCTATTAATAGAGCGGTTCATATCCCAATATATTTCTTGGTGGGGACATGTTGTGGAAATAAAGTAGGCACTGACTGGCTTTGGTCATGATCAGGATCTTGGAAATAGCCGTGTAGCCGTGAGGAGATACAATTTCGACATGCTGTATTCGCAAAAATAGGCACAGGAACTATGACTGAACATACGGTTAGGTACTACCTCCGAGCGGTTGTGGGTACAGGAGCGCTTAGCATTCAACGTGTCGATGGTTTTCAAGCGAAAGGATTTGGTTGTACACACATACATATATACATACATTAATACATGCATACATACATACATACATGCATACATACATAAATACATTGACCGCCAATCAGTCTGCAAGTTGGTTATGCAAATGAAGGAGGAAGTTTATTCGCCGTTTTTGAAAATTGGCTGAACGCAGTCATGATGGAACCTTGTGGTTTTTTTTTTCATGATGGAACCATTTTTATTGTAATATCGTAAATCAGAGTATTTCATAATATATACATTGCATAATTGGATGAAGCAAAGATTAAGTATTCTGCCAAACAGTGCTTTAAAAACATGCTCAAACCTCTTGACAGCGCAAAACACATTGTACCGGCTGACCGCAACCATTGGTTTTCTGTCTTCTCAACTAGAATTTGACAACTGTGGAAGTTTAACAAATGAGAATATACAGATATTAAAAAACAGCATCATTTTTTTAATATTTGAGAATTAACACGGAAACGGGAAGTATCAAATTCCACCAAAAAGTGCTGAGAACAACTGTAATTCAAGAGAATTTTTTATAAAGTAAAGTGTCACACTAAAGCAAAGAGTTGTGTTCCGGCATTAATGAACTGATCTCACAAATTAAGTCACAAGATCATTAAGATAACAGCATAGTGTTGTTTTATATTAAAACTTTAAGAATGTTACTCCCAAAGATATTTTCAATAGCCGTTATATTAGTTATAATTGCACAAACTAACGGGGATAAAAGAAACAAAAATCGTTATACAAAGGAGGCGAATACTCTGCGATTAACGACAGAGAGCTATGACCCCGACATTAGGAATCTTCAGCGACCATATCGAGTTGCGAAATTGAATTTGGTTTGGGCCAAAGCACAGCATGTATGTTAAAAATTCTATACATTTAGGAAGTGTCCTAACTCATTTTCATTTTAGAGACTAACGGAACCAAAACTCAAGTCATTGTATACGGATCTGAAAATTCAAGACAAGGAGGAAATCGCATGGAAGCAGCTTAACTCGCAGCACAAAGATAAGGATGGTCTCAAAGAAGCTGAACTGAGACAAAAACTAATTGGAATCATGAGCAGCTATGATCTATTGGAACATTTTGATGACACCCAGGATCCCAATAAGACAAAACAGTTCAAGGTAAAATTATATTAAATATTATTGCGTTTTATAAATTCGAGATAATGGAGAAAAACAAACGTATATACTTATGCGTTAAGGCCTGTTTACCTTTGTGGGTGTTAGGGCCTCAACTTTTGAAATGTATGACCAATCCGCTGCCACTGTAAAGACGTTAGAAATAAAGTTAGGCCAGAAAACCTTTAAGGTGTTTCGTAGTCACCTACTAACGAGCGTTTGAAGATTTCTCGTGATGTTACTCACTTTTCACGTTCACAGCAGGAATTAAGCATTGAAACGGAACAGTCGTAGCTTGTTGTTTGAGCTAAACGACCACCTCGCTTGTCAATTAGTCTGCAATATATTGTTCGATTTTACCATTTATCAAGACAGAACTCCCAAGATATTGGAAGCTATCTACCTTCTCTATTGGTTATACAGCGATGGTTACTTAAGCTAATTTGTCATTTGTTGGAGATGTAATTGACTTTCTCCATTTCCCATCGACAACTTAGCCGAAGCACATCTCTTATAACCGTACATGCGATATTGAGACTCTACCTAGCTTCTCCCTGCTGCTGGAGCAATTGCAATGTGAGCATTTAGCGGTTTTCAATCATTGATGCTTCTCCAGGTATCTTCCGAAAGATACGCGCTATATCTTCCATGTGAACGACCGACAAATCAGATGAGTAGACTTCTATAGTGTAATGCGTTGTGGGTTGGTACTTTTCCGCATATAACCACCTCGCTTCGCTTAGCCCTTAAATGTCCAGTCTATATCGGTTTAACTCCCGCTGAAATTGTAGATATGTGGTCTGCATCTCCCCACTGATTGAAAAAACATTTAGTATCTGCCTTGCTCTATTTACTTATTCTTTTCTATAGAAGTTCCATGAGACAGACACTCATTTGAACAAGAGTCTGTTTAAGGACAAGAAACTGAACAAACTGTGGGGAAAGGCGGAGTTGTCTGGATTCACTTCAGAAGAGCTTAAATCTTTAAAGGAAGAATTCCTGCACCACCAAGATAAAGTTGATGTGTACTACAGTTTGCTGGAAAACGTTGGATCTCTGCCAAAAACTGATTATCATGAAAGTAAGTCGCTTATTAAGATTAATAACCCACATCTGTCATATTCATATCAAACTCCTCAGATGCCATCAACGAAGATGAACTGGAGAATTTTAATGTCATTTCAACTGGAAGTGATAATGATAATGAAATCAAAACACCATCCATGGAAGAGAACAATTATCACAGTAACATCAACGAATTGAGAGACCATCATCGGGGAATAAAGGATCATTATGATCGGTTGGAACGTCTCGTGTCAAGTGGACCACACAGTCAAGATTTCATTGAACCCAAAGTGCAGGGATTGTGGCGAGTTGCGATGGCTAGCAATTTTTCAGAGAAGGATTTGTCGTCAATCAAAAGCGAGCTGCATCATTTTGAGAGTCGATTACTTAAATTAAGACACTTACATGCTGAGCACGCATTGCAAAAAGATAAATATAAGGTAGTGTGGGGATTTGCGTTTTTCTCTTTAATTTTTATTTTTTTAACTTTAGAATGAGAAGCAGCATCAGGATAAAAAAGGTCGCTTTGATGAAATGGAAGAGCACATTAAAAAACAAGCCAGAAAAGTTGAGAAACTTCAAGAGACCATAGAAGGCCAGATTTTCAAGCATTCTGAGCTGTGAGGTACGATGGCTTGGTGACAAACGCAGTTGTAAAATAAACTCGAATACAATATTTTTCTAACATTGATTTTTTGAAAAAGTTCTTCAATAAAGTTATTTACATTTTTGAAAATACGTAGTTGCCACCTTTTTTATGTTACATTTTTGTTTATTGTCTTCTACTGGACCAGACTTCTTGCAAGTTGTCAAAATACTTACGTTGTTGCCAGCATTTTATAAATTAAGGAGTTAAACGAAGGGTCAGGGTATCACGAGAGCGCAGAAGGGCACAGGAAAGCTGTCATAGGAATTCGAGATCCAAAATGGGCTTCGACAAGGCAGCATTCTTCAACAATATTGTCTTTACTGGTAATTAGCGATGTGCTTCACGCTGCGAAATGGAGGAATTCGATGGAGTCTTACATCTCAACTCAATCAACTTGAGTACGTATGCCTATTATCGCATAAGATTATGGAACTCCACCAAATGATAAAAAGTGTTGAAAGAAGATTAACACAGCCGAAACCAAAACTGTCGGCCTTGGAGCGAACTCATCATCCAAAGTTAGCATCGCCGGACAACCGATAGAGAAAGTAGAGAGCTTTCAATATCTTGGACTTTTTCTCTCGACAGATGGTGTAATCAAACAAGTTTTTGCCAGCCGAATCGGCAAAGCTAAGTCTGCGTTGCCCGACAGCTGCATTGCTAACTTCTCTATGCAATGGAATCGTTTACTCGAGATGCCAGCAGAGTAGGCCGACCTAGAAATATGTAGCGGAACAGTTGAGGAGGAGTCTCGACAATTGGGGAAGAGTTGGAGAGAGCTAAGGCATATTACCAGAAACCACACACGACGGCGCGTGCGGTTAGCAGAGGACCCACAAGGGGAACCGAATATGTAAGTAAGTAAGGAATTAACAATAACGTAAGGTTTTTGTGACGACTGTCATGTGGTTCGGCTTACCTGCGTATAAAACCAAGAAAACCACCCGCATCACATATCTATTTCAACTTTGGAGAAATCGCAGGTTGGGTCTCTCCATGGGATTGATTTCCATTATAAAAATTTTAAATCTGACCTATAGGAACACACATTTATTTCGCGCTTCTTCCCAAAGACCTGCATTCGTCATAAACTCATAAATCAAATATGTATGGATAATAAAAGAATTATAATTTCCTTTCTAAATACCCCATCAAAAATTGGCACTTACGTATGTGTGTATGTATGTACATTAGTACATACAGTTGCATTTAGCGCATTCAAATAAAAATTAAAAATCTCAGGCATTCGCGATTTTCGAAAACGGGGCAATTAACGCAAATAGATAATTTTCAGGTATAAAATGTGGATTAGGAAGATTTTATCAAGAGTAGTTGGAGTAGCCTTTCAAATTCAGTATTCTACGCACCTTTGAGGTGCTCAGTTCAGTTAGAGTAAATTCGAGGTTGTTTAAAGAAAAAAAATTATGGAAAACAGCAACAGCAGTACCGACAGTTCATTTCTATGTAAGTTCATCCTAGTTTTGAATTACAAGTTCCTTTTTAAATAATTCAGTGAATATATTTGACGTATTGTAAATACTGGATAAGTTATCAAATAAATAATAATAAATACTACATAACTGGACAATGGTATTTCGTTAACCGAAAAGTTTACTTTTTCCTTAAGTCTCTTAAAAATGTAACGGAAGCTAACATTAGGTCTGTTCCTTTACTTTTTCAAGTAAACCAAAGCTACGAAAAGCTGCCTATTCCTGTTCCACAACACAAAAATTTGGCAAAAGAGAGAGGCCACGAGAGAGCAAATCACTTCCCCTCAACTGAGAGAGCTACGAGTTTCAGCCCAAAAAAATTCTTTGGGCAACTTTTGTAACACAGCTAACAGCTGATCTTATGACAGTTGAGATAGATTTCTGTTATTTTTCATTTAAATTTTCACAATTGTTTTGGATTTGCATTTGACGTTTCTGTCAAGCAGCCCAAACTTACGAAAAAGCGTTCCTTTACTTTTTCTTAATTTCTGCATTCTCTGAGAGAATTTATCCCCACTCCTCCAAATTTGAGAAATAACTCGATGCTACTTGAAAAGTAAAGGAACAGACCTATTAGTTCATTTATTCGTTAAAAGCAAATGATGTGTGTGTTCGTTCAGGGCTCATTTTACTTACTTACTTACTAATTTACTTATGGCGAAGCTTCAATCCGAGGTGGAGCCGAACTTGAACCAACAAGGTCAACCGTTGACCATCTGCCTTCTCGAGTTGAGCGAACTACCCGAACTGCGCCATCCATCTGGGGAAGATTTGACGTTTCTCTGCTCCGGAAGGCTGCTCTACATGTCCTAGCCATCTTAATCGTTGTAGTTGGATTCTTCTGGACTGATGTTGCTGTATAGCCCATAAAGTTTGCCTGTGTATATTCTTCACTCATTCTTTCATTCATGAATGAATGAATGAAATAAAGACCACCCGAATGACCTTTCTCCGGAAGCGACATCATCCATTTTGACAAAATTCATAGCTGTTCGAGAACAGACTCAATTGATTTAAAAAATAGCGGTTGGTGTTATTGTTTGAATTTATAGAAGAGCTATGCATTATATCCGCATTTTTAACCTTGAAAATGCTTTTCTTTTTTATTAACCCGTACGAAAATTATAACACATATAAAATTGCTGAGTATTGAACCTACGCAGCTCCCACACCAGTCCAGCGCACTAAAACCGAAGACCTGACATAAAGCCTTAAATTAAAACGAGACATAATGATAGGGCCCATTCATAATAGCACAGGTCTACGACGCATATATAACATTGCACTTTCTTTTTTTTTAATTTCGAGTTTGTTGATTTGGTGGGTACGCACTGAACGAACCTGATACCAATTACTTTTAGGAAACGTACTTTTGTCTGGTACAAAGTACTTTAAAACTCAAAGTTTTTATAGGATGTGCGCTTATTATTTAAACTTTATCATGCGATCTGACCTTAAATGCAAAATAATGTCCGACAACTGCAACCTGCTAGAAAAAAAAATGTCCCCTAAGTTTCCAGCTGATCACCAAACAGTGTCAAATCAGTTGTCAAAATTTTTCATTATTTTGCTTCAATTGTGTAGTGAATGCGAAAGTAGTTGCTTTATGTTTTGAAGTTTAATAATTTTTTGTGTAAAATTAAGTTTACCCATATACAAGACTCCCAACACCAACTAAACCCAAATATATTTATACAAACAATGTTCACATAGATTTAAGCACAAAAGGGGGATACCATTGGAGAAATGTTATGGCATCCAGTAACAACAGCAGCGATTCAGATGAGAGCAACAGTAAAGCTCCAGAAAATTTTCGTGTATCATCATCGAATGATGGCTGCGACGAGGATAGCCAAAGCAACGGTAATGTCCGACTTAGGTGTCCGCTTTGTGCAACGTTACAAAAACGGTTCCACTGTCGCAGTTGCGTTCAAAAGGGAGATTTCGTACATTCCTCACATCATTTTGAAGAAAGGTTTGTTAACAAAATATGAGTCATTAGTAAAAATTAACTAAGAAATTGAATTCTATTGTAGCTTAGCCCAAAAGCAGCAAAAATACCATAAGATTCAAGCCAGCCTAAAGGTTTACAGTAATCGCTATGAACGTCTTATTAAAGAACAAAAGGCTGCAGAGAATATGCAATTTGAGATTAAACGCAAAAAGGAGCGAATTGCTTTGCTAGAACAGTTAGTGGCTAATAAGCGAGTACAAATCGATAAAAAGGTCGAAGAAAGGGATGAGCTCAAGGCAGCCAATGCTGAAAAAAACAAACATCTACCAAAGTATCCGATTAAAGTGAAAGAATTGGGTGACTACGTACTCGATCGCACTGAAAAGATTAACAAATTGCGAGACAAGAACAATGATTTGCTCGAGAATGTAAAGAAGACTTCATGCGTTGGCATTCAAAAATTGGTTGAATTTATATTTCCGATATCGGAAGTTGTACTGAAAGATGAGATACGAGAAAGGGCAGTAGTCTTGCATTCAGGTAGAGAACTTGCAACGGTTGCAGAGGATACGGACACCGTTGCTGCATTGGCTGATGCGAAAAACACATCTTACATACGAGGCAAATGGGTTTTTCATGGAAGTGGGATTAGTGAAATGCAGTATCGCATAGTGGCGCCGTCACTGCCAGCAAATGGAGACTATTCGGCGTATTTAGACTGGCTGACTGAAAATAAAGACGATGTTCCAAAATCGGACTCAAATGAGATATCACCCAGTAGAGTGGCTGCATTCCGCATATCTGGCGCGCTCACCTATACAACCCAGTTGACCAATCTTTTGAGCTTCTACTTAAACGTGCGATTGCCATTCAAGCTGGCATATGGGTGTGTATTATCAGTTTTATTTTAAATTTATTTGTGTGTAGATTCAGATTTGTTACTTATCCCTTAATTCAATGTTTCGTAGGGATTTTTGTAAGAAATTGAATGAAGATCAGTTTATGCGCAAGGTCTCGCGTTTAAACACAAACATAATGTACCTGGCATATACGCAGCGTGTTAAGCTGCGACTTTTAAACGAGAACCACACTTTGGAGAACATAATAGCCACATTGGACTCCGACAGAAGTGAACTAGGACGATACGGTCCAAATGAGGTCGCATATGCCCCATTGATGAAATCCGTTGATTCACTGCTAGTAGGCATCGAAACTGGTACCGAATCAGAGTCTGAAGGTAAATTAAAAGAAATAAATTATAATTGACCAATTTTACATTGATTTTTCTTTCTTTTAGATGAAAACTCTTTACGTTTAGATTGGGAAGCAGTATCTAGTTTACCAACCCAAGAAATAGCGCCAATAAACATGTTGCCACCAAGTCAACAGACTACTAGTATAGCTGAAGGTCTAATGACCAGCGCTGCTAATCGTTTGGCTTCGCTCCTGCGATGGGCTAAATGAGTTCACTTACTCCGGCCCAGATTTTCAGAATTTATAAATACAAAATGATTTTATCTTCATTGGGTATAACGATGGATGAATAATCAAGAAAACTTGAGTAGGATTATGATCTGCAAATACCAATACATAGTCGTTTATATATTTTTGTCTTCTTTGTTCAGTTGCCTTGGTCATAAACTAAAACATGTTCGTAGGTATTTCTTTCTTTTTGACTTTTATGATTGGATTTTAATACAAATTGTCTTTTTGTATATAAAGTAAGAACGAATTAATAAATATATGACTATTTTTAAATTTTGCTTGATTTTTTATTAAATACGTGGTCAGATTTTAAATAAACCTCCGTAACCTAAAGTCTGCACCCTTCTTTCGTCTTGCTCTCTATCGCACCAATGTCTAAAATATTGCGAAATATCAACAACGTGTAAAACAACCTTGATTTTCATTTTACCAAATTGACCATTATAAGTTTGCTCCACTAGTCACATTCCGACTTTATCTCCTCCTGATTCCCTTATTATTTTAAAGGAGGGACGGAACGGGATTTTCCATCTCTTTTTGCCGTACTTCGAGCTTGTTGATGGTCCGTAGGTATGTGATAACTGACAGTATGTATTGGTCGAACACTTTTATTTTCAGGTTATATTGCTAAAAGCTGCCTGTCATAAGTCCGTTTGGACGTTGGATTTCGCGGATTTGGTTGTCCCTCGTTGTACCATCGAAGTTTCTTGAAGGCATATTCCAAAACCGCTGTGAATAGCTTCGGTGATATCGTCTCTCGTGGCCTAATTCCTCTCATTATTCGGTACTTGTTGGTTTTTTCCTTTAGTATAACACTTCTAGTAGATTTATCGTATTTGTATGTGTTGGAGGAGTTGGATATGACTTAACCAAAGGCCAAAGTTAATAGACTCACTTGAAAACTGAAGAAATGTTAACTGTCTTTGTTTTATTGTTGCTTTCATAAACAGCGCTCTAGCGAATTAGTTAGTTCAAAATAATAGGAGCAGTATCTGACACTATGGGAAAATGCGATTTTTATTAAATTTTTTTTTTTTTTTTAGAAAACAGAATTCATTTTATTTAGTAACATTTAGTTCAAAAAACTTAAGCGTAACATGAAAAATAAATTAACAAAAAATAAAAGTGTACTGCAAGTCATTAACCTTATTGTTCAAAATAATAGGAGTGCTCATAAATAACACTCTACAACCTATATACCTTTGACCCGAAACCACTCTTTTGCCTTTTTACTGGTGTGTTTCGGGTCGTTATCTTGCTGGAACGACCATTTTAGCGGCATTTCGTACTCGGCATACATAACTTCTTCTAGGATTTTCTTCTAGGATTTTCACATAGACGTTTTGATCCATGATACCATTTATCAGATGTATAGGCCCCACTCCGTAATACGAAAAACATGCCCAAACCATCACCTTCGCACCCCCATGTTTAACGGTTTTCACCGTGTACTGAGGTAAATATTCAGTGTTGGGTGGACGATGGACGTATTGTAGGGAATCAGTTCCACCAAATAGGACAATTTTACTTTCGTCCGTCCAAAGTATATTGCGCCATTTCGCCGAAGCCCAGTCGGCATGACTTTTGGCAAATTTGATGCGAGCTTGCAGATGTTTTTTTTGTCAGGAGTGGGACCTTGCGCGGGCTTCAGGCGAATAGGTTATTTTCTAGAAGCCTTCTACGAATGGTAACATCGCTAACAGGAAGTTGAACCTAATCCTGTATAACCTTGGAAGATGCCGCTGGGTTGTGTTTCGAATATCTAATTATCAATCTGTCATCAGCTTTGGAGGTTTTGCGTTTCCTTCCTCGTGTTTCTGGCTTTTCGAAATATTTTAAGGCATTTCCTATTGTTGAAACACCGCACGCAAGAATTTCTTGAACTTCCTTGTAAGATTTTCCCACTCTGCGCAGTTTACAAATAAGTTCTCGCTTTTCCTGACTTGTATGTTTTCCTCGTCCCACTACGATCAGTTTAAAAAAAAAAAGTGAAGCAAATAAGTTGAAATAGTTTTCTAACTTTTTGTTTTCTTACTTCTTAATACCGTAAACTCAAATTTATTTGCGCTTTTTAAAACACTCTTATTATTATGAACACCACTTTTCTGTTCGCAGTCACTTCCTTAAATGAAATCCTCAAACAAACATGCGCAGCTGTACATAATTTTTCCTGGTATTGCTTGTCAAATACCGTTAGAATACTTACACAAAAGTTTTAACAGTCTACGCCAAAAAAATTCGGCTAGGGAAGGGATTCAGAGAATTTCAACACACCGCTCCTATTATGTTGAACACAACTGTACCTGTACCTCGCTACCGCTGTATTTTATTTGGGGAGTATAGTACAAACCATTTTTATAAAACAATTAATCGATACTGTTATTTTTTTTAGAATTGTGTCAGATCTTCCTGTAGTCGATTGTCAGTTTTCGCTTCGTTCAGTTTGCAAACACCAGCACTCCGATCGAGCATACGAAAGAATAACAAAAAGTGGCTTAACATAAATGTATCTTTTTATTATTCCTTACAATTTATACATAATAAAAACATCTATAATTATGTTGTTAAATAATTTTATCTTCATTAATTTCATAAAAGTGCATTCCAAACTGAACCGTCGTGATACGGGCCACGTTCTTTTATGTTCTTGCTTTATGTATATATCATTAGAATTTTTTTTTATCAAAGCAGTTGCTTGGAGTGAAAAAATTCCATTTATTTTTTATTTTGGGTTTTTTTTTTTTTTTAGAAAAAATAGGTTTATTTATAAAAATGATAAAGAATAAAATTATAACATGTCGCGCACGCTCTCTCTCTCTCTCATTCGTAAATTCGCTTATTTATATATAAAACGGGATGCTTCTAAAAGAAAAAAAAATAAAATATATATATATATATATGTATATTCAACAAATACGTCAATACTACACACGAATTCTTTATTCCAACCACTTATGTATGAAATATTTTTAATGAATAAATAATTTAACCGATAATACATTTTTTTCTTAACATTATGCATAAACCGAAAGCATAAAATGTGTAATGAAGAATCGATGCGATAAAAAAAAAAAAAAAATAAATTGAAAGAAAAGAAAAAAGAATGGTGCGTTCTTATCTAAGGGGATCCAGAGAACCAACTTGATGATACAATAGAATACATAGCAAAATGATGCAGGGCATGTTGGGGCTACTCCCACTATTCACTGTTTATATTTGTGTCAGTGTTACTACATGAAGCAATATTTGAGATCGCTGGTGTTATTGCCGGTGGGGTATTGTTATCTGGAGACGCATCATCCTGCGACATATCCTCGTCTTGAATAAGATCGAGTATTGATTTAATATAATTCTCAATAGTGTGCAACAGTTGCTGTTCTTTCAAGCGCTCTTCGGCTAGTTTCTCGTCTATTGATTTCCTTAGGAGTTCTTTTTGTTTCCGAAGTTCTTTGACCTCCTCGTCGTCTTCCTCATCGTCGGCGTCGTTGCTCTCGTCAAGAGGTTTCTCTTCTTCGGGTGTATTAGACGATGCGATTGATGTGGAATCTGATGTTTTTTGCGTGTTACCCTCTACCGCACTGGGGGCAGGAGATTCTTCGATTTTCGTCTTTATTTCTAACTTGGCGGGTTGAGCGGCACCTGCATCCTGCATTTCGTTTTTCTTCACAGCGTCATCGGTTTCTATGACTTCCATAGAATTTTGTTGAGTCAGCTTGATTTTCTTTTTAGGTCGCACATCATCTGTTTGCGGAGAAAATAATGTGTTACAGTGCACGAATTCTTAATTTTTTTAATTTTACCATTTTCTGATATATCACATGAGTTCTTTGTTAACACTGCCTTCAGAGAGGCTCTTAGTTGTTTCCGGACGGATGCTGGTACACCAGTTGTTTGTGCTATAACACGAATTGCGAACAAATCTCCGCATAGCTCGTCTAGATCAACTTTCGCATGCAAAGAGTAGCTGATTGTGTACATGAGACGAGATATTGGAAGACTGGTTTTGATCTGAAATCAAAGGAGTTGACTTAAATCATTTGAAGCATCAAAAATGTTAAATCCCTTACCTTGGGATAGTAAATTTCTAGAAAATTTCTCACATATTGATCATTCAATGATATCCGCTCATCTCTTAGGATAATATGAATGTATTCAATTAGGTTCGGATTACTAAGCAGCAGTTCAACGTATCTGAAATGAAATAATTTAACTTTATAATAACTCGTTGGACTGCTGACCAAGCGGCGTGGGTTCAAGTCCCAGCCAGGAACACCGAACATTTTTCGCGGTACCACATCTCGTCGGGGAATGACAAGCCTCCGGGAGTATAATCTGTCATGAAATAGCTTCTCAATTCGCCGTTCGGAGTTGGCAATAAATTGTAGGTCCCCTCCATTCGTGCAAACAATACAACAAGCTCAACATGAATGGTTGCGACAAGCTAGGCCTTGGCTTATTCGGAGCTGTCGCACCAACTATTTATTTTATACTCTACACAGCTCGTCTATAATCCAACAAATTTGGAGCGTTTCCAAAGAGGAGACAATGTGAACTGTCAACCGTGGTTAAAATATGATAAAAGGTTTAGTAACATTTCCATTCTTCTAGTTAACTTCATCCCATTCGCCCGAAAAATATAGCATGCACAAAATTAATAGTCGCAAGAAGCTAGTCATTGGCTGCATCCAAACTCCAGCACAAGCTGTTCTTTTAACATTCACGTTTAACCGGCTAATCTAGACGATGATGACAACAAAACTGTTGTCCACCTAACTAAAACAAAGGGTGCATAGCAAAATTCAAACTAAAACCCTTCAACTCTGCTAAATATGACGGATTATGGGCAGAGCAGTTCAAAGCAGCTGGTGATACCTTCATGAAGAGCTTTTTCCCTACATGTCTTAGTGTCTCCACGACGGCGCGTAGCCATTCGGTTTCTGTAAATATGTCGCAGCTCTGCCTAACTTCGTCCTAACTACCGTAAATTATCTTCGACTGTCCTTCGGCATGTATTCCGGTTTACTGAGATTCAAAAGAACTTTGAAATTACTGTCAGTACTGCGGATTACATTCAAGCCTCTCAAGCGGTTTAACGAGATTCTAGAATACGCCCATAGATGTACGAACAAGATACTATATGAGGGTAGAGCAACCGCTAACAAGGAGCCAAATCTAAAAGTGGAACACTTCTGACATCTTTCTCTACCTCATGTGGAGATTGAGTGATCGTTTCTCTAATGCAGGATGTTTGGAACGACAAAGCTCATTTAATCATCGAGACGCTTATAATATCATGTGTTTGAATTTCCAGCAGTTGCGTAATGGACATCAGATAGAGAGAGTGAAATGGAAAGAAAAAAAACCAATCACGAATCGAATCAACGAAGGCTTTCCTCACTTCCTACAAAATCGCTGGCTAGGACAGCTCCCCGGTGGAGCTTTTTAAATACGGAGGTGACGTCAAAACTGATCGGAATTAAGTTAGGAGATCCACCGTCAGACGATTCCTTCAAACTCGTGCTCGAACGAAGACACTCACCCGAATTTAAAAAGGTCGAATGACTTTCTGTATTATTAGTCGTACTGAGCGCATATACCCTTCCGATCGCGAAGACACCCATTAGCACTCTTTACGGGGATATAGATGAGGAAACCATGATCAGGGCTAATACGCGATGGTATCACATGGACACATGTGCAATAGCCAGATCACTATGACCAGTCTTCGATAAGAAGAAGTCCAAAAATCTCGTACAACTTAGTCGAAGGGAAATACGAATCGTCTCCGGTGTCCTCACAGGACACTGCGGAATAGGAATCCATGCGAAGCGTCTTGGATTGCCCTACAACGACTATTGCAGAAGCTGCAGGGACGAGGAGGAAATAGAATCCGTCCGACAACTGCTATGTGAATGTCCCGCTTTGGCCACCAGAAGATTGCGTACTCTTGGTAGTAGCTTCTTCCATGGGCATGGAGGAGCTTAATATCGCTGATTTTAGGAAACTCCGGCGATTTCTATCACTTTCTGGGTGGTTTCCGGATTAGCCAACCCTATCCCTTGGTTTGACTCCCATGAGTACACTTTTTATGGGTACAATGGACCCGCTTGAGGTCTAAGTAACCAACCAACCAGTCGTACTGAGAGCTGAATCGTAATGGAATCACTATTCCTGAAGTCGAAAGCGTTCCATAGAACAATCCTTAGCTCTTTAATAAGTTCATTTTGTTGTAAATAAATAAAGCACTGTTGACAATGGTTGGCATACCAGTACATGTACATGAAAGTCAGAGAAAGGAAGAGATCTACAGACTAACTCTAAAAATAGTTTGCTTACTTGTTTGTGCTCTTGTTATTGTATATTCCCATCCAGAACTTTGGAAAGAGATTAAAATGGAGTGGCGCTGCCTCGATAGCCGCCAAACAGCTCAATTTCACCAGAGACTCATTCAATTGATTTGTGTTGACAGCCATACGCATCATGACGTCTAAAAAATCATGGTATGGTCTATAGAATGCGTCCAAGCGCGCATCATACTCTTTATCGACTCCGCGCTGAATTATTTCATTATGTGGTATACTCATTTGTACCATTGGCCTTGGTGGACGGGGAGCATTTTTCGATAGTGATGGCCATGGTGCCTTCGTGCCACGTCTGGGAAAGTATGGACCCAATGGACCCACTGAGTTCGGAGCTGATAAATGGCAATTGGTGAAAATAGGTGCTAGTATATTTGTCACATCCAAATTTGTGTTGCGAACGAGTTCCTTTAGCACATCAATAGAGAGATTGCAAATTTCTTGTGGATTGTAAGTGTTTAAAAAGGTCGCCAATCGTTTCACTGCCTCCGGTAGTCCTTTCACAAGATTATTCTGACTCGATGGTTGCTGACGCTTTTTGGGTGGGCTATCGATGCGTGTGCTTTGACGCAGTGTTGAAACCAGCAGAACCAGCTCAGTTAAAAGTTCCTGCAAATCGCCCGACACATGGCAAGCGGTAGCCTCATGATGCATGGAATGTAACGTATGTAATGCCTCGAAACACATTTCGATTCCCCCATTGTATATCACCAGCAAACGATCTTCATCGTTGTCAACTATAAAAGATTAACACGTCAGACTAAATACTTTTTTTAAATATCACTATTACCTAATATCCTCAAAGCATTGATAAGAGTTCCCCAGGAAACACGCGCATCCAACCCTGTTAAATACGCGGAAAGCGTCGTTCTTCGAAACGTTGACACCTCGTGCTGTTCCTGTTCCGTAGCATCAGGATGTCTTGTTGAAAATAGCGTCATACACTTGAACAATTCATCTACGGCAGCTGAATACTGGGTTGGGTGGGGGGTGATATTTTTAAAAGCCCACTGAAGATTCTGGTGTGCAGCCAATTGTCGCGTCAGAGACCTGCTCTGTTGACAACACAAACGCAGGAGGCCATAGTATGCAGGCAGCATAGCACGGTTAAAAGTTACGATTTCCGAGTCGTCATGATCCGCCCTAAAAAAAAAAAAAGAAATATTAGTCTGGATCTTGTACACCACGCCGCTATTTTACACTCCCTACAGAATATAGTTAAATGCAATATTTCGCGTTATTTCCGGGCAGTTTGCAACTATTTGTGCGTTCTCTGGACAGTCGAGAATCGCATGATGCCAGAATGCTAGCAAAGCATGTTTGTTATGATGTGCCGGCACGCTGGGTTCAGACAGACGAGGATGAAATAAGTCCCACAACGATCGCATAAATGGGCCAAGCTGCAGAATAAAGGAAAACACATTTTAACAACACCATTATCTCCAGTCACTGATTACAACTTACCATTAGTTTTTCATTTTTCGAAACCATGCAATATGTCAAGAGGCTAAAGTATGCCGTGAGTTTAGTGGTTCCATGAATTCCAATATCAGCATAGGATCGAGCGGCCCTTAACAGACGCAAAAGCAGATTTATTATGTTGTGTAGAATTATCTGCGCATCACTGCTAAGATCTCTGGAATAACATTCATTTCTGTAAAACAATAAGCACCTCGCAAGTTCGCCTTAGATATCTCACCTCTGTGATATACTTGCATTCGTGTTTAGTTTATGCAGCGAATGCGTTCTAAAGTGTGCCCGAAAAGGAGGTGATGGAACCAATGACACCAGCAGATACGATGCAGCTGTCGTAAAAAAAAAAAAACATGAATAACACATATATTCTATACAAACAGACAATGTTTACCGTTTCGCACTCTTGAATTGTTGTGGGCCAAGAGAAATTGTTCAACCCAACTTTCAGCAGACTGCAATATCCATGCGTGGGCTATTTTGTTCTTCGGAGCCTGAAATGCCAACCAATCGAGGGCAGACTGAGGGCAGTACTCTGCAGCGTCCCATACTCTTTGTAGAACAAGTTGCGAAAAGCAAGGCAGGCCTGATGGCCCTCCCTGCGGCTCGGTCAGGAGTGTTAGCAATTTAAAAAAGGGTCCGCACAGTTCTGTATGCTTTGTAACGGATGCAAAGAGCATTGTGATGATCTGATTTGCTAATCTATCATCCCATCGACAGAGCGCATGTATCAGGTGCCTCGTCTGGTGGGGATTGATATTATCCTTGATTTGTTGATATAAAAATGGAAACCCCTTAAAGAAATTAAAGAAATTTAAATAAATAAAAAGAAATGTTTGCCTCTAACTTGTTACCTTTCCACCAGCTATTGCATTGTAGTCTTTTTGGGACAAACGAAGTCTGAAGTCTTGACCCCGTGATCGTTCCACCAAGTTTGCAACCAACGCAATCATTTTGTCCAAAGAAGCAGGCCGGGACTTATCTACGGACAAGGCCTCATCTGACGAGTTATCGTCATTATCAGAACCCACATCAATCTGAGAAAAAACGTTTTATATTACCAATTTCCAATTGGCACAGTATTAATTTAGTATCTTACACAGTCTTGGCTTTTGTTGCCTAAATAAAAGTCAGCTACACTACGGATAACATTTATACGTAAAAGAAAAACTGTCTCTTCATCACCCATTCGAGAAAATTCAAACAGTAGTCCAAAGAACTCTGATAAGTGCCGAAGATGTGCCTTTGCCCCGTGTTCCATTAGCAGTATCAGTGATGATATGAAACGGGTAATGCAAGACGCATTGCCAATTACCTCCTTGCCACTTTCATCGGTTTCAACTTTAAGATATAAACTTGAATGTGATGATCTGAAAGAAAATAAAACTGTGTAAGTAATATAAATCTTTGAAAATGATTCAAGTCAATACGTAGAGACAGAAAACTGCACCTATATAAAAATTTTGTATGAAAGAATGAATTGAAAGAATTTTCAATACGATATGTTCATCAACGAAGGAAGGCATGAGGAGATGGCGGTTCAACAGAACCCAATTACTTAAGGTGGCGCTACAGACCGGGGTGGTCCTGGGTCTCAACCAACAAGCGTGCAGTTCCGCACGCCAAGTTGGTTGAGGTCCCCTTCCACTTGCGTGCGCCACCTGAGTCGCGGTCATCCGCTACTGCGCTGACCCTCGGGTATGAATTCGAAGATTTTCCGAGCAGACCCAATTACTACTGAGATATGCCCTTTGCAGTTGTTGCAGAGACACGGGAGTGACTAAATCCAACCTGTGGAGTTTAGATCTCGTATCCCTTCACCCGAGATATCGCTGAGGTCGTCAAAGAATTGTTGGTTTAGTGCACGCAGTCTGGCTCTTGCCTAGTGTCGAATATTTACGGAGGAAATGGGTGAGTTTCTTCCTCGTTTTCGTTTCCGCAGCTGCGGCCGCATGGTCTCCAATTGGCCAATGCCCCGTAGTTGGTGGTTTAGGTGATATTTTGTTCTAATCTTGTCGTAGGTCGGCCATACTTACTTGATATGGCGCAGTTAGTTAACCCTTTCTATTGGAGGTTGGTCTTCTGAACGAAGTGTAAATGGATTTGTCCTCTAACCGCTCATAGCGGGATGTGGACCCTTGCCGCGAGTGCGCCGTGTAGAGTTGGATATGGTACCGAGTCAATAGCTTTGATAGCTCGGCTATCTATGAGGATAGGAATGCTCTGTTTTGTGCGCTGTGTCACGTCACGACACTAGCAAAATCCGGCCCCTAAACCGATGTTCATCTTTAATCCATTGGTGTAGATGACCGTGTCGAAGTCCTTAACAGCTTCATCTCTCTTACACTGTACTCTGGTGGGGAATCTCACGCTGAAGTATTTCCTCAAGTTTATTTTGGGGGTGATGTAGTCGGTTGGAAATGTAACTATGCCGTTTAGTAACGATATTGCTATGGCGTAGGGCATTGCAGTCAAGCACAGAGATTCTTCGAGTCTGATTGTGCTTGATAGTGCATTATTTTTTGTGTTTAAGTCGAGAGCCAGAAGCTGCAAGAACACAGTGAGGCCGACCTCAATGCGTCCGTTGTGCCTACACTTGCTGTCTTTTAAAGCCTTTTGAATTTCGCAATTTTGTAACCTTTGCTCAACGCGGGCCACCATACCGGTGACCCGTAGAAAAAGAGCGAGGTAACGTTTGTCAAAGGTAGTCCTCGAACAGTATAACACAAAAACCCTAGAGCCGCCATTAAAGGGTCAGACACACCATTCGTTAGACCCAAGCCATTCTGCGGGCTGGAACCGCACCGAATCCAAGAGGAACTGAGAAGAGAGGAAGAATGCAAAAGAAGGATGATATGGGAAACACTCCCAGGACTAAGGCAGGCGAAGAAACTCCTCGGGAACTACGACCGAAGGAGGAGCAAGGCCTGCCTAGGTACCAGTAAAAACCAGCTTCGAATCCTAACGGGCTTCCTAACGGGCCATTGCAGACTCAGTGAGCATCTCAGGAAAATGGGAATAGAAGCAAATGGAAACTGCAGATTCTGCAACGATGCCGAGGAGACTCTGTCACACCTCCTTATCGACTGTGGAGCATTGATCCACAAAAGAAGAGCACACCTGGGAGCGTACACTTTCCTTGAAATGGATCTCCCATCGTTGGACCCAATCCAGATACTCCGATTTCTCAGAATTATTGGATTGGTAAAGGTTCTCTAGGTCGAGACGTATCGGCCAATATGAGTACGGGGGAGCACTATAGATCTAAACAGGTCGCAGTCTAGAGCCGCCGCCACCACCTTCCGGAATTAAAAGACGTTTATTTCAATGCTCGTACACACATACATATGACATATGTTGTGTCCCGAATTCGACAAAATCGTGGGCTACCGCAGCAAATAACAGCTGAGAAGCAGAGGAAATTAGTAAAGATTTCAATAGAGTCCCTTTAGATGTACAATAGACACGAAATTGATTTTAAAGCTGGGGTCACGTCTTGCGCTGGTAAGACAATAAGCTTGTTAGCGCGTGTTCGCTTGTAAATCCACTTCCTACAAGCATGCAAACAACAAGCTCGTTACATGAGCAACACTGACTTACAAGCGTGAGACATGACCATAGCCCAAGTGCAACAAAGAAAATATAAGCTCACCTTAACCGCTGAATAACATGAATTACAAGACGCTGAAACATTTGACGAACCATTTGATTTGGACATTGTATTAGCACCTGAACAGGCCACCAAGGTTCTGCGGACATGTGAGTAAGAAACCATTCGCATGCCTCTTGACTTGCGTTAAATTGCTTTGTGAGCAATTCAACCCAAAGCACCATAGTTGGCTAAAATGTAGAAAAGCATCGTTATTAAAAAATTCATCTGTGGCTTGCTATCATACTGACCTTCTCTTTAGCGTGGATAAATGTTTCTATAAAGAATGACACTGATAGCTTAGCAGCCATGCACGTGACATCATTTTGCATTAGTAGAGTCTGCGGTATATGGCCGCATATTTGCCACATAAAACTAAACAAAAATATACATCAGATTAGTATCCGTGTGTTATGGTATATCACATCTCACTCACTTAAAATAGGTATGTTCAAATATATTTCTGTCTTGTAAAAAGTGTCGGTTGTCCTGCCAAATCCAGTCTTCGAGCTCTTTACTGAGCAATGACTTTAAACTCACGTCTGCCACTCTGGATACCGTACTACTGCTGTTTCCTTAAAATTATATTAAAAAGTTGTGGTTTACCAGACCATGGAGGCCACACTATAATTCTTTACTTTACCTCCGTTACAATTCTTAACATCTATATCACAATGTGGTGTTGATGGTGCTGCTGATGGTTCTTCTATGTTATTCGTTTTCGTTGAATTTTCAAGATTATTACTTTTATTAGCGGCATTGGCCTCAGTCTCATTTGATTCCGGTTGATGTTCACTAAAATTGGATGACGTCGAGGGTTGATCAGGTGATGATTCCAATGGTTTAACTAATTCCTCTGTATTTTTTATGAGCAAGGGCTTTTGCAATAAAATATTGTGAGAGCTACATGGATTTTCTGATGCTTTCGAACGCTGCCATAATTGATTGTTGGTTGGAATGCGTTCATAGAACAACATGTAGGCAGAATTTGTTTTTTCAAAGCTGAAGTCTAAGTATTTCTCAGTCACGGAATCGTATGTTTTGCTCTAAGAAAAATTTATTTTAGAATCAAATGGGAACAACAAGTTGAGGTGATAAAACCTACAGTCATTTCACCGCCAAAACATTCAGCAGCAATCTGTGATGGATCAAAAGGCTTCACTTCGGCGTCATTAAATAAAAACCACCGATCATGTTGTTGAGTATGCTCGTTTCTTTCTTTTATAAAACTGTAATAATGACCGCCATCAGCTGTACCGGTATGTACTGTTACTCCTACTAATTCGTACCTAAAATAAGCAAAAGCAATTTTATTAATTTCAATTAAATCTAAGGCTGTGTTTATGGCGAAGCGTATTCGCATCCCGCGATGCGACAGTTTTTCGGGCGATCATAAACGACATCGCTACTAGCGAAATAGCAAGTGATTGAGTGTTTATGGCAGAGCGATTTCGCTAAGTTTCATTCGTGTTTTGAGTGTGGTAAAGTAAACAACATGCGCGCTAAAATATTGGAGAACAGTTATTTAATGGGTAGAAAATATTTGGAATACGTAAAAATAAATAAAAGATACTAACGGCCCAAGAGCTGACCTCCTCGCGGTGAAGGGCGGGCAACATGTCTGGGAAGTACGGGTGGAGTAGCTGAATAGTCCATCTACCCGTACTGCCCAGATATGGCTAACGAAGCGCAAACGCAACAATGATAAGACGAACCAAACAGGCCTCGAATATTGCCAAGCCAGAGCGCCCTTCAGAGCCAGGCCAGAAGGTGGCAGCGTGTAAGCGTCTGGTGGTCGGGTTGTCCAGCTCAGCAGCCGTTCGGGCTTAACCCTAAACGGTTAAGAGCTTTCTGGCAATGGTCCCGCACACCATTACGGGGGTCGAAAGGTGAATGCGTTATTCTCCGATGGTGGCATAATTGGGCTTTCGGCTTCCCGGTTTATCGACTTAGGATAGGCATATGGAAAGTTTCTTCGTTCACAGGAAAAGACCTTGAGCTTACAGGGGAGGCTATTAAATATCGACTAGATATAGTTGGTATCTCCTCAACAAAGCAAAGAGGCTATAGAACTGTGGACCTTTTGGATGGGTAAGAACTCTTCATGTCAGGAGTAGCACCTTCAATGTCTGCTCAGGCGGGAATGGGGATATTAACAAATCCCAGGCTAGACTTGTATCTCAACGATGAAGTGCCTTTCCTACCAAAGCGTAAACCAAGGCTGGTGATATGTATACGGTAGGAGACCATCCGCCGCCTCAGACGAAGGAAGTTCAATATCATCGAAGGAGTCAAATCCAAAGATGGTGTACATCTTGCCGTAGGGCGAGTACTATCATATGAACAGCGAAACTTTTGAGTATGCATGTTGTATGCGATATCTTCGGAATGGCGAATATTCCACAAACAATGCCTTTGACGCACAAGTTCAATAAATGTATCCATACCGTACGGAGCGAATCGCTAAACTGATTCAAAATATTTTGATTGTAGATTCTCGTCGCCCGCAGTCGCTTGCTGTCGCTCAATTCGCTGATCGCTAAATCGTTTCGCCATAAACACCTCCATATGTAGGCATGTAATTAATCGCTAGCAGCGAATCGCCTCGTGTCGTGCGACGCGAATACGCTTCGCCATAAACGCAGCCTAATGCACAAAATGATATGCGTAACTTTACTTATTGAACGATTTCGAAAATGTGGGTAAACAGACGTTTACTACACATATCATCATTTAAAATTTACACTCATTTATGTACAGAACAGACCTAGTCAAGCTGAACTTACTCATTAATTTCTTCATCTTCTTCGAAATTGTCCAACGGTGACTTACTGCTGCAATCCTCTTGTTTGCTCTCACCGGACTCTGAATTATTTTTTGGCGATTTTTTTTTTCGGTCCTCTGTAAAGGAATAAATTTCAATAGTTAGCAATGGTTTCAGAGTGATGTTTAGGCTCACCTAAGTATTGATGTGGCATCAACGTCTTCTCCACATAATTGGACATGTCCAGCCGCATAGGAAATGAAAAGTGCGTATTCACCTTTTCTTTCAGCATGGTCACCATGTTGAAGGTGTATCGCATTGTGTTGAAACACAATATTTGGGGAAGCTTCTTGAAACAAGCACGCTTTTCGGCACGAACCTTTTTACCGCATTGTGAGCACGTGTACATGTTATCACCCTCCAAGGTGTCTTTTACCGTGACTTCATCCAGTGATTCGCCGAGATTTCTCATATCTGCCACTTGACACCGGACTGTATAGAATTCTTCGGCTGTGCGACTTACATGACCACAGTCCAGCGAAACAACATTATTGCTTAATGTTCCACAGAACAACTTTTTTACCAGGTCCTTTAGCTCGGGAGTCATCTCTTCAAGTTTGGATACGAGATCAATAAAAAACTCTGCCATATCCTTCTGCTCGCCAGTATTCAAAGGTTGGTGATCCATCTGATAAACTCGACAGAACGATCGAGGATTGTATGACTTCCTCTCCGACTCCAGAAGATAAGCAAACATTCTTTGTAACTCATGTAGTGTGGGACCGTGTTTCTGTGACGCCTGTGGAGGCACACTTAGAACTGCCTCTCGTGCCTGCGGCATCATATACAGGTGCTGGACGCATGATGCCATGTAACAAGTTGCTCCTAAATTTGTTAAACCAACATAGCCACATTCTGAGCGCCCGTCATCTCGTGGCCAATAATCCCATGGATACGGTGGATGTGGCCCAGGAGTATGCTGTTCCAGAAGTTTACCGTGGAGGAGGGAGTAATTATTAGCACAATTCTTACTTAATTCGACAAGCAAATCGTAAGCTGACGCTCGTGATGTGGGTGATTTACACTTTGGCTTCTGACGATTAGTTGGCGACGGCATATCGAAAAGAAACTCAAATATTTTTTCAATAAATCCCAGTGCATCTGCGCTGAACTTAAACGAGGGGTCATACTTGACAAGGTTTGTCATTAAATTTATTAAGCCAACTAGACCTTCATCTTGATACCCGTGTCTATTCTCGTAGATGTCTCGACTTAAAATGCTTTTCGAAATAGTGTGGCAAAGCCCTTCAATATCTATCGCGCTTATATGGGGTTCGTCGAGCGATGCTTTGACCATTTCTGGCGTTAATGTATCGACAAGACGTGACAACAACCAAAAGTAATCACGACAAGCCGGACCATAGGGTTCTTTTCCTTCATCCGATACAAAATGGGAATGAGACTGCTGAAAGCAGGTCATCTTCTCAGCAATGGGCAGAAGTAATATTAGTTTCTGCAACAAAGGAGCCAAGAGTTCTTGATAGCTTTGCGAGTTTCCCAAGCAAATCCGGTACAGACCGGCGCATATTTCACGCCGAACTGATGGTTCGGGATCTTCGAGAATAAATTTTCGCACCCAACCACAGTATTCCGGGACATTCCACAGCGCCATACGTGCACTTTCTGAAGAATGTACAAAACTAACCATGATGTTCATTGTGTACTGTACAACCTGTGCCCGACCCCAGAAACCCGTACGAATGTGCATTTGATTCGTAAAATGAGTGTGAGCTTCATCGTTTAATATTGAAGCCAAGCGCTTGAGACACGTATCAACTTCCATCATTTCCAGCATGAATGCATGTGGTTTTGATATCGCGACGGGAATATCTTCCGAACGGTGTTCTTCAAAGCCTAGCAGCCAAAGAATTCTCAGCAAGCTGGCTAGACAATCATGTCTCCATTCGTTAAAATTATCTATCGTGTGATGACCGTTTTGTAGCTTTCCGCTTATGAAAATGTCATATAAATGCTGCAACCCGCCGCACTTGATAAATATCTCATTCCACTTCATGTCGTAGACAGATGGTGACGGTGGATTCGGTGTAGTCGGATAGTCCTCCTCCTCCTCCGGTTGAAAATCGTTTTCATTATTTTCTTCCGACTTCTTTTTGACCGTATTTTCTGCGGCTGCCCCCTCAATCTTCGGTTGTTCGACAACTTTTGGTGTGATCTCTATAGTTGCTGATTTCTCATCGCTTACGGTTGCGTCCGCTCCGCCACCACTCTCAGAACTCTCGCCGGGACTGACTTTCCTTCTTCGACTGCTTTTACGTGGAGACTGGCTTGAATTGCTTTTAGACGACGAGGATGACGACGTGCTGAACAGACGATTTATACTTTTTACCTTACCACCATGGTAGTCTCCATTACAACAGGCTCCTGAATTCGACGACAGATTACTCACTGTTAAGCTTTCAACAATATGCAAAGAGTACATGAACTTTTGAAGATTTCCCGGATGTAGAAGATCAGCTAGTTTTCTCTTTATGGTGTCCTTTTTAGCCTTTCGTTCCTCCACGTTATCTGCTGTTTCACATTCGAAAAGGTCAACGGCTAAATTTTGAAAGGACTCCAAAATATTAGGATTTGTGGGTAATAATGCCAATATGTCCCATACGCGACGTGATAACAACTGCGCCTTTGTGTGCGGCTGATTGTTGTTGTTGCCATGAATTTCCATGTCACCCAGAGTTTGCATTAAACGAAAAAGTTTTTCAAAGTACTTTGGCTGAAGTAAAATAATAGTCGGTAGACACTCCTTGGGTGGAGGTGGTTGTAATGTTGGATGATCCGAGGGCTCCTTTCGGCGAGCACCTCGTCCTCCCATTGAAACGTAGACAATCTTGAATAAAATAGAAAACATAACATTTGAGTTAATTTATTACCAACTTTGCTTACCTGATTGTCCTTAAAGCCTACGTCGCCCAAGCTTCTCTCATCGTACTCTGACGTTAACTCTTGCCCTTGTGTTATGATCCGTAACGGGCCCTCGCTCAAAAGCAAACCCAACACTGGGGCAGTTACTCCAGATGCACGCGCACCACCTTGTAGATTTTCCCACCTAATAAAAAACAAGCACGTAAGTTGTAAATATAATTCCAATTGACAAGACTTTTACCATTTCGAAATCTCTGCCTTAAGCTCTGCAATCAAGTCGCATGAATGCATATGCAAAAGAGATTTTTCCGACAGCCCTGCTGGTTGCAATACTATTCTAATAGATGGACCTGCACCCTCGTTCTTGAGGTTACTGTGCGACCCGATGCATTTGCCTTCGATAGCCCAACGTCGTAAATGGAAAGCATATCTACGCCTATAGATCTCCAAGTGTGTACTCAATAGCATGAGACCTCGTTGTACTCGTGATAACGATTGCTCCTCTTTAGGTCTAAATTAAACAAACAGTACATTCAACTGAATCTAAGTCACAATCAAAAAAATTTACCCTTGCAGACCGCTTGCAGCCTGAAGCAATTGATCCATGCACTCGGAAACGAATTCCTTCTCCAATCTCAATTGCTGACCCATGTAGTACATGTTTATATATTGGATGGCAGCCATGGACACCTCAGTATTATGCGCTCGTAACGCTATTTTCCAGAGGTGGAACATTCCAACAATATTGGATGATGTTGTTGACACAGAGTCTGTTTGTTTTTCATAATGCGCAATGGCGAGTCTAGCGAGGCTGCATAACTGTTGAAATAGGCCCAACGAAATCATTGAAAAGTCTTCAGGCTGTAGTTCGGGCAATTTTTTCAAGTACAAGTGCTGCAGTGCTTCAATTCCTAATGCATGCTGATCTCCACCTTTTGCTTGACTCTGCAACCACGAGAAGTAACAGTCGCAGCATTCAGGGTCATGTGCCAGCCAATCCCAAAGGGCATCTATATGTTCTATACTCATTCTGAAAAGTTTTTGTTTTTTTTTTTTTTATCTTAATCGACAAATGAAGTCACATTTTTACCTGAAGTTTTTCGGTGAGCCCAATGAGCTATAAACCGACGAAAGAAAATGCAATCTTACCGATACTTGAGTTTTGTGTGAGTACATTGGGGTTCCGTTTGAGTTAAGCACAACTGTTTCGCTTCTATTTGCCATTGCTCTGGCATAGGCTTTGATGTTATTAAACAGGTGATACATCATTTTGTGCTGTCTTTCGGCCCACATCGTTACTTGATGCGTATCAGCAGCACGGAATTGTTGAAAGGAAGCAAATAGTTTCGGCAGTAGTTTTAAACTCACAATAACACTCTTATTGTTGGCCAAATTGTGGAGGCAGCCTTCAATGAATTTCGTACGTAACAAGCGATCACTACTAAAACACAATAAGGTGGCTAAGGCCTTTTCAGCCTCCAAAGCTAGAGATTCGCCCAATTGACCCTGAAAATAAACAAACACTTATATGAGATTGTGCATATATATATAATCATCATCATCATCTTCCAATGACCCGCTTATCCACTATAAGGGTCGCGGGTTAAGGGAGCTTAAGTGGCCTCTCCACATTTCCCGATCTTCCGCCATCGACTCTAACTCATCAGAGGCTATCCCCATACGGGTAGAGGTGAGATTTCGGACTTGGTCCAGCCATCTCATCCAGGGACGTCTGCCCGATGGCACGAATTCCATTGGAAACCGAGTTGGGGACATGCGTTTGACGTGCCCAAACCATCGAAGTATGGACCTCTTCGTTCGAAGAAGTAGCTGCTCGACATTGAGTGCCTCGCGTACTCTGGTGTTCCTTACCCGATCTCGGCAAGTCACCCCAGCAATACAACGAAGAAATCTCATTTCGGCAGCTTGTATCCGCGATCTTATTCTTTCGGTCATTACCCAAGTCTCATGACCATAGGTGAGGGTCGGAACAAACACTGAATTAAAGACCGACAACTGAGCTTCGATGCCAAGTTCGGCCCTCCTGATAACAGTATTGCATAATAACTCAGTATTGCTCCTACCATCACTCGTGAATAGTACCCCGAGATACTTAAACTTCTCCACCTGTTTCAATGGGACTCCACTAGAGTGCAATGAACAGGTGTTCTGGAAATTACCATTACCTCTGATTTGTTCACGTTTACCTTCATCCCAGCTTCAACACAGACGGCGACGAACGTATCTAATGCGCGCTGAAGTTCGGTCTGGGTGGACGTAAGGATGATCAAGTCATCAGCAAAAAGCAGATGACTCAGCCTTAAGTCTTCCAATTCGAACCGTTTCTTACCAAGGCTGCGCTGTAACATCCAATCCATGTACACTATGAAAAGGAGAGGTGACAGAACGCACCTCTGGCGAAGTCCAACGCCCACAGTGAAAGGTATCGACCTAACGCCGTTCACTCGAACACAGCTCTTACAGTTAATGTACAGAGATTGAATGGCCCTCGGAAGAGAACCCTCAATCCCGTACTCTTGCAATACACTCCAGAGTTTACCTCGAGGGACCCGATCATATGCTTTCTCCAAATTTACAAAACAACTATAGAAAACTTAAGCTTACTTCCAGGCCTTCTCAAGTACCATTCTGAGAGCGAACAGCTGGTCGGTTGTGCTTCTACCTGGACGAAAGCCGCACTGCTTATCGCACTTGATAAAAATATTTTCCAAATATACAATAAGTGATATTGGAGAGAACAAACCGAGCAGTTACCGGCTCCTTCGCGAGCATCCAATCAGAGGAGGGAAAAATGGGTCTGGTTGTAAACGACGATAAAACGAAATATGTACATACATATGTATATGCTGTCTACAAACACCGAGATACAACACTGACGTCTCGGCAAGAACGTTACGATGGACAATTATAACCTCGATGTAGTGAAGGAATTCATCTACCCGGGCTCTGCTATGAACTTTGCTAACGACTTCAACCCGGAGATCCAACGTAGAATAACCCTCGTCAATCGCTGTTACTATGGCGTTAGAAGACAATTATTAAGCAAGGCCCTATTGAAAAAAAAAATCAAGGAGACGCTTAACATGACCATCATCATTCCCATCCTGCTATATGGTGCAGAAGCATGGACCGTGTCAGAATCGAGAGAAAAGTTCTACGTTCGATATATGGTCCTGCGTTGACGGTTCATGGAATATTTAACCACAAGTAGTACGAGCAGTACAGCGACACCGACCTGGTCAAAAAGATACGTGTTCAACGATTAAGAGAACGAGACGATAAACACCACTCCACACCTGATGGACTACGCAAAAAGGGACGAGCTTATCTCATGGTAACCTCAACCAATTCGGCGTAGGCAACTGAATGCAGCTGGCTAAGAGGGGCTTATTGATTGAAGCCCTGGTTCCCCCGAACTTTAGCACCATCATAAGTAAGTCATAAGTATTAATGTGATACTTACAATTTTATCATCCTGCAAAAGATCCCATAGTAAAGTATTTCCTGGCAAGCAAACGTCATTTATTTTAAAAGTCGGTGGCAGCTCTTTGGTCTCAACTACAGCCGTCTCTTCCAATTTACACCGCAATCCCTTTGTTCCTGAACCCGATTGTATAATTTTAATAGATTCTCCAGACACAGACGATTCACGCATTGCTATCGATGGCAACGCGAAAGCAGGAATACAGCTATGTGTACGGCTGACCAATTGGGCTAATTCTTCCTCACACGGAGATTCATCGTCATCGAAATCAGCTAAATTCTTTTCTGATTTATTGCTCATCGGAGATGAATAGCTACCGTCGTTATCTACACCACTTAACAGCTCACTTATGTGTGCCTCACCAATTGCCCTGATATAAGGACCTTCGCCCTGGAGATGTTTGAGCACCGCAGCAGGAACTGTATTATCACTGCAATCACTGTCATTTATAACTTCACCTTCGCTGTGCGATTCTTCTTCCCAAATGGTTTCGACCAGTTCATGAGCCAAACGCGTCAACGGCAGATTATTATTTTTCCTTCGTTTACGTGTTTTTTTACGAATCGGAATCACTGATGGCTGGTGAAGCTCTTCCTCACTGGTAGAATTGTCCACAATATTCACCATTCGATGATTTTGCAATCTAGGGGGAATAAGTTTTTTATATACATATGATAGGTAAGACGAAACTGTGTACTTACGTGAGATCTGTTTTAGTCTTCAATGCAGCTAGTTGCGAAATGTCCTCGCCCTTATTCTTCGCAGTTTCTAAGAGGGAGTAGAAATAAGTAAAAACTGATGAAAGTAAATTGAAATAAATATGAAGCCAATGTTGCAGTTAGTAAGATATTCCAACATACTCTTCCCGGTTAGATAACTAAAACGACACAAAGCAAATTGTGTAACTAAACTAATTACGTTAAACAAAATTAACTCTGCCACTAGAGCAAAATGAAAAAGCTGAGAGTGGCATTGTTTTCTTAGTTTCTTGTTCCACGCTATGCCATTCATACAAAATTTATTTGTATTCGTAGAATTTCGTCAAAGAGACCAAAAGTTTAGCACGTGCCTTTGAAACCATAATGTGAATCTCAAAGAAACGCAGAACGCCATCAAGTACCACCAGTAAAAGTAAGATGGCAAGCAAACAAAATTCTAAACAACGATTTGCAAAACCGTATCTTTGGGCTGAATGACTCAATGAAAAACTTTATGAAATAAAACCCTTATAGTGTCTGCCTTTCCTTTGCACTTTACTGCACAAAATTACCTTCTGTCGGATCGCACACATGACGCTTTCTGCGCGCTTGTTTACATGGCGGTGGTGCACCCGAATCTGAACCACCGTTTTCAATGTCAATAGGGCTCTTGCGACTCGTTGAACTACTGTCATCTTGCTGCTCTTCATCAGTGTTGCTGCCGTCCATACTTCCGCTGTCCGAACTAGATGCAGTAACATTCGATGCCAGTATATTTTCCTGAGCAAGCTCCATCTGTGATCGGCCACTATCACGCGACCAAATCAATTTTGTCAGTGCAGACGCTATATAAATGCTTTGTTCAGTATGCTCTTTTGGATCCAATCGACAGAGCAGGGAATACAAATGCAGTGCAGGCCGTGGAGCAAGATTCTTTACCAAAGACGGTAGAATGTCATAAATCGGTTTGGAGCAGTGTTTTAATTGAGCCGCCTGCCAAATTAGATTTATGTGCTCTTCGGTGACTTGATTTTCGACGGCAAGAAAATTTAACAACACATGTGCTTGTTTAATCACTTCAACGTGCAAATTCGGACCAAATAAATGCTCTATGATTTGATTCTCTGTCAGCCAATCGCCGAGTTTTTGACCGACCAGCTCTACTTCACCAACGGTCTCTGTGGTGCAAATTTCATTGAAAAGGTTTATATGTGCATTTATTTGTGCCATGCCTGCAAAGAAACGTAAAGTTATTATATGAACTCATAATAAAAATTAAAGAAAAATTCACCAGCTAGCCGCATTGTTAAAGTTGTGGAGTTAAAATACTTAAAAGCCAGCGACAGTCCCTCGATGTCAAAATTAACCGACGAATCGAGCGGATCCCTTACTGCGGACCACACAAAATCTGCCATTGAACGCGTTGCTGCCGTACGTAGATTCTGATCAGACAACTGACACATGTAGTGCAGCACTTTACTTCGCAATGGTACGAACAACTGAATAATGCATCTATAGTTGAGCCATAGCTTAATATTCGAGACCATAGTCGTTATAGCATGGGCAATGGTAACCGGCAAGTCGGGATTATCGAAACAGCTCATCATTGCTGAAAACCCACCCGAGTTGCAAAACAAGCTGATATTGCGCAGCAAGTACACCGGGATTTCGTTGTCGTGTAAATCGCACACGATACTCAAGTGGGCAGCTTCATCCGAAGAAACTTCATCGATTCGTGTATGTGTTCCGTGCTTATAGGCAATGTATAGCGGGAAGTTAAGTAAAAATGCCTTCGACACTAAAAGCAGTAGTTTCTCCACCTCCGGCAGAATCCATTTTTCCTCGCTCTGGACTATTCGCTGTAAATCTTCGTCCGCAGATGTGCTCGCTTGTCTGTTGTCGGGTTCAACATTCTTATCCTCCCTTGCCTCTGTGCGAATCAGTAAATGTTTCTGATCATCTTCACCCGGAGCCTGAGGTTTGTTCAATAAAAAATTTACATTGCTCGTCGTCAGGCATTTGTATTCCTCAATAAGCTTGTGGATATTTTTCAAATAATGCAGTATAAGACATATCAGCGACTGAATTATAAGATTGAAACGCTCAAAGTTTTTCATTTCCCTATACAGGCACATGCATTGCCTAAAAAAATTAAACAAAATGTTAAGAAAGGTCTAAATCATTCAAAATCAAGAAAACAACGTACCTTTGCGGCCATGATTGGATATAACCAAAAGCAATTTCAATTTCGTTTTTAAGTAAGGCCGTATGTTTAGCATCATTGCAGGTGATCCTTGCCTCATCTAAAAAAAAAAAAAAAAGCAAACACACTCTCCTGTATAAGTAGTAGTAGGAATAGGATCAAAAATCTAACATTATTTTAAAATAAGTTTATGTCTTATAAAAAGATTTAACTTGTGGGTCGTTGTTTTGCTGCGTACTGTTCCGCGTAGCTTCTTTGCTTTTTGTGAGATTCTCTTTCTATTTTTTTTGTCTTTATGCACTTGGCTAACGTGTCACCACTCGGGTAACAGGTAGCTCATTTGCTGTTCTTCTTTCTTTTCCATCAGCAGCCACTTCGACAGGCCATGGTCACGCTGAACTGCAACGCAACTTGGACATACCTACTTACAAACTAAAAGTCATGCGCGCTCTTATTTTTTGCAATGCAATTAAACTGTGTGCCGCCGTTACTCAGTGGTTAGTGCGCTGGACTTCTGTGCGAGGTGCGTTGGTTTAAACCCTAGCCATACATTTTTCACGGCGCCACTTCTTGTCTTATAATGACAAACCTCCAAGAGTAGCATTTCATGAAAAGCTTCTCAATTCGGCGTTCGGAGTCCGCAATGAATTGTAGGTCCATTTCATCCGTGCAATGTAACATGCAAAGCATGATTGGTTGCGGTAAACTTAGCGAGCTGTCGCGCCTGCCATTTATTTGTTTTAATTGAACTGTGGTATTTGTGGCTCAGGGACTTAGGCGTTTGACTGCTAAGTGAGCTGACACATGACCAAATATCGGCAAAATCAAACAAACACTTCGCGAAGTACCACCTTTTCACAAGCATCTGAAATTTTAATCTGTCAGATTTCCCGTCCGTTGTTCAGAAATTGTAATTTAAACTGCAGTGGATGTAAGTAATAAGTGGTTGCGTGAAACTGGGCCTTGACCTTGTCGATTCGCGGGACAGGCCGAAAGAGAGACGTTGCGTTGTATAATATGTAAGGAAGAAGGAAATTTTCATCAAAATTGGGCTAAATTAAAAAAAAAAGCGTCCCTATGCAAATGCCAATTTCGGTTCAATAAAGACCGGGAAATCAGCTTACGGAAGAGTCCTTTCTCGTACTACATTCAACAATAAACATAGTGAAGCGACTTATGGATACCTCCGCATAAATTGGCAACTGCATTTTAAAACCCCGCACCCTCTTTTGCCTTACTTTTTACTTCTGTCTGGCGATCTTCATGTGCAATGTTTAATAATAATAAGTTTAAAAAATACAAATAAATCCAATGACTTTCAAATCAATAGTGCGACGCCGATCCGTTCATTGAGGCAGGTTGTAAGCTTCAATCTAAAGCCCAATTTTAAGCCGACTAAATTGATTGGTGTCTGTCTTCCATAAGGATGGTGAGCTCTGCATAGTACCACATTTATCTAGCGTTTTTCAACGTCACTGAATCTGGATTGGAAAAAAAAGGGCAAATCTCCGGGTATTGGCACACATTTCATTTGTTAAAAAACTCTGCTTGACTTAAATCTGAATACAGAATATCTTATTGTAGTTAGCGCACTGCTGTACTATTCATCTTTAAGTTGCAGATATGCAGTCGTATTAAAATTGTTTAATCTCACCAAACACCTCCAATTGATGATTTACGTTTCCATATCGATAGCAAAGAATCGCCGCGGCTTTTTGTTTTTAGCGGACAATCACAAATCTAACTTACATGTATCCAGGAGATGCAAAAAATCAGCACACACGTCGCACATTATTTATGAAGACTCCTTCTTTTCCCATTTACCAATAAAAAAAAAGACCTTCGCAATTAACACTACATTCGTTACCGCGAGTTGATCAATTAAAACACTATAAAACTAATAGCACTTATTGTGTACAAGATTATGCAGTTGAAGAATTTTCCTAAAAAGTATTTTTTTCTTTTCTTGCAATCCAGACTTGGTGAGTTTTTCACAGGAACCTTTCCTTTTCTTTCCTTGTCAAAAAATCAACAATGGCCGTTTCACACAAGCAAATGCCATCAAACGAACGGGATAAAAAAGTGCCAGGTTAAAATTGGAATTGGAACAGACATTTGGTAAGTTCGTTTCGAAAACTTTTTCAAGTATGCCTCCTTAATGCAATTTAATGTATTTGTACATTATCAAGTCGTAGACCATGACAAGCCTTTGCGAATGCTGCAAATAAATGCAGCTGTTTGGCGAATTGTAGTCTACATATTGTTTTGAACTCAAACCATCACTTCAAAATATTCAAATATTTTGTGGTAGAGAATGATGGCACCTATTGTCGGGCAATAACCGCTCGGCGACTATTTACGACGTACACCTGCATGACGGTCTGTCCAGCCTCTATTCTTGCAGCATCTGTCAATCTAGAATTAAGAACACCTAATACACTGCACAGATTCTTCCACTTAATAACATCGGGTCTAGACTGATATCTCGCCGAAGATTATCACAATTTGCTTAACTCCCTCGTGGAATGAAATCGGCATTCCATACGAATAGATACTAACACGTTTGTCCTCTGTGATAGTTTAAAGTTTAGCGTTTAGTTGTAGGGGGTCGCTGTGGCTCAGTGGTTTTTGCGTTGGACAGCTATGCGAGCTACGTGGCTTCAAGCCTCTGCCATGTCCACCGAACATTTTTGCGGCAGCACTTCTCGTCGGGGAAGGACAAAACATCCGGGAGTATAATTTGTCATGAAAAATCTTCTCAATTCGCCGTTCGAAGTCAGCAATAAATTAAATGTTTGCGAAAAGCTAGGTAACCTCGAGCAGTCGCGTCAGCTATTTACACATTGATTTCAGTTATTTTTAGTTGTAGGCTTTAGGTCAGAAATTTAATGAACGAAGTTTCACCATTTTTTCTAGAGGATGCAGTTTTATGCTTTAAACCATTCTATATAAACACTCCATACAAAGTTTATGAATGTGATCGGTGAGATCCCATAAATAAAAAATGTAATCGCAACTTTAGTATTGACCGCTGTTTCCTCCATACTTTTATTAAACGAGAATCGAAACTATTGCCACCTTCATATCGCCTGCTGTCACTCTGGAAGAAAATAAACATCTATACAAGTCGGTGGCACTGCATTTCTACTTGTTTATTCTATTTTTGTGTTTTCCATGTAATGTAAAGAAAGATGTTGTCCAAGCCATTGTAAAATTAACAAATAAAGTGAATGTAGTATCGCACAAATAGCAAAATAGTTGATGTGGCACATTAATCAGTCCAATTAACCGGGTGAAAATGTTGCGACTCACGCGAAAGTTTACATTGATTTTGTGCGCGGTATGTGTGGCAGTTTTTCTGTTTCTATATTTGCTAATCAATTATTCGGTGCCGGCCGTTAAGCAGGTATTGTGCTGATTTTCTATTGTTAATTGTTTTTTTTTTTTTATTTATTATTTTATTTTTTTCTAATGGTGTAGCGAAACGTTCATAATATTGAAAATAAACTAAAACAGCTCGAAAATGGTTTACAATTGCACCAACAGGAAATGGGACACCTTAAGAAAAAGCTTGAGACGTTTCAGAGTAACAAGAATAAGTTGGATTCCCAGGATGAAGATGCGAAGGAAGCACGACTACTTAAGCATCCGAAATTTGCCGCACAACAACTTAACAAAAAAGAAATGTTCAAGGAGATGGTGATAAGTGCTGAGGACAACTATCAGTGTGACATCAATGTAGACCCTCAAACTCAGGCTAATATTCAGGTAGATTTGTGAAATAACTAAAATATGACTAAATTCATTTGATTGTACAGATGTTGGAGGTGTACAAGAACATTTCTTTCGACAACGTCGACGGAGGCGTTTGGAAGCAAGGTTGGAACATTAAATATGATCCAATGCAATTCAATGAACACCACAAGCTCAAGGTTTTTGTAGTGCCACATTCCCACAATGATCCAGGTGAGAAAGTAAATATGTGAACAAGTGATTTTTGATAACTCTTTTTTTCTATTTGCTCTTTAGGGTGGATCAAAACATTTGACGCGTACTACGAGCATGACACGAAGCATATTCTTTCGAATATGTTACGGCATCTAAAGGAAAACCCAGATATGAAGTTTATATGGGCGGAAATATCGTATTTTTCTCGATTCTTTGAAGGACTTGGTGTCAATTCCAAATCGGAAATTAGGAAGTACTCAATTGTTCATTAGTAATTGAAGAATTGTTCAAAATTTCCAATTGCAGATTAGTTCAGAGTCGCCAGTTGGATTTCGTTACAGGAGGCTGGGTGATGCCTGACGAAGCCAATTCTAATTGGCTAAGTATTTTGATGCAATTGACCGAAGGACATACATGGCTGAAAAATAACTTAAATGTGACACCGACATCATCGTGGTCTATTGATCCATTTGGCCACAGTCCCACGATGCCGTATATATTGAAAAACTCTGGCTTCGAAAACTTATTAATTCAACGCACACATTACTCGGTGAAGAAGCAGTTGGCTAGAATGAAAGAACTCGAATTTAGATGGCGGCAAATATGGGGTGAGTCGATAGTAGACGTGTTATGTGCTAACCCGACATTATGTGCAGGGAGTATTGTTTTGGAAGGCTAATCGAAGTGAAGATACTAAACTGTGTAGGCTGGTGTAATGGAGAACTCTTGTTAGACCCAAAATCGACAATTAGCCTCGTTTCCTGTGGGAGTCTATTCCCTTCTACTTGCGCGTGCCACATTAAGCAAGGTCGTCATCTACTGCCTTGTTCCTATGGAAGTGTTTTTCAATCATTTTAGAATAACGACTTCCTTGAGCCCATAAAAAGAGGGGGTCGCCTTTGAATATTAAAAAAAAAAAGTGCAAACTTGTAAAACATTTTTTTTTTGTCGGGTTAGGAAACGCTACGCTGGAGCACTCAGACTCAACTGGTGCATTGTACTACCAAAAATGCCATTTTACCCATTTTACTGGAATTTGCTCGACTTTCGGAGAAAGCCGCTGTTTATAGGAAAGCCTATCGCCAATAGAGGCCCTGACCGGAGACGCGAACAGATCCAACGCAGGTTTAGGTATTGAGAAAACATCCTCATGTCTAGCAATCTCATCGAAGATCTCATTTCCAGAGATCCCAGTGTGACCTGGTTCCCATACAAGAGTCAAACAGTTCAGTCTTGCGACCGAGCTCTTGTATTCTCGCACTATCTTGGAACTTGTTAAAGGGTTGAGCAAGGCCTTAAGCGCAGCCTGGCTATCGCTACAGACGCAGATGCTCACACTCTTCCACCTTTTCTTATCAATATAGTTCGTGGCCATTAGGATTCCAAAAATATCAGCTTGGAAAACAGAGGCATGCTTGCCTAACGAGTAGTGAAGTCTAGTGTTGTCAGTTTCCACGAAGACACCCGGACCGGACCCATGACTGGATTTGGGGCCATCCAGGACTTTAAATTTGCACAGCAGCCGAAGTTCTCGTGTCATTCATGGAACTATGGTCGTAGAAAACATAAGTATTGCGCAAGGTCATCGAAATCTAGTGCGGATGATACCAAAAGCCACCTCGTCTAAGACGATGGATTGCTTTGATAGTACAGCCCATGATATAAGTATCAAGGGGAGGTAGGTCAAGCAGAGCCAGGCGTACTCGGAATACTCCCGTGCAGCCGAGACAAGCCGTTCTTTGAAGTACACTTATATACACAACCAGAAAACTGAGAGCGTCTTAGATGTCATCGACGTGACATTCTTTCCTCAAAGAAATGTTTATACAGAACCACTCCTAGATAGTGGTCGCCGTGGGTCAGTGGTTAGTGCGTTGGACTGCTGACCGAGCGGCGTGAGTTCAAGCCCCAGCCAGGAACACCAAAACTTTTTCGCGGCACCACATCTCTTCGGGAATGACAAGCTTCCGAGAGTATAATGAAAGAGCTTGTCACTTCGCCGTTCGGAGCCGGCAGTAAACTGTAGGTCCCTTCCATTTGTGCGAAATATGTAACGCGCACAACATAAATGGTTGCGAGAAGCTAGGCCATGGCTCACCCTGAGCTGTCGCGCCTTCTATATTATTATATTACTCCTAGATATTTCGTTTCATCGGTGACCTAGATAGTGACGCCTTTAGCACTGGCTAAGTCAGACCGGTAACAAGCCTCCTTCTCATAAAAAGAACAACCTTATTTTTCAGAGGGTTGAACGAAAGCCGCCTGCGCGTTAGCACAGGCAGTCTAGGCATGAGCGGACAGAAGTTATGGCAATATCATCCGCATATGAAGCAACAACATCATCTTGCAAAACTTGGGTCGGGGTCGCGACCCACACTTTGAAAAACACTTAGATTATATTCGAAAACTGCTATACATGCAGTAGTCACTAGTCATTGCCCAATGCTGTGTTTTTTGTAATAGATCGATGTCGTTACACAGCTCAACGCAAACGGCACCGAGTGTTCTACGTAAAACGACTAAGGTTGTCTTTAGCCGCCTCTAATAAAGTTCATGCTTCAGCGCTATAAAGTAGGACTGGGATGAGTAAGATCCCATATAGTCTCCTCGATTTTGCACCTCTGTTTTCAAAGATTATTTGTTGGGCAGGAGCAATTGTCGTTATTCTGTTAAGGGTATATTTGCCTTTCAATTTCAGGTTCCCATCACTAGCTTTTATGTTATTCACATTCTCTTTATTTCAGATGTATCTGGTCGAACAGAAGTCTTTACACACATGATGCCGTTCTACTCGTACGACATTCCACATACCTGCGGACCAGATCCAAAAATTTGTTGCCAATTTGACTTCAAGCGAATACCGGGTTTTGGCATAAGCTGCCCATGGCGCGTCCAGCCACAAGCTATCGATGAACAGAACGTAGCACGAAGGTTAATTTTTTTTTACAAAAATCTAAAAACTCGTTCTTAAACGTAAGTGTATATCTATTTTTCTTCTTAACAGGGCAGAAATGCTTGTCGATCAGTGGCGTAAGAAAGCCGAGCTATATAGGACAAATTCGGTATTGATTCCCCTCGGTGATGACTTTCGATATAGTCAGAGCACTGAATGGGAGGCACAAATGAGAAATTATGAAATGCTTTTCGATTATATTAACAACGAGCGGAAGATGTTTACTGAAGCAAAATTCGCCACGCTGCAGGAATATTTCGATTCTGTACACAGGGAGCAGGATCTAGCGTCATTTCCAACTTTGAGCGGAGATTTCTTTACCTACGCCGATAGAGATGATCACTACTGGAGTGGTTATTACACATCTCGTCCGTATCACAAAAGAATGGACAGAGTGCTGTTGCATCATATACGCTCTGCAGAAATGCTTCACGCCTGGAACTCATGGGACCCCACAACGAATTTCAAGGAAATGCTGCAAAACGCTAGACGAGAATTATCTTTGTTCCAGCACCACGATGGAATTACCGGTACAGCAAAAACCCATGTAGTGTTCGATTATGCAAATCGAACCTTAAAGGCTATCAAAGATTGCCGTTTTGTCATGCAACAGGCTGTCTTTAAACTAATGACTAAGGCCTCGGTAAGTAGAGAGCTTTCGGTCGGTTTGTTGATTGAGACATTTAAAGTCCGGTTTATAGATTTACAGTCCAGATTACAAGTTCACATACTTCTACTTTGATGAATCTCGGTGGCCTGGTCCGGACGATGGGCGAACCACTATCATTTTGGGCGCTGAATTGCCCACGAAATATGTAGTGTTCCACAATTCGTTACCCCAATGGAGACAGGAATTGGTGGAATTATATGTTTCAAAGCCTTTTATTAGCGTCCGGGACTTTGACAACAATGCGATTCCCGCTCAGATTAGTCCTGTGTGGACATGGCATGGTCACCATGATGGCAGCACCATTTTCCCTCAAGCCTCTACAACAAAGTATAGATTGTTGTTCCGAGTAAGTGTGCCACCATTGGGGTTGAAGACGTACATAATTCAATCAGAATCGGACGAGGCTATACCAGAGTAAGTCCAAGAAACTCACAATTTGTGGTGAATGTAATGCATTTCTGTTTCTAGGAGCACAGTTCTTGCAAAAAATCTTATACTCACTGTATCGCCACACTCGGTGAACCTCGGTGACTACCCGGATCAGGTAAAATTTGCAAAGCCAAGAGACATTTCACTACATGTAGGCGATGGACCAACGGTGGCCTTCCATGGAAATGGCCTTCTGAAATCCATTCAAATTGACGATTCTTCACCACATACACCGACGAGCTTGAACTTCCTGCGATATGGAACGCGTATGACGGGCGCAATGAGTGGAGCTTACCTTTTCTTGCCCTATGGAGAGGCCAGTCCTCTTCCAATTGTAAACCCCGTTGTGCTGGTACAAAGGGGTCTACTTGAATCGAGTGTCACCACGGGTCTTCCCTTTGCTGTGCACCAGACCATACTACGCGGTGGTCATCCGGAGATAAGAAATTTTGTGGATATCGGGGTTATGGACAACACAGAAATTGTAATGCGGATCGCCACACATATTAAAAGTGAAGACACCTTCTACACTGATCTGAATGGATTACAGGTAAAGTTGAAATGTTTATGCTAATTAGTACTGTATAGCATTGTGATTCCTTTAGGTTATAAAACGGAAGAGATTCCAAAAGATTCCTCTGCAAGCCAATTACTATCCAATACCATCTAGTATTTTCGTCGAAGATGACAATATGCGATTGACAGTTGTGTCGGCCCAACCGTTAGGTGGTTCATCTTTGAGGGAAGGCGAAATCGAAATCATGCAAGATCGTCGTTTAGCGCAAGATGATGAACGAGGTCTGGGTCAAGGAGTGCTGGATAATCGACCAGTTCAACATATATTCCGTTTAATTCTGGAAAAGGTGGAATCGTGTACGAGGCCTACAGAGGACTATCCTGGTGGATTTCTTACCAATAGTGCATTTAAGGAATATCAGTCCCTCTTATATCCAATCGACAAATTTATTTGGGTAGAAAACGATTGGGTCGGTGTTGAGAAATCTTTCGGAGAAGATCATGAACAGCTGGAAGATGGAATTCAGGTCGCTGTTATGAGAAATTTACCCATAGATGTTCCGAGTAAAAAGAAGAAGTCGAAACTTAACACAGGAATGGTTGTGCACAGAACTAATTTAATGGAATGCAGTAGCGATAGCCATCGTTCAGGAGTGGTAAGCCATATGAAATTTTTTTTTTTAAAGAAAAACAGTTGTAAAAGCCTGTGCCTTGCCTTTGGTCGTATTCTAAAGCATTTTTCGCTGCAATCAGGAACAAGATTCATGGCCCATTTTTTTGCTTCATAAATTTTGATATTATTTCGATAAATTTTCGGCTTATTTTAATTCTTTTAATTCTAGATAAATATAAAAAGACTGTTGACTGTTCCGAGTGATGAAAATACCAACATTTACTCCACTCTTCTAACTTTTATCGGCAAAAAGCATGAAATAACAGCGGACGAAATAAATCTGTGCCCCATGGATACCAAAGCCTACATCATTCAAAGATGACAAGTTTAAAATCGAAATAACACTAAGAAATTTCAAAAAAATCTTTTTGAACTGTTCCTCATTTTATTTGTACAATCAAATATCTTCTGTAATTATTGTTTTCTCTTGTGATATTAATAACGTTATTATTATTATTATTTTTTGTTTACAATGCTTAATTTGCTGAACTTAGGCGGCTATAGTAGACAGGATGACAAAAAGAAAACTAAACCCTTTGCATTGGTATTTGTATTTAATTAAATTTATACACTACAAATAAAAATGAAAATATAATTTTTATTTAGTTTGATGATTTACACTTCGATGTATAAGAAATAGAAAGTAAAGGGTTTCGCACTAAGTTAAGAGTTGTAATAAAAACAGAATAATAAATAAAAATTCAACGTTTGAAAAAAACTTTTAATATTATTTTGTAACATATTCATTCATTTTATTTTCGGAGGACCCGTTTATTCACTATGAGAATCGCGGATTAAGGGTGCTTAATACCGCTCGAGCTTCCGCCTTGATACAAAAAAGGCAATGGAAAACTAGAGCTCAATGAAAGAATATAGACACTTGAGAAAGAACTAACTCAGAATTCCAGAACAAAGAGGTTAGCAAGTTATACTCTGAAAGAATTACTATTTACTGTATTAGGTGCCCTAAATATGCACTGCGACCTATGAGGTCTATTGTGGTGGCCCATATGGTTTAACCAGAGGTTTTATTGAGGCTTTTGATTCACCTCAGTATAGCCTTAGGTTAAATTTTCCGAATTTCCGCTGGGTTGACCGAGGCCCGCTTCAAGTGGAGTTGTCTTGCACAAAATACGTTCAGCTGTCTCTTTTTGTTCTTCACAAAGCCGACAAATATCTGTATCTGATACTTTCATTTTATGCAGATGGTATCTGAGTGGACAATGTCCTGTTAGATAGCCCGTTAAGGTTCTTAACTCGTCTTTGGTGAGATCAAGTAAAGTCTTAGCCTTGTATAGGTTGGGGTTGATAAACTTTTTCGCTTGTCTAAGGCCCCGGAGGTTGCCCGAGTAGTCAGTGTGTTTGTTGATTTCCCATTGTGTTATCTTGGAGTAGGCACTGTTGGGTGGTACCCCAAAACAGGGTTCGGCACCAACGAGTGGGCGGCAAGCTCCTCTTCTGGCCAGTCAGTCAGCCCGTTCATTCTGAAAGAAAGTCCGAACGTTTTTTAAAAACTTCGTAAGGCATTCAATTACTAACGATATATTGAAGGGACTATGCGGGAATGATTTTCTAAAATACAATCATTCTGTGCCGTTTGGTTAGTGAGGCTGTCGGTAGTAGTAGCTCCATTGCAATGCCTCAAGATCTAGAAGGATTTCCCCTGCCTAATCGTGAAACCAGTGGGAGCTTTTAGTTAAACGAACTAGGTTTCCGTCATCTTGTTGTGCTCGATCGCCGAGATATAGAGGAGATGGGGATCGTCTCCTCATCTTCCTCTTCCATGCGGCTTCTACAGAAATCATTTTCAGGAAGGCCCAGGCGAGTGGCATGTCTGTGTATGAAACAGTGTCCTGTGATAACAACTTTAGTAGCAACGAGATGCCGTCTACTTAGCGAAATTTTGCTTTTCGTCTACTGAACGCCAGATTTGTCTGGTAGTTTGGCATGCAGCTAGTGTTACTCCGAGATTCTCTTTTTCAGGAAGAATCTATATTGCAGTACCATTCTCGACGAGTTCATCAGCCTTGCAGTTCCCTGTAAAGTCTCTGTACCCTGGTATTGTCTAAATGTAGTTCAAACTATCCTCAATAACATATCCTTTCCTTAGTCCTATAAAAATTAATTACCTTAAAAAGAAAACTCTGGCAAATCGACAACCTTTTGACCCGTCAAGAGTGGTGTTCACTCTTAAACTGAGGAAGGAAGGTGGATTATCATCTCATTATCTTCCTGTTTTATATGAAAAGTCTAACAATGAGGTCTTTCGAAACCAAGTCAAAGACTGATTTCTGCATACAAAGCTTTCACGGTAGCATGTTTTCAACAGATCTCAGCACCACTCTTGATGTTGTTATGCTACAAAGGCGTTAGCGGCGTCTGCGACAGGCAGCATTTTTGTACTGCATCTGTATAACCGTAGCTGTAAGCACACAAAAAGTGTGTGTTGCATGAACGTACATTTGCACAAAATATATTTGCTTTAATAGAATTTAAAAACAACCATTTGAAAAAAAAAAATTAATTTATTGCATATGTCCCTTTTTAAAGGATCCATTTGGGTTAGTTATGTTTTAGAACATATTTTTGTAATACATATTTCTAGTTCATGTACATATATATAAATAACCTACATCCACTACGGAGGCGTTAGAATTTGTTGATCGCGGACGGGATGTCCCTTGCAGGTTAGCTTTTTATTTTTACTGCATTACTATCCCGAACATGAACTTTAAGATGTTTTTTAAGGTGGTCGCTTCGTAAAAATCTCTTTTCACACTGCTCGCATGGATAAGGCTTCTCTCCTGAGTGAATTCTATTGTGACGGTTGAGTTCATCTTGCCGTTTAAAAGCTTTACCACAGTCACTTTGATGACAAGCGTAGGGTCTGTCTCCAGATGGTAATTTTCCTTTCGTTCGTCTTCTTTGTCTCGTTGATGTCTTTTCATTCATTTTTTTGATTTCTGATTTGAACTCAAAGTCTGCAGATGGACCATTTGATGTAAAAATGCCAGAGGGCTCGGTAATTGTTTCAGGTTCCACCTTTATTTCATTTGCTATGTACCCGCATTGATACTCATCTTCAAAATAATAGGGTTCAGCCTTTATATCTACCTCTTGTTTAACGGATACTGCCACTGGTAACTGTGAATCAATACCACTCCTTGAGTCTACGTCGTCCTTCGCAACGACCTCCAATTTTGGCTGAAAATTAATATAATCAAGTTGTTGCTTGGCTAGAACCATTGTTTGAGTCATGGCATCTTCATTTAGGGACACCTCTAACATAGGTTCAAAGTTTGAATATTTGTAATGAATACGTAGATGTTTCGCCAGATGGTCACTGCGAGAAAATTTTTTCAGGCACTTTTCACATTCATAAGGCTTTTCTCCAGTGTGAGTACGGGTGTGACGAGCCAGCTCATCGGAACGGGTAAAGCCTTTACCGCACAATGGTGTTTCACAGATAAACGGTTTCTCGCCAGTATGCCATGTCAAATGGGATCGAAGATGAGAACTCTTTCCGTAAGCTTTATCACATCCAAAAATAGGACACACAAATCGCCTCTTCGGATCAATGGCATCTGCTGCAGGTATTATTACTACATTCGTTTTAAGAGATACAGATGAGTTTGCAGTTAAAGGCGTCTTTGCATTAGAACTTGGTACTTGACTTGTAACACCGTTCAGAGTGGGTGTGTTACAATCAATGGGAGTGGCAGGGTCTGTTCGTATTTGTTGTTCTTCCATGTTTTGTATTTTTCCTTTCAAATATAAGCGATGTCTCTTAATTAAACATTCTCTGATTTGATTTTTTTAATTGTATTTCCTTTAGTTGTACGATTTAGATACTTGAAGACTTGCAATCAAAATTCGTCCACCCACTATAGTCACAAAATCCAGGGAAAACAGGGAAACTCTTTCAAAAGCGAAGGAAAGCAAATTTAAGACTTTTTTATTTTAGAAAAAAAAAACGCCTACTGTCATGTCATAACAAATGACACTACTGCATTACCCAAGTGAAGTGTATTATAGTGCTGCCATTCGTACTCGTTTGTGAAATTAGTCACAATAAGAAATAAGTATACAACTATTTTTCTAGGTTGATGCGGTTAAATCAATACATTTGATTAAATTTGAGTTGGAGAGTAGGTCAATGAAAAATTTGGCAATTTTATTAGGGTTTGGAAGATAAGATGATAACGGATTGTCCTAAAAGAAAATTCAGAGGAAAAAACATCGAAATTACGGTATAAAAGATCGAAAATGTTAGAAATTGATATTTAGTTAGGGTTTGGAAGATAAGATCTGTCAAAAAAAAAAAGGGTAAAAGACGTCGCAATTACACTATAAAAGATCGAAATTGCGCAACACCGTGCATTGAGCTGTTGATTGTTTTTGTTATTTAAAGGCCCTACTGCAGCAGTACGTAGTTGGAAGGGAGTTATCGTGGGAGTTAAGGTGGTGATCTCGAATCATTCCTACAGCCGCTTCCCGTCCAGGAGACTATTTCTTAACCGGCTGCTTATGGCAAATGGTCACTATTTTTTTGAGACTGCTTGCCTGTCGATTGCTACCCAGCTGACTTTTAATGTCAGGTCTTGTGCTCAAATATTTTACAAATCGTACATTATAACTAAATTTGGGTGTAACGCTGTAAAGTGAAGTTTCGCATCTAACCAGTTCACTTCGCTTAGCCCCAAAACCTCATACCAAACCACAAGCTATTGCATGCGCTTCGTACTCCTTAATATTTTTTTTTCAATCCATCTGTTTCAACTGTGCCCATGTCCCATATAAACCCAATAAGTTACTTATACTGAGGTTCTGAAGCTTGTTTTTCCAAGACTAGCACCATCTATGATCTTGGTGAAGACGAAGCAAGGTATCTTTAAGTAGACTACCCAAGAATCAACCTTCTAGTCCTTCGAAGCAAACCTAACTTTCAGTAGAAGCACAAACTAGAACAGCAACGAATGCGATAGATTCCAATAGAATATGTTTTGTTGTTTAATAATAATTACTTTATTAATACGTTACACCAACTAAAAATAGTTACACAGGAGTTAACGATATCCACCAGAGTGTAAACAGTTAAACTTAAAGGAGAACATCAACCGCGTTTCGAGATTGACGAAGTTATTATAGTTCTTCGCTCTGTTTAATAAAAAAAATCTTGGTTTTGCTTTTTATAAAGTTCGTAATTCCCTACTATCTCGGCCGTGTGCGCGGTTATCATGCTAAATCTTAAGAAAATAAACGCGCACATGTTATTTTTCGCTTAAAATATGTTTATATATTTTCTATGGCTATAAAACAACACCATTGAACTACTTACTCATTTCGTTTCTTCTTTTTTTTTACATAAACTAGTCGAAAAACATAAATTAAAAGTAATAATATAAGATGCATGTGCTTTAGCACATTCTGTCTGTCCTTAACTCACAGTTTTTGTTTTTATCGTTTCGATTAAAATTGTTTTCTGTACGACAGAGGATCTACAAAGATTATCAACATCAAATGATCCAGATTGGTACTTAAAGTATGATACATAATTGGGGAGGCTACAAAATAATTTGATTCGTATGTTCAAGCAAATATATGTATGTATGTACAGGAATGGCAGCGTGAAGACGTGCGTAAATCTATTAAAACTCTTCGAAGCTGAATTTCCCATTTGAGTCGAAGTTCCCAAACTGTTCTATGAACAGCGAGCCCGTATGCTAGTTGGAGTTGTCACCGGTCATGTCGGCAATTTCGCCGATTGTGATCATCATTTTCTCTTCGTCGCCGCTGTCATCTTCGGGGCAGCTGTCTGAGGATGGCTCCGGGGATTGACTGAGCGTACCGCCTACATCACTGGTTGAACCTGCAACCGAAGGTAGTTCAATTGTCACAATGCCATTAGAGTTGGTGATAGTTTTGGCGCCGGCGAGATTACCTAATTCCGATATGTGGCCTTCGGGATCCTTCTCTTCCTTGATGGACATATCCATCAGATCAAGATGGGAGCGGGGAGATTTGAAGTGCGTTTTAATGTGTTTGGAGAGGTGGTCACTGCGCATGAATTTCTTGTTGCACTCGCGACATTGAAAGCGCTTCTCACCGGTGTGCGTGCGACGATGACGTTGTAGCTCGTCGGAGCGCGTAAAACGCTTGCCGCAGAAGACCCAGGAGCAAACAAAGGGTCGTTCACCTGTGTGCCATCGGAGGTGGGCTCGTAAGTGTGATGTTTTGCCGTAGACCTTGTTACAGCCGGCGATGTGGCAGATGTGTTGTTTTTTGCGATCAGAGTGCTTTTCACCTTCTTTGCAGTTGGGACAGGTGCAGGCGACGCGTTTAAGGCGTGGCTTTATATCTGAACTGTCGTTAACGTTGATGTTAACGTTGACAGAGGTTTGGCTTTGCTGCGGCTGGTGACTCGACGACTGGGTGGTGGCAGTGTGCTGTGATTGTTGTTGCGGAGCTGTAGATGAGCTTGTGGCTGGTATCTGCATAATGCTTGTGTTACCCACAGAGACCGTGGTAAAAGTTTGTGGACTTGATTGCTGTTGTTGTTGTTGTTGTTGAGAAGGAGACGCAACATGAATTGGACTGGGGGACGGCACTTCTGTCACCGTCACCGTTGTGGTCTGATGATGTGCATTAGCGCTCTGTTGTTGTTGTTGCTGTTGCTGTTGTTGTTGCTGTTGCGCCTGCTGTTGTTGCTGCTGCGCTTGCAATTGTTGCAACTGTTGTTGCAATTGCTGCTGTTGCTGCGGGGTAGCAGCAGTAGCCGTTACCCATTTAATGTCTGGCGGTTCCTGCTTAATATTGGTGATAAGCGTTTGAGTAATCTGGGGGGGAGACTGCGGGTCGTTTTTTGAAGCCGTAACTATGACTTGCTGCTGCTGCTGCTGTTGTTGCGCTTGCTGCTGCTGCTGATTTTGCTGCTGTTGATTGCTAGTTTGCTGGGCGACGTTAGCTGAAACAACTTGAGCGCCGGGAAAGCTCTGGAAGCTTTGTAGATTCTGCGGCAGGTGTTGTGCTTGTATTATCTGAACGTTTCCTATGCCTGGAATATTCTGGATCGGCAATGCCTGCAATCCTGGAAGGTTGGGCAAATGAATTATGTTACTTGTGTTAGCAGGAGCTGCTGGTCGGAACTGCTGCAGTGCTTGAGCTGGAATCACTGTCAGCTGGTGGCCCTGGGCATTCGTTATAGTGATGGGCTGGTGTTGTTGTTGCTGCTGTTGCTGAGCAGCTGCATTTACTGCTTCCTGTTGCTGCTGCTGAGCCTGGTTTTGGTGCTGTTGCGCGCTATTTCCTCCTGACCCAGATGAGGTACCACCCTGTTGCACTTGTCCTCCTTGGGGGTTGTTACCTTGGGCGGCCGCCGCTGCCGCTGCTGCGACGTTTTGTAAATTCGATGGATTGATAATGACATTCGGGTGCTGCTGAAGAGCCATTGGATTTATGGGGGATAGCTGAACCTGCTGAATCTGTCCATTGGGTGTGATTACGTTGGCAAATTGCGTAAACTGCGGTATGATCTGCATCTGTGGAGGGGGTTGCACCAAGCCAGGCATAGTGAGCTGTTGCACGGGCACATGAACTGTTTGGTAGATAGTCTGACCATTTCCAGTTTGAATAGGAATTTGAACAGCAACTGTCTGGGCGATTGGTGCCGCGGTTGGAAACTGCACTACATGCGGTATAGAAGCTCCAGCTGGCCGCAGTTGTATGTTTTGTCCCTCCAACTTAATCGTATTTAAATTTTGACCCAGCAGGCCACCGATGTTACCTAAAAGACCGTTTGCAGCAGCTACAGATGTTGGTATTGTTATATTCGTACCAGGGATGGTGATTGTAGCCGGAAGTGTAGTAGCATTAGCGGCCTGCTGATTCGCCTGATTCGTAGCTTGAGACGACTGTGACGATCCCGGTTGTTGTTGTTGCTGTTGTTGCGATTGCTGCGTTGCCTGCCCCGCTGCATTTTGATTATTTGCTGAGTTTTGTTGTACAACTGTATTCGCATTGGTGACGTTGGTGATTGGGATCTGAATATTTGTGCCGGGAATCGTCAACATCGCCTCTCCGTTGCCACCCGCTCCTGCATTGGGTATTTGCACTGTTTGTCCTAAATTTTGTATAAACTGTGCTGGAAGTACGGTGTTGTTAGCGGCTGAGGGCATAGGCGCTCGTATTATCTGCCCATTGGGAGTGAGGAAGGCCTGTTGGCCATTAAAGTTAATGGGCTGCGCTCCAGCTAACTGTGAGTTGATGTTCGGAATGAAAAACGCTTCCTGTCCATCAATGGTCACTGTCTGCATGGGTTGCACAATGGAAAACATATTGTTCCCCGACGGATTTTGAATCACCGTCTGTCCACCCGCCGCCTGTATAAACTGATGCGGAATGTTCTGCAAGTTCTGAATATTAACAATTTGTTGCTGCATTTGGGGATTATTGACGAAGGCTTTTACAGGCGTTGTGTTATTCGATGTGGGGTTTGCAGGTGAAACCTGACCAATGCCATTGTTTTTGTATGTTATCATGTTTCACTACAATTCCTTCGCCTTATTTTCAACTTCTCACTTCTAGAATCCTTGCAGAGCTGAGATATTACTGGTTTACACTTGATTTTTAACGTACACTCACAATCAAATAAACATTTTACGATAATTTTTTACTAAATGCAGTTTAGGGCGATGCACCATTTTATATATTTTTTCCTAGTTCGATGCCACTCACGAGAATTTTTTTGCGGGATAATTAATTTATTTGGAAGCAATTAATGGCCGTTCACAAATTGAAAACGTAGGTAAACTATATTTTTATGTATTTTGCAATAGGAATTGTGAGATACTGACATTTTTAAAGACAAAATATTTTCCTATTTATAAATTGTTTATGGTCCCGTGGCGCGGCCATTACGATTATAATTTCTGGAAGTGATGCCAAGTTGAAAGATGAAGACGTCAATGATGGGAATGTAACAGAGACTTTAGATGGGTCGATGAGAGCAAACGTTCAGATAAAAAGGTAAATATCTTACTTAAAACAGAAAATGTATAGCAAGGTATTAAAATCGATATTGATAGAGATTGTGTTCTTGATTTGAGAAAAACTAATCATACATGCCTTTTATCAGAATTTTGTATTTGGATTTAAAGATGCGCACATGTCCTACGGCAGCACTTAAAGCGATTTTGAAATAATTCCCTATATACATCGTGCTAGAAAGATTAGCAAAAGAAGCTTCATTCAGAATCAGTAAAGAGGATATAGGAAGAGGGAAATGTATTACGGAAAAGAAAGGGGTAACACTTTCAGAATTTATCTCCTTCTTCAACCTAACTAGGGACGATATGTTTAGGAGATACTGCTTCGAAAGGAAGTTTGATTACAAAACGAATATTAAAAGAGAGTGGGGCAATGAATATGAAGTGTATCTAATTTAACCAAATTGCATGGAGTCAATAGGAACGGAATTGAAAGATGCGCTCAAGTCAACCTCACCAGGAAGTATCACGCAACAACTATCGCAATACTCTCAGACAGACAGGCACTCATAAAGGCTCTATGTTCCCATGAAATAAATTCAAAGATGGTATAAAGGATTCACCTAGGGACATATCTGACGAAGGTGGACCCTCGCTAAGTCCACATAAGATACTCCAATTTGTCAGAGCCATTGAATTGGAGGCTCTAACTCAAGTATACATTGACCGGAGCTCTGGTAATGGAGGTAAGGAGGCACAATAGATCTATTCTGGTCTGCAGCCTCTTCTGCTGAGTGAGAGCAAGAATGGCGCTGATTTCTTACAGACGTTCGGGAGCACTCGTTTAGTCTGCCTGCATTCTGGAGAGCCACGCGACGCAGAATTGTGTTTTTAGGAGACCTAATCGTCAATGGGGACTCTGACCGAAGACGCGGAAAGACCCAAGGCAGGTTCGGGTTCTGAAAAATCATCTTCTCAGCCTTGTAAACCAATCTCATCGAAGATCTCATTTCCAGAGGTCTCAGTGTGACGTGGTACCCAGAGTCAAAGAGTTTAGCCTTCCGGCCGAATTCAGAGAGTTCTTGCATTTTCGAACTATTTTGGAACTGGTTAAACGGTTGAGCAAGGCCTTAGGTGTAGCCTGGCCATTAAAAAAAAAAAATTAATAGCTGGCGCGACAGCTCGGGATGAGCCAAGGCCTAGCTTCTTGCAACCAGTCATGCTGTGAGTGTTACATTTTCCGCATGAATGGAAGGGACCTACAATTTATTGCCGACTCCGAATGGCGAGGTGAGAAGCTCTTTCATGACAAATTATACTCCCGGAGGCTTGTCATTCCCCGACGAGAGGTGGTGCCGCGAACATTTTTTGGTGTTTTCCTGGCTGGGGCATGAACCCACGCCGCTCGGTCAGCAGTCCAACGCACTAACCACTGAGCCACGGCGCCCACACCATTAGGGTAAAAAAATTCTTTGCTTGGAAAACAGAGGCATGCTTGCAGTGTCTAGGGTTATCGGTCTTCACGAAGACACCAGTACCAAACCCATGGCTTGTGCCATCCGTGAAGATTTGACTATAGCCCAGTCCAAACTCAGACTCTTGCCGAAGCCAGTCCTTAACGCAAAGAAAGTCGACTTTAAATTTGCATAGAAACCGAAGTTCTGGTGTAATTACATCAGACGGCAATCCATGGACCGCGCAAGGTCAGCAAAATTTCAGTGAAGATAATACCGAAAGTCGCTCCATCTAAGTCGATTTACATATTACTTTAATAGCACAGCCCTTGATTTAAGTATCAAGAGGCAACAGAGCATCTATAGCAGCGCCAAGCGTACTCGAAAAAGCTCCGGTGCAACCGAGACAAGCCGTTCTTCTAAGTTTAGTGCAGAAAGTAGCCAAGTACTTAGACGATAGCCCCCTCCACCATACAAATGACGCATAAGCTAGAAACGGTCTTATCATAGCCGTATAGATTCAAAGGACCTTTTTGGTGATAAGATCCATGTTTTGTCAAAAGCATCAACTGCCGGTAAACTGAGAGCGACTTGGATGTCTTCAACTTGACATGCATTTTTCTTTATTCAGAATCACTCCTATATATTTGACTTCATCGGAGATCTGAATAGAGACTACCTTTAGCACTGGCTAAGTCAGACCGGTCACAATCCAGTCAACATTCACTAACAACTTGAACCACGGCGATCAAAGTAAATGCATAAATATGTATGTACATTATGTACCTATGAACGTATTCTGACAAAAAAAGAATCTGCCCTAAACAACCGACCCGTATGGCTTCATATTGAAATCCGTGCATGATAGATGGGATATCATAAAACCCAGCCCTTATGATATCCCCTAAGTAAAATTTAACAATCATTCCAAACTCCAGATAACAATTATCGACGTCCTGATTTTTATTAATTCCCAGTTAGTGGAGCGACCAAACGCTTACAACAAGATAACATTCATAATGCACACATTTTCATAAATTGAAATTCTCTGGTAAAAAGGGACAAAAAAAAAAAGTACAAGATACGATAAGATGAGTGAGATATGATTTGCTTATAGCGGGAGATAACAACACAATCACACAGTGTAGTTCTCCAGAATACAAACAGTGGTGAGTGAAAATGTGTGATTTACAAGACGCAACGTATTCAAGGCGAATGCACCAAGAACCACTTGATGTCAGCTAGTCAATCCAACAGAAACAATTCGACTTGAAAATGCATACGACAACGGGAGTTGCTGAAACTGAGGCACTATCGCCTAAACATGTTTATATGACCACATGACAGTGCACTTTGGTGGTGATAACAGTGCTCACATGTTTTCCCTCAAATTTGTTATAAATTCAATTGTGTTGGATATACATACATTATGTATCTGACACTCAGCCACCGAAAGAGAAACCAACACATCACAACAACTGGTTGAGTTTTTCTTTTCGAAATTCTGCTGTGGGTATTGATGGAAAATGTACATGTCACCTGGATTTTTTATGTCACGAATTGTGTATTTGGTTAAAGGTGATGTCGTTATCATTTAAGCAACCTATTTCTTGGCACGCATGCTTTAAAGTCAACCGTTTGTAGTAGATAGATTACGAAGATAAACAAAAGAGAGAGTTAAGAGAAAGAGCATCAAAAGAGAGGGATATGAAAAGTAGATATGTTTAGTTCTGAAAGGGGATTAAAACTGAACCAATTGGAATGCAATCCATGTGTGTAGGAAGGTATGGGTGTGGGTGCAGAGCATATGAAAGAGTTAAGCAGCATAAAAGCTTGCGTCAAACTTTTGTAAAAAGCTTACAAACAGATCGCATCTTACCATTTTTCGGCGCTTCTTGCATTCATATGTAGAGCACATCTGTCTGATAAAGGATGACAAAAGTCAATTGTCATCTTGAGATAATCAGAATACTGATTGTCCTCAAGTTTTCAGTCCAAAGTCCAACCCATTGCTACGGTGACTTATAAAATTTGCCCAAGGTTAGGTTTGGTAAGGTAAATTGGTCGAAAGAGGAGAAAGGTCTCTATGAAGTCGTTTATCAATGTTTATATAATACATAAATATATACATACACATGTATCCATTGTGATGTCTAGTGGATTTCAGTAGACGGTACAATCCCATTCCATGCAGATTTCATTGATGGGTTTACGAAAGTTGTTTTTGTTTTGTTGTCGTCATAGAACATAGTAGAGGAAGCTTCACTCAGAAGGAAGTCGAAAGCTGCTGGTGAAACAAGTGAGTGAAAGAGGCATGAGAAACAACGACTTCTCAGAATAAGTAGCGTGAGGTTGATCTTATTGAAAGGAGCTAAAACAGAGATAATTTTTTAAATTAATCAATCAATAGCTGGTGCGACATCTCGAGGTGAGCCAAGGCCTAGCTTAATATAATCTCGTAGTAGAGTCATAACCGATGCTAAGGATATTCCGCTGACAGGTAGAATGATACATTCAACTTACACGATGACAATCAACATTTCCATCCTTCAGTTGGAGGCAGCTTTATCCAAACTAAATATGTATCAATAAGGCTAGTGCCACCAATGGACTAGCAGTTGAAATTTTCAAAATAGTGGTCAATGACTTGGGTAATAAACTGTAAATTATGGTTGGAATCAGTTTCCTGAACCGTACCAATAAGACCCTACATATCTTGAAACTCTTCGTCCACAACCTGATTCGCCCTTTTTATTGTGATTTAAGTCTGCGGAAGTTCACTACAGAAAATACTTTTAAAATATGGTAGATCTTGAAAAAAATCAAGCGATTCCAGATGCCATCGATATTAGTGCTTATAGTCTGTTGGACGGCCCTAGATAGAGCCTTACACCGTAATCTATTGGGGAAAGTGCAAAGATCAGCATGCATTTGCATTAGCGGAGCACTAATAACCACCCCATCCGCGGATTTTGACGTGCTCTTACATCTACTCCCTCTAGATATTTTTGGCAAACAGTCAGCTGCTTGCGCAGCCATTAGACTAAAAGTCTCCTCCCAATGGTCAAAAAACCATATTGGCCACTCCTCGATCTTAGATCCCCTAACTTTCATTCCGGAAAACAACGACTATACTCCGTCCAAGTTGAATTTCAACCTCAACTTCCGGATTTCCATCCCTTCCCGAGAGGAGTGGGAGAGCGGCGACGCCAGAGGCGACCATTCCGCTCATCTCTACACCGACGGTTCCAAAACCGAGAACGGGGTAGGAGGTGGTGTTTTCTCCGATATGCTTAACCTAAGCATCTCCTTCCATTTTTCAGGCGAAAATCATTGCGAATAATGAAGCCTTATCCTGGCTTAAGCAAAATGTGATATCCTTCAGAGACATTACAATCTTTACCGACAGCCAGGCTGCTATAAAATCCCTGGAATCGGTAACATGTACATGTACTGTCGCTCATCTCTCATGAAGATGGCAGAACATTTTAACATTCACCTATGCTGGGTACCCGGTCATAGGGACATTCCAGGGAATTGTAAGGCCGATGAACTCGCCAAACGTGGTACTACTCTAGACATTCTTCCGGAACGAAGGAATCTGGGTATTCCACTCGCTACATGTAATTTTCTATTAGAGCACGACGCGATCAGCAAGACTAACCAAAGATGGAGCAACGGTACCACGTGCCGCATCTCCAGGGAGATCTGGCCTACGCTAAATCTCACCCGTTCTAACAGTTTGATATTGCTCAATAGGTCGCTCATCAGCACCGTTATTGGTGTTCTCACTGGCCATTGTCCCATTGGCCTTCATGCCAGAAGGATGGGCCTCTTTTCAAATGACTTTTGCAGGAGCTGTAGAGACGAGGAGGAGGAGGAAACGATCCTCCACTTTCTTGGCAACTGTCCTGCCCTATCCCAAAGAAGGAAGCTCCATCTGGGAGCCTATCATTTCGACAACTTGGGTGAAATTTCACATACTGACGTCAAAAGTATCCTTAGCTTCATCAAGAGCTCCAAATGGTTCCAATGAAGTGGCGCGGTTTCAGGATATTGATCCGTGTGTTACCACAAAGGGCCTTCTTGACCTACCTATCTACCTAGTGCTTATAGACAGACCCATGTCTAGTTTGGATATCTGACCCAAACTTATACGCCTGCACAAAATCACGAATGAAGAATGTAAGCTGCTTTGTCAAAATCGGCAAAAACTGCGCAAGACAGTAGTTTCCTTAACATCATTCTGAAGAAGGACCAGCTTTTTTGCATTAGGTGCCTTGAGAGAGGAGATCTTTAAGTGATTCTTGACTCTTTTTCTGTAGATGCAGAGTGGTGGGTATGTAATAATAATGAAAGCGATAACAATTCGATAAGATGGCATGGGCACCAGTGCCTTTTCCTGAAGAGTCTTCTACTCCATTCCACAGAGACATTGCAATAGAAGAAAACCTCACCTTAGGTTCCGGACTATATGGGAACACACCTCTTACTTTTAATTTACTTTTCAACTCATTTCATTTCATTTATTTGTTTCTATAGACTAACAAACAAATCTTAAATTAGTTAGTACAGGGTGCAAAGGTTTTTCCTCAATACTGCGAAACTGAAGCAGTTAACTAACGATCGTGTAGCTTGGAGACGCTTGTAAGTTGAGGCCCAGATCCACCCTGGATTGAAGGGCGATTATAAATATCTAAAGTACGAATCGAAAATTAACCACTCTTAACAAATGTTTTTCCATGAAAGAAAGGTAGCTCAGTAATTTGTGATCGTTGTAAATAAATATGATCAGCTGATGCCAGCAGCTTTTTTTCTGTTAAACAATTCGAAGTGACCTCAGATAGTTTACCTTGAATCCCGCACTTGTGTATCTGGTTTTTCTAAGAACAGTTTGTATTCAACCACTTACACACATACACATAACAACTTGGGTGCATTTTATACTTGATATTTCCAAAGACATTTAGCTTTTCACGTGTCATCCAAGTTTTGTATCTTTTGCTCACTCCATCCCTTAAGTAAAAAAAATTTGTTGGTAAACAGTGCAGGTAGTTTGAAAATACCATTCTATGCCACCGAAGCACTGCCGGAATGTCTCTCCCTATGAAATTCGATTTCATTTCAAACCAAATAAACCGCCTATTTTCCGCCTGAGAGTAAGAGAAAACTCAACTTCAAATCCAAAGAGAAAATCCCAATAGCACATCGTATCTGTGTCAAATTCGAGTCACACCTATTCACAAACACAAGGAACACACTTCTCCATACATGCGGTCAACCGCTCTGTTTCGCTTTTCATTCGAATCCCCACAAACGACAGAGGGAGCAAACATCATACAATTCCGGAGAGGGCACGACAGAGATAGTGCCAAATAGTTAGCTCTCTTCAAGCTCACTATATACGTAACCTAACCTAATGAAAATAATCGTATTTGTGATACCACACGAACAGAGTGGGCTTCGTTCGTTTCTGCTGGTATTTCCAACATCACATCACTTTCGTGCAAGTACTCAGTCAGTTTCGACTTCATAATAGAATTTCTCTGCATTAACAATTTGTCATCAGCACAGATACTAGTAATATATACATATTTCCTATATTATTCTTATTATTATTGCTTTTTGTTTGGTTGTGCCTACATTTTTATTTATAAAAAAAACAAAAAAAAAAACTCTTTACCGTCTACTATTGCGTGCGATGGTTATATAAACGTTTACAAATGAGTAAAAAAAAATTTAAAAAGTTTTAAATAATTCCAATTGAATAAAATATGAGAACAATCTTTTTTTTTTCCTGTGTATCTATAATTCTTTTACAAACACACACAATTTTTTTTTTTGAGAGTAACGTCGCAGTGTTCCGTCTTCGCATTTCTTTTTGTTGAAATTCTTTTATATTTTTGTTTTTTTTTTTTGTTTTAGTTAAAGTACGAAATCGAAACGAAAAATAAAGAAAAAGTTATTTCAGTTGGCTCTAATTAAATTTATTCTCAGTGTCAACGACGGGCGCATATATGTATGTACATATGAAGTGTGCTACTGTGTGCATTTGTAAAGTGTGTAAAAGCCTAGTGCCCTACAAATGGTTTTCTTTTCGAAAAATAGTTCAACGCTAAGTTTTATCGGGTGTAAAAGCAGCATATTGAAGAGAAGACACTTGTGAAGAAGCAAAATAAATAAAATAAAAAATCCCGAATGATAAACTCTGTGTGACTTTGTTTAGAATTTGTAAAAAAAAAAAAAATATAAATAAAAAAAAGTTTATTGATTTTCCATATAACAAAAAAAAAAAATAACGACAAAAAGAATATACGTTCAAACGAGGACATTGTTTTCTGCTTTCAGGTGTATTTTTGAAGAAGTTACTATGTAATACGTACAGAGTAATAGAAGATTTCACAATCAAAAAACAAAAAAGCAAGATAATAACAAATAAATACAAAATAAATGGATTAATAGTGCAATTTATGTTAAATATACACACAGTATCTCAAAAAGGTGATTACTATTACTTTAAAAAAAAAAAAAACAAATACTCTTCTCAAAATATACTCCTCCTCAAAGAAAGATAAAATAAAAACCAAAAAGTATCTTCACACCACAGAAACTAATTTCTTTTCGAGCTCTCATATCACATAACATCCACTCCATTCAAAATTGCTTTTTACGATACAACAATCCACAACAGCTTGAAAAGTAGACATTTTTCAACATTCAAACATTCACTACACCATATCTCCTAAATAATTGCAACAACAATACAAACTATCCAAAATTTCATTCACTACTTTGGCCCAGAAAATAATTATCATAACTATCTCTTCAATTTTGATTTTTGTTTCATTTAATTTATATCTCCATTTGTCACATATTCTCCTCCGCCTCCCTCTCAACCAACCACCCACCCACCAAACATTGCTGCTAATTTTTTCAGATACATTTGTTATGTGTGTATAAAGTTATAGATTGTATTTAGTGCAATTTTCATCCATAACCCGTAAGGAAATGAAGAAGAATTCGTTGCATAATAACTGTTATAAAGAGGGCATGCGCATCAATTTCCTGGTATTGACCTATATTTTTGTTTTTGTAAAGAAGACGACATATCTACCAACCATCAACTCTAGCTGTTAGCTTTATATGTTCGTTAAGATACAAGTATACTTTATATCTTTATATGACGAGCGAAAAAAAAAAGAAGAATGTTGTATACAGAGAAAGTTTTTTTTTTGTGCAGCAGTTTTTCTGATGATGGGGACGAAGCGCACATGGCTTCTTCCCATTCGGATCGACCCTTTTTTTTTTTTTTGTAAGAGTCAAAAGTCGCCACATAGTAGAAACATTCAATTCAATTGGGGGCTGCAATAAATGAATAAATTTAAGTATTTTTTTTTTCTCTCTACATTGTGACTGTGTACAATATGGCGCGCTTATAATTAAGTCGGTATACGCGTACATTCTCACAATAGAGCTCAATTCGTTGGTGAGGGGTGTGCTGCACCGAAAATATCGCGCAAGACCCCACATAAACCATAAGTTTAAGACAAAGCATAAGTTGGCCTCAATGTCATTCGTCGTCATACTCGTCGTATCTTGTGACAGTCGGTTTTTAGAAATAAGCTGTTTATAGCATTTTCATATTCGCACAGCTGTGTGTATCATTGTACACCTGAGAAATCAGTTTGCTTCAGTTCTGGTGTCAAGGATATAATTATTTTCCCATTAAGCCTACCATCGACGATGAAACGAACTAAATTACAAACCAGTCAATGGGATGTCGTTTCGTGCCCATTAAAAATAAATTGAATATGAATGTTTTAATCGTCAGTTTAGAGTCGAACTATAATCGAGATTGCCGTGACATTGATAAAAATTGAATCGAGATCAGGAAATCATTAGTGGTTTCCAATGATGGATCCTTAATGAGCGGACGATTTGTTTAGGTTTAGTTACAATGTCTAATCATTGAAACGAGAAAATTGTGCACAGTCAGTGACAGAATTGAGTAGACACCTTAATGATTCTTAGTGTAAACCATTGTAATAGGCTGTGTTGGCAGGTTTTACCCAACATGCGAGCATTGTAAATCGTTGAGGCTCAAAAGTTTGCGCAAAGTTACAACATTTATAGAAAGCTATAAGGATTGTTTGATAATCATTTTAGATTCATAAAGCAATACGTCGATGGATTGGTTCATAAACTGGTTTATATACGCACTGCGCTCTAGATAGATCTACTACTCTCTAGATAGATCCCACTTTGTTATCCGATGGTATTCTTAGAATTTACTCAAAACCTTTCGAGCCACTCGAATATATTTCTTTTATATAAAGTTTAGGTTAGGTTAGTGGGCAGGCGAAAGGAACAACCATTCGCCACACTCAGGTCAGTTCAGACCCATTGGGAGAAGAGAGTGTCCCTTACCCGTAAGACCGCTACCCAATAGAACCTGATCAACTTACTGCGTCTGTGATACAAACCACCCTGTGGATCTGATAAATCTCATTATTTGGTCCACCGGTGTATCGGATAATTCTTCAATGTCCTCGAAAAAGTGCTGTCCGAGAAACTTATTTCTTAGATGGCAGATACTAAGGCAGTGGCAAAGGAAGTGGGTTGTATCCTCATGGACCTCCTCATCGCCACACCTCCTACAAAGGTCTTCTTCTGTTATACGAAGCTTTTTCATATGGTACCGCAGCGTATTGTGCCCTGTGATCACTCCTATAAGGGTGCTTAGGGATCTTCTGTCGATCTGCAGAAATCTGTCGGCCCTAGCCTTAACGAATTTTGGCCATATCTTCCTTGTGGTTGTACAAGTGTTTAGAGTGGTCCATCTGCTGTAAGCCTCCCTTAAGGCTCTATTCCCTGCTTCAAGCTTAAGTGTGCAATTCGGGATGTTCACCGAAGTCTCGGCTTGTTCCGGGCTTGTTGCCGAGCCGATTCTCGCCAGTTCGTCAGCATTCTCGTTTCCTGGTATTCCCTCATGTCCAGGAACCCAGCAGATTGTCACCTTGTGCTGTGTTCCAAGAACCTTGAGCTCTTCTCGACAGCACCTCACAAGCTTCGATTTTATTTTAGTAGCAGAAATTGCTTTTATTGCTGCCTGGCTGTCAATGAAAAAGGTGATATCACCACGTGGTATTGCCCTAATTGCAGTCTCACAGGCGTCTAGTGTCACTGCTAGGACTTTTCGCTTGGAAAACACTGCTGTGGTCCGGAAGGCGGGCGGACTTGGAGATGCTCAGCGTTTCGGAGAAGATACCTGCCCCCACATCCATAGCAATGGATTGAGCATTTGGCATTTGCCCATTTTTCCAATCCTCCCCGCTCGGATATATACTTAAAAATGGTCTTATGAAATGTAGATAGGGTGCTATGTAGTCTGTTGTCGTTCTTTTGTATAAAAGTTCTTGTGCGTTTTCCTTTACGCTCGGACCATCCAGGATTCATTGTAGACTATTTGAACATTTGGAGATTCAAATTCTAACTTCATATTTATTTCGGAGTTATGACCGTAATCGTGCCTATAATCTCTATATAACATAGTCGGTAAGTTTGGAGCTGTCGTCTAGAGAGGTGCATTTCGATCAAAAGTAGGTCGATTGTGATATCACTGTGAGCAGTAGGGTTGACCTCGAGAAAACCTTTCATAATGTTCCTAATGTGTTCAAATCATTTAGATCATTGAAGATGCATTCTTCTAAGGTGGCTTTTCTAATTCCGGCAAGTGCGGGCTAAGTGTAGAGAAATGAGTTACGAATCTCTCCTTTTCATCTTTGCAGTTTCTGCGGAAATCGTTCCAGTCTATGCCCAGTCATTGAATACATACATACATACATATGTCTGCTCAGCTTTTGAAAGGTTGTTTCTTCCTAATCGAAGTAGCGATTTAGACCTCTTAGAAGCGTGGGTAGAACAAATATCCTTGATGTTTTTGCAGTAACCAAAATCTAAAAATTGCTTCAACAGACAATCGATGTAAGTCAGGCGTTTAGTAAATGGCGTAGGTGTTTTTATGTGGCTAATGGGAAGGCTAAATCATAGAAAGACTTATTTTGAATCCAAAAGATTGGTATCTTCATTGGTTATTTACTTACGAGACAGGCTATCTCCTTTACGTGTGCCGCAATCAAGGGTGCCCTCCTAATAAATAAATAGCTGGCGCGACAGCTCGGGATGAGCCAAGGCCTAGCTTCTCGCAACCATTCATGCTGGGCGTGTCACATTTTTCGCACGAATGCAAGGGACCAACAATTTATTGCCGACTCCGAATGGCGAATTGAGAAGCTCTTTCATCACAGATTATACTCCCGGAGGCTTGTCATTCACCGACGAGAGGTGCTGCCGCGGCAAATGTTCGGTGGATATGGTTGGGGCTTGAACCCACGCCGCTCAGCAGTCGAATGCAGTAACCACTGAGCCACGGCGACCGGGTTTAGCATGTGAAAAATCCGATTAAGTGGTAAATGTTTTCTTTAAAAGTGTATTCGTTCTACTTGACCTGTAGTGCCTTGAAAATAGTCCAGATTCGAAATTGTATCTAAGCAGTAGCAAAGTAATTTTTCGTTTTCGGTATGTGTTCCTGGTTAGAGTTTGAAATGTTTTCTGTCTAAAAGTGACACAGCTGAGACGAAGTTAATGAGGACGCAACCCGCTTTCTCTGCTCAGGTCTTTGTCATCTCAGACATAAATCCTTTGAAAGACACTTTTTCCAGGATACTGAAGAATAAAGTAATGTACCTATCAAGGACAGCTATAGGATCATTAGGAGAGTGCGTTGGGGATTGATCTACGAACAAGGTGTACATTTCCCCCAAATTGGCATTACAATGGGTCTTTACTGGCCTGAGTTGGGCGCTCGCCAGCCATTCTGCTTAACCTTACTTTCCTAACAATTCTAGGCGATGAAAATACTCTCAACAAAAACCCTACTTTTTTCAGTAAATTGCGCAAATTGAGCATCATTATATTCTGAAGTGATTCTAGGCTTGGTAGGCACTGTCTGACAATAAGGGGGAGGTCATATTTACAAAGGCATTGTTCGCCTTTTAAAATTGAAGTAGAGTCTACTTCGTGATCGTTAGTACACTGTCGCCAAACACTGCCGCAAGAACGTAATGGCCCGAGGCATTATTTGCACTAATACATTGGAAGAGTGTCCTGCGCGATCAATTTGGTTAGCAGTAGTTTGACCAGGTAATTTTCAAGTGTAGATTATGTCTTTCGACGGTCCTACCAAAGAGTCATACTTTTGGTTGCTAATGTTAGCTTAAGGCAATTATAGCAGGGCTTTCAAACATTTGTCGATGCTTAAAACAATTGGCCCTCCATGGAACCTAAGCCGGAGATTCGGTCTTCCTGGTCATCTCGAATCTGAGGGCTGCGATTCAAAGATTCTTTTGCTTTCCATTCGCTCGATATGTCCAAGCCAATGTAGAGATTTGATCTTCTCAACTACAACTTTGTACAGCTCATCCGACGAAGCTGTACTACTGCAAATCCGACGAAGTATTTTTTTTTTCGAATGTGTCTGCTCTGTTTTTTTCCCTACTTATCGTCCAGCACACGGTGCAATATAGCAGGACTGTCAGGGTTAGAGTCCATAGAGAATCACCTTTGTCTTTCAGGTTAGGAGCTTCGACCTCAGCTAATTCGTTAAACCGAAGTAGAACCCTAGGCTTAACAGGATTATTCTTCTTACCTATCCTTGACCAGTATCTGTACTTGCTGAAAAAAATGCATAGTCATCCATGCATGTAGCACAATTCCCTTGTAGATCTAGTGCATATAGAAATGGTAATAAAACTAGTTCGGTCTCCGATGGTTTCTTTACTTCTGTTTCCATCAAATCAAAGATCATCTAATTTTGTTATTTTTTAACTACGTGCTTTTTCTGCTTTTTGTTCATTCACTGTCACAAGTTTTATTTTATTCATTGATCTTTGGAAACTACACACTATGACGTAGGATAACAACTAAAGTTTTGTATTTGATTCGTATAACCTCTATGTATAGAATGGGTCAAGTTATTTTTGTTTTGTTTTGTCGGTCATTCATTTTTGTTGGCTTTTTTTTATTGCTTTATCTTTTTTGAAATCCTCGGTTTCAGAATCGTAATAGCAAGGTATTAGCAAGTAGTGGCATTAATGCTGAATTCCGTCATCAAAGCAAAATCCCAATTTTCAGTCATTACGAGTACTCACACATAGCATACATAAGTATTGATAAAAACGAAAAGTTTTACTGCATTTTTTTCGAGAATAATCTTGTTTTATGGATTGGCCTTAACTTTATTGTGAATTATGTAGTGTATTCTTAAGCGTTTTATATGATTTAGTGTAATCATACCCATATTGTGAATTAAAAACATGTCAACTGACGATCCCTTATAGGTTAATCAATTGCATATTTTACCAATGATTGTTAAGATTAGAAGGATATGTTTTAAAGATACACATTTTTTCTAAATAATGGCTCTATCCCTGTTTTCTATCACATCAAACTCCATAAGTAGATTAAAATTAACACCAACTCTATATTTTGTTCGCTCACTGTAAAGTCGTTCTTTCAAACATTTTAGACACTATTTTTTTTTTGTTTTCTATTCAATTTCTTTCAAAAGAACGACTTCGAAAAGATTGTTGGGAATTTATTGAGAGAATTATAGCGATGTTGTTATTCAGAACCAATTAGTGACTTAAGTTGAAGAGAAAAACAATGATCGAACGAAAAATGCGGATTATGCCGGTATTTCCCCTTCACATTTAGCTGCATCAGCAAAAAAACAAGTTGTTTGCGGCAGTAATGTGTCACATCTTTAGAATTTTGGATTGATGGAGACTCGGAATGTATATTGAGATTTACATCATTTCTTTGTTGTTTATACAATAATAATAAAGTTGCTCATCTATCGTTCGCTTATATAATAAAAACCGATCTCAGTGGATGTAATTATTACACATTAAACAGAAAGAATTTTTTCTTACATTTTTGTGTGCAGTTCCTACACAGGGGGTGGTGGGGGGGAGTGGAATTCGATTCGTCATCGCCGTTGAACAGTCTGCAGAAATGGTCCTTCCGAATCCTCAGACCCCGACTGTGATTATACTACTATGTTTCTTTATTCATTTTTGTAAGCTCTGGTTCGGCGTAAGTAGGGTTGACAATGTTCTCCGAACCTCATTTCTGCAGTAGCATCTCTCTATATCCCTCGTGCCCCTTCGTTTTCCTTCTGAAAAGCCGGTGTTCGTTTCTTCTCTTCGTAGAGCTCGCAAGCAGTTTTGGTCGTTCTATACACCGCCGCTTTGCATGCATCTCATTTCAATGCATGTGCTGGCCGGCATTCGTCGCCAATTCAGCGATTCCATTGTGGTGGCCAAGATAAGCCCAGCACAATTGAAGAGGTATCTTTGATGGTTTTTTTCTAAATTGAATTGAAATGAGTGGCTTGCGCCGATTGCAGAATCTGGTTGACTCCATGTCCTCTTAAGAATATCAAGATTATGTTAACGAATAAAGCTTTGATACGAATTGTTTTTGGTTGGGCATTTACACCGGCGGCATAATCTCCGACCACTCGATCAGTTCCATTGCTAAAACCCCTAGGATGAGGGGTTGGTTGAACCGGTGTTAGTCATCTATTTTGGGGATGTAAGCGCTTCCGTACTCTTTTTCAAACCTTAAACTTATTTTTGAAAATTTTTTTCGGTCGAAGAAGTCCAGAAGCCTTTAGCACACTGCGACGCAAAAGATCTTTTGTGTCGAACAGACTCTCCTACAACTGAAGCAAGAACGAGGTCATGGAGGAGCCTCAGGAGCTATGGCGGGACATTCGCACAAAAAATGCTCAGTTTCATGCTCTCTCAATCAGAATTGGTACGTGTCCAACGGACTGATGCCCAGCTTGTTAAGATGGTAGTTAAGTGCACAATGTGCAGTGAGGAAGTCCGTGGAGGGGCTGGCAGGTTCATTTAGTGCGAGAATTTCTTCTCACCTATTGCTGTTTAAGGGGTTGATGGACTTCTTGAATTGGCGAATTACATTGGTTGTGTTTTTCACTTACCTCCAATGAATTGAGTTCCAGTTTGATGTGATTGGTGGATAAACCACAGAATGGAAACGACCCTTTCAAAACAATTTGGGATCCTTGTCTGACGAGCTCATCCGCGGTATTATTGCCCTAAATTCCCTTGTGACCTGGAATCCAATAAATGGTGATCTTGTTGAAGAGAACTTGTTGCTTAAGAGTGATTAAGCAGCTCCAGGTACGTTTGGTGTCAAAGCGAAAGAGCTTAGAGCTTTAATTGCTGCCTGACTCTCGGGAATTAGGATCTGTTTTCTTCGGAGGTTGCGTCTTATGCACTCTTTAGGACAGAGTTCAATTGCATATACCTCAGCTTGAAAGAGAGATATGGGGCAGCCTTATGATTGGAAGTTATTAGTGACCGGTGTGTCAAGGGGTGTACTCCATGCGGTGCGGTCAAGGATGATTTGGTTGAACGGGGATGAAATTTGGATCCGGGAGGGCATGAAGTCAGTGATACAAATGGCCGAATTCGAATGAATCGGTATCACTGTGAGATACTTTATATGTCCTGTCAGGTCGCCCGGTGTAAAGCTGTATGAAAGGTGAAGCTTTATGGGACACTATGCAGGCGAGCTTATAACATTCGTGCGTAAAGGAGGGAGTCCAGGAAGGCTGTTGTTGGGCAAGTGCGCATGGTGAATGTGATGCCGGTGCAGACAAGCTTTTGTATTTTTTGAAGAGCATTTAGGCCCGAGGCTTTTTCCACACGAGTGATGCATACTTAGGGACTATGATAGTGATGAGGATAATTTTTAGCCTCAAAACTCGCTTGTTCCCGAATAATGTCGAACAGGCCCACAAGACTGAGTAGCTTTAGTGGTGGATTCCCAGTGAGTCTTTGGCCCAGAATTACTCCTAAATACTTGATTTGCACGCCGTTCAGCGACAGAGTTGAGAGATTTAGTTTTCTCTTATTGGTGAAAGGGACGATGATCGTTTTAGTGGTGTTGACACTTCAGATTAACACCACCGCCAAACCATATGTATTTGGGGCTTGAAAAAAGTACTTTTACTACTTGAAAGTAGCATATATTACGAAGTTTGGTTTTCGCAATTGAGGTAAACCTTGACATCAACCAACACGCCGCTCCAGTTGGCCCGGTCCTTAGCTAAAAGTTGGGCACTCCAAATTGATTGAGGACCTCTATTATATACATACTTGTGCTCGTATTTTTGACTGATAGATGCTGCTTACATGGTTTTTCGTTAAATCTCCTCTTAAGCCCATGAATGCAAACTAGTCCGAATATCTTACGAAGAATTGTTCTCTCTCAACGATCATCAGTCTTCGATAAAGTCCCTGCTTTGTGCTAGAAAATCAAGGTCCTATACAGTACCTCTTTAGTTGTTCGGGATTCAAACTGAAAGGAGTAGGTAGGTAGGTAGAGGTGGCGGTTCTAAGAACCCAATTAGCGCTGGATGCGCCGTTTTGATACCACAACTCATTTGATTTGGTTGTTTGTGGGCGTTGTAGGTAGATAGACGCAGATATTTAGATCCAACCTGTGGAGTTAAGGAACAGGATTAGTTCACTAATTTATAAGGGTTTGCCCCGCACAAGAAATGATGCAGAGATTCCTTTTCGCTGCTATCCTTGCAACTGCGGCAGAAAGTGTTGTAGGGAATACCCAGCTTGGCTGCGTAGTCTCCCACTGGTCAGTGGCCCGTAATTGCGACTACGATTCTCGCAATATCTTGTCTTGATCTGCTTAGTTGCTCGTTTGTTTTCTGTTTGTTGTAACCCGGCCAGGTCTTCCTCGATATAGCTAGCAGTTGCTAAGCCTATTCCACACTTGGTTGGCCGTTTTCAGGAAGAGATGATGAATATTGCCCTTTAACGGCTCCTAGCGGGATATTAACAACTTCCGCCAGCGAGACGTTAAGTGCTGATTCCCGCCTGGTCAGGTCGTCGGCTTTTTCGTTGCCGTCAATTTTACTATGACCTGGGACCCAGGTGAGAGTGATCCTGCACTGGACTCCCAGCTGATTTAACTCTTCATGGCATTGCTTTACCAGCTTTGAGGATGTAGTGACCGAGTCAATAGCTTTGATAGCGGCTTGACTGTCAATGAAGATGGCGGTGTTGTAGATAGGTGTTGGAGAATTTTTCAGCACTTCTCGGATGGCAAGGAGCCCTGCCTTCTGAAGTCGAAAGAATTTTGACATATTCAGTTTCTCTGAGAAAATGAAAGGAGTAAAGGACCTAATTGTCGGAGAGAATTATTATGTTGTCATTTCACAGTTTACGAGGAATCCATTTACTGGCGTTAATTATAAAAGAATTGTCATCTTCTTGAGCAAAGCTGTGATATTAGGCTCTGAACAAATTTTCTATCTACATATGCACATAAATACATATATTGACTGATATCGGAAAGTTTTTCAATCTAAAAGATATACATACTTCAAATTATATTTGGATACCTAAAATTCCTCGTAATTTTGTTTTCGAATTAATAACTACAAACAATTGCCTTTTAACATTTTTATATTCTCAATAAAAATATTAAGATGTAGAAAAAGTGAAATTTAGATAATACAAATCTACAGTATCAACGCTAATCTAACCAAAAAATTAGCGGTGTCATGTGAATACGTTTAGTAACACTTATTCACAAATACTCGTACAATGGCAGCCGTTTTGTTTTATTTATTTTTTAGAAAATAATTAATTTGTTTGGTTCACGATGTATGCAGTTTAAAAAACCCAAGTGGTTGTGTATAAATAATGTACATATGTATATATGTACATGGTCGTATATACAAACATTTGAACGTGAACTTTCCTCAATAAACGTTGTATACGTTTGAGGTTTATATTCTACAATTAAGTTTTACTTATCACTAAAAAAATATAAAAAAAATACACTTGATAAGAAACGTGCACGACTGATAAGAGGCTAAAGTTTCAGACATTTTTTTAAGTATTATTTGAAAATGAATTCGATAGACTTCGTTTTAAAGTTATTTTTCATTTTCAGTTATAGATACAAATTCATTTGTAAGAGTGCAGTTTTTTTCTACTATTGAAGGGTATTTTGTTGTTAATAATTTGAGTTTGAAGAGTGCTGCGTGAATTTCTGTTACAGATACTACAAACGAACTTCATACATACAGACACACATATGTATCCAATAAAATAAAATAAAAAAAATCACGGCAAATTCTCTCAATAGAATCAGAATCAGAGAATGGGCGGGATAGTTGGCGCGCACTGTATCTGATATCTGCTCTTCTTTGTATTCTGAATTTAAGATACTTTTTTTTTTCTTTCTAATTTTCTTTTTCCAAAGTTGTGCTGAGCTCTGGCTGGGGGCCCCTTGTCACCGCTTTAACCCAAAAAAAAAAAAAAAAAAGATGCGAATTGTAAGATACAAACGAACGAAGAGGAGTGCGAGTGCGAACAAAAATTTTTATGTTGAATTTGTGTCAAGTCAATTCAACATAGAAAAAGGCCTTTCCCGCTCTTTGGTCGCCCCTGCCTTTCTCTACACACACTTTGAAGAGCATACATTATGTAGTGCATGCATAGTTCTTGTTGTTGTTGTTGCTGCAGCATGGTATGTTCGTTATGCTAACATTCCGGACATTTAATTTCTTGATATCAGAAAATTATTTTTAGATTTAGGTGTTGGATGTGTGCTTGAGTTCGTGTAAGGGTGTGTAGTTTGATTGATAAGTCAATCAAACATTCACATATATTTATACATGCGTGCGTATATACATTGATTATTATTTACTTTATTAAAAGCACAATTTTGCTCAATTTGCACGTCTGTGCTTTGAGATGACGTAGCATTCTTCGTGAAAAGACTTTGACTTCGAAAAAATAAAACACATTTCATTTTGGCAATGTGACTTCAATGTCTCTCCAATCTATTTGCTTGTTTGCAGATGCACGTACATATGTACATATCTACCTGGCAGTAGAGCGCACAGATTCTTTTTAAATAGATTCAAGGACAAGTGTTGCACACTAGAAATGTGCAGTAGAGAAAGGGAGTGGTGGGAAGGAAGCTAATATGAAAAACACGTATGTTCAGGGAAAAGTCAGGGAAAGAGTCATCTAAGTCGATGATTCTTGGCATGAATGTTAGGTGAAAATTAAAAAAAAAAAAATACACGCCACCTCAGAGTTTATTATTTCTTTTCATAACAATCTTCTCTTTTCGTGTCACCTCTTGTAAGCCAACTATCCTTTTATGGTTTAGTGTTACGTAAACTGAGAGCACACTCTTGAGGAGTGAGACCCTCAAGCTTCTGCAAAGATTATCGATCTAGCACTCTTTCGTTATGTTTTTTTTTTTTATTTTTTAACTGTATTAATCAATGTCAGTTCATAAAAAAAAAAAATAAAAAATAAATTTTATTACTACATCATGTATGTAAATTGCACAAATATAATTCAAATTTAATTTAGTTTAGCTATGTGTCATCATTTTACGCTTCTCACCAGATTTAAAAATATAATAAATGGCATTTTACCTATTCTGAAAATAGAATTACTTTCACACTGTTTCACAGGTGTCGGAGAATGTATCTTGTCATAAACTTTCATTTGTGTTAAATATTTGATTTTTATTTTTATCCCTAGCAGCAGTTCAAGGTTGGTGGAACGTTTGTTTGTGTATTTTATTTTTTTTTTTCAAATCTAGGGAAAGAACAATCCCTGTGCAATACTCAACCGTTTCTGAATTAATTTTTGATCATATTTTAAACGATTCACAGATAGTGTTGCCCGAAGGAACAACTTAAAGTGACTATTTGGAATTTTAGATGATTTTCATTTTGTTTTGTAGGTGATATCAATGTGTTACAAGTCAAATGCTTTTTTTCTTTATAAATATAATATGAAAGCTACAGCAATAATACAAGTTTAGAACCCATTGGTTTCCTGTGATGCGTTCATAAGCAGGACAGACATGTTCTAAATTACTATTCCCAAGACCATCATAGGCGAAATCCAGTTTTCTTTTACAATCAGTGGCTATTGTCTTCTGGAGAAAAACATCTAAATCGAATGGAGCTTTCATTGAATTCTCACTGAACGCTTTTTCGCGGTTTTCGACCGTTGAGAAAACCAGGTTGCCATCTACAATATTTAAAGAAGGTATTCGAATTTTCCCTGGACTGAAGAAGCTTCTTTAAACTTAAGAAAGTAAATCTTAGGACCGATCTGGCCTAGGCCAGATCGAATCTATCGGAAGAGTTCGTCCTGTTAGATACTGTAAATCAGTAAAGTTATCGGTATCCTAACAGGGTATTGTTCTATTATTATTGGGGAACAGGTGCTTTTCTGATAAGCACTTGCCACTTCGGGTATTGGGTAGTGTAATTTCTGCAGACACTTCAGGAGCGAAGCATGAGACTAGATTTAACTTCATTTTCTTTGCATTTTTCCGACTTGGTCCAAGAGAAAACTACTTCATATGGGGCTTTCCTCGTTAACTTTGGCGATATTGCGGATATCAACGTTAAGAGTGAGCTTCATTTTATAAAAAGTTTTAGCTGCTCGATTAGATGAATTTTGGACGTGCCTTTACAATGGAAGTGCATTGGTATAAGTTTACAGGGTTCCATATATGAACACTGACCCTTACCTAACCCAAGCTACGGCATGACATCTCTTCTGACAGTTTTGAAGCTATTTACCATTTTAACAGTATTCCTTTAAATTGTTATTCTGTTCTTGAGAGGTTATATTTGGAGACTTCTAGTAGCAGTAAAGTTATCTTCAACTGCCCTCTGAGAATGTTTGAAAGGACGAATAGTTGAAAAAACCTTGGAACCTTTGCAATTTGGATCGAGCTGTCACAGGTTTTCAAACAAACATTTTTCACGGCACCACCTCTCGGAAGGCAATGACAAACTTTTGAGAATACATATCGTGTCACAAAAGTTCTTTATGATAGTTCTGTATAAATTGAATTTCATGTTGGTCCCTTCTTCTAAAAGCATATTTGGCATGAAATTTCGTTTGTTTCTAAAACTCCGATTCGAAATAGAAGATTTTGTATGAAGAATCGTCTGCCGTGGAATTAAGGAACGGTAAAAAGTGCAAGCAGGACTAGTTTTTCCGTGCCATCTATCCGGGTTTAATCTATTGGTCTATTGATGATAATGAGCAGAGTTATAAGTACAGACAAGTTTAATTATTAAATTGGTGGTAATAAATATTCAAGCCTAGTTCACTAAATTTAAAATCTTAAGATTTAAACTTACCGGCACAATTAACGGGCCATATTACACATCCTTTCACTTCTTCTGTATAACAAGCTATTTTTTCAAAAGCACACAGGGTGAATCGTTGGTTGTACATTGCGTAATATGTCCGACCATCTGGGATGGACTTAGTATTGACTTGATTGTATTTGAGCTCTTCACTAATTTTTGGCTAATTTGCACGGATAATAGCAGTGTGCTCCAGGCGGGCGTTCTGGCAGTGACAACTGCTATATTAAAAGCTATTTCTACCGCCAAGGTAAAATAATATGTTGTACGCTACTGTTGTGTCGTGTTCAAGTTTCCTAGCAAGAAAATGCTCAGTATTTGATTCAGATTAAGGTTACATATCAGCTGGAGTCCCATCTTGCACCTTTGAACTAGAAGTGGGGAAAAAAATGTCCATCTCCTGTGCAGTTATCAACGGTCTTTGGGTACACAAGAATAAAAGGAAGGGATCTATTAGACATACTAACCGGATATAATCCGTTACGGTATCGAAGAAATTAGAACTGAATGGGAACAATTTACATGCATATGTAGAAGCTGATGCAATGAGAAAGAGCTTGAGGACGCTTCAAATGTTCTTTCTTATTGCACAGATCTTCAGTACCTTAAGTTCATAACCTTAGGTCAATATTTCTTTAAAGACATATGGAAGCTTTTAGCAAGCCTTGTAAATACTTGTGAAAATGCATAAGAGCTTCGCAGTGGTTTCAAAATTAATAGCTTATGGGCATTTTTCGTTGTAAAAAGTTGCTTTTACACCTAAAGGGTCCTCCATTCCCGTTTGGGTATTACAATGGCTCGACCGTGTTCTAAGGATGACAAGGACAGAAATGAACCTAACCACAAATAAAAGCTAACCTAAGTCCAGCATAAAAAGTTCCGTGGAGTTTTTTTAAATTATTTTTGAATTCTTATCGCTTATGGGATACGATTTCGATTAAATAATTTTCTGAGTATACTACTTATTGCGCTGTGTTAATAAATTTGCACTGTTGCAGGACGTTCGTAAAGTGAGAATCGTTCCATCACACATTTTCCAAGTTTTTAAAATATACAAATTACAGCGTTAGAAGTTAAGCAGGCACCTCGAATTAAATGAGTCTTTATAAAGGCTTCGTGTTCTTCTATCTTGCCATTTAATTAAAAAAACTCTCCCTTATAACTTACCACATATATGTTAGTCGAAGAAACTTTGCTTTCTATCGCCGTATCTTTTTCGGTTTTTTTTTTCTCTTTTTTTTTATGGCAGGTATTTGCGAGGATACTTCAAATGTTTTGTAACACAATTGCGTTAATTTGTGTTGCATAAAATCTTTACTTTTCATAACAGCCATATCGATAGTCATGATAATTTAAACTTTAGATGTTATAGAGAACTTCATAACACCGTTATGGTTATAATTCAAAATAATTTTTCTAGGTCATTGCGCTCAGGACTTTTGTTCATAAGACGAATAAGGAGCTGGTAATACAGCTGTCTTTAACAATTTCAAAAATGTATTATCTGTGTATTTGCTTTAGTATGCGGGCATATCTTTACCTTTTTGCATCGTTCAGAGAGAGCTTCATCTCCTTTTTGAACGTAAAGTTTAAGAACAAGTCTCTGTATTTCGGATCGAGAAACAAAAGTCTTCCAACTGAAAAAAAAAAAATAATGATTTCGCTTTGAAAGAGTAGACCAAAAAGTATTAGGTTTCATTCAAGCTAAGATGGTAAAATGGTAGCACATTCTGAAAGTAACTTCTAAGCACCTGGATGTTTGAAGCGCTTCTTATTTGTCTATTACATCAGGCTTAGATAAATTTCACATAGACTTAGCTTCTCTAAATTGCTTATAAAGTAAAATGTATATTGTAAACAATGTGAAAAATTAAAAAAGCAAATATAAACTATCAAACCTAAATTCTTTCAACTAAAAAAAAAGAAAACAAAATGTAGGTCATTTCGTTTATGTGCCTTCTTCATCTGTTTCTCTTCTCTTCTATTTATTATAAACAATCATCTATTTAATTTAACCACCTTAACATCAATCTATTTACGTCAAATATTTTATTAACTCATGTAATCATATTTTTTCTTTTATTTCATATCGTTCTCGCACATTAATCGCACCACAATAAGGACTAAAAAATTTAATTAAAAAAGAATACATCATATAACGAGTGTTGCATTGCTTATTTGCGACGAAATCACAAAGATACAAAACAGTACTTCCCGATAAAAATAAAAAATCAAATCAAATTTTAAATAAAAAAAAAAAAAAAAAACTAAAGCTAAATTTGTACAAATCAATACCAAAACAAAAAAATCTATTCTCCTATTGTTCTACTCTTCAAAGCCAGATTAGAATTATTATAAATACTTAAGAAAAGTATATGTACGAAGCTAAGATGGCTGACGATGCACCAATGGAGACATGCCCAAGCCCCGAAATCGGTGATTCTAGAAAAAGACCACTTGATTCCGATCCGGAAAATGAACAAACCAAACGCTCACATTTTAGTTCTGGTAAGTCCCATCATTATTATTATTGTGATCGTTTGATTTCAATTTATTTATATTGATTTTATCACATGCATATACAAAAATTTGTGTTCAATTATTTTTTTTTTCTCTTTTTTGTTTAATTTCAAACAAAAATGTTACAAGTTAGTTTTTTTTTCTGTATAATTTAGAACAAAAATGGTGGAATATTTTAGAAAATCAACAAACATAGTAATTTTTTTTTAACGGGATTAATGTCATGTGATGCCAAAAACAATACAATTTTTCCCTTCATTTTTGTTATAATTTTGATGTCAATAATCATTGCAACATTCTTATGATTTTTAGTAACTGAAAGTACATGTCTGTAACATAATATCTGGATTGGTCAAAAAGCCAATAAAATTATTGCGTAGTTATTAACAGATAACACAAAAAACCGCTTAAACATTCAAACACCCTGTTCTCATAAGCACTTTTCTGTTTTGATTAAATTCAATAAAATACATTCTACATCTTTAATTTTGCGTTCCATAAGACCATAAGTATATTGTCATTCAAAATATGTCATCAAAATTTAGAAGGTTTTTCACAGACTGCTCTATTTATTTCAAGACTTATCTGAACGAGTTAGGTCTGAGAAATAGTTTTCGATTTAAGGTTTTAGGAGTGTTTTGTAACTCAATAAACGTTGAAAGGAAGGTATTGTCAAAAAATAGATCTGTTCGTCTAACACAGAGTTTTAGTTGGAAAAGGACTTTGTTTAAAGCGCAAAGTTGACATTTGAAAAAAAAAATTTGTTCTATTATGACGCGTATGGTTGCGAGAAGCTAGGCCTTGGCTCATCCCGAGCTGTCCCGCCAGCTATTATTATTATTATTATGACGCGCATGTTTTTGAATTATTCTCTGCTCCTCCACTCGTAGGAAATGTTGTTCAAATTAATAAACGAAATTCTGCTCATCGCTTCCGTTCTTTCGTAAGTGCATACAAAAAAAATGTTGCAAAAACTTATTTCTTTGACGGGAGTGTTACTTAACACCAGTTTTGAGAACAAAATCGAAATTTCTTAACCAATGAGAAAGCAAAATGCAGATGACATTTGACAACTATCTTTATAAAAGTATCGAAAAGGTGGAGTTTTAAATCTGTTCAATTCTGAATCCGGTGTCAAGAGGGACGTTTTTAGTATTTCATTTTTAATTCATATCAGAGCTGTCCTGTGGAAAGGAATGGCCTAATATCTCTTCTCAGAATGATTGGATAGGAGGAGGTTCTTTAGGTCGAGACGTATTGGCCGATATGAGTACGGGGGATCACAATAGATCTAAACAGGTCGCATTGCACACTCTCAGCCCAACTTTTTAACATCTAACATCTAATATGTATCTCTTACATGTTTTTCCTATCGTCTCTTGGGTTAGTACTGGTAGTTTTAGGTAACCTAGTCAGAATAAGCGCGTACGCAGTTCACGTCGAAAGTGGTCGCCGTGGTTCAGTGATAAGTGTGTTGGACTGCTGTGCAAGTTGCATGGGTTCAAGCCGCAGACATGTCCACTGAACAATTTTTGCGGCACCACCTCTTGTCGGGGAATGACAAACCTCCAAGAGTAGCTTCTCAATTCGCCGTTCGAAATCGGGAATAAATTGTAGGACCCTTCCGTTTGTGCGAAAAAAGCACCACGCGCAACATGAATGGTTGCCAAAATTGTCGCGCCAGTTACTATTTGATTTATTTGTATGTTGTATGTATGTTTCAAATATTCAGATTCATCTAGTAGAACTTAAAAAACAGATTAGTTCCGAAATTTAATTCTTCGAAATTGTCATTAAGTGATCGAAGTGTTTTTCTAACGTGTAATATTTGGCTCTGGGTTTGTCGGATTTTTTGGGTGGGGTTGTAGGTTTGGGTCGCATGTGTTATTGTCGACCAGTCACTCCTGCAAGTCGTTACAACTTTGTGAATATTAGTTCGAGTCCGAGGACCACATCTTTCTGGATATGGCTTCTATGGAACGACTTTTGCAATGGATCTGTACATGGTTGACCACCTCCTGACCAGTTCATTGGCTCACTCATTCCTCTCTATGTTACTTTGACTTGAAATTCAGAGAAAAGTTACTTGAACCTATTGCTAATTTTGATCACTTTCCAAAAAAGCTTTGTTTTTCCTTTAACCTCTGCTGACTTCGTTTTTTTTGAGCAATTTCAATTAAGATATAATCACACCTAGTAGTGTGCAAAGATATTAGGAAAGTTTTGTTTTTCGTCAAATGAAGTTGTTTCGATAACATTGTGTTTGTTAGCTAGACATGTATCGTTTAAGGGTTTCATGATTAGGTAATTTAATTTGGTCTTTATCTTTGTTTTTATAGTCCACCATTAACACAATTTTTCAGTGCTGCGCAATGTTTGCATTGCGTTTGAAGCAGGTAGTAACAAAAAATATCATCTCATGCTGTCGTAGCTAAGAAACTTTATATTTTGGGTTACACAGCCCTTATTCAAAATAGAATTTAGCTCAGCAGCTCTTCTGGCACTGAAAGTCTAGTCGTGCATAAATATTTTTAAAAATCTAACTAAACCATAGAAAAAATTATTTCAAAATGTGTGGTCACACTGGGAGGGTATTAAAGTGTGCAATGTACACATCTAAAAAGAAAAATTAAGTGTTAAGCACGTGTAGCACGACAAACACATTTAGTTCCTCACGGGCAAGCTATGCGAAAAAGAATTTACCTAATAACGCGTGGTAATCTATTTTTATGTACTTTTAAATGAAACTAATTATAAATTTAAATAAAGATAAATGAATGACAAAGAAAGCGAGTATTTCTCGCGTTTTTCCATTTTTATATATGAAAACATTACCACTAAATTGAGTACATGTTATTTACTATTGTTGGGGAGTAAAATAATAATAGTGAATAGTGCGTTTCTCTAAAGAAAAATAAAAATTAATGAACTTGCAAACAATTTTGCCTACTCCATTCCTTTTCAAAAGGCGTTAATGGCCAGATCGCGTTCTGCATCATTTTTCATATTTTAATTTTTTGTTTCGTAAATAATATTTAGGTTATAATGTATATACGTAAATATATATGTATGTATAAAAAATAATTTAGCTAATAATCTCCTTCCTAGACATTCGTGTGTTGAGCTAATTTCGACTGCAATTTGATATTACACAATCCCACGACACACACAATTGGTGCATCCGTTCATGAAACCAATCTGTGGCAATTTTTCGCTTACGACAGAAAAAAACAAAATAGAATACGTTTTGTGGTCTTGTTGTGTTAAATTCTTATTTAAATTGAAAAAAATAAAATCTATCCTCTTCTAATCGTTCATGTTTTAAGTTATAACAAGAAATTAACATCTTTAACTTGTTCGCCAGCCAGCCTTGGTTCTTAACCGGTTTCCAAAGTAAATTAATTATTTTTCATTAAAATACAAAAACCATCGATTTTATTATACATATGTATTTACATATATTTGTTCAAATTTTTTAGTTAATTCAAATTTAACCTTTATATGGAATGCAACTAATTGCGCGTAAAACTTTAGTTACTTCTATTTTAGATTCAGTTTTTTTTTTTCTCAAATGATGGGTATGGTAGACTACGAGTATTTGATTATGACCTTTGTTAACAAGTTTTTGAATTGCATTATGTAAATTGTGATGTATGGGAAAGATTGAAAGAAGAAGCTTCGATATAAGATTTAGCTATTCAAATATTTTGCCGAAGGTCATTTCTAAGTCAGAGCTTTGGAATTGTTTTTTTTTTTTTTAATCTTATTGGCTGATCGTCTTCAGAAGATATATATACTTATGTTTGTATGTATGTATATTGTTATTTCGGGATATGACAATATTGAATTGAAACTAGTTTTGTGGAGATTTCTTTGAATGTTTAATCAGATATATTGCTTATAAACCTTGTTATGAATATCCGGAAGATTTATATGCTACAATGTTGACTGCATAGTCTGGGTATTGATATACACCATTGTAGGCTGAGGGGGTGATGGCGTGTTGAGTCGTGTCGCCTCACTTGGACCTGCATGGATTCTTTGTGATCCTGGTGGGAGGATTCTTATGAGAAACTATTTAAAAATGAAGAAAAGTTAAGTGAAAGTTAAGGAAAGGGAATCTTTTGAACAATTTGTCTATGAATGACTTAGAAAAAAAGAGTTGGGCAGCACCAGTATTAAGAAACATTTGAACGATAAAAATTTAGGTGTAATGTGTCATAAATTTGTTTTATTATTACCTTGAACCTTTGAACTTTTTTTCTCCTTCTTTAAAAGGCTTCATTTCCCGAATTTTTATTTCTGCCATATTATTTATTGGTATTCAAAACTGTCACCGTGGCTTAATAGTTGGGTTAGGTTAGGTAGATGGACGAGGGGAAAGAAGCCCCCAGCGCCATACTCAGGTCAGTAGAGACCCATTGTGATCCCCATTTATTGGGGGGGGAGGGAAGGTTCCCCTTGCTCGTGGAGCAGTACCCAAAGCATTCTCCGGGCTTTCGAACCATTTTGAAGCCTTAATGAACCTCCAGATGTCCATGATGGGTACGTCCCTTAGTTCTTTGGTATCTTGGAAGAAGTGCCTTGCAAAGGATTTATGTCTGAGGTGGCACAGACCTGGGCAGTGGCAGATGAAGTGGGTTGTGTTCACGTTGACTTCCTCGTCTCCACAACCCCTACAAAGGTCGTATTCACTTAGCCGTACCTTTTTCATATGATAACGCAGAGTATTATGACCTGTAATTACTCCTACAAGGATCGAGAGGGTTTTTCTGTCCTTCTGCATCAGTGTATTAGTTATGCCACCATTGTACCTTGGCCATAATTTTCTAATTATCTTACAGGAGTCCAAAGAACTCCTTCTTTCATTCGCTTCCGTTTGAGTTTACATGGCGGGATTTTCACTGATTGATCAGCCTGCTCCAGGTCTAGAGTAGATCCTTTCCTTGCCAATTCATCGGACTTCTCATTCCCTGGTATGCCCTCATGTCCAGGGACCGAGCATAATTTTACCTCATGCTGTGTGGCAAGAGCACTGAGCTCTTCGCGACAGCACTTCACAAACTTCGATTTTATTTCAGTAGCAGAAATCGCTTTTAGTGCTGCCTGGCTGTCGATGAAAAAGGTGATATCACCACGTGGTATTAGCTTCATCAAAACAAGAAGCTAGGCCTTTGCTTATTCCGAGCCATCGTGCCAGTTTTTTTTTTTTATTATTAACGATTCTGGCCGCAGGGCTTAGAAAGGATTTCGTATTATTTTTTTTTTTTGATTTTAGCGTCAAAAATAATACGAACGACTAGTCTTAATACCTGGGACTTAATCAAAGGATAGTTTGTGTGCAGAAAATGTGAAAATAGGAAAGTTCTTGGCAGTCAGAACACCGAGTGGTCAAATAAAATACTATCTGCACACTGAATACCAAAATGTTTGATCCATTTGTAAATTTTTTGGCCGAAATTCTTAACAAAATGTTGGCATTTATTTTCATGAAAAGAAATATATACATTTTTTACAAATAAAAGATGTTTGAGTTGAGATGTAAGAGTTCCTCCATTTTCCATCAGTAAGGAAAGGTCGAAAGAATGCAGTCAGGCCCGAACTTAGAGGGCCAGGGCCCCTAGGCACTTGGCATTTGGGACCCCCTCCCCCATCACGATATCATTCCCTTTTGGTTTAGCAAATTAAATGCACTAGTAGAAATTAAATGCCAAAATGTCACTCAGAAATGTATCGCGACGTCCACCACCAGCCATACAAGGCCAATATTTCGAGTTTAAATATAAGGTATTGCCTACCTTTCAGCACGAAGAAAATCCGCCTGTGTGCGAACTCCTTGGCCTAATCGGCAAATTAAAAAGTTGCTCTTAAATCCTTTGCCGCACACATGCGGAAAAGAGACACTTTGTGTTGCTGTGCATAGCCATGCAAAGGAGTAATTTCTAAGCATGTGCATTGTAGAGATATGTACATACTAGGCTAAGCCAGGTAAGAGCACGCGCGTGCGTGTAAAGATGAACGACCGTAACTCAACTCTTTCTTAGGTGACGTTCGTTTGTTTGACAATTTGGTAGACAAGTGCAAAAGTAAGACCACAATAAGACCACCAACTTTTAAATAGCTGGAATGAGTAATATCGTTTCAAAACTTTTTTAATAAGGCAAGCCAGGCTTTTGAGCTTGTGTGCAGGTCCCGCCACTGGGACTTGTATGCCTAGGTGGAAATCCGGCTCTGAATGGAGTCTTGTCGCAAAGCCTTTCAGTATCAGCAAAAAAGGATAGGGGCTACTTGCGCATTAAACTGTTTGTATTTGATTCCAAATCCCTTTAAGCTATGTGACATTCCAGAACACACCTTCCAAAATTGATTTTCACAAAATTTCTAATGTGACGTAAATTTGGTGTAAAAAGGATTTTAAAATGCTCATCAAAATATACATTTAAAATGGATTAGAGCCAGTTACATACATACAGTGGCAAAAAAATAATTTTTTACTTAAGAAAACATGCATTGATTTTATTTTTTAAGACAATATCGTAATTATAACGTTAGTAATTAAAAACAAATTCATAATTTTTATATTTTGAATCTTTTATTTTTTCCACCACTGTATGTGCATATATTAATATCAAAACTTTAATTTAAAACGAATAAACAGGATTGACCGCTAAAATACATTACGCAAACCTTTAGAAAAATCGTTCTTACCTTTTTTTGTATCTACATACTCGCACATGAAAACCAGTAGAAAATACCTATACCCGACTACCTTCATAGTTACATTTCGAAGGGCATTATCTACCATCGCCTCCCTTCGAAACATTGGAAAAAATCACAATTCAAGAACAGCCGACTTATTGAATTTTGAGAAATGTATGCGCTCAAGCTCAATTCATTCTCCATAAAACGATCAGCAAAAGTTACAACAAAGTGTGACTACCACGTTCATGATTTAATTTCAAACATACGATTGTATGTAGTTGTGGGAAAATTAGCGCATTGGTGCATATCTATGCCTACGAAAGGAAAACTTACAACCAAAAGTTTTCTATCAGATACATTTGACTGTGTGTATCTGTACACATCGTTAAAGCCGATTAAATTTCGTGTCTGTCCATCAAAAGCAATAGCAAACACGAGTCCAAGGTGAACTGGTGGCTATAACTATAACTACACAACTCTAACGCTTTCAGTGTGGTGGACCTCTAGTACTATCTATATCTATTCACATTGAGACGTTACGTGTACACCACGACAACTCGTCGTTATAGGTTATGTGGTGCTGGTGGATTTTTTAACGACTTTGTATTGTTAGATGGACTGGACATACTATATATTTGTAATACAGCTTCGGCCAGAAATATAGGTTTCAAACTGGAATCGTTCTCCATCCATACTGCTAGGCCCCCTTTTCTCAAAACCGCTGTGATACATGTGATTTGTCTAATTGGAAGATGATACTCATTTGAAATTGTTACGAAACTTGGTGCGGCAACCACTATAGTATTGATTGTCAGTATTAAAGTGAGGAGACAAAAAGCTACTGATGCATCATTCTTCTCGTTAGTTTGGCATCAGTGTGGCACTTTCCCCTTGGCATTCGATGATGTCATTTGATTAGCGCAGCAGCTGAGTACATACATATGTACAAACATACATGCCCTCCAACAGCCAGAGAGTGGATCTTTTGTTTTATTTTTTTAAAATAAAATATACATATCTACATAGATACGTAGGTATATGTGAAGTTGCATCATGTGCTTATGTTTGCTGGACAGGTTTGTTTGTTTGCTGTTGGCGAGCATCAAATTAGCTTTTTGTAAAAGGGCTGTTATGTAACGACTATTTTTTTTTGATTTCGATAAGAAATCTAGAACAGATTTTTACCCCAAAAACAACACTTTTATCCAATAAGCAACCGCAATGTGTAAAGTTACCATGCAGCAGAAAAAAAAAATGGAATCAGGGGATGTTTGCGTTCCTTGCAGCTATTGCTGGTGTGCTGGTGGTTCTGCTGTCGTCTTGCTGACCTAGTTAAATTTTGCTTTATTGTGATTTTTTTATTGTTGTGTCCTGCGCATGGGATGCCTGGCAAAACTATGATGCCGTAAGTGCTTCTGTTTTCCCAAGAACCACTTGACCAAAAGTGCATGGGAACAAAAAATAAAAAAACCTTGTGCAACTGTGTTTACAGGCCACAGGACGACTATGTAACAATGTAAAAAGAAAATTCAATTCAAATTTTCGGATGAAATTATGTAAGAAATATATATGTACATTCTGGTGTAAATAGGAATTGCAGTCGCCCAGATTCCAAGGATTTCCATATTTTCCCGCCACTTTAACAAGCAAATCAAATAGGTGTATGGAAATGCAGAAGCATATAAAATGGAAGCTGTCTACAAATGCAGCTTATAAAAAGTACATATTTACAATCAAAGTCAAATCCTGCAAAAGTGCATTTAAAATTTTATTTCACATAGAAAAAAAAAAAAAATTAAAAGCTTTCAAATGTATCTGGACCACATGAAAGTACTGATCATCTACATACCTATTTAAATTTAGAATTATGTAGCAATCCTTCATTCCGTGCGACCTAGATATATTCGGAAAGGTAATTTTGAATCGGGGCGTTATTGACTTAGTTGAAATCATTGATAGTTTGACATTTTTTGTGTACATATGTACAAATGCACACATAGTATGTATATGAATGTAGGTAGGCTTATTCTTTAATAACTTGAAGAGAAACGGATGACGTTTGTTTGAAGTGAAATATGAAGTAGAAGTTTACTCAAGGGGGAATTATGACTAGATATATAGTAGGTAGGTAGGTAGGTAAAGTGGCGGCCCTTTAGAGCCCAATAAGGCAATTAGAGTGCGTCGTTTTGTAACCACGAAACTCGTTTAAACCTTGTTAGTATGTGGTCGTTGATTTGGTGGTTTAGGATGGCTATATCCAGCCGGTGGAGTTTAAATACAGGATAAGTTCTCCAATCCTTTTTTCAGCTATCTCGGCGAGGTCCATAAAGAAAAGTTTGTCCAAAGAGCGCTGTGTGGTCCTCGCCAGGGCCGGACACCTTCAGAGGAAGTGAAGTAGAGATTCTTTCTCATTAAGGTCTTTGCAGCTTGCAAGCTTGATCGCATGGTCTCCGACTGGCCAATGGCCCGTAATAATGGCCACGATTCTGGCAATATCTAATCTTGATTTGCCAAGTAGCTCTCTTGACTTAGTTTTATTGTAATTGGGCCAGGTCTTTCTTGAGATGACGCAGCTCGACAGGCCATTCCATCTTTGATTTGCAAGCTGGAGGAAGTGTAGATGTACAAAGCCCTTAACAGTGCCCAGCGGAATATCGACTCTTTCTGCAAGTGAACTGTTAAGGGCCGATCCTTTCCTGGCCAGCTCGTCGGCACGCTCATTGCCCTCATAATTGCTATGACCCGGGATCCAGATGAGTGTAATAGTGGAGTGGGTACTCAGTTGATTAATTTCAAGCCGGCATTGCTCTACCAGCTTTGATGATATGGTAACCGCATCAATGCCTTTGATAGCGGCTTGGCTATCTGAGAAGATAGCGATATTTTGGTCGGATGTTAGGAGATTATTGAGCAAGCGGCAGGCCTAGTGAATCGCGAGAAGCTCCGCCTGAAAAACAGTATCAGAGTCCAGAAGACCTGCGCCGACTCCGCAATCCATCTTCGCCCCGTCCGTGTAAATACCAACATCATGGTCATTGATAACATTTCCATTCTTCGATTCTTCTCTGGTAGGGAATTTAGTAAGGAATAATATCCTAAAATTGAGGGTGGGTGTCATGTAATCGGTCGAAGACCCGACCAAATCTCCTGGAATAGTTTCCAGGATCTTACAGTAACCGTACGGCTTTGCGGTCCAGAACCCAGATTCCCTGAGCCGCATCGCACTGCAGGTAGCTATGTATGTCTTTGATGTGAAGGTCAAGGGGCATAAGGTGCAGGGTAAGATATATATCATAGAACAATATTTCAAGACTAAGATAATAGGTGGGTTATACAAAATTAATGACCGAGCTTGAGGCAACACATAAATCCTCAAACACTACTGTTTGTGGGTTTTTTTTTTTTTTTAAATTGGAGTATGTACGTATCTACATACATTATTATTATTAGTGGGGAGCGGTTTGTTCACTCTAGCACTGCGGTGCTTTCCCATGAGTTTAGAGCAGTTTGTCTACTCCAGAGGATGTCAGGAAGCTTATCAGCCTCTCTGGGTGGAGCGTGGTAAGCGCCGTTTGTGGAACGAGTTCACTGCCTAGGGTCCGCTTTCTCGCATGGATAAGGGCGGGAAATTCTGTGACTATGTGAAGAGAGCTTTTATCGCTCTCCATGCACAGTCTGCAGGTAGGGTCCGGTGACAGGCCAATCTTGTGAAGATGCCGTTTTAGTCGGCAGTGGCCACTTAGAATGCCGGTTAGAATTCTCAGGTGGTTCCTGCTCAGGTTTAAATGAAACTCGGATTTCTTTGGCGATCTGTCCTACACCTTCCATCCAAACTGTATTGGATTTGAGCAGGGATTGCTCCCTCATGAAGTTTTTAAAAATGGCTTTGTTTACTCCACAGGCTGGTTCAGGACCAGGTCGCACCAGTGAATCCGCTGTTTCATTGCCAGCATGGCCTTTGTGAGCAGGGATCTAGTGTAGTATGACCAAGTTGTTTTTTCCCAGTTCTAGAAGCAATTTGACTGTCTCTAGGACTAGTTTCGATCTTATCGTGCCTGAATTCAGTGCTTTCAGCGCAGCTTGACTAACAGAGAAGATAAAAATAGTTTTGCCATGTGGATTAGAGAGTAAGTTTAGCCTTGTGCACTGGTTTATGGCAAATATTTCTGCCTGGTAGATCGATGAGTATGTGCCTAGACTGACCGATAGGTTAGTGCTAGACGACTCTCCGAATATTCCAGCCCCAGATCCACTTTCCTTTTTAGAGCCGTCTGTATACCATACTTGGTCAGGCTCTGACGGAGGGGGTTTGCATTTTTTCCGGTCGTCACTAGGGGGGATGTTTACTGAGTAATTTCGTTTGAAGCATCCAACGGCATGCTGAACTCTCTGCTTTGGAGCAGGGAGGAAAGCATGTTAAGGTGACCATCAGGTGGATCAGCTGATGTTGTTTAGATCGAAGGTGGAACAGATCTACATACATACATACATAATTGCCTTGAAAACGATGAGGCTTCTTTTGTTTTTAATGTATCATACAGATTTTGTCTTCTATTTATGCAATCATTATTTTTTTGCCAGTTATGTTTCAAGTCACGTTTGGCTCCGAAACCATTCAATTCCTGTCAGAAGGGTTTGAATGTACGGTTAGAAATATGCGTCTGTGATACAAATCACCCTGTGGATCTGATGGTTCTCATTATTTAGTCCACCGGTGTATAGGATAATTCTTCAATGTCCTCGAGAAAGTGCCGTCCGAGGAACTTATTTCTTAGATGGCAGTTACTAGGGCAGTGGCAAGGAAGTGGGTTGTATTCTCATGGGCCTCCTCATCGCCACACCTCTTACAAAGGTCTTCTTCTGTAATTGGAAGCTTTTTCATACGGTACCGCAGCAGGGCATAACCCTGTCATCACTCCTATAAGGGTGCCTGGGGATCTTCTGTAAATCCTAAATAATATCTCAGATGTTTAGCGAAGATTGGGCGCGTTTCGATATCTAGACATCTAAAATTTCAGATAGACTAGAATATGGAACGCTGAAACTTGACTGGAAAACAAGACAACGTTAAATTGACATTCAGTGCCATGACACGCCTCTTTATAATTGCCCACAAGTTTGTCCTGTTGGACAATATGTTGACAATGGTGAATCCTCTAGATATGGTGTGAGATGATCTTTGTATAAACTAAGGCATATGAATTTCTTTTTACATATAAGGACTAATTGGCCAACGCCATTTGCGCTAAAATATCACCACACCATAACTCGCCCTCCACCCAACTTTTGTTGGCACTTGCTAATATCCTTATTACGTGCGGCTATTCCTTATTGCGCTAAATCAAACGGTTGCGCTCTTTGTAGTCGGCGCACCAGGTTCGTATGGTTCAGAATTTGGAGTACGGTGTTATTGCAATGTCCACAAAAATTTGTTATTTCGTCTTCGCCGGTAGCTTAACCAAGGTCTCTATGGATATCGTCGTTTCTAATATACCACGGCGCATTGACGATTGTTCTGAGCACCTTATTTTGAAAAGTTTGTCAACAATTTCTGTTGCCGGTTTTGGTACAACCCCAATGCTCTATACAGAGCATACAGAGCAGTTATATTTGTATGCTTAATTTGGAATATCTGCCAAGCATCTGAATCTAACATGCGTATATTTGGTTTCGCTGAGAATAATGCGCCAAACTCTTGTCCATTTGCAAATTTTATCCAAAGCTCGTTGAAGCTTTACAGTTCCCAACTCGAATGAATTTTCCGTTGGTAGTATAGCCGTATCGTCCGCGAATGTCGGTACAATGGTACCTTTTTTTGGGGTATGTTTGAGTATAGAGCAAAAACAAGACTGGACCACGAACACTTCCTTGTAGAACTCCGGCAGCTGTTTCCTTGAATTCCGAGAATTCGGCTCCGTGTTTAACACGAAAACGTCTGTTCTCAAGGTAGGACTCTTTAATCTTGTACAACTCTTTCGGATGTACTGGTCTTAGTTTATACTTCAAAGGTTCGTTCCACACCTTGTCGAAGGCTTGAGAAATGTCAAGAAAAGGGGTAGAATATACATTTTTTTCTTCTATGGCCTTCTCAATTAGTGGAATGCTTGATTCTGAACCCGAATTGATAATCAGGAATCAAACTTTTTTTTTTTTTCAATTACCGGTTTTAATCGTTTCAACAGGAGTTTTCAATCTGTATCGGTCTGTACGATTTTTTGACGTTTGGAGGTTTTCCCGGTTTTGAAACCATTATTACTTCGGCGACTTTCCACTGTCTTGGAACCTTTTAGCGAAGCATTTGTAAGCTAAACGATTTCGATTAAAGATTTTAGGTTCGAGGTCCAGGCATATCCAGGAAACATTTATCGCGACATTACCTCTCGCCAGGGATGAGAAACATACAAGAGTATAATTTGTCATGAACGAGCTTCTCAATTCGCCGTTCGGGGTCGGCAATAATTATAGATCCTTTTTATTTGTTGCGAATTATGTAACACGTATAGCATGAATGCTTGCGTGAAGCTTGTCCTTGAACTTCCCCGAGCTGTCGCGTTATTTTTATTTACTTTTAGTTTAATAGGAAGGCCAATACTGATAAGCTATACTGTACAAGCAACACATTTGATTCGCGTTCAAATGTTAAATAAACCACCTCGTTGTTTGAATCCAGTATGTTTGCACGAGTTGCTATGTAGTTGTTAAAGATGCCAGAAAACTTGTCAATTAACCATTTTTCAAAACTAATTCCAGCTTCTGGATGATCGTGTAGGGATGTGCACGGGGTTTTGGATTATTTTCGGTTATGCAAAACCATTTCAAGTCGAAGTGTGATAGACAGTCTTGTAATAACATGTTTCAACGTTTTTTTTCATGCTTATTCATAGATATTTTGCTATAACGCAGCATATCTTCATTTTCAGACTGCATCCTCATTTGAATAAAAAGAAAAAAAAACCGATTAGCATAAAAAGAAACATCTAACAATGTATACATGTTGTTTTAGTCGAATTAGTGTCAATGTCGCCATTATCTAAGCTCGTTTGAATAATATCTAACCACGAATCAAAAATCTCTTGCACAATATTGTATCTCGCAATACAAAACGTAGTTTCGTTCATTCTCCAAAAAAAAAAACTCGAAATTTAAATGCGAGTTTTCCGCTCACAAAAAAAACTCATTTAAAATTTTACTTTCAATCCACACTCTGATGATACCAGAGATAGTAAAGCTAAATGAGATGAGCGAAAGAGAAAGAGAAAAAAAAAAATAACCATTTTTTTTCAATTAACTTGGCTTAGCTGAATTTATTATCTAATTCACCACTCAAATGGCTTACACAGGTGGAAATACCATCACTTTGGTGGATTATCAGATCCGTCGAAAACAAAATTTTCAAATCAATTTTTGGGTGAAAGAGACCCACCACAACGCAGGCAACACAAAAAAGAAGTTTAAAAAAATATTCACGAACAAGTTAGCGGCAGCAAACGTGTCACTAGCTAAAGAAGAAGCAGCTTTAGATACAAAATTTCAGAAAAAAAAAAAAAAAATCCAACAGTGTGCTTTATTCTCGTTCAGAAGTGTGATTGTGGTTAAACCACATTTGGCTAATTTCGTTTTAAGCTTTGTGCGCGTGTTTAGCGCAGTTTTTTCCTCTTTCGTTCGTTTTATTTGCCATTTATTATATTTACTTATATTTGCGGGATTGTATGCGTGAATGGCGGCGCGGCAACGGCAATTCTCGCTCTCCGACTCCGGTTCCGGCGCTCACACGAGTTAGATAGCTTTTTCACCTCCCAAACGAATTTCAATGGAGAACCAATGAAATGTATTTTTTCATTTCAAACTAATATCTATATACGCTACAAACGTGTCGTATCTCCCTTGTAGACGACTATAGTCGACGACGGTTCTAACATTAACATCCTCGTGCGCCGCGTTGTCAAAGCCATCGTTTCTTATCGAGTCGCGAGCTTTCGCTTTTCACTAGAGTGCTCTTCACATTTTTTTTTTTTAAAACAATTAAAGGAAACTATTGTACATAGTATAATAAAAATAAAATTATTTTGTAAGATACACTTACACAGCGCACCAACAACATCCGAGAGATCAAATATGTGTATGTTGCTTATCACAAAAATTTCATAATATTTTCACGGCTGTGTATTCGGGCGGAAAGCAACGCATGTTAAAAGAAAAAAAAAAAAACACCCCATGAAAAGAACTTCAGTTTTTTATTATAGTGACACATAGCTCATTAGCTTGGTTCAACAAGTAGTATCTGCGTATCTACTGCTGTCGTTTGAAGTTTTTTTCATTTCTCGCGGTGTGCTGCTGCGTATCATCTGAGAGTAAACAAGAACGGTTTTTTTTTTTTTTTTGTTTTAATTGAATTTTCACTTTTAAGTACAAGTGTGTGCAATTTTTGTGCAGAGTGTAGAATGTGGGAATAATATCTGCAATATACTGATCTACTTCACCTTGACGCCTCGAGTGGAATGTAACCGCGTTTTGTATAAATTTTTTTTTTTCCTTCCTTCTATCGATCAAAGACATTATGAACAAATGTACTACGCAATACAACACACATACTTAGCGGCAAAAAGAGCAACAGCAAGTGTACCGCTCTCGAACCGGTTCGTCTAGTATCACAAATTTGGCTCTGCTGAAGTTTTTTTTTATCTTATTTTTTTTTTTTTGAATTCAATAAGAAATCAAATCGCACATCAAACAGATTGCTGCTGCTCCTAGTGTTGTGCTACAGCCGTTGAATTTAGTTCAATGTCAAACTTGCTTAGTTTAAATATACATATCGTTATTCGAGCCTACACGAATGGCTGACTACTACTTCACAACTTTGTTTGACCGAAGAAGGAAATCCACATATAGTGAGGCAATCTTTTCAATGCTCTAACCACACTTCAACAGTATCTGCATACCAATTGTTCGTGTGATGTTGTCAATGATGATGATGTTGGTTTTTGGGATCTCTGTGAAGAAATGTAAAGATTGAGGGGGAGGGAATATGAAGAAAACATATTTTAACCTTGAAAAAAAGACGTGCTTTGCCTTTTGTGCTGTAGAAAATAAACACCAACTCTCCGGTGGGTCACTACCACTTGAGCATCAAAAAAGATTTTTTTTGTAGTTTGAATGATTTTGCTTTTTATTTACAATCATGTTTCAGTGCTTTTTATGTGCAAAAGTAGTTCCAAATATTTGAAATTATTTCCAACAACAACACTACCATTGTCATTGAATGAAATGAAAAGTTAATCGAAATCCACTTTCTAATTCAAACTATCAAAATCGCATTAAGATCGTCCTCAATCGCACCTATGTATAACTTTATTATCATTTCCATGGCTTGAACAAATGCAAACTAATTTAAATATTTTATTTTATCTGTCTGTCTCTCATTATAACATAACCATCTTCTGTTGTGCAATAAACACAACTCTAACCAGCATCTGGGTCTTCTCCAGTGTCTCTACATCCCACAAAAATTATCAAAAAAAAAAAAAAAAACAGCAAAATGAAATAAAAATTCGGTGAAGAAAAATCTGTTGCGTGTTGCAAAATTTGAATTTCGTATTCGTAGTGTTTGGTTGTTTAGCGTCCCTCCTCTCCTTCAGAGAGTGACTCTCAGAGACCATAGACCACCAGCAAGCGCACCACATAGGCCATCATCATTTAGATGTCAGTAGGTACCAGTGGTTGACTTTTATATCGTAACGCAGCGGTGTCACACACGATTTCCTCTTGGATCAAATTCGAACTTCAATTCAAAATCAAAATTCAACTGCATTTACTCGTATTCTACTTTATGTTTTGTGAACTTTATCTCGTACTTACTTGCTTAAAACAAACAAAACAAAAATAATCATTTTTTGCAGAAATCAGTAACCAAAACTAAAAAAAAAAAAAAAAACCGTCTTCCTCATCACGCAGGAGCTTTTTCCGATTTTTTTTTTATTCGTATTTTATTTGTTTTGTTGTTTTTATGTTTTGAACATTTCTCAAAATCACTCACAATCTGGTGAGCGAATATATATTTTATATTAATTTTGTGCAGAAACATTCCCACATAGTTTTTTTTTTTTCGTTCGTTCGTTCGTTCGTTTTACATAAATGAAAAAAGATAAATCAATCGAAGTCAGTTTTAACAAGAACAATCGTTTTGAATCCGGTATAAAACAAATGCGCACTGTGATTTGGTCACGTTAATGTACTTAATACGTTAATGTAGATCTAAGAACGCGAAAGGACTTTGCATTTAAATAGTAAAAATAAAACAAATGTTTGATTGCCACGAAACACAAACAAATGACTACAATAATTGCAACTTGCTACTAAAAAAACAACATCAACAACAACAAGGACAAGAACAAGAACAAGAACAAGAACAGCATCATCAGTATCACTTTAACATCGAATTCATTGCAACTGCGGAATATCTCAATCGAAATCGAAATTCATCATCGCCACCACCATTCATCAGAGCCACTGCAGAGAGTGAAAGTAATTGTGAAAAAAGAAGGAATACCACATCATACGAGATCCATGGGGATGACATTGCTAAGTTGGACTACAACTTTGAGTTGATAAGATTGAATGAATTGAATAGAGCTTCGTACCTGCCAACATCTGCGTCATCATCGACAAACCATTGTCATCAAGGAGCATCGTTACAGTTCCGTCGCCACCATCATCATTATAGTGCTGCGAGCAATGCAATAAAGCAATCAACCCAAGAATCTATCAACTCGCCATCATCGCTATCTACTTCTACTAGCTCTTCCAATCGTTCATTGCATTCTGTGAGTTGTGTATCATCACCATCATCCGCACACAACTACCATCAGAAATCATATAATCACAACCACAGTTCCAACACAACCACCCCTAATCCCACCACAAACACCGCTGCTGCTGCTGTTGCTGTCGCAAAATTTGCAAATTTTGAGAAATTCGAAAACAATTTGAATAACTTCAACAGTTTTGATTTAAACCATAGAAGTAAGACTAATAGCAATTCGCCTACTCCAACTTCAGTCACATCATCAATTAATTATAGCTACAACTGCATTAATTATAACCCACCACCACCACCACAACCACCACCACCACCACCACTACCATCATCAATAGTATCGTCGTCGCTACAAAATTTACCATCGCAATCGTCCATTTACAATTTATACGGCAGCCAAATTAATAATAGTTTTAACTTCAATCGTCATAGCACAACGTCATCACCGACAACATTTGCATCATCGCCATCAAAATCGACTGAGCAGGAGGAGGAGGTGGACGAAGAGACAAATCAGCGGGAAAGCAAGATCATTCACGACCACCGCCAATTACTACGAGTACGTGGCATTAGCGAAATCATCGACGATATGAGCGAACAACACTCAGCGATGCAACATCAAATGAGATCACCTTTTGCCTTGGGCTCCGGAGTGGTGGAGTCATCCGGCGGACTACTGTTGAATCAGAGCCATCCAATGGACATGTATACGCAACAGCAACACCTGCAACATCACCATCAACAACAATTCCAACAGCACCATCAATCGCCGCCGTCGCCGTCATCGCCTTCTTCCATAACGCAACAGCAGCAACTAAGACATTCCATGTCGTCGACGCCTTCGCCTATTCCGTCTCCGACTTCGTCATCGATTTCTCAACAGCAGCAAAATCAACTTCAGCAACATCACACTACGCAACAACAGCAACATCATCATCACATAAACCACATGCATCAGCATCAGCAGCAGCAGCAACAACAACAACAACAACAGCAAAACTCCACAACAATGACGCAATCAAGTACGTCACCATTTAAATCCTGTTGGTGTTTTGGTGAGTGTGTCTCTAATTCTAATTTGTTGCTTAAATTTTGTTTTGAAACATTTGCATTTCGTTGTGTTTCATCGAGAGGAGCACAAGTTTAAATAAATTAAAAATTTGTGGGAACGTTTCTATATCAAATTTTTTTTTTCTGATTTTTTTTTTCTGATTTTTTTTGAAATGTTCTTTTCGTTTCCTATTTTTGTATCAAATCGATTTATTTTGTAAGATTTTATTGGGTCACAACAACAGCTTTAGATTGTATTCTCCTTACCCAGTTCCCGGAGCTTAAGATGTCCTTCCTTGTGTTACTTTTTGTAGGACTTGTGTCAATTGAAAAGAACTGTGTGTATGCCCCTCTTTTTTCAAGTAGGAGGTGACCTTTTAACACTATTACCGAGGATTCTGTGCTGGTGTGTGTGCCGTACATTGATATCCTGATAACAAAGGTAGAGAAGTAGGAAAAAAAAAAAGTTAAATACTATGTACGTAAGTACTATGTATCTCAACGGTTAGGATGTTAGTTGGCTATTAGCTGTGACAAAAAGACCTATTGTGAGAGATTAACCGGAAAGGAATTTGGAGCGGTGCTGTGGTCTACCAGGTTAAGTGGGGGTGGGGGGTTTAAATGAAGTAAACAACTTAAAATTTAAATATTTACTTTGTCAATATTCAGGCAGCTACATAATCAGTTCCCTTAACAAAACGACGCGGTTGTTTTTATTAGATAGTCGCTCTTTTTTTTTGCATAATTTTTGTAAACACTTTTTTTTTGAACGATGCATGGAGCTACACACTGCTAAATGCCGAGGTACTTTGAGGTAATGATGTTGAGTTTGAGCGCTCTGGGAAGATTTTCAGAGAAATGCTTTCTGTATTGATCAAGGTAGTTGACGACTTTTAAGCCTTGACGAAGGTGTCTACGAGGAAGGTTTTCAAATTTGAAAGCCTTACAGAGTTTCAGTTTTAGAATATAATCCCCTTTAGGTGGGTTGTAGGGCTGGGGGTGTTGCTAGTCACTCGGTTCTTGCCTTGCCTTCCTGAATCATCCTGAACACAAAAGGGATATTTGTTGGTGCCTTTTTTGACAGTTCGCCAAGTCGTCGGGGGCCGTTATCAGGGTCCTGCTGAGGCTTGAACATCTACTACTAGTGTGTTGTTTGGTTTGAACTTTCTTTGGCTGATCCGTTAGCCCTCGCATTACCAGAAACACATTTATGTACATATGCCCTGCGACCGAACAGAATGTAAGGTCTGCTGAGGATGCTTTGCTAGCTGCACGTCTTATTATTTTATCACGGTGATGATGAGATGGCTTTAGTCATAGACTGGTGAATATAAATGTCTACATACATATCTGTTCGCAGAGTTGCAAATAATTATCGCTTTTATAAGACATAGAGTTAAGATTTCTGCTTAGAACGTTTCCCATTTTCAGCAATATTCCAACTTTTTCAGCCCACGCAAACGGTAGTTGCCATTCTGAGCTGCAAAAAGGCCTTTGTGGCAGCGGTTATATTGTCTTGGTAGTCTTCTTTGACACCGGTTTGGGCTTTGCAATATATGGTTTTGATTGCTTCTTCGTCTCAGAAGTTTAGTGATAAATCCTGATTTAATCGACAGTTGTGAACTTAAGGAAAAATCGGACTCGTTTCGCTTAAATCGCTTCAACAGATTCAAAGTGTGCAATTTTCAAACTATAGAATATAAGCAATACGTTGCTTTGGTAGTCCAATAATTTCTGCCATCTGTTCAACTTTAATTTGACGGTGGTGGTCGCAATTTTTAGTCGTTTTGAACGATCATCAGCAATCAAGTTGTTGCGACCACGTTTCAATTTTAACGGTGGCAGATGATGGCAGAGTTTATGTAAACATCGTCCCAGTCGGCGCAGGCGTTTTTTCGTTTTTTCGTATTTGACAGGCAGATTAAAGTGAAATTTTTGGATGCATTGTCAAATGACAGTCAATAACAACTTATTGTGCATGAGGAGTTTGATAATAATGTAACCAGATATCGGGCGCCTTTCATTTCTCAGATATCTGAAATTTCAGATAAACGGAGCATAATGAATGGACGAGAGCCTGTCACGTGACAGAAAAACAAGACAACTTTTATGAGGTCGGGGACTGGATTCTTAGTCTAAAAATAGATCTGTTCGGGTACTTTCTGCACCAAAATTCGTAGATTGTCAAATTTTGAAGAGTGGGGGTAAAATTCTCTCATAGAGAGGTCAAATTACGAAAAAGTAAACGAACGCGTTGAACAAGAAAAATTGCCCAATTTTAAACGTCAAACTTCCACTGTCAGATTTAAAAAAAAGTATACAGGAAAGAATTTTTTGGTTTACATTTGGAGAGTTTAAAAAAGTGTGGAAAACATTTATTTATTGTTCTAACACTTTTTTTTTTTTGGATTCCCTGGATCTTCGCATGTTCCAGAATTCTCCAATATCTGACAATTTAAATGCCGCACAAAAATCACGAACAGCTGTTTGGCGTATTGGACAGCTTTGACAGTTTTCATAAATCAGCCCAAAGAAATTTCTTGCACCAAAATTCGTAGCATGGGGAAATTTCTTATTCTCTCGAGAGCGCTCTCTTTTACGAAAAACTACAAAATTGTTGGGTACGCGAACAGGATTTGGGTAAAATTCGCTGTTTTAGGGAGTACGCGAACAGACCTAATGTTTGTCCTACTTCTTTGTCAGTTAAAAAGTGGCATTAAACAGCTGTTATTTCAAATTTCAATTTCATTCAATTCCTGTATTTCGCAAATTTCCCAACAAATATGCATGTTTTAGTTACATAAAACATCTTAAGGGTCCCTATTGAGTAATTATTATGCATACAGTTACATTTCATACGCAACTTCGATGGGAAAGCAGAAAGTAAAAATGGATAATTATGTAACCAGATATCGCTGCTGCTATGACATTGGATACTTGCAATGCACAGAGATGTTTCCAGTTTGTTTTTAAAAATCTACTTCTAGCGCTAAAACAACGGTTTCTTTCTGACATTTGCATTGTAGAGATACATATTACGAGGTATTTTTGACAAATCTACCTCTGATAAATCTACTCATAAGTGCCACGAAGTCGATTCCAGATTACTTCCCTGCTCTTAAAGATTTATTTAAGAGTTTATCGTATTTGTTTTGTGTATGTGTCAGTTTACAATCCTTTCGACTGGAAAAGTGGGAATATGGAAAAGTCTGTTTCAAATTGACAGAATTGTCAAATTATGACCTTGCAAATCACAATTTAAAAAAAAAACCATTTAGGAGAATATTCACAAATTCACATGCAAACGTGCTATTTTGACACGTAACTCGCATTGTAAATCACACATGTCCACATAAAGAGAACCCCTCTGACGGAGGAGGACAATCAACGCGAATGCGCGAGAATCAATGCAGAATTCAGATAAAAATTACCCACACACTCCTAGAATAGAATCGTTCAGTTAAATAGTCGTATACGAAAATGACTCTATACAGTTAGTGTGCATTGGGCTCAAAACTAGGGCAACCTGCAATTATTGCATTTCCCTTCAAACTTCCAAAAGGCAGAAGTAGTGACGGCGACAGTGTGCAATACAGAGCGCAGTGCGGTGGAGGATTAAGACTGGAGCAGTCTGAATGGGGGTGGGTATACTATGTACATACATACTATGTACGTATGTACTGCGGTGCGCACTTTTTCGCCCGATTCACCCATCCGCTACTAATACACACGAAGAATGTTATCTAAGCACACTTTAGACGTAAACAATGGCCACTCTCGTATGCCTGTATGGGTTGTGTGTGTTTTGGGGAGGGGAGAAGAATCTCCATACAGCCAACCCATAATTGCATGAGGAAAAAATGAAAAACTAAATTTGTGTCAGGAGAGAAAAAATCGAACGTGTAGCGCGTGCAACAAAAACAAATCAACATTTCTGGACGTTTTTGTTTATTTTTTATTTTTTGTTTTAATTTCTATTTATATAATTAATATTTTTGCACATGATGATATTTTTAAATTGCTCACCTAGTACGAAGGTCCATAGTTTGTTCTGTGTTCCAACTCCAAGTATCCAATTAAAAAATAGAATTAACACTCAACGTATGGTACGTATACGTACTATCATATATTGTTTTTGAAGGACACTCTAATTGTAGAAGACGTTCTATGAGTATGTAGTGCAAAAAAGAAATGAGACGTAAATTCAGTGCCGTCTTTGAAATAAACATGTGTTCTTGTGTTCCATATCGTCGAGGACAGTAGATCGGAAAAGATAGCATTCACTTTTGTAATATGTTTTTTTCTTAATTGCTGTTCAATTTTTTTTTTTAAAATGGCGACAATTGATAAGTGCTATGATCAATTTCTCTTCCATTTGGCCGCCCGCCCACTTATACTTACATAGTTTTCACTCATTACGGGAAACTAGATCAGATATATTCTTTTAAAATAATTTAGATAATGAATTTCAAATAGAAGTCAATTGGCGAAAGAAAAATTTGCAATATTAATGTCAATGTTAAGTGATACTTGAATTTTTATTGGGGTCATGTTTGTGGCATTTTGCACCAGCACTAATGAGAGTAGATATCAGTTGCCGGTTGTTGAAGTTCATACATCAGGGTGATCAAAGAGCATAGACCACGTCGTGATATTAGATAAATACGAGTCAGGCAAGCGATTTGAATTCTAAATGTTCTATCACTTTTACATAAAAATCAGTGAAAGCTATGCTTTTGAGCTATAAAAATTGCTTCTTCTGCATACCTACATATGTATGTGTGTGCATTTAATTTGATAAATCAAAGTTTTCTCTGTCGAGTTGCCAATACAGTTTTGTAAATGGTAGATTGATATGTAGTTATAAATCTTTTCGAACTTCATTAAATCTTTCAAAATCAAATCAATCATTGAATGTTGATCAACCAATTATGTATACCGTTTTGACATTTCTCTAAAGTCAATGGACTTATTGTTATTTATTTTCCATGGAGCTTTCAAAACGTCACACGTCACGAGCTATCAATGTCAATACGGATTTGTCTGGAAGTACACTTGTTTTTGAAAGGTATACTCGATCCATTGCCACTTTCTTTGTCGTATTCCAATGTCAATGTATTCTTGTTCCGCTCGTTCGAGAGGTGGTTAGTCCAGAGAATCGAAGATATTTGGAAGTCATTTTCCAGGTTAAGCATCCATATAGCAATATTATACATATGAACATACTTTTATATTACAAAAGCGAAAGTTTTTCGGGAGGTAGATATTGAGCAGATGAAGTGGAGAGTGAATGTTTGGTGGTCTTTGATTTAATACAGTATTAGTCTTTCTATAATATTTATAAGAACATGGTCCGAGCAGTCATAGAGGGTTACTATGATGTGACGAACTACATCTTAGTTGCCATTTTTTCACCGAAAGCACAGTCAAGGTGTATATTAAGTTTCAATCATCTCGCAGCCCTTCACAACACTGACTGAGGCTTTGGCTGCTACTGACATATTGGTTCAGTGAAATGTTATTAAGCATAGTATCAACAGCCCTTGTTGGTGTCGATCTTAATAACCTTGTTATTCCTATGGTCATACAAAAACCTGAAAAATAGCACTTCTCAGGAGCTTTTCTTTAGTCCACCGAAGCGAGTATGTTTGCCTCATTACACATTATTTCGTTTATTATAGCCTCTATAGTGCTCGAGTGAGGGTGGTTATGAACATATGTATATTAGCTGGTATTCCCACCAAATTGAATACCTGGGTGAGCAAAAATACATTTATGTTACTAACATTTTGAATTTAAGATCTCCATATGACAAAAAAAAAATTAATCGATAACCTTGCTACACCTATTTATACCTTTAAATTATTTACAAATATACTCAACATTCAGGAAGCTCAAAAACGTGTCGTTTCAAGACTATGAATAGTTTAACTGGTATGTTAATATCGAGTTTTTAAAAATTGTTCTATTATGAGAAATTCCCAAACGCAGTAGTATGGGGGTTAATCCTTTTTTAGAAGTTGTTAATAATATAAGAGGAGCATACCAATAATTTGTCACGTCAGTAGCCCGTAGGGATTAGGATTGTGACTTGAGAGTTGATGAGTTAGTGAGTGAATACACTTAACTTTAGGTTAAATCATATTTTGTTAGTATTTCATTGTTTGTAACTATTTTGTAATTTTTTTTTGTCACTGTAGGCGTTTAAAGTAAGCAAGAGAATGTTAATTGTGTAGCCGGGGCTTTTAGGTTGTACGAGCTGCGTAGGTTCAAGCCCCAGCCATATCCAAGGAAATTTTTTTCGTTATCGAGGAGTCGCAATCTGTCGGGAGTATAATCAGTTATGAAAGCTTCTCAATTCGGAGTCGTGCGAAAAATGATACACGCACAACATAAATGGTTGCGAAAGCTAGGCCTAGGCTCATTCTGAGCTGTCGCTCGAGCTATTGTTTTTTCAAGAATGTTTTTTTTTTTGCTTTTTTCCTTTCTTCGAAGTTTTTTTAATCTTCGATATTGTAAACTAATACATATATAAAATTGTTGATGGCTTATGTTTGACCGGGATAAACTCAGTAACTACTAAACCGATTTTTATGCAGTTCTTACCATTATTTAAACAATCTCAAGGAGAAGGTTATAGGCATTTTTTGCATTTAAAATTAATTGTTTTTTTTTTAGCTAAATATGTAAATCCTTACATATTATAAAACGCAATATCTCTCGGTTTGTCTGTCTGTTAGTTCTTTTATAACTCGTGGATCACTGATCCCTTTTACATGCTTTTGGTTTTTCGAGGTCTAATTGGCAGAAAAGGTGCTAGCGAGGCCGGGCGGATCAGCTGGTTTCGTTATAAATTCCTATGAAGACTCCAATGTGCTTTTAGTTTTTTATCGTAATCTCATTCGACGTTAGGCAGGCCTTTTGTGAAACTGGTCTGAAATATATCTAGTGCTTTGTAAAACAAGTAATCTAACAAAATTTACGCACATCTTAGCACATTTCTTATTTTGGCGTTTTCTTCGAAGTTTTTTGGTACTTGAGCAATGTGCCCAATATTGAACTTCACAGTGGGCCTGATCAGGAACTACATAAGAGAATATTGCATTCGTTTCATTTGATTTAGCGAAAATGTCCACATATGACCTTTTTTTTGGAAAAATAAATCGCGCTTTATGTTCGATCTTGCAAGATTATGAATTGGTAGACGTGTTTCTTTTCAAGTACTTCAGCTATAGACATTGGATCATGCACAACTACGACGAGATAGTTCCGTCTCTAGTCACGAATAAACGACGCTTAATTCGTCTCTAGCATTCTTATTGCGAATAGCCCCAATGATATTCGTGCTTATCCAAGCAAACAAAGCATAAGTAACGCCGAGCTTAAGGGTCTATAATTACATAAATTTTTTACATGCCTGGTGTTTTGTGACTGATGTCATAGATCACTCGTCTATTATACGTTTTACCTGACCCTGTCAAAACAGATACTTATTCATATAGTTAAATCTTCCGGCATTTTTTCGTTTACTGACAAATATCAAAACCTTCAAAACTGTTCAACTTTTTACTTCTGTTTACATGGAATCTGTTTAAACACAAAGTAATGCAGATGCAGTAAAGAAAATTTCTATTTAAATATAGACCAGTTGTATTGTGTTTAACCTAAACTGTGTTTAATTTTCTCATTCATTTCTGTATTTGTTTTGATATACACATGTATGTACATATATACATAGTTCTTCAATGTCAGTCTCTTCCACTGACGGTGGTATATATGAATGTAACTGAAGATGTGTTTCGAATGCATATGTGTATTTTGATAAGAGATTTTGCTTGCTAATGGCGATTGTTCGCGCAACAAACGAACTATGGGGACTGTCGAATAATAACAGATAACGTTTTGCCTTCAAATTGAATTGAGGTATTTTAAATGATGTTTATTTGAACAAATGTTAAGAGAGAAAAAAACGAAAACACATATGTACATATAGACTATGTGACTTATGTGTTCAACTGCCAATTTGTAAGGAATATACCATATTTCATTTGTAAACAAGCAGTTGTAAAGATAGTGACATCGGATTTATACAATTTTACTCGTTCTTAAATTGTTCCAATATGTTTTGGAAAAAGCTTATTTTATCCATGGAACTGCTCTTATGTTCAGGTTAATTGGGAAATCGTATAAAATTGACTAATACCTCGTTTAAAATTACAAAATACAACTTTGAACGTATTCTGCAGAAGCTGTGAAGACGAAGAAGAAATAAAGTCCGTAGAAAATCTACTACTGCACTATCTAACTCCCTATTTCAAGTTTGAATTCCCAAAATGTTCTTTAGGTCGATTTTGGTACTTACTTCCTTTCGCTATTCACTAGGCACAGTCTGGCGTGGACTTGGGCCATAACCAAAAAAATCCCTTCATTGGCTATGTCTGTATGTTACAACCGTCCAAGTTGATAGATTGTATTTTCTTTTAGGAAGTCGATGTCGCTTTACAATTCGTTAAAGTCGTTAAATTGTCTCCTTTACACTTTGACCACACGTTAGCTAAAACCACCCAATACCTCTCCTTTTAAAAAGGTCTTACATGTTCTTCCATCTTGGATGTGTCACAACACAGGACTGGGATGATAAAGGTCTTATACAATTTTGGCTTGCTTCTTTTTGGGAGGAATTTATACTCAAATGTTTCCCTACCCTAAGGAAACAGTTATTGGTACCATTCCGGCAGGGATGAGCCAAGGCCTAACTTCTCGCAATCATTCTTGTTGTGGGTGTTACATTTTTCGTACGAATGGAAGGGACCTTTAATTCTTGCTTTTTCATGACAAATAATATTAACGCAGCTTTGTGATTCCTCGACGAGAAAAATTTTCTGTGGGCATGGCTTGGGGCTTGAACCCACTTAGCTCGAGCAACTGTCAAACGTACTAACCACCGCAACGCGGCGTTGCTAATTTTCCATTATTTTTATCTCAATATGTCAATGTCATCAGCATATGCAACATCTTGCCACTGGTTTAGGTTTCTCAACCCTTACGATGTGTTATAGATTATAACGCGCATTCTTGTCTTTTTGACACATTTTTTTTTGGGGTGAAAGACAGCAAGCGTTCTCCGTAGTCAGCTTGCAACGATGTAGAATATGGCGACAATTTAAAGGGCCTGGGCACGTGGTGCTGAAATTCAATCGTCCATTTATAAAGCTTAAAAGGCAGTTTATCGACTCTAGCTGACTTTTTAGACTTCAGTCAGAATACCACTGCGTTTACGTTATTATCGTTGGGTGGGTGAATTTCTTGCCTGTTGCCATCTTATGCGAATGCTATATTCTACTTGAGATCGGTTTTTGGTCGTCATCTTCGTTTTGCAGTTTGGAGAAACAGCTCTTCCAAATACTCAACTTAGCATCGATTGAGAATCTGCTACGATGTTTCTTTATCACTGAAAGTCTTTGCTCGTACTTTGTAGGGTTGGCATATTGGTTTAGTCGTTTTGGTAAAACCTTCGAACATCATCCATAAGCGTACTCTTAGGAAAAAGGCGTAAAAGTATTTCGACCTTTGACAAGTTCTACTACTTTTTAAACAATTTCTTTGCGTTTTTCCTGAAGTAATTTTTTTTTCAATGAAAATGTCAGACGGATGCCCGATAAATGTGGGCATTTTCTGTGATTTTATAATTTGTCGTTAAATTTTTTTTGACAGTTTATTGACGCATGACAACATTTTAAGCATAATACTTCAAGTATTCAATTCATTTGATTGACAACAACGAAAACTAGACTTGATTTTGTTTACGGTGTCTCGCTGTCATGCTGTGTAAATCTTTTGGATTTCTCAAATGTAAAGATATCATCTGTTTGGTCACTCTATGAATAACATTAGTCTGATGGTCTGACATATTTCTTTTTTAAAATCAAACCAATGAGTGGTTCCGAGAGAAAGCGTATCATAAAGAAAATCTATTCCACAGTCAATTGACAGAATGTGACTGTGTTCATCATCTAAAAAAAATAAAAATTTAATTGTAGCGGAACTGACTAGCGTAGGTATGCTAACCTTAGTAATGTCATTTCATATTTCCAGTTCAACGATTGTCGATTTCAAATAACTTTTGGTCGAGACTTGATTACTTTACTAGTTTGAGTATGAAAATTAATCTATTACAATTATAATTTGAGTTTAGAAAATTACAGCTCTTTGGTATTTCAACAACGCTGTATGAATATAATCGAATATCCTAACCTTCGCAACTGTGGAAGGGACCTAAAATTCATAGTTGACTCCAAACGGCGGCCCGTTAAGAGGCAGTGCTGCCAAAATGTTTGAATAATATTTTTGGATCTCGAATCTACGCAGGTCACACAACAGCCCAACGTACTAGACACACTAATAACCGAGTCACGTCGATCACTTCTGTTATGACATTGTTTAGCTATTAAAGGTTGTCTCTTCTATTTAATGGTTTTTGTCTCAAAGAATCGAGGATAAGTCTAGGATAGTTGCAATAACATAGATATACCCATCCATGTTTCGTTCAGGTGCTTGGTTAAGGACATGATTTCTACTTGTACCGAAAGAGCGTTGTCTGATCGTTATGTTTGCCTAATGAGAAGTAAAGTCTAACATGGTCGGGGTCCACAAATTTTGGACATGCTTCTGAACATATTTAAGAAAGGTCGGTTTTTGAAGATTCTAAAGAGAAGTCAAAGGTTTATTTACGCGCAAGGTCATCAGCATTTTATATCAAGAAGCCACTGCTGTTTAGGATCAGGTTAATTTTGTTAGTGTTCTTAGTTATCATCATCATCTTCCAATGGCCCGCTTAGTGTCGCGGGTTTAGGGAGCTTAAGTGGACTCTCCACATTTGCCGATGTTCCGCCATCGACTCTAACTCATGATGGACTTGGTCCAGCCATCTCATCCTAGGCCTACCCATCAATGTCTGCCACCTGTTCTAAGGCGGCATCTACTTCATCCAAGAAAGCTGCATACTCCGACTCCAGATTCGGCGCATATACCTGCACCAGAGCCAGAGTTGACCTTTCAAGCTTAAGCTTTAAGATCGCAACTCTCCCTCCCAATGGTATCCACTCCAGAACTCTGCCTGCCAGCCTGGGACTCATGAGTATCCCCACTCCCGCCTGAGCAGACATTGAAGGTGCTACTCCTGACATGAAGAGTTTCCACCCATCCAAAAGGTCCACAGTTCTAGAAACCCTTTGCTTTGTTGAGGAGATACCAACTATATCTAGTCGATATTTAGTAGCCTCCCCAATAAGCTCAAGGTCTTTTCCTGTGAGCAAAGAAATGTTCCATGTGCCTATCCTAAGTCGATGCCATTGTCTAAAAGCCGAAAGTCCACTAATGCCCCCATCGGAGCATAGTGCATCTCCCCTTTGACCCCCGTAATGGTTTGCGAGACCATTTCCGAGAAGCTCGTAGCCGTTTCGGGTTGAACCCGACCGAGCGGGACAAGCCGACCACCAGACGCTCGCATGGTGTCACCCTCTAGGCGTGGCTCCGAAGGGCGCCTTGGCATAGCAGGCTTAGCAATATCCGAGGCCTGTCTAACTCTTCTTGTCATCATCGGGTATTGCGCTTCGTTAGCCATATCTGGGCAGTACGTGTATCTCAACTATAGCTACTCTACCCGCACTTCCCAGACATGTTGCCCGCCCCCCACCGCGAGAAGGTCAGTTGCACGAGGGGGCTCTTAGTTATCATTCTGATAAATTAAATGTACCTCTCAGGTTGCCGACTCTTGGTTTAAAAAAATAGGCAAGGACATTCCGGTATTGCTTAGACGTTTTCAGTGAGAACCTTTTTTGCTTTTTCAGCTTCAGCTTTAAGTTTAACTTGTTAATATTTTCAAGTTTCTAGCGTTTTGTCGCACTATTAACAGGAATTGGTTCTTTTTTGTTCCATGGGGCGTATTTTTTATAAGTTATTTATTGCTTTATTTAACGATTATTATTATTGATAGTTAAAATGTTTTGCAAAAATTATTTCGTCGCTAGTCTTTGACACAATTACAATTCTGTTAGCTCCCAGAATTTTCACCATTTTTTTGTTTTAAAAATGCTGTAATGCGAGAGAAATTTTTTCCAAATTTAGTGTATCTTGTCTTGTGTCTTATTCCATTAAATTTTGCATACAAATCCAACAAAACGTATGAAAATATCAAATCCCCAAAGTGTATGCACTGCATTTTGCTCTTACTTCCAGGTCTTACATTTTCTTCTCTTTGCTGACTTCCTTGCATCTCATTTACGCATTCTTTTTTGTCAAGAAACGTGAATAAAATATAAACGGAGTTTAAAGTTGTGATAATATCAGTCACACAGTGAATTTGTCATCTGATTTCTAGCAAATGCAAATGCGATTTGGTCCATTTTCTTTTCGCCAGACCAATGGAAGCACTCGATTCACATCATTGTCGGCCTTCACTCAAGATAGTTATGCAATTAATCCATAAGTTACGAATATGTATAGTAATTATCAGTTGCTGGAAAAGTAGGTTCAAAATTGCATACTGCTAAATTTCATAATGACCATGAAAACTGTTTTTCGGTCCAGTGAAGTGTGCTCTAATTATTATCTACTGACCCATTTAACACAAAAAAAAAATATCAAAAGTTAATCATTAAGTACTATTATGCACACAAAACAAACTAATACAAAAAAAAAAAAAATCGATTGAACACACACATTTAAATTTGAATTCAAATTTTTGTTGTTTAATTCCAGGTGAGTCAGATTGTTCTGGAATTGAAGTTGAAATTGAAAATAATAACAATAATTTACATCATGGTAAGCTAAGTCATTGTGTCACCTGTCATCTCTACCGCCAAAAATAAAAAAAAAAAAGATTAAATGCAAGAAAAGCTCCTCAAAAAAAAACAAACATTTTATATAATACTTAAACTTTTCCTTTATTACAGACTTAAAGTCAAAATGTAAAATAAAAACTATGCGCTTTCAGTTCATATAGTAAATGTTTAAAAAAATAAAACAAAAATTACCAATCAAACAAACAAATAACTTACAAAACAGTACCTATTGTGTATATATATTTATTTATATTTTCGGTACACTATACTATTTTTAATTTCTGCAATATTAACACTGCACTTGTTTTCTATCTTTTTGTTTTGTTCAAAAATTTTTGATCAACGTAACATTTACATATATGTATTTGTATGTTAAATATTTAACTGAATGATACTGATGTGTGCTAGATTTCAACTTTTTTTTTTTTTTAATTTTCTGTTAAATTAGTTTTGTGTATCAGTTGAATCTTTTGCAATAGGTTCTTTTTTTCGTTAACCGTATTATGCGTTAATAATGAAATATTTTACAGTATTACATTATAGAGGTTGTTTAATAATGCAAAACGTTTAAAGGAGGTTATTTTTGGAAGTCAGAGTGACCTGACTGTTGAAATGTTCAGTTTGAATAAATTAGTCGGTTAATATCGATAAAATTTGTACAAAAGTGTGCCTTAGCCTGCGTTAATTTTGTCTCTCTGTGGTTATACCGCTGTCAGCCTAATAAAGATACGTTTTGTAAGACAATTCATTGCGTTGATTTTTGAATAATTAATGATGAAGTTTTAATGCAGATACTTACATATTCTGACTGGTGTAATTTTAGAAAACGAATTGCTAGGGGAACGTGTTCACTTAAGTTAGGTGAATTGAATAATCAAAAATTAAGAATTTAAGGGAGCACCTCTGATATTTACCTCTTATATTACTTGCAATGCTCATATCTGGTACATTCAGGTGGAAGAACTTAGGTGCGTGACAATATTGAATTCAAATCATAATCATAAAATGAAAGGGCGATAATAACTTTTTCTTGAATTCACCACATCCTGAGTGGTGACCATGAAATTTTGTTTAAGATTTTCAGATGTTATTTTCAGCTCGTTTAACTTTTTATTTCGTCACTCGTCTGAGTGTGCATATTCGATTATGTACTTCAAAATTGGGAAAAAATAACCAATAAATAACCAATCCTGTTTTAATTTTGAACGTTAAGTTTCCGATTTCAAATTTTTTTTGATTCATAACCAAAAAGTTTACAATATTGCAATATGTTTCAAAAATATGGATTTTATTTAGAATGAGTTTAATTTTCAATAATGTTGAATACAATAATGTTAATGACATGTGTAAGCGGCATTTATGGTAATGAAATCCAAGAAATGCTTAGTGTTTGAATACATAAGTACTGTGATGTGCAACATTGACATAATGTTTGAATAGCTTACGTAAATGGGCGTACTAAATCAATTTTTCGGTTAATTAAACGACTAAGTTACAAATGGCGATAATAGAATGATTTTAAATGCGTTTCAGGCGAGGTGATTTTTTTCAAACGTGGCATAAATATATGTCCATTATGTATCCACATCTTAAATCGTGCAAGAATTGATTTAGTCATGACATCCTTCACGACTTATAAACACGTAAATTAATATTTGTCTTTACTCAATAACATACGGACCGAGTATAGCAAGCAAAGGTACATATCCATACATACACATCTTTAAAAGCAATAATCATTTTCGAAGGGCGAATTGAGAAGCTTTTTTATGACAAATTGTACTCTCCGAGGCTTGTCATTCCTCGACGAGAGATGGTGCCGTGAAAAATGTTCGATGGACACGGCTGGGGCTTGAACCCATGCAGCTTGCTCAGCAGTTCAACGCACTTACCACTAACCACTGCATCCATTGCTTCTAGATGGTCTGTAAATTATTAGAAGTTTGTCGCCGAAGGCCTTTTTTTTAACAGTTTGCAAGGTCTTGTAACCTGTATTTGGTATCGACAGAAATGTTCTGCTCTGAATGCTGAATATTCACTTTAATCCGAGCCGAGCCGAGAACTCAAGTTGTTAATGACTTAACTATGCATTCATTGTGGATAATCATAATGTCGGAATAACATTTTTTTCATGCCGTCGAATACTTCATTATCTGAGCAGAAATAGTGCTTCGAAAAGACTTTTGGCTGCTCACTGAACCATGTTGGGCGAAACTGTCTTCTTTTCTTTAAAAAGTTGTCTAACTGTAACTAGAAAAAAAGTGATTAAATGAATATTTTCGTAATTAGGAATTTCCATTGCCTATTGAGGTACATATTTTCAAAAGTTAAATAATTTTAATCAGTAAAGCTAGAACTCGCTCTATACCTTATGTCCAAGCTGCTATCATTGCATGTCTTTTGTGCAAAAAAAAAAATACCGTGATTCCCCAATAACATTTATAAAAATTAAGTCGTTATTAAACATCTTCTCTAAGTGTTATTTATATCAGTCTACACACCACTGTCATTCGTGTGTATTGTAAAATATTATTTCCCAAAAGGCATTAATCCTGTTTTTCTTTTGTCTCCAAATGAATAATTAGGAACTACTATAACTTTTGTCCTCAAAAGATATAAGCGGGGTGAAATAGTTGAAAAAGAAAAAAACTAAGAAAGCATTCACGCAAGGGTATAATTACTTCACACTTTTGTCGTCGGTATTTACCCTGAAATAGGTCTCATTTAAGTTTCCGCCTTTTGCCAGCTATATACGTGCTGTACATACATAATCACATGTACTTATTGCTAGTTCTGACCCAATTATGAAAAAAAAAGGTCTAACCAATGCGCTACTTTTGTTTTTGTCCGACTTTTCCAATCTTCTATGTTGTAATGTACAACTGCAGATGCGAGATCCTGCAAATAAACGACAAAAAAGAAAAGAAGAAAAACTATTTGAAGCAATATCTGAAATAATCATAAATAAAACGACATGCTATCTCTCCCTCACATGACATTAATCATTTCATTATTAATTACATTATTTTATTTTTTTCTCGGATGTTATTATTTTTAATTTTTCAACATTGATTTCCAAAACAAAGTGAAAACAAAAAACAAATAAAATTCTGATGTGTTGTTGTGTGTGCCAAAAATATTAGCAACCTTAACTAAATCCTCAAAAAACAAACTTATATTCTAATTTTAGGCGATTCCACTTATCACATGAAGATCTTAGTGCCTGCCGTGGCGTCAGGTGCCATCATTGGCAAAGGTGGGGAGACAATCGCCTCCTTGCAGAAGGACTCTGGCGCTAGAGTGAAGATGTCGAAATCACACGATTTTTATCCAGGTGACTATCTCTATAGAATATCATTTGAAACAATTTGGTAATATTGATTTTAAATTAGGTACCGCTGAACGCGTTTGTCTTATAACGGGTTCCGTCGATGGTATAATGAATGTGTTAGACTTCATTATGGATAAAATCCGGGAGAAGCCAGATTTGACAACAAAAATCGTAGACATCGACTCGAAACAAGCACAAGAGCGAGATAAACAAGTGAAAATTTTAGTTCCCAACTCAACGGCCGGTATGATAATCGGCAAGGGTGGTGCCTATATTAAACAGATTAAGGAGGAGAGCGGATCCTATGTACAAATCTCGCAAAAACCCAAAGACATCTCATTACAAGAACGATGCATCACAATAATCGGCGAAAAGGAGAATAATAAAAATGCCTGCAAAATGATTTTATCGAAAATCGTTGAAGATCCACAATCGGGCACGTGCCTAAATGTCTCCTACGCCGATGTTAATGGTCCGGTGGCTAATTTTAATCCAACCGGGTCGCCATATGCCACGAATCAGAATGCAATTAACTCGAGTACGGCGTCATTGAATTCAACGCTTGGTTCGGCAATTGGTGGTGCTGGTAGCGCTGCAGGTTTACTAGTCAACGGAACGGGCATTAATTTATCATTAAATCTGGGTGCACCAAATCCTGCACCTAATCTGGCTGTGGCTACACAACTTTTAGAACACATTAAGGTGAGTTAAGTGAGAACTTTTTCTGTGAGTGTTTTTCTTGTATTATTTTAATGTTTGTATGTTCATTTCATTTTGCCATATAAATATTTTAGGGCAAAGCATTTTGCTGCTAATAATTTCATATAACCTTTCTGGACACAGCTTCGAATACCATTAGCTTTAAACATAACATAATTGTGCAACAGACCATCTAGTCACAATTTTCTTTGAAAACCACACAATGAAACTACATATATCGAAACAACGATAACCTATGCAGGGGCAAATAAGTTCATTACCCTTATATTCGTGGAAAACATATTTTTTGCAAGCTATTTGAATGTTAAAGTTTCTTATATGCAAACCCATAATGAATTAAATTTGAATGACCTCAAAATGTATTGAAACCTGGTGTGTCAAAAAGCTATGCTCGAGGTAATGCGCATGTACATACGTATGTATGTTTGCAGACAGAGCTCTCTTGGTACAATATGTACAGTGGAATCTTTCAAAAGTGGTCAGCTTCGGTACCGACGTCTTTCATCCGCTTAGCAGAGTGTACGCTTATAGGAATAATCCAAATATGTTATTGCTGAAATAACAAAATTTAAGTAGAACATTGTTTTTTATAATACCAAAATGTTTAGCATCAGTTTTGATTTTTTTCTTATTTAAAACCAATCGTTTTGATGATGGAATGGCCTGTCAAGCTGCGTAATTTCAAGAAAGACCTGGCCCAATTACAATAAAACTAGTCAAGAGAGCTACTTGGCAAATCATGACTAGATATTGCCAGAATCGTAGCCATTATTACGGGCCATTGGCCAGTCGGAGATCATGCGGTCAAGCTTGGTATTCCTCACAACAACTTCTGCAGAAGCTACAAAGACCTTAATGAGAAAGAATCTCTACTTCACTTCCTCTACAGGTGTCCGGCCCTGGCGAGGACCAGACAACGCTTTTTGGGCAAACTCTTCTTCATGGACCTCGCCGAGATAGCTGAAAAAAGGATTGGAGAACTATTCCTGTATCTAAACTTCACCGGCTGGATATAGGCATCCTAAACCACCACCAAATCAGCAACCACATACTAATAAGGATTAAACGAGTGACGTGGTAACAAAACGGCGCACTCTAGCGCTAAAGAGTCGCCACTTTACCTACCTAGCTATATGTGCAGTATTCTGCTCTGCCTTAAATGGGCTCCACAACTTTTTTCCAAGTGCGATCAGTACAACAAAAAAAAAAAAATACACGTGATACCAACAACACATATCCAACAGAAAAAAGGCGAAAATCATAACGAACAACTCCGATTTCACAGTCATGCTCAGGAATTGGGCATAGATTATAAAGATTTCTACATAGGCGCAGAGTACAAGGAATCGATCCCGCACTTTCTCTGCACGTACTCTACCTTTTCCAGTGTAAGAAGCGACTTATGAGAATATCTTTTTAACGATCTACATATATGATCTGAATGATGCCAGCATGACCAACGTTATACCCTATTTCCACTGAAACGAAGTGAGCGAAAACTCGGGAAACCTTTATCCAAAATACATACATATATGTATGTAGGTTTTTTTTTTATACATTTTTCAGTTTGCGTAAACTGGAGTTTTTGATAGTTTTCGCCAAAACCTGCTCGAAACCGTCTCGTAATAGTAAAGTTGTCAAACAAATGCACCTTTTGACACATTCAGCAGAGCAACTGAGGAAATTTCAGTAGAGCAAAACAACTGTTTTTTTCCTTTGATGTGTTGAAATTGGGCGCGTTCCATTTCTCAGATATCTGAAATTTCAGATAGACTAGAATATGGAACGCAGTTTCTTGACTGAAAAACAAGACAACAGCTGATTGACATTTATGCAAAAATTGCATTTTTACTTTGTGTGCATAATAATTACTCATTAGGGACCCTTAAGATGTTTCATGTAACATAAATATGCATATTTATTGCCAAATTTGCGAAATACAGCAATTAAATAAATATGTTTTTCAAATAACAACTGTTTATGACACTTTTCAACTGACAGAGAAGTAAGATAAACATTTTTAGACTAACAATCCAGTCGCCGACCTCAAAAAAGTTGTCTTGTTTTTCTGTCACGTGACAGGCTCTCGTCCAATCATTATGCTCCGTTCATCTGAAATTTCAGATATCTGAGAAATGGAACGCGTCCATTTATTTCCATATTTGTACATTCGTACGCCGAAAATATCTGAACCAACTTTTTTTATACAATAATATGAGAAATTTATTAAAGGTTAACAAAGCCAACATTTTTAGTCTACACAATTCACAGAATGCTTTTCGTAGTTTTTGTAAACTTTTTGCCGAAAACTCAGTTTTCGTTTCGGTGGGAATAGGGTACGGGTCTTGCTTTTTAAACAACTCGGAATCTTCTTCCGGTAATAAGAATTTACATATTCTGCTTTAAATGCTATTACAGCTCCGCCGATTTCGATTCTTAATTTAAGTTTCGCACACCATGTTGGTCGAGATCTCTTGTCACTTGTGCGATCTCTTATAAAGGCGCCCATTTGAGTGCGCCATCTTTTTGAAATGCAAGTCTTTATTTGATCTGTAAGCTAATGAAATAAATCTCAAGGATTAGGCAGATGAAGCCCGATAAACCACACGTTGAGTGTCTTTAATTAACTTTGATGACTGATCAATAGATAAAAGATGTCCACGTTGTGGCCCTCGGGGAGCGTTGTTTTTGAAATTCGATAACTACTTCGACTGAAAACAACACACTCATGTGACATGTTTTAAGGTCTTTCAATCTCCACAAATTCATAAGCAGAATATATCAATTCCAAAGCGTTGTCACAGCGTTATAGATACGTCTTTCCTGAGAAAAATTTATATAAAACAGCAAAAGTACAATTAAAGGATTTTTTTTACATACATACTTGTATATGAATATGGGAGTGAGAAACTGTTTCAAATCTCACGCTGATCATTTTCGTTTCCTGTGGCTTGTTTGCCATTGCACTCCGGCCAACACTCCCTGTATTACTTCATATTATTAAAAAAATTACATAGAAAAGTTTCACGTTGATCTTCCTGTACTAGTCGAGAATGGTCGCGTTCGTCGATCTAGGCAAAGCGTGAATATGTCTTCAATCGATTTCTATTGGCTGCGAGTGACAGAAGATGTAGCACTTTTTCTGAGGTCAGGGAGGGGATTCTCAGTCAAATTTGTATATTACTTTCTGCTTTTAAATTAGAGTTGCTCTGTAAATTGTAATTGTATGCAGAATAATGAAACGCATTTTGCTTCATATGTTGCAAGAATTTTTTAGCTTAGAATCCCGTACCCGACCTCAAAAAAAGTGCTGCATCTTCTGTCACTTTCATCCAATAGAAATCAATTGTAGACATATGCAGCACATATGACATAGACCGACGAACGCGACCAATGTTATATGTGATTGCAGTAAAAAGCGCCATTGTGACGAAACTTAAAAACTTGTGTCGAGACCTACTCCAGTTTTAAGAGTTGTAGCAGGTTTCTGTTACCAAAAAAGAACCGCAGTAGTATTTCACCTTGGACTATAAAAATGTCATCATCACAACTAATTCGGTATTATTTATCTCGAAATTAGACAAGATGTGATCTTTCGAGTAGCCTCATAAAGGTGTCTGGGCGGTACGCCAGTATAATTGTATACAAATAATCGGACAGAGATTTCCAATCAAACTAACCTTTGTTCTTACTCTTTTTATTTGGTTTATCGGTATTTATAACTTGCTTGCGGATAAAAGTCAAGTTTTAAGTAAAACCTGATTTTCATACTATTTAAGGAGATGAAACGTTCAATTAGAGTCGTTTTCCTTTCGGTATACGAAATTAAAAGAGAGAGACAATACAATCGAATTTCTTTTACAGTAATTTTTATATAATTGCAACGAATAAATGAAGATATTAATCTTTACAGGCTTGATTTGAAAAAAAAAAAAAAAAAGAACTTTGTCTGCCATCTAATATGCAATATACTTACATTATGTACATGTATACATAGTAGTTATATCTTATAAAATTGCTAATTACATAAGATCGCCCTGATTAGGCTTGCCATCCGTTCTCTTTTCCCCGAACACTGTCCTCTTTTGATCGGTCTCCGGGGATGTCCGGGGTTTTAAAGAAGTTGTAATTTTGTTATAAAACCTACCTAAATCAAGTGGCGAAATTCTCGTGCATAGACAAGGCGTAGATTATGACCGATCTGACAATTGACGGATTTGGCTTGCATGTGTTTGCGGCTGAGGGCAGTGAGTACCACCAATGGATAATCTTATACAGAAAAAATCGGAATACCCCCGTGTAATTTCATGTTTCTAGTGTGTCCGAGGACGCAATGTCCATGATTTCTAGTTTCATTAACCCCGGATCTTCTACGGTAAGAACCAAAGTCAACATACTTGTTCGTCAGTATATTTCTACCTGTTTCCAGCTGCATGCACCAAGTTTGTTGATGCATCTTTCCATTTGCAGGAGATTGCTTCTTCTTCATAGATCATGTGTAAGAAAAAGGTTATTCAACTTCGAGGGAAATAAACTCTAAATTAAATTAAACGAAACCATTAATAGGCGTTTTTTTTTAAGCCTAGCTAGCAAAGTCAAATTTTATACGTAAAACAAGTACAACAACCAGCTGGCTGCAACTCTTGATTTTATCCCCAGTCAAAAGCAACTGGCTAGGAATTTTACGATATCCCATGGCCAGGGGGCGCCGAAAGCGATGTTTTTCATTTATAGCGTTGGTATCACTGCCAAATTGTTCTGTTCTCTTGACATTTGACCGGCGGCTGAGTACGAAGATGGAAGATGTTATGATTTCATACCTCTTTTTGTAAATTATCCATTGAATGAATTCTCTAAATTATGGTTTTCACAACATATCGGTCGCCGTGGGTCAGTGGTTAGTGTGTTGGACTGTTGACCGAGCGGCGTGGGTTCAAGCCCCAGCCAGGAACACCGAACATTTTTTGCGGCACCACCTCTCGTCGGGGAATGACAAGCCTCCGGGAGTATAATCTGTCATGAAAGAGCTTCTCAATTCGCTGTTCGGAGTCGGCAATAAATTGTAGGTCCCTTCATTTCATGCGAACAATACAAACACGCACAACACGAATGGTTGCGAGAAGCTAAGCCTTGGCTCATCCCGAGCTGTCGCGCCAGCTATTATTATTAATACAACAAATTAAAAAAACAATTTGGTTTGATGCCAAATACTATGACAGTTTGACAGCCGATGTCATAGGAACGAAATCACACGTACCAACTTGACGGTATAAAAAATCGACTGGGTTTGGCTGGCTGGAACGACTGGCTAGCTAGGTTTAAAAAAAAAAACGCATAATGTCGCTGTACAGCTTGTATAGTTATTGAGTAAATCTTTTTCTCCCTATTTGTTCTCAAATAGAAAATCTTTTCCTTGAAAATTTCAATTACACTTTTATCAAATTTCGATAAAGTCTGCATTATACATGATGGCGGACTTAGGCGGATCTATAAAGAAATACTACCTATTGCAGATGTCCTTATGGCGCGACTGTTTCAGAATAGGCCCTAAACACACATTTTATTGTACCGTCGATCTATGAAGCATTAATTGTGTCTTTCCAGTTATACTTTTAAACCTTTAGCCTATTGCTATAAACTGAAGTAGAAACGGTTTGTTGGGATCGGCGTGGAAAACATGCTCCATCAGAGTATGATTCTAATGTTGTGAAGTTTCGCATGTTGTTGCGTATATGCGTAAGCTATTATTATTATTTTTAATTTGCCACTTAATACACACATTTAACCTGAAATCGCTTTTAGTGAATCATATTCCTTCCATTCTTTGTGTTGTTTTTTTGCAACCTAATGCTAATTTTACTTCATTAATTGTGTCCAACGTGTAAGGAAGCAGACACGACAAATAATCTTTTCCAAATGCACCGGCTCAATGTGTCTATGTGCTAGTATCTTTGAGTGCTCTTTGTTTTTCATTGCCAACCATCGAAAATATCGTGCCAATCGGGTTATAATCAAAGTCGAAGAGTCGAGTCAATGTATAGTTGAAGACTTGAAAATCAAAAGTTGGATTACCATGAAATTGATAAAATACATATACATAGAATCATCAACATGTGTTTATGGTTTACTGTTCCTGCACCTTATTAACGTTTATAAAATACTCTACGTGGAATCTGATCGTCGTTTGGTTGACATGACTAGACAATGCCTGGGGGAGCCTTGCAGAATGGTCCATATCCCATCCGCTAAGGTACTCAAACTCATATGAGGCTCCTTCTCTGGCTCTTAGTGCTACATCAATGTTATTGTAGCAGCCGCAAAGTTGAGACGAGAACCCTCGAATATTCTATCGCAGTCGCGCATGGCACTTAGACCCAAACAATTGGAGCGGTGTAGGAACTAACAACGCTTAGCTTTGCACATAGACCCTTTTGATTGTTACTACGGCTTGCTTATATGTTGCCTTGAAACAACTAACTCGACCCTTTTGATTTTCAATTCTTCAATTTTAGTTATACCATCATCTTAGCAAAGGTAGTACTAAACGCTTAGTATGTGTGGTATTTTCATAATATATTGTACATCAAGTGGCATCCGAGGAAAATTACTTCATGTGTTTAATAGAATTTTTTTCTTTTGAGTTTTTTATCAGACTTTAGTTCAGTCTTTACCTTTGAATAAAATATGTACACTGTAGTGTAATAAGGAAATATACTAAAGGTAACGTGTAGCTAGGCTCGTCCGTCCAATATAAAGTTAATCTCTGTAGGTTCATAATTTTCATATATAAATTAAAATTAAAATATCATACTAAGATCTTCAAATCATAAACTATCTTTAATCAGACACAATAAATCAAATTTAGAATACTGGACATTATCCCGAAGACCTTTCGATGCTATACGACGCGTACGACAGGTACGACAAGTACGACAGATGTAACCACTGGGCCTATCAGCCTACTGCTGTACGTATGGTCACTTTATAAAAACAAAAAAAATCATTAAGATTCACAAAGTTAAGATAAGAGTCTCCACTTGCCGTTTCAAGATAATTTCTCCTGCGCTTGGATCGTATTTGTAATATTCGCGTCGGGAAGATATGTTTGCAACCCTTTTTTGTGTTCAATGTAAAAATGTAATTTTAACTTTTGTATTTACTTGATAATTTAAAAAAGTTGAGTCGGTTTTACTTTCAGATATAGGGCAGTATACGCGTTAAGCTTAGCTTCATTGTTATGTCTGCTAACAGGGATATTAATTCGCAGTATACATTGCCTCTCCTTGCACATATATATTTTTTTTTTGGGTATTTGATAGATTTCCTCATTACAACTCATTTAAATGAATTTGAGACAACTCTCTTTATAAGATAATTATGCATTAATAAATGATTTTTCTTTTATTAGGTGGCTATGAGAGGGTCTGGTTACTCCGAACAAGCGACTACAGAAGTCTGTGCAGCATTGGGTGTCCTCGCTAAATACGGTGTCCTTGGAATGGGTGTCGGCGTGCCACATACCAATGGCGCACACACAGCCTCTGTCGGATACTTGGGCGTATCCGCGCTGGAGCAATCGGCGGCTGCAGCAACAGCGGCAGCGGCAGCTGGTAATGTTTTCGGTGCTGTTGGGCAAGTTAATATAGAACAGTACACAGCAGCTGCAGCAGCTGCTGCTGCTGCCGCCCGTCCCTCACAATTGGAAGCTGCAGCGGCAGCGGCCGCGCAATTCGACCCATTACGACATTTTGGATCACAGGCAGCTGCGCCAATTTCAATAAATAACAATAGCTTTGGTCTAGCAGCTGCTACTGGTGGTGCTGGTGGACAATCACTTGGTGCGACGCAAGTAGGTGGATTAAGCAAAAGTCCCACACCGGGCGATTTGGGAGCAAAGGATAGCAAAAATGTTGAAATTCCAGAAGTTATTGTTGGCGCTATTTTAGGTGGGCCCCCTTTTTATTACCACTATTAGTTTATTTTCCGATTTACGTAAAAGCAAAACCTCTTTTCCTTATTATTTCCTTAAAACTTGTTTTTTTTTTTTATTAAACATTGTTCGTGTCACAATGGAGAGTACCTACATATGCATACATAGATGTATATGATTTCATTTTTGTTTTAATTTTTGAACGTGATTTTGATTTTGATTAGGGAGAAAATGCTAATAGTTTAGGTTCTTTCTTCTTTAATACAAATTAGGAATACATTTTAAAAAAGAAACAATCACAAACAGAAAACAAATCCCGTGTGTTAATTATTCTGCTCATGTCTATAGTGGCACTACAATATCTAGTCAAAATCTTGCCTTATTTGACCGCATCAAATCATTTTTTATAAATTAGAAGCAACAAAAAAAAAAAAACCTTAAAATCACAATTATAACGTTCAGCCAATATAGAATTAAATATATACGATTCATACATATTTTTCAAAAAAAAAAAAAAAAACAAAAATCAAAAAAAGTATCTGTGATTGAAACACCTCAATAAATACTTATAATAGTATACAACGAAACAATCAAAAGCATTCCTTATCTCATTATATTTATTTTTATTGAATATTTTTGAACGTGCTCTTGTGTTTTGTATCTCTTTGCGCTGACAAATTGCCAAAATAATCATTTTCAAAACAAAAACATTTCTTTTGTAATACATTCCAAATAAAGAAAAGACTTCAATTTTTTTATATCTGGCAACAAATGACGAGTGATTTTTCTAAATTCACTTTGTTTTCCACATTCATGCATAACCAACTAAAGTGTAACTCACAAATTGAGATAGAAGTTCAATTATTTTTTTTTTTCCAATAACTCAACGTTCTTGCATTTATCTACAAGTGTATTATTCCAAGGAATGGTTACACACACATATCGGTTATGATTATGAAACATAGGCATATCGGTCGAAATTCCAAAATCCATTCCATCGCCAACTAAAAATAAGCATTTTCACATTTCAAAAAAAAATAAAATATATACATATTATCACGTATATGATATTTTCGTAGTTTAATTAAGGAAGGTAGTTAAAGAAGTATGTTATATATTTAGGGCTAACACACACTTGTGAAAATTAGAGTAACCATTTTTTTTTGTTTTTAAATCGATATACCTCAGATCAATTGTATATTTTTACAGGTAAATATTAGATTATAATTGAAATATATCCAAAATCAAATAACAAATAGACAGTAGGAGGTGTATGCAACGAATATAATTTTTTTTTCTTAATACGTAATAATAAATTTTTACTTTAAATTAATCAGTAATTAAAAAAAAAAAGAAAATAAAGACAAAGGATATATAAAACAAAAGAGCTAAAATAATATATAAAAAACCAATGAAACCAATGAAAATTGCAGGTCCAAACGGTCGTAGTTTAGTTGAAATTCAACACGTATCTGGCGCTAATGTACAAATATCTAAAAAAGGCATATTCGCTCCTGGCACTAGAAATCGAATTGTTACTATAACTGGTCAACCGAATGCCATCGCAAAGGCACAGTTTTTAATTGAACAGAAAATCAACGAGGAGGAGAACAAGAGGGCGCGCCAAATTCCATTAACCACTGTTGTGAATTAGAGATACAAATCGCGTGTGTATGGCTATTAAAATAATAATAAAAAAGAAATAAAAAAAAAACCACACTCAAACACACTCACACACACGTACACTTTTCTTTATATTTTTTAATTGTTAATTTACTTGAAATGAAAACAACAATTTTTAAGAAAAACGAAAAAAAAAAAAACAAACAAGAAACCTATTAAATTTACCATCTTTACACAGAGAAACATTCAATCGCAGTTAAACAATTTCGAAGAAAATTGCAATGCAAAATGTTTTATCAAATAACAGAAATATATAGAAAAATTCGTCTCTTATTATGCACATAGTAAAATTTTTTAAACACAGGAATATTAATTTATTAAAACCAGAAAAAAATAATTGATTTTGTGGCACAAGAGCAATAAAAGAAAAAATTTAGTCAAATTAAAAAAAAAGAAGTTTTAAAAGCCGTGCCCACAAATTCGATTTAAAAAAATATAACATTTCCAATAAGTTGTCAATTGAAACAATTGTACTTTTCTAGGTTTGTTTGAAAGAAAATTGTTTATGATACAACTACTACTTACTATCTGTACTTTCTTATTCAAAACAAAAATGTGAACGAATATGAGCGTTTTCAGTGATATCCTCAGAAGGATGTTAGTCCATTCTGTGTCTGTTGTATAGAGTAAAGGAAAAAAAAGAGAAAAAAAAAAAACAATAACTAATATGTGATCCAAGGTAAATATTTATTAATTTTCATAATATGTTTACATTTTCTTTTCACCTCGTTGTTTTTTTTTTTTTTTTTTTGGATAATATTTTAGAGTAGGCATATACATTTTATTTAATTTTTAATGCACCTTAAGAGAAAGGTAAACCAATTTATTTTCTTTGTAGTGGTGTGAATCCTTTTTTTGCATTTCTCTAGTTTGTTTCTTGCTGCAACAAATAATTTCTAGTTCAAGTAAACATTTGCAAAGATTTTCTTTTCTCTTTAATACGAAATGGTGACTAACAAAGAAAGAAATGGATGAAAAACTATGAAACAACCCGCATGTGAAGAAAATTCTGTTCTGCAATATGTTGCCTTGACATTAACGATGGATTACTTTGATTTGTATAACAATTGGTTAGTTAGTGGTAATGTGTGCGCGCCCCTTTTGTCTTATTCAACTTGATTCAGAGAGTTAAAAAAAAAAAGAAAATACATGAAAATTTAAGCTCTGTCAACAAATAATAAAAAGAAAAAAAAAAAAAAAATGCTGAAGTACTACAAAAACATCGATTTCGATTTCTACTTCCGATTTATTTTTACATTGGCAATAAATAAAAAAAATATTACATACCGACAACCATATCCGCCGCCAGGGGTATACGAATACGTTTTTTTAGATTTGTTTTCGAAAAAACCGTTGTGCTTTGATGATATTTTCCACTTTTTACAATTAACGCCATCACAATTTGCTTAGCTAATAAAGTTCTATGATTATTATTATTATTTTTTTTTAATATAAACATTTCGATATAAGTTTAATGTTTTTACTTTTGTTATTTGTGCAATTTATTATTTTTATTTTTTTTGTTTAATTTAAATTTTACTTATTTTCTTTTGTTGTGTGTAATAAAGCAAAGAAAGACATTACAAAGTTATTTTTATAATAAATATACTATTACAAAAAAGACCAGGTTTAGCCTTATTCACTTCATATTGCTAGAAGTTTAGCTATCATTAGAGAAAGATTATTCATTTTTACCTTTATTACATTCGAGATGTAAAAAAAGAAAAAAAAAAAAATAAACAAACATTGTAAATTACACAACTTTATTTTTTTGTTTAATTATTATTATATTTTTTTTTTATCATACACCATAGTTTTGTTGTTTTTATTGATTTTTAAAAGAGTTTATATATTATATATTTTATGTATAAAGAAGAATAGAGAAAATAAATTTTTATGTTTACAACGTTACTAGTGCTTGTTTTTGTTTTTACGTTTTGTGAAAATTCCACGCTCGTTTTTGAGTTATTTGTGTCGGTCGTTTCATAAAAACAGTGCCCATGGAAATTTTTATAAAATAAAAGATGTTCACATCAAACCATTTCGCTCCTAAAACCACATGTTATCATTCGACTTCACTGAAAACGCTCATCATCAGATTAAAAAAAAATCATTATTCTATTTTATTTTTTAAAGTTTTTTTTTTTTTTTTAATTTTATCTTTAACTAAATATACATAACATTGTTATGAAAGTTCTTAGATATATGTAATATAGAACGTTGTTGAATTTTTTATCTTTTTTGTTAAAGATCAAATTAAGTATATATATATACATACATATATACATAAACAGTTCTAGATATAAAATATAGGACATTGTTAAAGTTTTTTTCTGTTTGTTAAAGGTACATAAATGAATATATGTATATGTATATATAAATACACTTATATGTATATATATATATTGTGCAATATGTTATAAATAATTTCCAGAAATAATAATCCTTGTGTGTCGGACAATATATAAAATTTTTGTTCAATTTTAATTTATAATGTATAAAATAATAATTACCTAGGTGCATACATTGCTGAAAATCTACATCACATTGTTAACATACAATCACATGTATCAACACATAAAATTAAATTGTTTTTTTTATTTATACGATGGCAAATACCTATAACAAGAAAACTAGAAACAGACTCACTTGGGTGGAATGCGATGCATAAACAAATTTACACTTTAAAAACAATCAGTTGAATATATGTATGTTTTCGATTTTAGTCGTTTTACTTTCGTTTAGGTGAAAGAAGTTTATGGATAGTATGAAAATCGTTAAGTGCCTAGAAATACATTTAAGTAAAGGATGACGCAAGACCGGTTTTAGTTTGTTTAAAATGAGATCATAAGCAAGATATTTATGGTACACAGAATAAAGAAAGATTTTTCAAATGACACTCTTGAAATGTCTGTTTACGAGTCGACTGTGTAAAGAAGCTGTGTTGTATATGAATTTGGAAGGTGAGCCTTTGGTGACTTTCGTTAAAATTTCATCCCTTCCATTGTTTTCCTTAAGTTCATCTAAGACAATTTGGTTAGTGGTTTTCAAACTCCTAAACAAGTACAAGCTAAGACAGTCAGTCCAATTGAGGTACTTTTTTTCATACAAATGGGAACAATTATGTATGTAAATGTATTCAATTGGGTTAACAAGTTTTTCGAATAAAACTACCGGTTCCTGTTGTGTCGAAAGTGGAAAAACTTGTTTTTTTCAAAAGCTGTCACCAGTAAGGCTTAGAGTTAAGGTTTTTCAAGTCAAGTAGATGAGGTAGATAGATGTGAAATTTGGATCTTCTATGAGATGCTTCTTTTAAAATAATCGTTTACTTTGTAGGAAGCGATGAATTCGATTATTGTGTTTAAAAACATACTGCATACTATTTGATTTCAGTAATTGATGTCCATTGAGTATTAATTTGTATAGGTTTTGGTATGTTCGTTTCATTAACTTTACAATGTCACGGATTTATACTATATGTTTTTGTTATTGTAGGGTTAATCTCTAGTCTATGTTATATTGCCTCATAGGAAATCAAAATCTTGTTCTTTAGCATATTATTGATTTCGAAAGGCTGAAAAATTTGTCTTTAACACTCGGCTGTACTAGGATGGATCTGTTCCCTTTTCTTATGGTTACGACGACGCTAAATATATTTGATGAAATACCGCATTATGGTTCTGTCTTCTTTTTCCAGTCAATTTTAACTAACAGTCTATCAAGGACATACACTTATAGCCAGATCATGTCATGTCGTCTTTGTAGTAGGCCTGGAGTTGTAAGTTTTTCCGTTTTCTATTTTTACAAGCAAAGTAAAGGTCGTTGGAGGGTAATAGGATATAGTGATCGCCGGTTATAACGACCGCATTTGCTCGGTCCCTTCACCGTCGTTATAAGCGACTTCCACTTTATGTAAATAAAGAATTCCCAGAATTCGTACAGGGGCTTATATCATGCCAGAAGGATAGGCCTCTTTTCAAATGACTTTTGCAGGAGCTGTAGAGACGAGCAGGAGGAGGAAACGATCCTCCATTTTCTCTGTACTTGTCCTGCCCTATCCCAGGAAGCTCCATCTCGGAGCCTATCATTTCGACAACTTGGGTGAAATATCACATACTGACTTCAAAAGTCTCCTCAGTTTCATCAAGAGCTCCAAATACTTCCACTTCATTGCAACCATTTGGAGCTCTTGATGAAGCTGAGGAGACTTTTGACGTCGGTATGTGCTTCGCACAGACAGCCACCCCATCTACATACCTACCTATATCACAAAACAACAATTTAATAAACTAACCAACGTTTGTTAAAAATTAGAGAGTCAACGAGTAAAGTTAATTCTTATACCACAAAATTTACATTTCTTCTATTTGTTAAAAAGAGTTCCGACAATTCTTACCTTCCATGGTTACTCTGTCGTTCCGAGGTACAGTAACTTTAGTTATACTGTAAAAATCACTTGTTGTATAATACTTGCTTTTTTGTGGTATGGGGCCTGGCAAGCATAGGGTCTTATAAAACGACGTGGTTTTGAAACGCTCTACACGAGTTCACAGACGCAACTGGTTCATTGTATTAAAAGAAAACAGGACCCAGTTTTTACCAATTTTACTGGAATTTCCTTGACTTTCGGAAAAGGCTGAGGAGGCCCTTCAAGGATGAGAAGTTTACAGTATCAGGGGCTACAATGTAAATATGTAGTATATTATGCTTTGATTGCACCCTCGACTCGCAGAATTGAATTGTTTATAACGCCCAAATCGTCGTAAAAGTATATTTCGGAAGAATAAAAGATCTAATCACATATGTAGCCATGCTATTGACTTATTAGACAAGCGTTGGGCTCATAAAAGACCGAATAGATCTGCCATTTGAAGTAGCTTCTTCTATGTATTAACTGAGTAATCTAAATGCATTAAAGCTGCCGAAATAATTCTTAATTGATGGTAAATAATCGGCCCTATTCCGTAAGGCGTGTATCATAAACGACAATTGTAACTCAAACGGCTCCTTCTTCGATTAATTAACGTTTCTCACTTAAAGTTTTGTCGTAGGTGAATGGATTCGCACGACAAATAGCGTTTAACGGCGTTTATTTTGTCGTAAACGTCTTACAGAATAAGGGTGAATATTGTTTTCCATTTTTGCGATAGTTTTTACAACAAGTGTTTCTTAAGTTGGAAATTTTTTATAGTTAGGATATTGTGAGTCAGCAGACATTTGACTTATGCTCTGTGTGAAACCAAGTTAATCCAATAAATAATTTTAACGGACATCGGACCTAATTAATACGAAATTGTGACATAACTACTTCTGCAATAACATTGAAAACAATAAAGAAAAAAATAAAAATTAAGAAACAACATCCTGATGTTTATATTTAATTTCATTACTCCCAAGGAGCATTCTCATTTATTTGGTCAGCTTCTCTTTTTCTTTTTTTACTCCTATGCGTTTCAAGTTTAAACAAATTGTCATAAAACATTCATTCATACACTATTTCATAACTCTTTTATCACAACAATTAATTCAAAGTACTGGATCTGTGATATGTAACTAAAAAAATATAAACGTATTTAGGCAAATCAAGATGGCTACACTTTCAAAGAAAAATAATTAAAAAAAAAAAACTACGTAATTTGCCGGTCACACAAGGACCACTTTCTCGTTCACGAATTAAGATAAAAACGAAAATACTTTTTTTTTCGTGTTAACTTGTGTAAACAACAAGGAATTTATGTTTTTCTTTTTAATTTAATGTTGTATAATTAAAATGAAAGTCTATTAAATATTTTATAGATAAAGTTAAACAAATACATGAAATATATATGCATCTGTGTATTAAATTAACATACGCATATATATATACATACATATTTATCTAATAAACTAAAATGTTGTTAGCAATAGAAATTATATTTAAAAAAAAAAAGTCAGTTACAGTTAGTATGTATAAAAAAAATTGTTAATTAACTATCAAATATAATAAATTAATTTTTCTTTTTAAATATAGATCAATAGAAAAAAAAATAACAAATTGTTTTAATTAGACTAAAATAAATGTAAAAAAAAAACAACTAATAGATAAATAAAACAATTATTTTTCTTTCTTTTTCAAATAAAATTATACAATTTTTAAAACAAGAATTTTCAGTTTTTTTCTTTTTTTATTTTTTCAAATTATTAAACCAATTTAAGAAAAATAGAAATCAAATGCTCTAGCTGCATGACATTTTTTCTAGTACCTTAAACAATCAATCAAGAGATCCTATCTAAGCAAATGTATTTACATTTCAGTACAATAAGCAACCTTAACTGAATTTTGTCTTGTATGTATTTAATAACTTACGCGAAATATTTTCATGGAAATAGAAATTTTCATTCCTAGATAGAGTGAGTCAGGCATACTCATAACACCAAAAAATCCCAATACAAAAACCTCTGTTTCTTAATAGCAATATTAAAAATTTTATCGATATATTTTTCAAAAAAAAAATAAACAAAAAAGCGAAACAAAACAAGAAAACAATTAACATATAGATGCATTAAATAATAGTTTTGAATCATACACGGTATGATTTTCTTACGTAGAGTAAAGTGTTATTCAAAGATTTTCACAATTTTCTCCAATGGACATCGATTTCTCTCAAGAGTTTTTTAAAACATTTATACAGTTTCTTTTATAATTAAAAAGAAACAAAAACGTAAAACAAAAAATCTTTGTTAAATCTAATCAATAAAAAAAAAAAATTAAAAAATCATTAAAGTACCTAACTACAATTTCCATTGGTGCAAGTAATAAAGCATACATCTATGTATTTATAATCCCGTAGATACATTTAATATAACATAAACAGTTGAAGGCATCAAGTAAATTGGGTCAAAAGTCGTAACAGAAAAAAAGTATGCAGTCTAAGAGAAATAAATTTCAATTACAATTAAAAAGGAAAACAATAAAGTTAAATCATAATTCAAATAAAATATATATACATATATACATTAAAAAAAAAACGGTTAAAGTATACATAAGTCTTCTATACATGATTCAAATGTTTAGAAAAATTGTTTAAAAAAAAAAATGAAAAATTAGACATAAATGTATTTACAATGAAATATTAAAAAAAAAAAAGGATTATATTGCATATATATCTATATATATACATACATGTAGAATTACAAAACGAACGGAAATAACAAAAACAGAAATACATTTATTAGACGAATATTGCTGTGCAATAAATAACAAATGACACAAATGGAAAACATTTTCATTCTTATTAATTTAGAATTAAATTACTTAAACAAACGGTAGATAGAGAAATTGCATGCGAAGCGGCGTGCCTTTCACCTTTCAAAGGCGGAAGTGTGTTACGTAGATATTTAAAATATAAACATATTTACATATAAACAATAAATAAAAAAGAACATATATATACATACATATATATATATATATATTAAAACAAAAATCTATAAAGGTGATCAGGGCGTAACATTCATGAAAAGCATTAACTAATCCCTCTTTACAGTGCGCTGCCTGATCATTTTCTCGGCATACTTTCTGCCATATTTACTTCATTTCATGGAGAATTCATAAAGAACAATTTAAAACAAAACAAAAAACAAATTATTATAACAATATTACTAACTTAAAAAAAATAACAAAAAAAAAGTGCATGCAACATTATATCGTCATTACATAAGTACCTTTAGAGAAGTTTGCGTCACGCATTCAAAAATTTAAAACAAAACTTAATTACTAAATTCAAATCCACTACATAAAAAATAAATAAAAAAAAAAAACCTTAGATTTGACAAAAAAGGAGTTCCTCTCAAAGATTAAAAATCGAAATCTCCTTTTCTTGCATTCTTTCCAACTATTTACGGAGATAGTGTTTTTAAATTTGCCTAATAGTCTTTAATGAAAAACCTAAAATGAACAATAGACAAATATTTTCCCCGGAATAAAATGTTGTCTTAACCTTAAAGGAACAAACGAATGTGGAACAAGACAAACTTTGCTCAAATGTACATGTTTTCCAGTCTCATATTTTATTATTATTTATCATTATAATTTCCTTCTTTCTTCATAATTCCCCTCTTTTTCCTTATTATTAACACAGTGAAAAGAATTACTCACGTTTTTTAAAGAAAAAAAAAAAAAAAAAAAAAACAAAAAACTACATCTTCATGTGAAATTTAAATTTAAAAACAACAAAAATACCTATTCTCACATCACTCAGACTCATAATTGAACTAAAATAACCAAAAAAAAGAAAAAAGAAAAAAACAACAAAAATCTATTATGATTCGACTGTGATAATAATAAAAAAAAAAACAAAGAAGAAATAAATTTAATTAAAAAAAAAAAAAAAAAACAATATTATATATATATATATACATATACATGCATATATATACAAGTTTAAATTTGAATAGTATTACGAAAAAAAAAGAAAAACAAATGATAATAAATTAAATAAGAGCAGAAATAAGTTAAAAATAAATCATTATGCCGTCTTGACGATCAGTTTCGAGATGAACGAAATATGCGCATTTTTTTTTTTTAAATAAACTTGTTATTCGAAATGTGCTCTTAGGCTTAAACCTCGAAAGTTTTCTTTTCTTAAAGATTCGCAGTAAATAAAAAAAAAAAAATATATACATTCATATATACTAAACGTAAAATATAAAATGAAATCTGTAAACATCAACGAGTGCAAGGAAACGTAAAACAAATCCATTTTAAACATTAAATTGTATTTGTTTTTTTTTTTGATTTTGCAATATCTATATGAGTAAATAAATGCAACAGTTTTAATTGCTTGATTCTTATCGACAAAACGTATAAGTTTTTTTTTTTTCTTTGTAAAAGTTTAAAATAATTACTAATTGCTTTCAGTCAAATTCTTATGGCTAAGCATACAAATAATTTAACTAAAAGTATTCTTTAAAACATGGAGATGTTACGTTTCAATTTTTATTTAGTGCTGGAAATAAAGTTAAGAAAACGAGAGAAAGTAAAAAGAAAAAATAAATAAAAGTAAATAAATTAAAAGAATAGAGAAAATATATTTGTTAAAAATCGTACATATTTTACCGTAATAATAAATAAAAGTATATGAGGAAACTGATTTAGAGTTTGATTTACTTAATTCAACCAGTGGATCGGTAATCTTCTCTTCCCGAGGAGGATCTCTGCCTGAGACACAGCAGCTTTATAACCTCTTTAATCCCGGGCACGACTACCACCCCATCTTGATACAGGTCTCAAAGTTCGCGGTTGTAGCTCCTCTTAAGAGAATATAAGAACAAATTGGATTTTTCTCTCGAAAGTGTTCTATATGAGCTCTGCTATCTTGTTTATCGTCCGGCTCTCCGCACTGGTGATCCTGCTGATCTGGCAGGTTCATTGATTTATAGAGCATGCATTTCTTCTTCCTAGTAAGGAGTGTTGGACCCATTTACTTCCCCATATCAGTAGTGGTTTTCTAAAGTAAGTATTCGTCTTTTCCACTAGAGTGCTATTCGTAGAGTTGATGTTTACTCTGAGATAGGTAAACTTTTTATTAACTATCTTGATTCACGAAAACTCCTAAATGACCGGCAGGACGATTTTCGCACTAACAAGTCCACTGGTGATTTGATGGCATATCTCACCGAGAAGTGGAACCAATCTATCCATCACTTTGATGAAAGTAAGATTGTTGCGCTTAATATTTCAAAAGCATTTGACAGAGTTTGGCATCAAGCTCTTTTGTCGAACTACCTTTCGGACCGTTCAATCCAAGTCGTCTTGGACGGTTTCAAGTCTGCAATCCACCATATAAATGCTGGTGTTCCCCAAGGCTCTGTTTTGTCTCCGACTCTTTTTTTTTTATAAATTATCTCTTGTATGCAACTTCTAATGCAATCCATTCCTTCGCTGATGACAGTACCCCCAGCTTCTCATATTCGTTCCCTAAATCTCGTCCCTGCTCTTCGGACGTAGAAGAGGAACGGCAACTTATGCTAAGCTCATTAATCCGACCTTGACAGCATAATGAAATGGGGCTTAACCAATAGAGTGGAATTTAACGCATCAAAAACCCAATGCTGTCTTTTGTCACTTAAGCAAAACTCTAACTTCCAACCATTGTCCATGAATGTATTCTCGGTATGTGTGTCAACGACAACCTGCGTTGGAATGACCATATATTCGAAGTTGCCAAAAATGCCGCGAAATGTCTAGGTTTCCTTAAACGGTGCAATAAATACTTTACCCCTTCTGATCTGGCCTCAATTTATAAGGCGTTCATTCGCCCAAAGCTCGAGTATAACGCCCATATCTGGTCTGGTGCACCCAAAACCGTCTTGCACATTCTGGATAGAATCCAAAATCGCGCGTTGAAACTTATTGGTAACAGGGACATTGCTAAGTCAATAGACTCGCTTGAACACCGACGAAATGTCTCCTGTCTCTCACTGTTTTATCGTTTTTTCCATAAACAGTGCTCTAGCGAAATAGCCAGTTGCATTCCGCCCCTTCAATTCTTCACCCGCAATTCGCGTCACGCTTCGAATGCTCATCAGTTTACCCTTAAGCCTAATTTCGGGCGTACAGTCAAATATAGAGATTCTTTCATAAGCCGTATAACGCGAATGTGGAACAATCTGCATAGCTCTGTGTTTCTCCGTCACTGCAACCCGCAGGCATTTAAGACCAACGTGCATCGGTATCGCCTACGTCTCTTCTCTAATTTCCCTAATGCCCGTGCTCTCATTTAAGGATAGTCATCACCCCTTTAGCGTGCGTTAATTATATAAAAAAAATAGAAGATATTGTTGTCAACAGTGACAGTTGTTATTCTGTCATATTTCGCAAGATTTGGGTTTGAGAGGTCAAGCAACGTAAACATACATTGCTCGGTCTACGTCGAGAGGTCAAGCAACATAAACATATGTACATTGCTCGGACTACGTCGTGGACCTGATGGATTACATACATATGTATGTTCATGGTCATGGCAAGAACGAAGTCTTATAATTAAAGCCTCTGAGGTCCCGCTTCCTAGGGCCTGAATTACACCTACGCGTCATCGTATACGGTTTCTGGCTATATGTCTCAGCTCTTGGGTAAGTGAATTCCATTGCATAGCATGATTATCTATGGAGTTGTCGTCATTTAGAAAGTTTTTTTGAGGTAGGAAAATAAGTTAATAGAGGAAATAGCAATAAAAGATATTCGTAAAGACTTTGTTAAATTTTATTTTCTTAAATGCTTATATATATGTATTAATGGTATTAAATCCAATCACAATATCTTTTCTTTTTTTACGTTTTCTCACCGTACTGATATAACAAAGTTTTTTTTTTCCCCTTGGAACACTCCAATAAGGATTTTATATCAACGGTCTATCTTAATGCCGGCTATATCTAAATTTTCCATTGTCTTGTTTTTCACATGAGATACATATCAACTACTTTGCTTTCTTTTATAAAATAATCAATATTAAAGATAAATCCATCGATATTCTTACAAAACTGATTATTTATTTCACACTGGAGTGTGTTGTACCACGTCTTTCATTAAGCAAGCTATTGACAAACAAATCTTTGTTGCACTAACCGAATTGCTCGATAAGTCTTATTAAAATATTCATTTTATTATTATTTAAAAAAAAAAAATGTAATTTGTTTTTTTCTTTTTATTACTTATTAAGAGTTAATGACTGAGTTGCTTGTTTCTAAACAGGTAAATTGGTTTCTTAAACATTTTGTATGTGTTTGTTAATTTGTAGAATATCCCTGAATTGCGTTTATATGTACTTACTTAATTAGTTTTTTTTTCTTATTAAATTTGTTTATATAAATTTGTGACCACAGATACAATTTTTTTAATTCTTAAAGAATTTTCTTAAATATTTTTTTTCGAAATTTGGAATTTCTATAAGAAGGTAAAGAAATGTTACTAAGCATGATATTTAAAAAAATAAAATTAAAAACATTTAACTTCAGTACAATTTGATTGCCGAAGGAGAAGAGTTAAGATGTGTTTTGAAGAGCAGTAATTTGTTGCACTAAGTGCGCTTATTTATTTGGCAGTTCTGGTGGGCAATCGGGCTGATTGGAGGGATGGGCGGCCCTAAATGCCGGATTGCTCTCCAGTTCACGGTCGATGCGCAAAATTATTGGATACGGACGAAGATCAACATGGAATCTATGAAGAGAGAAAATTGTGAATAATTATGTGGCATGTATATGTATTGAGAAATGTATACCTCCTGGCATTGAACACTTGAGGGACTAGGCAGCAATCGGCCATAGAGATTTCATCTCCAACACAGTATTTCCCGGCTGAGGTAGATAGGACCTTCTCGACCGCACGGAATCCTCTTGTGATCCAGTGCTGAGCCCATTCTTTCTTTTTCTCTTCGCCGACATGTATGAGAACGATCAGATTTTGCAATGGCTGAATACCAGATGCAATAATCTCACATATTTCACGAACTTTAGCCCTTTTGTGGACATCCTGTGGCAGTAATGGTCGCTGTGGCCTCGTTTCTTCGAGATAATGCATGACAGCAAGCGACTCGATCAAAGTGTGACCATCTATCAATACATTTCTATCAATGCGGGTTCATTTAGTGAAATTGTTTTGGGTCTTACCGATCTGCAGTGCAGGAACTTGCTCCATGGGGTTGACTTCACGGTACTCATTGCAGTGCTGTTCACCACCGGACTTGATGAGACTGATAGGCTTTATGTCGTAAGGTATTTCCTTCAGATTGAGTGCGATACGAACCCGCCACGAACAGGAACTCCGCCAGTACGAGTACAGTATCGGCTTATTGGATGAAAGGGAAGACATTCTTTTAATCTTAGGTGCGTGAACTAACTTATAAAGAGTTAATCTCGAGAATGTGCGAGGTATATTGAGGATAGTTATAGAACTCATTCTGATTTTATTTTACAATATGCTTGTATATGAATTAGAATCTTGTTTATTTCAATCGCCTTAATCTACATAAGCAGTTTCTTTTTTTATTATCACTAATGTAGTCACTAAACCCGGTCAACAGGTTTTCTCCTTCCTAGGAATATGTAATAAGTTGGTGGCAACGCGCACTTGTTTGTTTATAGAAAATGTTCTGGGGCTAAGTCAACAAGAATTTCGATAGAAATCATGGGACAGTCGATCTGTTTTGACAGAAAGGAGCTTTGCGGGAAAAGCTTTTGATTTATCTTTCTGAAGCTTTACTTTCCACTTCATTAAAGGGTATGCAACTTATTTCAGCGAGTTTGCGTTTTATAAAAAAAAAAACAATGTAATGATGAACATAATTCAGAGATTGATGATAATATAACAGATAAAAAAAAAATGCTGGTAGACAGCAACCCATCTTTTGTCGTCTGGTAAATACCATCACCATCATCAAAGTAGTCGACATTACCTATGTAGATGCTATTTCTTGCGATAAAACATTCTAAGCATCGAACAACTCAAATCAAACTTGTTTGTTTTGGAAACCAAGAACTTGACTTTTACAAGTTTAGAGACCTTGTGTTAAACAAATTAAAAGGAAGGCACACGTATTAGGAGCTTACTTATGTATCTTTGATGCATCGGTTCAAGGGCGGTTTACTAGATCGAACATGGCTTCTCAAATTTTAGAAGTAAGGTATTTATGGAACCTTATATGTTTGCCTTTGTTATTTTTTTTAGCTTTGTCGCGCTCTAAATAATGACTAACTGACCAGATTGTTTCAACGTTTATTTGACAAGGCCAATTGTATACAGAACCATCATATCAAAGGCAAGATAATTTCCTACCACAACAGCTGAATAAAAAGTTTTTTCAACATAGATCAGTTCATGCTGTGATTAGTTTTGTTTTTTGCAATAACCTTGATGTCCACGTCTTCGATCACTTGAGAGACTTAGAATTGAGTCAGAACTTTTGGATTATGAAGAAACTGGAGGTACTGACTCGTCTTAGATGCAAAAACAAACTCAATCACGTCCACCTTGTCTGGCTGCCGTGTCACGAGGAATGAGAAAGCTGACGAACTGCCACGAGAAGTTGCGCACGCGATAGTGAAAAGCTGAAAACACAGTGGATGCTATCAAAATAGCAACCAATGAGAAGATGCAAAGGGATTTCGAAGATCACTGGGCAAATCTCTCGATGCTTGAAGTGGCTAGATCCCTCGTAAAGAAACCAAGCCACCTGTTCACTAGAAGGTTCTAGCACATTGCGTCATCGCGTTTTGTAAAGACGTGCATGTTATTGCATAATTGTTTTTGACCATCAGTGCAGTGGCAGGAGAATTCGCTGTCTCCCCTGGAAGACACTGGTAGAGAGCGTACACCAACTCATTTCTAAGATTTGGTCAGATGAGTGTATGCCAGATGAATGGAATCTCAGAATCGTTTGCCCGATCCACAAAAAAGGAGGGGGTCTCAACTGCGCCAACTAGGGAGGTATCAGCCTCCTCAACAACGCGTACAAGATTTCATCTGCTATACTGTGCGAACGCCTGAAAACTTTTGTCAACAACCTGATTGCCCCCTATCAGTGCAGTTTTAGGCGAGGAAAGTCCACAATTGATCAAATTTTCACACTTCGGCAGATCCTGGAAAAAACCCAAGAAGTCCAAATCGATACACACCACATCTTTCTCGATTTTAAGGCCGCCTATGACAGCATTTATAGAGACGAGCTGTATAGAGCCATGTCTAGTTTTGGCATCCCTGCTAAACTCGTCCATCTGTGCAGGATGACGATGGAGAATGCTCGCTGCTCCATCAAAGTCGGTAACGGTCTTACCGAAACCTTTGGTGTCCAAAAAGGTTTTAGACAAGGTGACGCGCTGTCATGTGACTTTTTCAACATCATACTTGAACGAATTGTACGAAACTCTCAAGCCAACACCGGAGGCACAATCTTGCATAAATCTGTCCAACGGCTTGCGTACGCTGACGATGTTGACATTATAGGCAGAACCCAGCCAGCTGTCACCGGTGCTTTCGCGAGTATAGAGACAGAAGCGGCCAAAATGGGTTTAGCGGTAAACGAGGGCGAAACTAAGTATTTGCTGTCAACAAGAAGGGGCACCCAACACCGACGAATTGGACAGAACGTCACAGTTGATAGCTATAACTTCGAGGTAGTAAGGGACCTTGTCTACCTTGGCTCTGCTATTACCTCCGATAATGACACCACGTCGGAAATCAAACGAAGAATAACTCAATTGAGTAGTAAGGCCCTATCCCGAAGAACTAAGGAGATTCTGTATAAGACCTTAATCATCCCAGTCCTGCTTTATGGCGCTGAAGCATGGACATTGTCGAAATGGGATGAAGATATCCTTGGTTGCTTCGAGCGAAAAATTCTTCGGGAGATATTCGGTCCCGTATGTGTTGACGGGCTTTGGAGGAGAAGATTTAATCACGAACTTTACGAGCTGTACAGCGTCATCGCCCTAGTCAAGAAGATACGTTTCCATCGGCTAAGATGGCTGGGGCATGTACAGCGAATGGACACTAACGCTCCGGCACGCATAGTATTCGAATCTAACCCGGATGGACAACGCAGTAGAGGAAGACTTCGCCTAAGGTGGCGTGCACAAGTAGAAGGGGACCTAAACCAAGTTGGCGTGCGCAACTGGAGGCAGTTAGCTAAGGACCGGGCTAACTGGAGAGGCTTGTTGGTTGAGGCCCAGGTTCACCCCGAACTGTAGCGCCACCAAAATAAGTAAGTTTCACATTTTAGCGCTTTTAAGTGGGAATCGCAAAGGACAAAAAAAAAATATATATTGAAGGAATATGACGTACCTTAGAAAAATGCAAATTCAACCCTTCTTACTGAACACTTCTTACCTCTATTAGTCTAAATGAGCCGATGACTGGCGTTACAGTGAACTCATCCATAGTTAAAATCTTAAATTTTTTAACAAACATATGTTCATAGTTCAACGACAAGAGTTCTATAACCAGGCCAAGATTCAAATGAAATAGGCGGTATTTCTTTGAAATCCATCTAAAATGGTGAAGTTCAAATTACAGTCAAAATTGGTTATAGCGACCTTCAAAAGACGCTATAACCGATATCAAGGTTATTTAATGAAGCTCAGCCAGAACCTAAAAATTTGGTCGTTGTAAGCGATGTCGTTGTAAGCGATTTTGACTGTATTAAATTGCCATAAATTCATAAGTGATCCACAAAGAAATAAAGCAATTTCACTGTTCACACTTCCCTGAAATGTATCCCTCCGACCATTGATCTGACCTGTACCGCGGTTCATGAATTATTACTAAGAATCTATGCAACTTTTTTATTGGCTAATTATTTTTACAAAACCGCTTAAGAGTCCTCCACATTAATTGTCTGCCGGTATTTGAAAATGATACGAATTTTTGGCTGCCTTAAATAATATATACACACGTGTACGTACACACATCTATACACACATAGCTATGTACCCACGACACGAGGCATGAGAAACAATAAATTTATGTGGCTAATTCGATTTCACTTTAGTCTGCCCGCTCACTGCCACGCCTTTTTTTGTAACTTTAACCATGTAAAAGTAAAGTGTACACACGTGCCACATAAATTGGATTTTTTTTTTCTTGTAACGCATACGTATCCATACCTATAGGCTTATATATGAAAATCCGCTTAAACTGTATAAATGGTTAAATTACCTTCCTGTACTGACTCAGAGTATCCATCGAATTTAGTTAAAATTCCAGGAACACTTAACTAATATTTCAACAGTAAAAATGTTAATGCAGGTACAGTGGTGGAAAAGAATAAGAAAAATGAAGGTATATGTATGTAGAAGCGAATCATTGAACTAGAGTTCAACCGGGGTTATGTATGTATGTGCCGGGAATGATATAGGGATACCGCCGGCCCGGATTACAGAACAGTATACATAGTCCATATTTACTTTTGATTTCAGTGAACTACATAAATCATTTAAGTTAACACATTCACATAAGGAAACGCACATCACTGTAGATACACGGATTCCAGTTGCCAACGAACTGATTTCAACAAATGAAAGCTATAGTGTACCTCGTGCCAGGCCATTAACCTCTGTAAAATTTCGAGAAATCCTAAGCAAGCTGTCAAGGACATCCTCCTTGTGCACAACACAAGGTACAAGGAAGAAAAAAAAAAAGCCGGCTTTGGTTGTCATTGCCGTTGGTCATGTCGGGAAGCGCGGAGGGCGCATGCGTCAGCTCTATTATCCTGTGGAACCCAAGAGCGGAGCCGCATCTATACACACACGTTTTTCCAATTATTCTTATTTATTCGCACTTTAAATCCGATAATTTATCTCTGCAGGAAATGTATTTGCCTTTAGAATGACTTTCATCTCCCTGCCTCGCAAAATATTATGCAAATGCATGGCTATGACCGACGCTTTGACTTACCTTTGCTATGGCCGACAGCGACATAGCGTTGTGATGATACTTTGAGTAGTTAATCTTGAAGCCGTTTATTTGACCTTCCAATATCAAAAAAGAAAAGCGAAAGTAACCCCTCGATAGGACAGCTGTGAATCGAAAACGCTTCTTCACGTCTTTCTGCAAAATTGAATAGGAAAACAGGAAAGAATTAATATATGTATGCCTGACATCACACAGTTTTCAAAATTGTTTTGAGCCAAAAAGGAGCCGAAGAATACCTTTAAAAGTAAAAGTGAAGAAATATAAGTTCCGACGCTAAGCGAAAGTCCTTCGGTAGATATATTTGATGGGATGGTTGGCAACACACTGAACTATATCCTACCGGGCAAAGGAATGGTTCCCTATCCAAAAGTGATTGTGCAAGTGTGCGGTAGGTATGTTTTCAAGAGCATACAGTTTCCGGGGTTGTTTTGTAACGGTGTGTGTGTGTGTAATTGCCAAGGGGTTGGAAGGACTTTCCTTTTGTTTCCAACTTCTAGTTTTCGAATGAAAAAGTTTTCGTTGAAGCTTTGCTGTGGTGAATACGTTCCAATCGATTTAGTAGATTTCAGAACCAACTGGTAATGTGGATGGGGACGACTGGAAGCTTCAAGGCGTTGACAATTTCTCGAATGGAACATTTAGGATTAAATATTTGCTAGAACTTGACATCCACTGTTATACAGAAATATGAAATTAACGTTTCGCATGGAAAAGTTTTTGCATTTAAGAGCTAAACAAGGCGACATTTCCGCTCTGAGTAGGCGTGTAAAATCGATAGAAAAGTTATCGATAGAAACATTCAAAAGTTTTCCGGTTATCGACTTTTGATATATCTATGTATGTAATATGTACGAAATTTATGTTTTATTTCGAATTTTATGCGGTCTCGGCATCATCCTGCCTTTACTTTTCGTTGGGAACTGACAAACCCTGGGAGAGTATAATGTGTCATGAAGAAGCTTCTCAAAACGTCGGAGTCGGAAATACATTTTCGGTCTTTTCGAAAATAGAATATATAAGTAGTGTCCTAAGTATGTTAAGAATGTTTTGGGTTTAAAATATGAATTCTCAGCATCCTTTGTCTGATCCTCAAGGAAGAAAACGCAGCAATTGCGCCAACTATGGAACGTGACACTTTTACGCATCATAAGCAGCTTTCATAATGAGTGTACTTAAGCCTTACACAAGATTTCAGTTCACTGCAGACACTTGGTCCGATATGAATAAGCAGAAGGTCATATTTGGTCATTTTAAATGGTGCCATCTATGTGACTTGTCAAAAGAATTGAAGGCTCTGCCTAATCGACCGTATCAGCTTTCATCTACTACGATAAAACATCCAGGAACCTAATGAGAAGGATAAACTATTAGCTGCAGAGAATTCGACCTTACCAGACAGACCTCTCATTCCATTTATGCTTAACCGTGTTTGATATTCTTCCGAATCCGTCCACGGTCCAGTAGCTCGAATCCTTAAAGTAACAAATCTTCAGGGCCAGATGAAATTTCTTCCATTGTTTTGAAGAGGTGTTCTTCTACTCTGACCAAACCTCTACGTAAGCTCTTTCACCTATTCTACTCTATAGGCGTCTTTCTGGCCAATTCCTGAAAAGAGCGATAAAACCTCTCCGTCTAACTACCGACTCGAAGTTTTAACGTTAGTGCTCTCTAAGGTTAACCACCACCTCGTGAGCTATCTTGAGAAGAATCATGTCCGTCAATATGGGTTTCGCCTACAATGTTCCACAGGCGACCTCTATAGTCTTTCTGTCTGAAAAATGGAGTCAGTACGGTAAATGCAGAGTAGTCGCTTTTGATATCTTCAAAGCCTTCGATAGAATGTGGCATCACGACTTGTCGAAAACTTCGAGCATATGGTAGTGCCCTTTCTAAATGGATTGTACAGGTCGTATTACCACCTTCTCAACAAATGTTGGTGTTCCCCAGGGCTCTGTCATCTCTCCTATACTTTTCTTATATTTATCAATGACATTTTCTTTCCTACTCGCAATCAAATTCAATCCTTTGCGGATGACAGCACTTTTGAGTTCGCTTATTCTTTAACGACTCCAAGTCAATGACCTCATGCCGTAGAGTCCCAGAGATAATGTATGTAATTCAACCGAACTTAACTCTGACATTGGTGCAATCATCAAGTGAGGTGACAAAAACCGGGTTGAGTTCAATGTGTCCAAAATCCTGTGCTGTCTCCTTTCTCTGAACCGGATACTTCCGTAGCCAAACTAAAAATTAATGGAGTGGATATTGAAGAATCGAATGGTCTTTCAATGCTTGACATGCATATTTATCCAGACCTACGCTGGAATCAGCAAATTGTTATAAAGGCGGTGCTCGTTGCTTCGGTTTCATCAAAAGATGTAAACGATTTTTCATTCCAGACTTGGCTACAATCTTTGAAGCTTGACGATCGGCAATCTAGGGCTATTAGTGAATTTGAAGCAAGGGCCACTTGACTGTCTGAAAAGATGCAGATATGCGTGGATGATATCACGTTTTTCTTCAGCCAAGAAAAGACTTCTCTGATCGCCATGATTTCCGCCTGACAATGATTTGGAAGACAGAACGCTACGCTGAGGTTAAGCCTGTCGGACAAAACATCACCACTCACCCACATTGCTAGTTTTTGAGGCGTCGCATCGGTTTAGAAGTGAATCGACTTCTCAGGATACATTGTCCCAGAATGTCGTGGGAGGGATGGTTACCTCGAGGTTCTTGTCAAAAACTAGCTCAGGTGTGGTGTAGTTTAAATTTTGACATTTTTCAAAATGGAGGCGTGGTCAAAATCTTTACTAGACCACTGTGAGGGTACTTTGAGGTGGATGGCTGCACTAGCTGCAATTTGTCTGCCGAAAATGTCGTGGACTGATAGATGAAACAAAATGTCCAGTGCTGCTGAGGAAGTCGTGCGAAGAGCTCAACTGATACACATGCAAGCTGTTCGTTGGACTTTACTTAATTTATCGCGGTTTATGGTTATATTCAAGGCGGTGCGCTACAAAATCACCCCGTACGCAAGCATCGGCCTTATGCGGGGTTGCACAACCCATTTATTTCCGATGGCCTTTTTGCAAAAGAAAAGGGCTACTATAGGTTTCTTTACTATCTCTTGAATTGTACCACCAATGGTAGGAGGGTCGATATATGGAATTTTATACTTCCTAGTGAAGAGTACAGCTCAGCTTTGTGGGGGTTCACACCCAAACCATACCGAGCTGCCCAGGAGTGTTTTTTGGAGGAGTTTTTTTAAGGTATCAAGGTGGTTTCCCGAAACGGCTATAGCAACATCACCTGCATAAGCGATAATTCCGCAGCCCCTCGTTTCCAAGATTATCAATAGTTCATTTACCAATAAATTCCAAAGAAGGAGGACAGGATCCGACCCTGTAGACTGCCTCTACTGACAGATCTTTCAGCAGAAGAGCCACCCAGATTTAAGTTGATAATTAAGTTGCTATTTACCATCAGATCTGACAGTGCATCTACGATCGCTGATGTGTTGACGTTGTTAAAAGCGCCCTCTATATCCAGAAAAGCTACCATTGTGATGCAGGAAATATTCGATTTTATGCACTAAGGTGTGCAAAGTAGTTTCCACTGTTTTGCCTTTGGAATATGCATGTTGAGCTGCAGAAGACAGATGTGAGTCGATAGGTTAGGTTAGCGGGCCGATAAAGACGATAAAATCCTCTTCATCTCACTTAGGTCTATGTAGACCCGTTGTGATACCCATGTGTTTACCGGATAACTCCTCTACGTTATCGAAGAGGTATCTGTCTAATGTTCTTTTCCTAATGTTGCAGAGGTTTGGGCAATGACAGAGGAAGTGAGTCGTGTCCTCATACACCTCCTCGTCTCCGCATCCTCTGCAAAGGTCTTCCTCGGTCAGGTGCAGCTTCTTTGCATGATACCTGAGCATATTGTGGCCTATAATTAGTCCTATCAGTAATGATAGGGATTTCCTGTCCATATGTAGTAACCTATTCTTTCTGCTCTTATTATATTCTGGCCATAACCTTCTGGAGACTTCGCAGGTGGTTAGTGTTTTCCACCTGTTGTTCGCTTCGGTTAAGGATCTTAGCCTTATTATTTCCTTCAGATGACGAAGTGGAGGTTTAATTGTACCATCCGCTAGGTCTGGTTCAAGGGCTTATCCCTTTTCTAGCCAGTTCGTCAGCAGTCTCGTTTCCTGACACACCACTGTGGTCAGGGACCCAACAGAGTTTAACATTATGCTGCGTGCTAGGAACCCTCAGCTCTTCGCGACAGTACTTCACAAGCTTAGATGTGATTAGAGTACCAGTTAGTGCTTTTATAGCCGCCTGGCTGTCTATGAAGATCGTGATATCCTCCCATGATATCGTGGCCATTGACGCCAATTGGGCAGCTCTGGTCACTGCTAGAACCTCTGCCTGGAAAACACTACTGTTAGATGTGAGTCGATGCTGTCGCGTAAATGGATACCAATCTATCGTTCAAGAGTGTTGAGAAGGTCCTTTGGGCTTTTATGAGATCATTTGCCAGCCTTGGGTAGGTAACTTCTCTCCATAATTTTGGTATGTATACCCTCCATCAAACTTTGAAGGACGTACTAGTCCCAAGTGATGACGTTAACAAACACCAATGATCCTTTTTATAATAGATTTTCTCTTTTTATTTCCATTTGAAGACTTTTGCTTTTACAATATTACATATATAAATTCATGCATATTATAGTGAGATAAAATACACATTTCTTTTGCTTGTATTCTCTAAGAAACACAATGTGCCATCCTCAGTGATGCAGTCCTTTTTTTTCCAAAAATTCTCTTTTAGATTAACATAGTTCAATGCATAGTTTTGTTTTGCTTTTGTAGACTGGACCATACATCAAAGGACATTGTAACAAAAAGCAATACCCAGTGATGTACAATCCCAGAGGTTAACACTGAACCATGTACTAGACACAGCATCACTACATCCAATGACACACTTATGTTTTGTAAAATTAACTATGTTTTTCTTTTCGGCGGAATCATTTTGTATTTACTTTAATGTATATAAATAGTTTACACTTTAACTTTTATTAATAATTATTTTTTTTTTCACATTTATATATTTATTTCAAGAAAAGACACCGTCATCAATAATTTACATCGGCCCAGTTGTTAGATGTAGAAAAAGAGAGTTATAGTAGAATACACTTTTTTTATTCTTGTTACATTACTTTTAATCACAGAAAAACTAAATATATATATATATTTCATATTATTTTCACCTAAAAAGTTTTTGAAAAGTATTGTTTTAAAATTTGGAGATAATAATTTTTCGTTTGGTGTTTTGAAATGATTTTACTTCATTTTTCAATTTTACAATAAATACAAAGCACCTGAAGTCGTTCTGTGTACACTCTACGTATGTATTCCATTATTTTGTAATATAATTAAAGTACTTAGTCCAATTAACACATCGAATAGTAACACATCAGTTGTATCTACTTAAAAGAAAAAACTTATTCACTTTGATGCTACACACTTTACAATATTATGAGAGTTTTATTTTTTATTTTTACTTATTTCATTTAATTTTATTTATTTTTTCTTAACTGAGATGTCGTTGGTGGTAGAAAAGAGAATTATTTCCGATATTGTGCTAAGTATACACACGTGAAATTGTGAAATTAAAAATTATAGAAAAAAATAAAACAGATGTATATATAAGAAAACAGCCTTGGTAATAAGTACACTCGTTTTAAATTTATTTTTTATTTTTGATTCTGAATAAAGATTTTTTAAATTTTCAAATAAACTCATATAACAATAGATGAAAGCATCAATAATAAAGTATTAACTAAATTCTCTACGAAATTACGTTCAGTAAAACTATGTACAAGTGTTAAATAGTTTAACAATTAGCATAGGCCTTATGTTTATGTATGTAAATATTTTTATTTTTTTATTTTAGCACAACAGATTGCACTCGAGTGGTAGTAAAAAATCATTGTTTTATTTTCATCTGATTTTGATCATAATACACCATATACATATTTTTTTTTCTTAAACATATTTATTTCTTATTCGTTACAATAAAATGTTTCTTTTCATTTTATTATGATAAACAGTTTTTCTTTTGGAAATGCAGTAGGAATATAATTATATATATATATACTATTAATTAACTCGATAGCTTATGCGTTTGTTTTTTTTTACAACCATAGAAAAGTAAATATTTTTTACGTTATCTTTTTCTTTACTTTAGGTACCTAAAATGTTTTAAAACAGTTTCTTATATACATATATTTATATATATTTATTTTTTTTTCTTTACATCACCTTTACTTTGCTAAGTTCCCTATATAATTTATTTTTGTTTTCTTTTTTTCTTTTTTAAACATGTTCTTAAAAACTAAAAAACTGATATGTCTAAGAGCTATTATCATTCGTTATCAATTTTATTTAATTTTTTTTTTGTTTACTTATACGTTTATTTTTTAAAGAAATATTTTATAAAGAGTATACAAGAAAAATAAAAGAGAAATGCATCACAATTTGTAATTTTAAAATGAATTTGATTTTGATGTAGTTTTCGTGTTCTGGCATTTAAATATTTTGACTTTTGTTTTGTTTTTAAGTAAATTTGTACAAAGTAAAAAGGATTAAAAAGGAAAGAAAGCGTAGAAAAAATATGAAGATAATTACCCTATCCGGGTTGCAAGGCAGGACTTTTGTTTTTACATTACCTAAAAATGTCTCTTGGCTGGCATAAGGGTTAGCGAAGGATCACGAACCAATTAAAAGTCGAACCAATATTTTAAAATATCTTTATACTGATATGATAGTATGTTTAAAGTAGCACGACCGCACGCGACGACTGCTTGGACAGTCGCCTTCGTTGGTCGTTTGTATGTGTGTGGATGTGTGTTTTAGGCGTACTCAAATTTCATTCGTTACGACATATGTACGAGTAAGTTAAATTTTTTTCTTTTACTTACATACATTTCATGATAGGTTTTATGTACGTACATAGGCAATAAACCAGCGCGGAGGTCAGTCGAAGAATAACTCTTGCCAATAGCTGTTTCTTTGGGCTAAGAAGGCAATTGAGTAGCAAAGCCCCCTCTTTAACAATTAGAGTGACGATTTATAAGACCTTAATCATTCCAGTCCTGCTCTACGTCACGGATTCTATCAAAAGCAGATGAGGTTGCTCTTGGCTGTTTCGGGAATAAAATTGTGCGGGTGATTTTCGGTCCCGTCTGCAAAGACGGTGAATGAAGGAGGAGATACAACGACGAACTGTACGGGCCTACAGCGACATCGACTTAGATAAAAGAGTGAAGGTCCAACGACCAATGTGGGTGGGTCATGTATAAAGACAAATCGCTATGGCAAGTTACAGCGTCGAGTTCATTATCAAAATGGTTCAATAGATTTCAGTAAAAAAATCATCTTCAGCGACGAAGCCCATTTTTGGATGAACGGGTACGTCAACAAGAAAAAATTGTCGGATTTGAAACGATGCCAATTCACACAAGGTCCACCAAGTGGCAATGCATCCGCAGAAAGTCACTGTTTGGCGGCACCATCGGTTCATATTTCTTCGAAAACAACGATGGCATTGCCATCACCATTAACGGAGAGCGCTACCGATCGATGATAACTAATTTCTTTTGGCCCAAATTGGATGACATGCATGTGAACGACATGTGGTTCGAACACGTGCCATACAGTTGATGCCACAGTGGACATTCTGCATAAGCGATTTGAGGGCATGGTTATATCACGCAGAGACGACGTGAACTGGACACCGAGACTTGCGATTTGACCCTGTTAGACTTTTTCTTGTGGCGTTTCCTTAAGTCGAAGGTCTATTCCAATAAGCAAACGACCAGGGACCTCAAAGTCAACATAACTCGTGCCAACAATGCGCGCCACCCAGCGAAGACGCCGCGGCCATTTGAACGATGTGATGTGAGATACAAAACTTGTTTTATTAAATTTTAACATTTATCCGTCCTTATTGAATGGACTCAATATGCTTCGGTTCAAAAAATCTTCGAATATACACCTGCCAGCGTAGTAGAGGAAGACTGCGATCCAGGTGGCACGCGGAAGTAGAATGGGACGTTAACCAAGTGGACGTGCGAAACTGGAGGCAGCTGGCTAATGATCGAGCTGTCTGAAAACGCTTGGTGATTGAGGTCCAGGTCCAACCCAGACTACAGCGCCACCTTAAGTAAGTAAGCGTGACCTCATAGTCAGACTAAGTCCATAACATTGCTAGAATAATTTTTTTCTGTAGTTTGTATTCCTTCGAAGAGTGTTTCATAGCAGCAGTTTTCCAGCTTAAATACCAGCACACAGTGAATGGCCCCTGCTTTCGGTAACGGTGTGACATTTGCATTCAAAATTTGTAAGTTTAAATAATTCCACGCATATGGCTCCAACTCACTGATCCGTTTTTTTCGTCTAGTAAAGTTTTTCAAGAACTTGACCGCTGTTATCTTACCACTTTTCATGGCTGACATTTAAAATAAGAACTTGGCCGGTTTTTACAGTAATGTTTTTAGGATGGGATAAATATTTTCGATTGCGTTTAGGATAGGGTAATAAATTGAAGGCAAATCATATTAAAAAAAAAATGCGAAAGAAAAATGAAAATACATGTATTGCTTAGTAATTGGATTGTCAATTTATATTAATGTATATGTGTATATTATATAAATTTATATATATATATATATTTTAACACCAAAGTTCGGTGCAACAACGTAATTTCATTTCTTAGAAATATGCTAAGGTCAATTTTTGTTTGAAATTGTATTATGAGTGCGTATAAAAAGAGAAAGTATTATGTCGACATTATTTAATTTAATTTTATTTTCTTTAAAGATACTCATATAGTAATATTTTTGCCAATCCGAGACAAAGAGGCAACTTTGATGAATTTGTAGTACAGTTCCTTAAATTTATTATTTATAGTTTTTTTTTTTTTTGGAAAATAAAATTTTAATTTTAAGAAAGTATAATCGTTTGTTTATGTGTATAAAATCAATGAGAGAAGGAAATTAAAGTTTATTTGTATACTGTGTTTAACTTGAGTTTTGTTATTAAATTTGATCGTGTTTGCAATTTAAAGTTATTAGTCATGCAATGGCATGGAATACAAACTTCTTTCAGCAAATGAAGGAGATCTTATGATTGGAAGCGATTTATATTCTGAGTTTAAATGTGTCAGGTAGTGATTTTAATTGATGTAAGCAGACGTTTTATATGCGAAATGGAATTAATTTGTTGCGCAATATTTAACAGGATGATAGGTTACGAGAAAACATATGTAAATAATTTAATGATTTAATATTCTCCATATTTAGAACACCTTATGAATATTACTAGCTGATACCTGCAACTACGTCTGCATGAAAACACGTCACATTATACCCTGTATCCTTCCCCAGGTTTTAAGCCAGTGAGTTAGTATAGACGTTTAATTATATATATTATATTAATTCTTTAAGGCGTTCCTGTGAACATCATTCCTGGTGTTTCTTTCTGGCTGCAGGATGACCAGGCTGTCAGGTGTATTGGCTCTGAGCTCGCTGTCCGAGAAACGGTCACTCCTTAGATCCGCATTATCCGCTTTCAAACTCTGTCCCTGTACCTTATTGATGTTTATGGCGTATCAAATCTCAACTGAAAACTGGAGACGTTTGAACTCAAAGTGGTAGTCTAATGGGATCAGAGGAATGCAGGGGATGAAGACAGATCTTCCTTATGAAAATCCTGGCTTCGATTGCGTGTTGGTACAAGGTCTTCACCTGCACAGTTTCGGAGCGTTTAGATTCGGCAATAACTTTAAGGTTGAGGATAAGTGGCGGGTTTCCTGATGGATAGAAAGTGTGCAATAACTCTACAGGTTAATAAATGTACAGCATCCTCGAGTTTTACTTTTGAGCTTCAACAATTACTGTTCGCCAGAATTGATATTCTAAGAAAATCGACAAAAAACAGTTATTTTAAGAAAAGTGCCCTTAGAAAGGAAGTGGGCTATACAGAATGTAAGGAATATTTGTGAAGTAAGTTTTTTCGAGTTCCTTGTAAAATATTTAATAAAAATGGGCGTGGTAGTGGAATAATTTTGAAAATGTTTAACCTATGTTCATGCCCTAGACTTCAGTTATCTCCGTACCAAATTTCATCGAAATCGGTTCAGCGGTTTAGCCGTGAAAACGTAACAGACAGAGACACTTTCGCATTTATAATATTAGTATGGAAGTATGTATATGGATGATTTTATAAATATTTGGGACTTGTTGTGATGAAATTTGTATGTTTATGACAGGCAAACTGATAGGTATACATACATACAGTGTATACTTACATTAAATAAGATCTCTTCCAGGGACGTGGCATGGGCAGGAAGAACTAAACTAACTACAAAACAGCCCTAAGCTATAGGGCAATGCGAAGCTGTTTGATCCGGTTGCTTACCCCTTTTGATATTGTGTTTGAATCGCAAAGGAAACCATATTTAGAATAAAAAAAGTTACCCCCCTATTACGAGTAGCGAGTCGAACGAAAACGTTGGCGAATATGACTATTTGGTATCATGGTTAGCGAATCAACGACATTTAGTTCGCCTCAAACGTCAAACAATTGTCGAACTCCGATTTCACCTTATTACGGTTGGCGAACATACGCTTAACTTCTGTCACAATCGGTCGAATCAAAATATTCGGTGAGAAGGAAGGCGAACTACCAGCCAGTTTTGTAACAAATTTTTTAAAAATCTTCTTTAGAAAACAGTACAACATTCAAATAAAAGTTTCGATCCTGGAAGTGATTTTTGTTATTTTCAAGCTTTGAAAAAATAAACAGATGTGGCGTAATTTGTTCAGCTGATGAGAGCGAAACCAGCATGGTTGGTATAGAAGCGTTTTGGTCTTCGAAACGAATCCAGAATGTGCTCGCCGTTTTGGCACCGTCTTTCCAACACCAATTTCTGCTCTCTGCATCGTGTATGGAACCATGTTGTAGTCACAAGCCGGAAATTAAATAAATTTATTTAAAAATCAGACTATTATAGAAATCGAAAAACTCACTGCCATCGCATTTAATTTACAATAGCCCATACTGGTAGCGCATCTGAACCGAAGCAATTGCCTTGATCCAAGCTGGACAAATTTATGTTTTAAGCACTCCAGTTAGGACAATTTAACTCAAAACAGACAAATGCATCATTATTGATCGAAAATGAGAGTCAAAGTGAATGTTTATTGGGAAATTCCAAGAACACACAAATGATCTACAATTTCCGAGCGATTAGAGCTATTTAGGGTTTTATTTCGCAGTTTGTACATTTCTATTACTTTGTTGCCTGCATAATTATCCGCAAAATAAAAGACAACATTACCTATCGCGTTTAATTTACCTATATTTGTTTAAAATCGAATAAATTACATCGAAATAAATTAGCTTTTTGACAGTTCACAACTGCCATTTCATTGTGTTTGGTTGGCAACATTTGTTTTCAAATTTTGACATACAGTCAAAATCGCTTACAACGACATCGGTTATAACGACCATATCTTTAGCTCCCGGCTGAATAGAATTATTAACAAGTTTGTAGGTGTTTAAAGCTCAAAGCAACACCCTGTGAGGGAAGAATATTCTTTGACAATTTCGGATAAGGATCAATTCAAGCGATATGGGAGGAGCATTTTATCTACGGTCTTGAATCGTGCAGTATTTTATATCTAAATCAGGTTAAATCGCAACAAATTTCAGCAGTAGCCCAATCAAGGCACAGAAAACCCAGAATATGGTAGAACTTGACGGTTCCACCGCCTTTAAGGAGCAATGCCAACAACATCTGTTGAGCTTCTCCACTCATTTCTCAGGAAGGTGTGGGATGCCGATAGCTTCCCGATGAATGGAAGAAAGGAGTGATCATCAAGCCTCCTAATAAATATAATCGTAAACTGTGAGAATCGGAACAGATATTTACATATAAATTTGCGTTGCCTGCAGTACCTGAGGTAATACATAGCTAAGGTAGTTTGGAATAAAGGAACAAGACGTCTCTGCTTTCGATCCCCCTGTATCGACCACATCACCACTCTGCGGATTAATAAAAAATTGAACCGCTGCATTTTTCCATTGGCAGTGGTATAGCATAGTTAAAAGGGAAATAAAAAAGTTGTTTCTTCATTTGCTAAAAATCTGCTTGAAAAACTAACAATGAAATATAATTTCCTACTCAAATTTTGTTACCATAGTGATAATGTTCTGTGTGTAGAAAGAAACTTAAGTGCAACTTAAAGAGTTAACATTAAAAAAGCCAACAAAAGAGAAAAGAATATACATAAATAAATAAAAACGAATTTAAAAATTCCATTTATTAATTACAGATACACTGTAATAATTAGCATCGTTTAAGGTACATAATACAAAATCATCATACGTATTTGTAGATTTATATATTACTCGTATATTTAAAAATTGCTTTAACAAATAAATATTAACAATAAAAACGTCACAAATTTAATTCTAATTCGACTAGTTTTTTTTTCCTGGTCTAGGCTTAGAGAGAAAGGATAGATAGATAGAGGACGAGTACAAGTAATAGTGTGTTTTGTTCTTAATTTTTGAAAAAACTTGCACTGTGTGTATGGGACTAGAAACAAAAAATCGATGAAATATGGTCTTAAACGGTAAGATACAAGTATAGGTTTAAACTACGGGTATATGCATAAATATATTGTAATATTTTTTTTTTATAATTATAACAAACACTTAAAACTACAATACAACCATATTACTAAATATATTTTATATAATTTCTTAACTATCATTGAGCAATGCTTTGTTTTGTAAAATCATAAATTTAAGGACATTTCACTCATTTACATATATGTAAGTAATAAGAAAAATTGTAGAAAAAGTCAACTTAAAGGAGAAATAACAAGAAAAAATAAACAACAAAACAAGAAAAAAAAAAAAGTTCAACAATTTATTAGTACATTTAAATAAAACTAATAGTTTTTTATGTGCTTGTATATATGCGTGTTGTGTGTTGGTTTTTTTTTTTTTATTTAACTTGTAGCTAATTTAATGTCGTTTTTATCTCACTCATTATCACTTTTGTTAAAAAAATATTATTTTTTTAATGTTTTTTTTTTATATTTTGTTTTGTACGAATGAAATAGGAAAAGAAGAACAATAAACATTTTAAAGAAGAATACATTATATAGAAAAGAAAAAAAAGAGAAAATTAAAAAAACATTAGGACGTTATATGCTTGTAATTGTTTTTTTTTTTTTTTAAATTTTAATGCACATCTTTGTTTGTTTAAATAATTTTCAGTATAATACATTTTTCTTCGATTGTCAATTTTACAAATAAATTATTTTAAGAATTTTTTTTTTTTAATTTATTTACTTTATGAAATAAGTTAAATTATTACTACCATAGTTTTATTTATAGAAAGTGTCTTGTCATAATGATGGCTTTACACGGGTTTGTGAATTTATGTACAGTCCCGTAACATTTAACTTTCGGTTTCCAATTAAATAATTGGAGCATGTAGGTAATTTGATTCAAATTGCTTTTAATTTGGCTTTATGATGAGTTTGTATTTTGTTGTGGTTGTTGCTGCTGTTGTTGTGGAGTTGTTTGCTGCTGTTGCGGTTGATTGGGGTGATCGTTTTCCTGAGGGCGATGCGATTTCATATGAGCACTTCTGCTTTTGACTTTGTTGAAAATTCTATAAAAAACGTGTCCAAGATGGTGAGGTTAGATTAAAATGCATGACAGTTGTTTTTTTCTTTTTATGTCCGTTTCGCTAATTTAAAATATATGAGCATGCACTACGACACAAGCTTAAATAATATTAATCACTAAAATTGTATATAAGAGTAAAACATAACCTCAATTAAGAAAACAGGCTTGGGAAAATTCTTGTCTAGCTTGAATTCAGAATTTTAATAAGAGTGATGCGTGAACGTATATCGCTGGCGCGTCAGTCCGGCATGGGTCACGCCAAGGCCTGTGTTTGAAAGCCTGCCGAAAGGGGTTATCTCCTGATTTCCTATGTCAACCTAAATTCTTTGAATCTATGATCTTCAAACAAATAAGCATTGACCTTAAAAATTATATTTAGAATCTGCCCTTACCAAGTCCTGGCACTAACAAACTTATTCGAAAACGATTTTCAACAGAAAATGAAAACCAGTACTTGTTTCCTGCATCTAACAGCAGCCTACGGCACGGTGTGGGAAAAAAAACTTGCTGTACAGATTTCTCAGGACAACAAATGGCAAGTCTGTTGCTGGAACTGCGCCTTTCGATGAATTGTGCGACTACTGTCTCCAAGTGCTATTCTGAAACGCATAGCTGCGTTACTGGACATGTCTGATGTTGATGGGAAGATAAGAAGCAATCTTTGACACTTTATGCTGGTTGGCATAATAAACAAATGCATAAAGCTTGTCGGATATCATGACACGAATTCGTTTATAATGTCTGTCTTGAAGTTTTCAATAAGGATATGGTTCCTCTTCGAAAAAGGCGATTTTCTGGGCTCTCTAACTCGGAGGTTATTCTTAGAGCCTTTGTAAGCTCAACACCGTAGAGTCTCCTAACATTGAAAAGTCCAACAAAAACCAGTCAATTGTTCTTTCCCCAATGGCTGATTTTATTCTTCTGCTAGCACGAGGAATTCCCCTGCAAACTTTGGAGTTAAAATGGTAGATTAACTCTTTTCAGGAAAGAGAAGAAGACTTAAAACACCACAAAACCTCCATCTAAAGACGAATCAAAACATTCTTCTCCCGACACTGCTTCATCGCCTGCATCTCCTCGCTTGAAGTAGGGTTTATCTTCGAATGACGTGGATGCCACCATTGTTGAATTGACTCTTCTACGTATAGATAGCCATGCAGCTAAAAAGAGTGGATATTAACATCCACTATTCTAAGTTAGCCTCCGTTTTTCCACTAGTCCGTCTCGGAAAGCACGGAGAACACACGGCATTGTCACTGGATTGAGAGCCCCTGCCTATACATTTTATCAAGCAAGAACTGGAGTTAAAATCAGAGCGTATATTTTTACAAAATTAGGTTTAAACCTTTTTTTCTTCTGCATCACAGTCCTGCATGCGCGATCAGGCAGCTATAAAACATAGTTGGTAGCCTTCCTTTTGATGAACAGGAGCCTCCACTACCTATGGCCCTACACATGTTGAGGAACTTGCTAGGAGGAAGGAAGTAATCGGGTCGGGTTGCGACCCAAATGTACATTGCGACCTCCGATTATTTGAAAAAACTGACAAGAAGCTCTAGACATTACTCTTGTCTTGCAGAACTTGTGTATGTGTCTAAAAAATATCTGGATAAACATACTTTTCGGACAATCGGCGCCATTCTTCTAACCTTTCTTTTCTTAACCTAGCTTGGAATGCAGAGTTTACTAAATGCCCTACGGTTAGGACAATGAATGGCAAACGCCTCCTTAATGCCGAACTTTGAGCAGGAAAGAGTTTAACTTAGCTTAATTCACAAAGCTTGACATCGACTGGTAGGTCTACAAGCTCTACAAAAAAAGAAGTCAAAGCACCTAGGCTTACTCTCTGCGAGATGATTGGCACTACAACAGGATCTTCCAGAAAACGGAAATCTTTTTTAAAATGACGTCAATGATGAACCTCCTAATGTACTCAAAACCTAAATGAGTAAGATTGTTCTTATTTGCTTTGTAAAATTATGATCATGAAAAGCAAGCTAGAATGGGTACTTTGTAATGTCAAACGATAAAAAGCACAAATACCAGATGGCATCGTCCCTGCACAGCTTCACAGGGTCTCCCAAGATATGAGGAACATTCTATCAGGAATCCTACAGATTCTTGGTACAACTCCCATTGATTGGAATGGGTTACCTTTTAAACCCAACGCCGGTGATGTCTCTCATATGCCTCAGCCAGCTTGACCTTCTTTTCTATTCAAAAGCTTGCAGATAATTTTCGACAGTTTATCGCAACAGTCTTTCTAAATCGTAGCACTCCTATCAATCTCTTTAAACGGCTCGTCTCTAAAGTCGAGTCAAATTATGCTGATGTAGCTTCCAAATTTTTGTTAACGGCTTGACTTTTATCCAAGCTGTCTGTCTAACTTGAGGTAAAGGGTTTTTCAATAAAAACATAACAACTTTGAATTTTAATACAAAAACACCCTTAAACTTTTTTTATGATCTGTCAATGTCAAAACGTCAGTCAAGGTTTACATTCATGGTGAAGTTCACGAAAGGAGCAATGTTTTGAAATTATTAAAACTTACTACCGAAATTCTGAGTCGATGGTCGCAACTTTAAGTGCGCTTACTCCAAGTTTCAGTCGTAATAATCGTAATTGTGAATAAATTCAGTCAACATATTCACCATGGAATGTTCCTGTGTCAGTGAGACAACATACCGAAAATATCGCAGCCGTAATGAGTCAGTTCAAAATGAGCCAAATCAGTGGAAGAGTGGTGAAAAGAACGAGATCGAATTCCATACTTAAATTTTGACATGTGTAGCATACCTGGAATAAATTCCAGGCCGGTATCTTTATTATTCTGTGTTTTATTTAAATACAAAATTGTTATGTCCTTATTAAAAAATGCTATATTTGCGTGATTAACGCCTCGAATGCAATCACGCTGCACTAGAAGCCTCTTAATGTATCGTTATGGGGTTTGCGCTTGCCTTTAGTAAAGGGTTTTGCAATAGGGACGCTACAAAAGTAGAGCGACAGGGACAGCAAACGACGCCATATTTTTCTTGCGGTTTTTTCACATTTCTCTTCAGTAAGGTTTGCCATTTCATGATGGAAAGATACACGAGCCAACAACGAGTCGAAACTATTAAAATTTACTACCGAAATTCGGAGTCAGTGGGCTCAACGTTAAGAGCGCTACGTCCAATTTATGGTCGTCATAATCGTCCTAGCAGATCAACAATTGAGCGTCTAGTGGAAAAATTTGAATCCACAGGCACAGTACAAAATGTTCCCGTGCCAGTGAGACAAAGAAGTGCCCGTAGTGTCGAGAATATTGCTGCCGCTGAGGCTTCAGTTGCAGAAAGCCCAAATGTGTCTCTCACACGTCGTTCTCAAGCGTTGGGCATCTCTGTGACGTCGTTGTGGCGAATTTTGCGAAAAGATCTTGGCCTACATCCTTACAAAATTAAATTGACGCAAGAACTGAAGCCGCTTGATCACCACCAGAAGCGTCGTATGTTCGTGAATTGGGCTGAGCAACAACTTGAAAATGATTCGGATTTTCATCGAAAAATCATCTTCAGCGATGAGGCTCATTTCTGGCTGGATGGCTTCGTCAATAAACAAAATATGCGGTATTGGTCAGGCAGCAATCCACACGTACTCCATGAGTCATCATTGCATCCCGAAAAAATTACGGTTTGGTGTGGTTTATGGGCCGGCGGCGTCATTGGGCCGTACTTCTTCCGTGATGATCAAGACCGGCACGTTACTGTGAATGGGGATCGCTACCGTTCAATGATAACCGAATATTTTTGGCCCCAATTGGATGATATGGACTTGGAGGACATGTGGTTCCAACAGGACGGTGCCACAAGCCACACAGCGAATATCACAATCAATTTATTGGAAACCAAGTTTGGAGAACGTGTTATCTCACGAAATGGTCCAGTCGCTTGGCCGCCTCGGTCGCCGTTAGACTATTTCCTGTGGGGCTACGTCAAGTCTATGGCCAACAAGCCAGCGACGATTGATGAACTTCGTACGAATATCGAACGTGAAATTGCAACAGTATCGGCCGATTTATGCTTGAAAACCGTCGAAAATTGGGTTCAGCGTCTGGACTTCTGCAAGCGTGCCCGTGGTGGCCATGCAAAAGAAATTGAGTTCCATACATAATGGCATCGAACGTACTTTCACAGAAATAAAGAATTTCATTGATATCCAAAACCGTTTTTGTTTTATTTATAAAAACTTTTGTAGCGCTCTTATTGCAAAACCCTGTACATATTAGGTCTGTTCGCGTACTCCCTAAAACGTCGAATTTTTACGAAAAGTTACGAATTTTTACGAAATCCTGTTCGCGTACGCAAAAATTTTCGTAATTTTTCGTAAAAGAGAGCGCTCACGAGATAGTAAGAAATGTCCCCACCCCAGGCTACGAATTTTAGTGCAAGAAATTTCGTTGGGCTGATTTATGAAATATGTCAAATCTGTCAAATGTACCAAACAGCTGTTTGTTATTTTTGTGTGGTATTCAAATTGTCAGATATTTAAGAATTCTGGAACACCTAGCAATCATGCGAAGATCCAGGGAATCTTGTTGGAACAATGAATAAATGTTTTCCACACTTTTTTAAACTCTCCAAATGTGAATTAGAAAATTCTTTCCTGCAAACTTTTCATAGATTTGACAGTTGAAGTTTGACGTTTAAAATTGTGCAATTTTTCTTGTTTAACGCGTTCGTTTACTTTTTCGTAATTTTACCTCTCTCTGAGAGAATTTTACCCACACTCTTCAAAATTTGACAATTTGACGAATTTTTGATGCAGAAAGTACCCGAACAGACATATTTTTTTGCTAATATGTATCTACATTCTTTAGTTAAGAAGTCGACTATTAGATTTTCCTAAAGAATCACAATAATCTTTAATGGTATTCAAAATGTCCTACGTCTTCTCTTGCAACTCTGCTGCAATTTAAATAAAAATTAAAGCTTATGTTAAGTCTATACAGATAGAGTAAACTTAAAACCAACTTAAATGAATAAAAAAGAAATAAATAAATCAAAAACTTACATATAATCCAAAAGAATAGATACGATTTTACAGATGAAACGAAAATTTGGATGCAGTTGGTATACATTCGTAAATCATACACACGTACGAGTATGTGTGTACCGCATTTTTATCTCTCTAGCACTTGCGTTCATTTCAAACGGTCTAACGGTAATTTGTGATGCTTTGTTTTTTTTATGGACATGTAACAACAACAATAATAATAACAACGATAAACATTAACAACACATTGACTAATCATTTAAAAAGAATATTCCATTCAAGAGGAGAGTAGCGTTTTATATTTGTGATTGACGTGCGTTTAACGTGTGGTTCTGTGTGGGTGTGTGTGTATGTGTTTTGGAAGGACTTGTGGGGTGGTCTTACTTGCCGCACACCTTGCAGGGGTAGTCGTCTTTGAGATTTGGATGGGTTTGTAATTGGCCGTTATTGGCAAACAGTATGGCGCCATTATTGTTGTTCAGTTGATGCATATTCCGGCCGATGCAGTGGATCCGGGTGTGACCATGGAGCGCAGCCTTAGATGTGAAGGCCTGAAAAGGACAATGATACTTGAATTGATTAAGAATTAAGTGAAATATCTTACAGCTGAGCAATCAGGCATCTCGCACACATGGGGACGAAGTTCGGAGGTGTGTGTTGAAAATTGTGACTGGATTGTTTCGTTAGGTTCGGTTTTAAGGTGCGTCGCCTTGTAGTCTACACAGAGCTTCTTCCAGAAGTAATACAGTTGAATACATTCACTCGTTGACTTGGTTATTATCTACAATAAAGAGGCAGGTACAGTCGTGTGAAAATTCTGCAACAATTTGTAGATTCTTACCTCTCGAGCAATGCTATAGAAATCTTTTCCGTACTTCTCCAGCCCCTTGAGGAACATTTCCACTTCCAAGGAAGACCACTTCAGTTGAAAGGGACTCGATTGCGATTTGAGGAGATTCAGCACTGCTATGGGTGTATCTCCGTGTACCTGGAGCAAAGCTTTCAGGGCATCTTCTTCCGAATGGTAACCAAGTGGAATGGCTGAGGATTTACTTAGCTCGATGTAGCGTGTCAGAATTTTTTCATCTGTGGCCACACTGGGGTCCCACATCAATTCCTCATGATCTGTGGCTTCTACGGGCCCACCAGTTGGTTGTGGATTATTCATTCTCTCGACACTTGGAATTGTAGCTTGATATGCTGTACCGATGTTTACCTTAGACTCGTCGAGGAAGGCCATTAAGCTAGCAGCCTCTTCGAATTCATCGTCTAAATGCAAAGCATCCTGATGGAAGGTGGGTGGTTTCGGCAGATTGGAATATAAACCCGTGCCTTTTCGCTCCGGATTCAGGATGGGTTGAGGAGTGTAGTGAGTGGTTGATGGCTTTCGCAGTTTCGACTTGTAGAGCTCGTATTTTCGGGGAATACTGTTATGTGGGCTGTCTCCATTGACGGAGCCTTGGCGCAATCTCCTCTTGAGGATTGAGCTCGTCAGCGGAGATGCAGTTGCCGCCGCCGAGAGAACATTTTGTGGCTGGCTGGTGATCTCACTTGGCACAAAGAACTGCGATGCTTTCAATTGCGGTGGACTTTCGGTAAACGCTGATGCAGGCGGCGGTGGCTGTTGCGATACTACTGGGTTACTGTCTACACACATTTGGACTGAGGATAAATCTGGCTTAATATCAATTTCGTTGTCTTGCTTAATTTCTTGCTGTTGCATGCTGAAATGGAATTGGGTGCTTCCATCTCTGGACGTACTGGTGGCCATTAACATAGGAAAGCTTGGATCTGGATCGGATTTCTTGGGAAGTAACTGTGCTTGCACCGCCGCCGCCGTTGCTTGTTCTGTGCGCAGCAACTGTGACTGCGACTGTACATGCAACCTGTGACCAAAGTCCCTTGGTGAGGATGACAGGAGGGGATCTTCTGAATTTGGCATCATTTGAGACTGCAGGCCCAATCCAGGCAGGTAATACAGATCAATGTCGGTTGAATTTTGTGGGTCGCAATTCAGTGACTCATCGGGTAGGACGTCTCGCAGGACTTCTTTCACTTCTTCGGCTGTTCCAATGCCACTGGTGAAAAATGATTCTGAGAGTGGGGACGTGGCATTCCGGGAGTCATCTAGAAATCCTTGAGCGTCATCCAAAAAAGAGAGATTCTGTTCGGCAAAGTCCTTGAGATCACAGTTACCTCCATCGTTGGACTCGTTAAGAAGGTCTTCCACTTTGACCACGGAGGCATCGAATACATCGGTTGAGTTATCATCATTCGACTTAAAGAATTGACCGCTGTCCTCCAAGACACTCTTAAGCTTGAGGATTTTCTGGCTTTCTGTCAGAGCTTCATTGGAGCAATCCTTGAAGAAAGTTCCACCGGCATCGTCAATAAAGTCGGTGGTAGATTTCTCCTGAAAAAATGAGTTCGCTGCATCCGAAAAGTGATGTGAGTCATCCAGGAATGGTGACGATTGCGTGACTGTTTCATGGCTTGCTGGTGGCGTGGGATACGCAAGCGGTGAGGGAAGAGGAGATATTGTCTGCTTTGACACAGTGCCCAGCGATTTAGTTGCGGTTTGGGTGCCACCACTTAAAGTTTTGCTCGTGCCATTGTTGTATAGGACGAAATCCTTGGAATGAAGTGTTTGGAAATCGGGCAATGCCTCTTGTAAGGGGGAACTGAAAACCTCTTGCACGTCTTTGCTTGATCGACCAGCAATTTCTCTTAAGTTGGACGGGGAGTTGTTGTCACTTGGGTAGACGCTAAGTGAATTTATTTCATCCAATGTATCCGCCGCCTCTGTCTCATTGAGCAATTGTATGGAATCCACCGTCTGCAGAAGCATATCCGTCTCAGACACACTGTACACGTCGCTGTCTTCAAAAAACGACGTCGCCGAATCAGTTGAGTAGGTAAGTGTGTAAACATCTCCCGAACCATTCGATGCCTGGGATATCGTCAGAGACACAGGTGTGGTTTCTCCATTCGGTAGAGTTATCGCAAGTGGTGGGTTCGATGATCCCGATGTTGATAGTGACAATTCAGAGGGAAGCATGAGGGTTCCATTGCTGGTGGTGAATATCTGACTGGAATCGGAGCCTGTTTTCCGTACCGCGACTTTTGTGCCACGCTTCAGGAGCTCTATCAGAGTTGCATCTTTGTGATCCATTGTAGAGGTACCCTTCGAAGCGTTAGTCGTAGTCCCAACACTGACATTTGTTGGTTTTTGGTGGATTGGCGCCGGTTGTTTTTGAATTTGCAGACCCGACGGAAGCACAGTGGTTCCGGTCTCGGGTAAGCTATTGCTGCCACTATTGTTCCTTTCGGACGGCGTGCCCCCGGTTTGATGTACTATTGGCGACTTGGGGGCTAAAAAGTTTTCAAGGTCACTCGCTGCGCGTCTAACCGCAGCCGCTATGGGTGGGGCAGGAACTACAAAGGCACCCTGCAAAAGAGAATGATTGCGTACACATTGCAAATGGCATCGGTTCGGACCAATTACCTTCAAATCTTTACATCGCTTGCTAATAATTTTCTCTTCAATCAAAGCCCGAACACCAATGCTCGCTGTCTGTAAGGGTGGACCCAACCCGTCCTTTCGGTCGCATTTTTTTGTTTCAGCCTCCTTTTTGAAGTACCCACCATGCAAACGCATATGTCCGTTGAGAGCTGGCACATTCTTAAATTTTCTATGACATAGATTGCACTCTACAGGTTTCTGCTCTATTTTAACAATATTTAAAATTTGTTGATTTATTCCGGCGCTCGTTACTTGTTGCTGCTGATGGTTTCCATTTCCGTTGAGCAGTTCATTAATGGAGATCGATGTGATGGGTGATGTGGAATTTTCAATCACCGATACGGATGAAATTTTTGATTGAGTTTGCTGTAACTGGGTCTGGAATGGTTTTAAGAAATAAAGTCAATCCAATAAGATACTAAAAATATTTTTATAAGACATCAAACAAGAGAAGTTTCGTACAGTAGCTGAGAGGCAAACCTTATCTGCGTATAAGTGGAAGGCAGATTGAGTGAACTTTGCGCTTGTTTTTGTGAAACGTTAGTCTAAGGATTTCTCCAACCTAAATGTGTGACTAAGTCTCTTTTCTGCTAGTCAAGTAAGGTCTAAAAATTTGAATGTCGGCTTGTTAAACATCTCATGCCAACATTTGGTCACCGTGGCTCATTGGTAAGTGCATTGGACTGTTGTGCGAGCTGCGTCGGTTCAAGCCCCAGTCATGTGTATCTAACATTTTTCCGCAGCACTATCTCTCGTCGGAGAATGATAAAGCTCCGGCAGTATAATTTGTTACGAAAAAGCTGACGCGCCAGCTGTTTTTTTTTATGTCAGCCTTTAATGTAAAGCAGTAAACAAGGCGGTAGGTGAATTTGAGGAGTGACAACCGAGATTCAAGAGGTAAGTTGCTCTTGCTCTACTCCCTGTAGTAATTTCATATGAGCTTTGTTTAATGGGAAGAAACCAGAACAGATTTAAGAAAAATATCAGATCAAGTTAGAACAGAAAAGTACAGCCTATGACTTTGACATCCATACCAATATTATAAATCCGGAAGTGTCGTACGTTTTCACGGCTAAACCGCTGAACCGATTTTAATGAAATTTGGTATGGAGATAGCTTAAGCCTACGCAATGAACATAGGCTAAACAAAATTCAAAAATCCTCCCACTGCCACGCCTATTTTTCGAAAAACGCACTTTTTTCAGTAAATTTACAAGGAACGCTTGTTACAACTTACTTAAGCAAACGTGTAGGTATTCATTTACTCTACAAATAAACCTGACATTATGTATCAGCTAGTTTTTCATAATTATATTCTACCTCAAGAGTAGGTAGGTAGGATTTTTTATTCGAAACTGTTCGGAACAACCTCATTGAACACAAAGCAGAACAGTTTCGGACAGAAAATTTTCTCATTGAACCCAAATTTTTGTAAATGGCCTTCCAATAGGGACTTCCGAACTTTGACAGTTGATAGCGGCCATATTGTTGAAGTTGCATCTGTCAAATTGGCTGTCATTCATTCAGTCTATTTTGACAAATTACCATTGATGGATATAGCGTTCAACAACACGTGCACATAATAAAATTGTTTTAACAAAATAGGTGTCCTGTTCGGGGAACGTTCCGGGCGCTTCGCCCATTTTACGGTCGCCATAATCGTCCTTCCGAGAAGATTATTCGCAGTGTGGTGGATAAATCCACAGGTTCAGCAAACGATCAATCAACACCCGTACGTCGACAAATCGCAAGATCTGCTGAAAATATCGCCGCTGTCCGTGAGAGTGTGCAGGAGTATCCGAGGCAGTCGATTTTGCGTCGTTCACAAGAACTCGGCCTTTCGCAGACCAACAGTTGGTGAGTTTTCTGTCGTGACTTGGGCCTGCACCCGTACAAAATTCAACTGATCTGATGGTAGACAACGGCGTGTGTTCGCTGTATGGGTTTTGGAGCAGTTGGAAACTGACCCTAATTTTCATCGAAAAATCATCTTCAGCGATGAGGGCCATTTCTGGATGAATTGGTACGTCAACAAACAAAATTGTCGAATTTGGGACGATACCAATCCACATGAGAGCGTCCAATGCATCCCGAAAAAGTCACTGTTTGGTGTGGATTTTGGGCTGGCGGCGTCATCGGTCCATATTTCTTTGAGAACGACGTTGGCCAGGCCATCACCGTCAACGGCGAGCGCTATAGGTCGATGATTACCAACTTCTTTTGGCCTGAATTGGATGATATGGACACCAGGACGGCGCTACGTGCCACACAGCTCACGTCACATTGGAAATTCTGCACGAGCGATTCGAGGGCATGGTCATCTCACGTGGAGGTGATGCGAACTGGCCACCGAGATCGTGCGATTTGATCCTGTTAGACTTTTTCTTGTGGGGTTTTCTGAAGTCGCAGGTCTATGCGAATAAGCCACAAACCACAGCGGCCCTCAAAGCCAACATAACCCATGCCATCGGTCAAATTTAGCCTGATTTATGCCCCAGATTCATGGAAAATTGGACATGTCGGATGAGCGCCATCCAGAGGACATTTGAACGATGTTTATTCCATACATAATGGCATCGATAGGCCTTTCAAACGTATAACAAATTTCGATGATATCTCACACACTCATCTATGGTCATGAGGTTTGGGTAATGACCGAAAGAATAAGATCGCGGATACACGCTGCCGAAATGAGATGGCTGGACCAAGTCCGACATCTCACCTCTACCCGCATGGGGATAGACCCCGATGAGTTAGAGTGGATGGCGGAAGATCGTCAAATATGGAGAGTCCACTTAAGCTTCCTAAACTTTTGTGTTCCGCACTGTTCGGCAGCCTCATTGAACAAAGCTACGTATTATAAGTCAGTACTAGATCAGTAGTAGATCATTCCAAAATCTACGTGTTGTACGACTTAGAACGGAATCACTATTTTTGACAGAAAAGTCTGAACTTAGGCTTAACGTGTGGCCATGGTGAGTAGTTAGCATCATCGCTTGGAACGCTCAAAGTCCGGGTCAACTCCTGATGTCAGAAAATTTATTTCTTAAATAAATAAAAATCGATGAACTGTGAAAGCTGATGTCGACTCTACTGCGAGGGCATAACACTGGCAGTAGAGTGTCGTGGCTTGAAGAGTTGATTGCTGATTGACGACAAAAACACCACAAATGTGACACCACCCTCGGGCGCCAATGAAACCTAATACTACCTGAGTTTCAAACCTCTGCACCTCGCATATACCCTTAATCCGTGTTTAGAGGGTAAACTGATGAAAATTCGAGGCTTCAAAGATTAGAAGATTTAAAGCTTATTATTAACTTTCATAGGAAATTCATATATATATGCGATTCTCTGTGACAGTCCTGAATGTAAGTCTTGAATTTGTTCGAGTCTGCCCTTATTTATCCTCTTGCAAACCCGGTTTCATAAGGCCCGTTGTTAGCAAAACAAATTTCCCAAGGTAATCTCTACAAACGAGGGACTTGCGATGGCCGAACTAAAAGTCTCCTCGTTCATAAAAGGTATGAGCATTGCTTGCGAACTCATGGGAACAAAAACCAAAACTAATTAAAAAAAAGTTCCTGCGATGTATTAAAACTTATGCCGTCACATCGCCGATTCCCTATTTTGGAAGACCGACCTTTGATCAACTCCTGCAAACATTCATTAAACAGATTATTTTCCTTTTCTATTGCATGTTTCTGGAAGAAAAAAGCTTTCACACGAAATTCTACGAATGAGGAGAAATGATAATATAGAAACCCACCTGCATGTTCCATGTCCTTGGTCTCTGCAGCTGCTGCTGAGGGCTCTGGGTCTGGCTCTGATGGGGTGACGGTGGTTGATTTGCAATCTTCAAACTCGCGGTGGTAGTTGCGACAGTCACTTGGGTGTTTCCCTGCTTCGTCTGTTGCATAATTTGGCTAATGAGATCCAGCTGATGCCTGGTGAGTAAATCATTTGCGGCAACCGATTTCGTTGAGGTGTTCGACGAAGGCGACGATGCAGGTGAAGGCGTTGATGAGTAGCATTGTGAAGAAGAACTCGCTTGCGTGGATGATGACACTACGGACACGTTCACAGCTGACGATGATTGTTTCACTGAACTATTGCTGTTGCTGCCACTGCCGTCGTCGCCGCCTCCTGTGGTGGTGTATTGAATACAGTTGGCTCCGTGGGGTGAACTAGCATCTCCTGGGAAAGCATTTTAAATTCAATTGTCAATTCGTATCGGAGGTTATTCTCAATCTTACCACTGGCCGTTGCCGGTGACAAACTTAGCCCTGTCGGCGGTCCTGTTGACGGCGATAGGGACGATGATTGATTCTGGGGTGTGGTTGCAGCCGCCGCCAGTCCACTGTGATGGTTCTCCGTATGCCGTCTCAGCGATCTCGCATCACAGTACGATTTCCCGCAACCGTCAGCCTTGCATTCGTATGGTTTCTTATTTCTATGAGTCATCATGTGGCCATTTCTGTCAGGGAGAACATTTGATCATTAATTTGGATGCAGCGTTCTGCAAATCTAATTGCATACTGCATGCGGCTTGTACTTACAAATGGTCCTGTCTTTTGAACGCTTTTGAACACATCACACAGACGTACTTCCTCTCATCGCTATGCGTTAATTTGTGCTTTGCCAAGGCTGATGCATTTCCAAATATTTTACTGCAAACCTGAAAATAGTCGATAGATGTTAAATGGAGAGGCGGTGAGGGGGCGTTTTTAATTGACAGCGCTTTGTACGCGGGATGACGCTATTTTCGTCCGTCAATATTTCTGTTTGAACTTTTTCATTTTATACCTCTGCGTCGATTGTGAGTTTTTATTAAGTATAGGAATGTGCACTGCCATGAGAATGCGAATGGCGGATGTTCATCGATTAATGCCGTGAGTGGCGATCGTTTTGTTTGTTTGGAATGCACATGTACACACCATTAAATTTAAAGAAAACACATAAGAATGAGTGTTAAATTTTCGTTTGATGTGAATTCGCACGACAACCATCAAATCATCTGTGAAATTATGACCAAATTGCAATATGTAGTGGGGAAACGCATAGATTGGAGCCTATAATGAGACATGAACTTCTTAAAGTTCAAAAATTGGAGTCGAATGGGAACTTGAGAGGAGAATGCAGTCCAATTTTTACAGATTGCTCGAAAACCTGTGGTGGGTTCAGTTATGTGAAAAGGGACAACCCATAGTTTTACAAACCTATTTTACAACTAAAAGGTGTTTTTTAGGCTTTTCTTTCAATATGGCAACACTCAGATGATACGTAGTTAACGTGACGGCTGGTACCTACCATCGGTTTATTCAGAATTTTTTTTTTTTTGCTAATCGTCATGCAAAGACTTACTCCCGAGCAACGTTTACAATTTGTGGAAGCCTTAAGTCAATTTTAGGGTCAACATAATCGACCGAGTGAGTCGGCAACACAATTGAAAAATTTCGCCCTACATTAACTCTTTTGGACTTCTAGATGTCACTGTCAATGGCACCTGGTACAGAACCATGGTCAACGACCTTTGGTTTTCAAAAGTGTGTGAAGCAGGATATTTGGTTTCAGCAGGATGGTGCTACATGCCATACTTCCGGCGAACCATCGAGTTGTTGAAGGAAGTGTTTGATGACGACATTTTCTCCAGAAATGAACCTGTGACGATATGACAATTTAAAGTCTTTAGTCTATGCGGACAATACGACAATCATTCCAGTCTTGAAGGCGAGAGTGATGGCCTAAAATGCTCCAAAGAGTGGTTGAAAACTAGAGTTTCAGGATGCAGTTCCTGAGACGCTCCCGTGGTGGCCATATGCTAGCATTCATAATCATTAATGCATAAAATTATCTAAAATGTCCTAGCTAAGTCCTAACTTCCCGCAACCATTCATGTTGTGCGTGTTATATTTTTCGCACGGATGGAAGAGACCTACAATGTTTTGCCGACTCCAAACGGCGAATTGAGAAGCTCTTTCATGACAGATTATACTCGGGGAGGCTCGTCATCCCCCGACGAGAAGTCGTCCCGCAAAAAATTTTTGGTGGACATGGCTTGGGCTTGAGCCCACGTCGCAGCTGGGGACTTTTGTGTATTTTATTCCAGTCTAAGTAAAAGTTTTGACGCAAATTTGTTTAAATTAACCGTTAGTACCTAAGAATTGATATTTGTGAAGTAATCAAACGCAGAATACACGTCGACAAGCTATAGAACGCTATACTTCTCAAGATCACGGAATAATCGTGAATAATTCCTCAGTAGATTTCCTGGCCGTCCTACGCCAAATGGTTAAACACTAAGGCCAAGGTCATGCAATGAGCGGTAAGTGGCAAAGCGGCAGAGCGACAAAATTAAAACGCATGAAATCGTATGGTTTTGGCCACGTAGTCGTTGAGCATATTTTGTGCCGCTCTGTCGCTTTGCTGCTTGCCGCTCATTGCGAGGCAAAGGCCTAACGCATTTAGCGGCTCGCCTCGAAGAGACTGAAACAACACGTGACAGAAGAGGCTTCGTAAGGCCTCGTAGTGCTCTATCCAACGAAAATATTACCGCTGGGACTAAAAATGTCGCGGATGAGCCGTCAACGTCGACCAGATGACGTGGAACACAATTGGGTATGATCAACGAGTATTTTATTGCAGCAAATTGATGAATTGGGGCTGGATGACATGTGGTTCAAACAGGACGGTGCAACTTCACACACAGCTCGAGCGACAATGGACATTTTGAAAGATGCATTTCCGGGTCGCCTAATGGCTCGTTTTTTCTTTGGGATTTTTTTTAAGTCACGGGTGTATGAGATCCCGCCACAGAATCTGGAAGCTCACAAAGAGAATATATGATAAAAATGCGAGAAATCATCGCCCGAAGTTGTCGCCAAAACGATTGAAAATGCTGTAAAAAGAGGCCAAATGGTCATCAACAATGGCGGCGGCTACTTGACCGACAGCATCTTCAGAAAGTAATGGAAACAAATTTAAAGGTCCAAATAAATATTTAAAAAAAATTATGTGGTTTCATTTTAAAGATATAGCAAAACAACATCGGGTGAGTGTTTTTGGGCCACCCTGTATTTATCAGAAGAAGCAAGAGGCAAAATTATTGTTATCCCTTTACGCCTTTACGTGAAATAGATAGAAAATTCGTAGGTGATCATGTATCGGTTGTAATCAAGGTTGTTAATGGTAACTCATACCTTTGGATAATTTCTGATGCCCGCTGAGTATTGAATCTAGAACACGAGAGTCACAAGCAAACATTCTACACCATGGTCTTCCAGGAACTGAAGAGCTATGTATTTTTATATTTTTTTTTATATATATGAACCCTTATTTTCAAACTACAAAGACCAATGTGTCTACAGACATAGAGCAACTATTAATAGGTCCACTTAAGACGATACCAAAATAGTTTTACCTGGAAGATTGCATGTCACCAGGTCTCTTCAAACTTCATCCCGTTTCCAATTATACGTTCGATATTATCAGTCTTTAATGACTGGCTTGTACTCAGTGGTTTAATAAATGACTAATGACTCGAGTACTAAAAATACGACGTATAATCTCCTAAAGCTCCTTATAAAAAAAAACAGAAAAGATAAAAATATCCTCAACTTCTAAACCAATTAGAATGGAAACAGGGAAACCGCAGATAAGGAAAAGAAGAAAACCACCCACGCAAGGACCTGCTTAATTCGATTTATCACAAACATATCGATTTTATTTATTTTTATCGATTCCACAAGAACAGCGCCCTTTATTTGTGCTGCCTGACATTGTAATTACCTGACATTGTTGCGGTCCATGGCGTGTGGGGGATGATGTTTTGGGTCTTTGTTTCTTTACAATCGGTGGATTAGATCCAGGAACTGATACGTTTGATATACTCTCATTACTGCTACTGCTACAACTGCTATTACTGGTTGTACTACAATTACTACTGCTTCCGCTGCTCCCGCTGCTACTACCGGTGATGCTGATTATTTGTCCGCTAATAGGACTGCTTAGCGATATATTGCTGCTACAGCTAATAAGGCTGTTATTGTTGTTGGTTTTACCATTGCTGGTCTTACTATTGCTAATGCCCTTGTTCTGGCCACCGCTGTTATTGTTACTATTGTTGGGGGTGCCGCTGATTGTTGAGCCGATATCATTTAGTTTACTACCATCCACACTTTCCAGAGTTATGGCACTAATCATTGTGTTATTATTGTTTGAGTTATTGTTAAGGGCTGTGGATGAAAAGGTTTTTTTTAGTGTTATATTGTCCCATAGAGTGCATTGCAAATGAACATACATGCAGTTTGTAGAGTACCTAGAACATCGGCTAACATATCCGGATCTGGATAACCAATTGTGAGGGCATTGTCTAGAGATGAACAACCATCGACTGATGACGAATCCGATGAATGAATAGCTTCTCTTAATTGCAATGTAACCGATCCTTCTGCACCCATAGAGGCACTACACATTAAAACTCTGGGAGGCGAGAGTCCAGTCAATGGCAGATGAAGGCCACTTTGAACCTACCGATAAAGAACATGTATAACATTTTTTATTATTATTTTTAAGGCATAAAATTGTATAGAATGTAAATTTTAATTTTCTTTTATAGATTCTCTGAAAGTGATAAAACAGCTAATCATGAAATACTGGCCTCATGTCCCGCAACAAGGCGGGTAATAGCAAAGTAAGTACTGAATTTTGTGAAGCGAAAACAAAAACTTTTAGTAATTTGACGCTGTTGTGTAAATGTTTCTATTTAATTTTTGTTAGTTTGAACAGCGAAATTGGGTACCCAATGAACCTTTTGACGGGTATTCACAACAACCGATCAAGTTTTCCATAAAGCTCTAGAGAAGCAGCAACAAAAGGTCAGTCTATAGGCCAAAAGTCCACAATGGCCTTTTGAGCAACCTGGGTGGGCGATAGTTCCACAAACCAATTGTGGACTGGGTAACAACTAAATGGGCCAAAAGTCCACAACATTTCGGGTCATAATACCACAATGTTAAAAAGGAAGTGGGCCATAAGTGCACAATTCTTTTAATGACTTATTTAGATGGAGGGAAATTACTTCACATGGGAATTTACTCCACAATAAGTCCGAAATTAATTCACTTTTCAAATTAATCCTCTTTCCAAATGAACATGGAAATAATGCTCAAAATCACTGAGGAAGGAGCAACGAGCTTCGTGGAAACTTTTCTGTGGCAACATAGGAAAGATTTCGGAAGCCTCGCGACTCCGGAAAATCCTCTCTACAAACCCCTCAATATCAAGCTACCTACAAGATTCAGATGGACATTGGACAACCTCCAGCAAGGAGACAGTTGACCTTCTTCTGGACACTCATTTCCCTGGTAGCTCCTCAGTTATATTGCGTGGCACGGGGTGTCATACCACAAATCCACCATGCAAAGACTCCAATATAATAATCACACGCAGTAAGATCCGCTGGGCTATAAGGAGCTTCAAGCCTTTCAAGTCTCCAGGACCGGACGGCATTATTCCCACCGAAATTCAACAGTCCCTGGATATAATTCTTCCCTGGCTAGACACCATTCTAAAAGGCTGCCTGAACCTTGTCCATATTCCTAGGGGGTGGACAGAGGTAGAAGTTGTCTTTATACCTTAGGCAGGTAAAAGCTCATACGTTGTTTCTGAGGATCTGCGTCCCATCAATCTACTACCATCGTCGCTGTAGCATAGATACTAAACTCCTATCAGCGTCCCAACACGCTTACTGCAAGGGCAGATCTGTTGAAACTGCTCTGCACTCACTAGTACGTACCATTGAAAAATCACTTAGCGTTAAAGAGTTCACCATGGCTGCCTTTCTGGACATCGAGGGAGCCTTTAACAACGTCAAAGCAGAGGCAATCATTGACGCAATCACGAATCTGGGAGTCGAGGCTTCGCTCAGACTTTTAATTGAAAAGCTGCTCGTAGGCAAAACAATTAACACCACGTTGGGCAATGCCTCGGCCCGCAGATCCGTGAGTCGCGGCACTCACAAGGCGGTGTTCTGTCCCCCTTTCTCTGGATTGTGGCGGTGAATACACTGCTGCTTAACCTGGCAAGGGCTGGAAGTGATTGCTTATGCGGACGATGTTGCGATTGCTTTCTCTGGTTAATACCCGGATACCCTTAGTGAACTTCTTCAAAACGCCCTCTCAATACTTTCAAGATGGGCAGCTAAAAGTGGTCTGGGAGTTAATCCCGGGAAGACCGAATTAGTTCTCTTCACCAGGAAATACAAAATTCCTCCTATCGACCCGCCCTAAATTTCTGGGTCTCATTCTTGACAGTAAACTAAACTGGAAATCCAACACTGTTGAACGCGTTAAAAAAGCCACTGTGGCGCTGTACTGCTGCAGGAAAGCCATTGGTAAAAAATGGGGCCTGCAACCTCGTACTACGCACTGACTCTATCTATCCGTTATCAGACCTATACTTCTATATGGTGTGATCGTCTGGTGGATGGCCTTAGAAAAAACCCTACATCGTGACCTTTTGGGGAAAGTGCAAAGATCAGCTTGCATTTGCATTAGCGGAGCACTAAGGACCACACCATCCGCGGCGATCGTCACCAAACGATTAGGAACGCCCATCCACCTGTGAAAAGCCGCTGGTTGAATGCTTAAGGACAAAAAGGGGAATAAAATATGGAAAGACTTCGGATGGTAGCCAAAATCTCGTTCACCCTAAACTCATAGTTACATCATAATTAGAAAAGTTAAACAGATGCCAAGATTGAATGCAGACGATGGATTTTGTCGAACGTGCGAAATAGCCTAGCCATGAATAATTAAATTAAAAATCACAAATCAATACAAACATGTCATACCTCAACTTCCTGCTGTTTACACAAAAAAGCCTTTTCTTCAGACCTTAGGCGTGAACAAACAAATAAGCTAACGATTGCCAAATTCTCTATTCGTTAAAGTAATGATTTTTTAAAAGAAAATATTTTTGGCAAAACATTCGAAGTCAGCCAGACCGCGACATCATGTTAAATCCTCTTTCATATGCTCATGGTATTAACGCCACGTTCACATTGAATTGAGCATTATTCACTCTGTGTTGTGAACTGCTTTAACAAAATTACAAAAAAAAAAAAAGAAAAAAACAACAAGTAAGCATAACTATTCCGGCGTGCATTCAAAATCAGTGAAATGAACAAGCAAGAGACAAAACTTTCAATTTTTCATCTCGCAAACTGCCAACATTCTAGTTCCGCCACCATTGTGTTCGCCAGGGCAAGGCATTCGTGTTCATCTTTCTGGTATTTGTCTGGCAGGGACATGATTCATGCCCGTAGCCAAAGGATAGCCGGTAGTGGCCTACATATACGGTTTGTGTATATTTTTTTTTCATTTTTCTTTCTTTCAATTTAAGGAATGCAACATAAATTGAAAAGAATAACGAAAATTGAAAATTTAAAACGACAATTTGTACACTCTGTAGGGTGGGCACGATGTGAGTCATTTAAAACTGTTTAACAATGATTTACATTCAGAGACCATTAAAGCATTAAACGGATTAAAACATCGTAATAGAGTTTTATTTTCTCCCAACCACGTGGTAAAAGTTGAAAGAAAAATTTTAATTAATAAAACAAGTGAATGAATGTGGAAATGGCGTTAAATGCCAAAAGCTACTACTACGTCGACATAGAGACTAACTCAGCATGAAGATGAATCACGGAGACTTATTTTAGTCACATTAAACATTAAAGTTCCGACATAGGTTAGGCTAGGTTAGGTGGCTGCCCCCACTCAAACAGGGACACACTTAGACCAGATTGGCCAGTTGAGATACCACGATGAAGAGCCGGCTTACCAGTACCAGTATGCAACACAGAGTACATAGAGATGGGCAACCGTAACGGTAAGAGTTAAACCATTTCGTCCCAGAGCTGAAGCTTCTTATCTTCTGGATGTCGGGTTTGGCCAGATCGTTAAGATCATTATAGAAGGATTCCCCGAGGGTTTTCGTTTGTCGTCGCAAGGGCAATACACGTGCACAGTTATAGTCGCAAGGGCAGGACACGTGCACAGTAGATGCATTGTAGTTTACTCCACCTCCTCGTCTCTACTGATTCTACTGAAATCATTGGAAGGGACCCCCAGTCTGAGTACATGTCTGCCTATTAAGTAATCTCCGGTAAGGATCCTTTTTAGTGAAGCCAGGTTTTCCGGTTAGTGGATAAAAGTCTCTCCGTTTTCTTTAAATCCAGATTAGGCCAGATTTGTTTTGACAAGAGAGAGAGTGCTGATGTTGTTCCATCTGTGATTTGCCAGTTTCTTGGCATCCGTATTAAGGAGGAATTTGATCGATTCAATAGGCGTAGGTGGTGCGCCTAGGTTTTCAGGGAGATGCCGTCTTGCGCCTTCTTTTACCAGCTCGTCCGCTATGCAGTTGCCTGGAACGTACCTGTGTAATGGAACTCAGCATAGGGTTACGTCGCACCTTTTTTCAATTTCGTTAAAAGATCTGGGGCATTGGTTTACCAACTTTGATCGTATTGTCGGCGATTCCAAGGCTTTAATAGTTGGCAGACTATATATGTATAATACAACAGCGCTACAATCTATCGCGTTAATTGAAAGTCAAGCTGCAGCTTGCCAGACGGCTGTAATTTCCGCTTTGAAATACACTACAGTGATCTGGCATTCGCATGATAATGGCTAAGCCAGGTGCTTAGGAGAAAACTCCCGTACCACACGATGTCTTAGATCTTCCCAGACTCTCAGGAGCTTCTGCTAGGAATCCGAGTTTTGTATCTGAAGTTGAAGTCGGTATGAGGGACAACGTAGTCCGTTTTACTAAAAATAGTATGGTTGTCCTTGAGGATCCTAGAGTGATCCGTTGCTGTGCTGACTGGCTGGGAGGATTCTCTGAGCTAAGTTCTGACATACTTAATTGACTGATCTGTGCAGCAAGACTTGACGTTTATTTAGAAAGCCCACTTGGTCTTCTGCGAAAGTATTTAATAATTTGGTCTATTGGAATATTTTTAAATGAGGTAGTTAAATCTGTGCTTGAAATTGCCAAATATCGTAGACACAAGAATCCATACCTCGACTGTGATCTCAAATGTAAAAAAAGCGAAAAATAAATTCGCGGGTTCTAGTCAATGAAGGTCCTTCAACAAGGCCTGGTATGGTTATGTGACTCATTAGAATTATGATTCGTTTGCTAAGTCAGGTCATGCATATAACTACATAGGTATCTGAAGGAGGCCTGCCTGATATCCTGATTTTGGGGAGACGGTTCCGATTTTTTAAGCCAGTCCTGATTTCTGCCCAGATTTTGTTCTTACTTTTCTTTTCTTATTTTTTCCCCTTTTATTCTACGTCGTTTAAAAAAAATTTCAGAAAAAAAAAATGTAGCGACTTAAGCAGTTCCAAAATTACCCAAGCTCAGTACTCATACCTAAAAAGCAAATCAGTAGAAACTGCTCTGCACGATGTAGTAGAAAAATTGTGGCGAGTCTTCATAACAAATAATTTGCCCTGGTGGCCTGCTTGAACATGGAAGGAGCCTTTAACAATGTAGATGGTAGGGCTGTCAAACATGCACTAGAGAGTGCGAAAGTTGAACAAGGTATAACAAACGGCTGTAGAACACTGTTCTCTTAGAAAATCGGTAACCAGAGGCACTTCCCAGGGTGGTGTTATTTCTCCTCTGCTTTGGGTTCTGTTCATCGACGACATTCTCGAGGCACTGGTTTCGCTAAGCTTAATTTTCCGGTTAGCTGCGATCTTAGAGTCAGCCTACTAAAAATGGAGTTAGTGCCCTTCAACAGAAAACACAGGATTCGAGAAGTTCTAGTCGTGCTCGATAGGAACATCGCCATCTACGTCGATAGTCAGGCTGCACTTAAAACCCTAGAATTGATGGTCATTCATGGTTTAGGCACTATGCGCGTCGAACCGCGTGCCCAGACATTGCGGAGGCTAATGAATAAGACGACGCTGTGATTGTCAAACCGCCGTCCTGCGCGATTAAAGCGAACCTCTTAGGCAACATCAACAGATAAACTGACCACCGATGGCTAGAAAGATCAAACTTGAGAATAGCTCTAGGAATTCTATCCGGCCATTGCTTTCTACGTGAACACGCTATGAGACTAGCGCTTACAGAATCGGATGCGTGTGATACTTTTTTTTCTTTCTTTTTTATAATCCACACGCGGATTTAGGGTTCATGAATACCCTTTTAACCTTATACACACACCGCGAGCGAGGTGCATTGATTTGAAGCTCAGGAATTGTTGGATTTCATTGGCGTCCAAGGGTGGTGTCCAGGCTATCTCGGGACATTTGTGGTGTTTGTCATTGCTATAATTCACAGGAATATTTTCGAATCTCCTGATGTCATAATTGGTGTCAGCTCAATCAACTTTTCAAGCCATGATACTCAAATGCCAGTGTTATGCCTTTGCAGTAGAGTCGCCATCAGCTTTCACAGTTGATGGATTTTATTCATTCGTCGGGAGTTGAAGCTGGACTTTCGACGTGACAAATGATGATGCTAACCACTACACCATGGGCACCCTCTGTCATGTGACGACTTATGCGTTACAGAAGATATAACAGACATTCTATGCGATTGTGAAGACATAAATACCTAAGAGACTATTTTGTAAGGAACTGGAAGGAACTAAGTTGTATTAACCATAATAAGATTTTAAAATTTTGCAGGGAAATAAAATGCTTCAGGGAATAAGCGCTTAGGTTTCGGTGCCATTTTAGATTTCCAGTAGTATCACGATGGTGCCATGTTGGTGCCCGGTGTTTCTAGGAAATGTTTCCTGACCCTAATTAACCTAACCTAACCTAAACGGCAAATATGTGTAATATGTAGTTCAACTACTTAAAATGTTCCGCATACGCCACAGTATTTTAGGTTTTGCGATTCCCGATGTGATAAACATACATACCATATGTATTTAGAAGAAATCGAGCGCATTTTGATGCAACTGAAAGGATTCACTGGAAAATGCCATGTTCGAAGGTAGATATGCGCGTGTTTTTATGTGTTCCTCGATTAAAGGTTTAACATTTTATGCTTATTTCTAAATGTCCCGATCTGTCTCGAGTTTTGGGCTCTGATGTCACGATTTTTATGAAGTCTTATCTGACAGCCCTAATCTGAAGCCAGTAAAGTTTTTGGGACATCAAACTTAAGCAGCCGTAAAATAAGGATCATCTTAATCAAATACAATATGTGCATACATACATATGTACATAGATACATTTTCAATGGCTCGCTTATCCACTGCCCGCGGAATTAAGGTGCTTAAGTTTAAGACTGTTTATCCTCAAGCACTATCCCTATATGGGTAGAGAAGATATATCGGATTTGCCGGCCCATCCTGTCGATAAATTTTAAATAAATAAATAGCTGACTCACTGACTCGGAATCAGCCAAGTGCTCGCTTTTCGCAACCATTCATGTTGTGCGTGCTATACTTTTCGTATGAATGAAAGGTATATTCAATTTATTGCCGTCTCCGAATGTATTGAGAAGCTTCTTCATGACAAATTTTCCAACGAGAGGTGGTGCCACGAAAAATGTTCGGTAGATTGTGTTGGAGCTCAAACCTATGCGGCCTAAATAGCAGACTAACGCATTAACCACTAACCAATTTCAGCATTGATGGATAAAAAGACGCACCATTCTGCGTAGTTCGCATATCCAGATAAAATATGAATAAGTGTCTAGGTTGCTTCGTTAACGCGGTATTTTAAAAGTTATTGCTTTGTTGAATGTGATTACATTAGAAAATTTATTGATTTTGACCAAAGTCATAAAACTCATTCCAAGACGCTCACCATATTTTCCAGCAAATCATTCTGTTTATGGTTTCGTCGTGAGTTGCGTTCCGAAACTAATTAATCATTTAAATAAAATAAAATCCGCTGTACATCCTTTCCTAGTCTATATAAAATCTTATAAAAAACCAAAGGGCGAACGATGGACGAAAAGAGCAAATCATCACTATGTCGTGGTGACTTTCGACATAAATTTAGTTGGGTAACAATGTATTGACTAATTTTCATTACGTTCTGTCATGAGAGTCAAAAAAAGTATTTATTATTAACTGTACAACTAAAATGTAAAACTAAATGCTTACATCTAATTTTTTTGAAGATGAGGTCTCAGAATTTCGGATGATTATCGAGTGGTAGTCGATAATTGGGTTAAAAAAGGCATGCACCAGTTTTAGCCTTGTAGCAACTGGTACAATGGAGGAAGAAATGCACGACTGATATGGTTCAGAATGAATTCTAAAACACTACTAACAGAATCGGGGTCCGCCTGAAAGAATAGTGAGAAATCAAGATTTACCGATGTTGGTATATGTGCGTACATACATACATAAATGTGGGTTGGATAATTGGAAATTAAATAATCATCATCATCATCATCATTTTCTGAATGGCCCGCTTAAACACTATGAAAGTCGCGGGTTTAGAGTGCTTAAGTGGACCCTCCACACCTATCGATCTTCCACTATCGACTCTAAAAATTCAGAAGCTATCCCCAAAAGGGCAGAAGCGAAATTTCGGACTAGGTCCAAACATCTCGCCTTGGGATTATCCAAGGAATGACTACTTGATGGCATGGATGCCATAGGACGTCTTGAAAGCTGAGTTGGGGCCTGTGTCTATACCATTTAAACATGGACCTTTCTGTTCGAAGAAGAAGTTACTCGACATTGAGAGTTTCCCGTGTTCTATGTAAGCCCTAACTTCCCGCAACCATTTATATTGTGCGTGTTGCATTGTTTCGAACGTCGAATTGTGAAGCTATGTCGTGACAGATGATACTCCTAGAGGCTTGTCGTTCCCCGGCGAGATTTGGTACGGCGAAAAATGTTCGCTGGACATGGCTGGAACTCACGCCGTTCGGTCCAAAGCACTAACCACTAGGCCACGGTGACCACGCTATACGCCAGCAATACAATGAAGCAATCTGATTTCGGCAGCTTTGGCACGCGATCTCATTCTTTCGGTCATTACCCAAATCTCATGACCCTTGGTGAGCGTTTGAACAAACACAGAAATAAAGACCGATAGCTTGATAACAGACGGACCAAGCCGATTTTTTCTTTTTAAGGGAAATTTCCAAATCCCAGGAGCACTCGCAGGCAGAAACCCCTTTTTGTTGCAGTGGTTTGTTTTGTTCCGGTGGCTTTTGGTTTTGGCTGCTCCCCGATCGGGATCGAGCGGGCACAGTTCGGGTCACAAGCAAACACATTACTCACTACACCGTGCCACCTACATAACCCCGAGATACTAATACACCTGTTTCATCCAGAGTGCATTGAATAGGCGATCGGGAAGTTACCATTACTATTAATTTGTTCACGTTAACTCTTAACCCGTCTTCATCACAGAAGGCTACGAATCTGTCTAGTGCGCACTAAAGTTCGGTCTGGGTGGACCCAACGGTGACCAAATCATCAGCGAAAAGCAGATGGCTTATCCTTAAGAAACACCCAATCCATAAATACAATAAAATGGAAAGGGGACAAAACGCACCCATGGCGAAGTCCAACGTCTACAGTTAAAGGCGTCGATTCAACAACGTTCACCCGAACAGAGCTCTTATAGTTTCTGTATAGAGATTGAATGGCCCTCAGAAGAGAACATTCAAACCCATATTCCCGAAGTACGTTACAGAGTCTACCTAGAGGGACCCGACCCACAAAGCAACTGTAGATAGGTTTCACATACCCCAGAGCTTTGCAAGCACCATTCTGAGAGTGAATGCTGGTTTTTTGTGATTCTACCTGGACTAAAATCCCACTGTTCATCGTCCAACCTGAACTCGGCTACAGCTCTGGAACGCACTTCCAACACCCTAGCAAAGACTTTTCCGGAAAGACTTAAAGGAGATTAGAAGTTTTACTAAGGTTGCTTCAGTGTTGTTAACAGAATGATCTGCGCTGTTAAAAGCCTTGGTTGGTTGGTTTAGTGGGTGTCCTAAAGACTTAATTAGACCTCAAGCGGGTCCATTGTACCCATAAAAGTCAAACCAAGGGATAGGGTTGGCTAATCCGGAAACCACCCAGAAAGGTAGAGAAATCTCAGGAGTTTCCTAAAATCAGCGACATTAAGGTCCTCCAGCTCATGGAAGAAGCTACTACCAAGAGTACGCAATCTTCTGGTGGCCAATGCGGGACATTCGCATAGCAGGTGTCGGACAGATTTTATTTCCTCTTCGTCCCTGCACCTTCTGCAATAGTCGTTGTAGGACAATCCAAGATGCTCCGCATGGATTCCTAATCCGCAGTGTTTTGTGAGGACACCGGAGACGATTCGTACCCTTCCCTTCGACTTAGATGCACGAGATTTTTAGACTTTTTCTTATCGAAGGCTGGCCATAGTGATCGGGCTATTGCAGATGTGTCCATGTGACACCATCGCGTATTAGCCCTGATCATGGTTTCCTCATCTATATCCCCGTAAAGAGTGCTAATGGGTGTCTTCGCGATCGAAAGGCTATATGCAGGATCTAGTTCTGCACCCCCCCCTAGCAAGTTCATCCACCCTCTCATTACCTGATATATCCCTGTGGCCCGGTACCCAGCATAGGGTCACCTTGTTGGTAAAAAGCCTTGGAAACATTTAAAGACACAAGCGGAGACCAGAGCAGTGGTCGAACTTATTTGTTCTGTTTCAAAAGCTTTTTAAAGGGCCAATAACTTTTTATTTATCTGCGACGTAAGACCTTCTCGCATTCCAAATATCAAGTTTCTAGTCATACTAGAAGTGCGCCAAAATTGATAACCAAAACTGATCATGACGCATGGTCTCCGTATAGACGTTTTGACGTCAAAAGAATAACTTCAGTTGGTTTATGTCTGTCCCAAAAGTATCCTCCTACCTCCTTAAAGTCGAGGACATTTATTTGATCATTAAACTTATGACATAGTGCCACGATCGTAACATAAACAATTTCCTATAGATGGCCAAGCCAATTTGATTCTTTTAATCTCTGACAACACTAGCCGTCTCCGAAGACACCACTATCCCCCACTAGAGTGGACTTCGCAACGGGCACAAGCTACAACCACCAGCCAGCAATACTTAAAAGAGAGTATAGTGTATAGAGGTGGCTAGGAGCAAGACGCCAGATTATAATAAATGTTTAACGATGGACACACGGGTGTGGAGGCGTCACAGCGGCAGGTGGTGGAACCGCGGACATTTCGTTTGAGTGATTTCACACAAATTCCTTTAGACTGAGGTTTTTGTGTTTTTTTTTTTTTTTTCGTGTGAATTTTTTGAAAAGCGTTCTCAATTTTTCAAACACCTATGTGTGCTTACACACGCCTTAAGTTTTTGTTTTTTTTTTATATACATATATAATGGTAATGAAAATATTTTAGGTTGATAAAAACATGCGTGGGTGTGACCGAGAATGAGTACAAAAAGCAAATTCGATTTAGTTTCTTTTTGACGGGGGAAAGTAGCGGGTGAAAAAAAAAAAAACAGAAAAAAAAGCACTCAATTATAATTTTACATCGCGTAAAGATCAATGATATTTATAGCAAGTATATTTCAATTAATTATAGGTAATACGTTTATTTTTGTTGAAAAATAGTTTGTTGAATTATTTAAGGCATTTAATTGAAATATTATTTCCGTTGTTATATGGTATTAAGCAGATTTTTATTTTGTTTTTATACAAAATGATATATGCAAGTTGGGTGATTTATATGACTGGCAGTATCAAAGGATATACGACGAGTAGGCGGTGAGATTATTTAATCCAGTTCACGTCGTGCTTGTCAAGAGCGTGTGGTTTTATTTTCGCTTCTCCTTTTTGTTTATGTCCTTGGCTGGACTAATTATTCAAGAGTTTCTAGTTCAACAACAGTGATGTTTAAAAAAAAAAACGAATTTTAATAGTTCTTAATTAATTTTAAATGAATTCCATGAGAACAGTTTCAAAACAAATAGAGGTACGAGTACGAGGCGTTTTTGAAAAGCAACAAAAAAAAGGGGTTTTAACAAAACATTATGGGCAATGTAACTCAATGTGAACAGAGAAGGTTTGAACATCAAATAACAGATAAAATATGTATCCATACCTTTGCAAAAGGACTATAATTTCCCAAGTGTAGGTATGAAAACCGATTAACTACTTTGTTGTTTTCAAGCCAGCCAGTGTCATGGTCTTTGCTGACGACTTTCAGTCAGTTTTGACACACTGAAAGATTTAAAAACATTGAAAGAAAAGAAAAAGGCATTAGATTAGTGTTAATGTTAAAATTTCACATCGACAGGAATCAAATATTGAGGAATTGTTAATAAATAAGATAAAAGTATAAAATAAATTAGTGAAACATGCAGGTTTCTTTTAAAAGATCGATAGCAGTTTTTGTCAACCCTTTTCGCTTTGTGTCCTTCTTTGGCCAACTAAAATTTGCAATACGATTTTAATTAATGTCATTCCCGTGTACATATCTACAGAGAAAGAAGCTAATTCTTCCTGGTTAGCCAGAGATGCTTGACCCACCTCTCGGACATTATGGACGAAATTAAATAAATTAATCCAAAACGAGGTGCCTTCTGGGCCTAGACAGATCCTCTATCCGCATGCATACTGGAGTTATCACAGGACACTGCGCTATCGGAGTCATGCTGCGCAAGAGGGGAATTGAATCCAACGATTAATGCAGAAACTGTGGAGATGAGGAACAGTTAGAATCAATCTAACATCTGCTGTGCTACTGCGCCTCCCTTCAATAACGACGTCTACATGCATTAGGATCAAGGTTCTTTACAAGCATAGCAGAGGTAAGAGCACTATCTGGTTCACAAAACAGCCAATAATAGGATAGGTCCTAAAGTTGTCCCGGGAACAATGTTGTTTTTTCCACCACATGAATAGGGTACTCAGAATGGACCCCCAGGTCTCCGAGGGAACGTGATGTAAATCACTTGAATCTTGAATCTAAGGGATCCCACAGTGCATCAACAATGCAGGGACGATCTTTCACAAGGAATGGAAACTGTTAGCAGCTACATGCCCGTCATTCTCCTAAAATCATTGGCGTTGTCCAATTGTACATATCAACAGAGAATTTATCTGGGTTGCCTTGCGGAGGAGAAGTTAGATAAATTCATATTTCTCATCAAGGCAATCTATGATGGGTAAAGGTATCACGTTCTGCACAGAGTACGGCTGTCAAAGAAAGCTGTCGACAAAGCTACATTCTTTCGACAACATTGTTTTTATTGGCAATAAGCGATGTGCTCGCGCTGATGGTTACGCTGGCATTGTTTGTCTACTATCAAATAAACCCTTACCACTTAAGGACTGCGTCTGTTGGTAGAGAGGTTAACATCGTGGAATTGAAGGTTAAAAAGTTATCATCGCCGGATAACCAGTAGAAAAGATAAGGAGCTTTCAATATCTTAGAAATATTGTTTTGACCGATGGTGGCACCTAACAAGATATTGCCAGCCGAATTGGCAAAGCGAAGTCTGTCTAATATAAATTTCAAGCTACCACTGTTCTGTTTCAATTACTGTCATGAGAAGCTGCAAATGTTCAGATTGGTTATATTTCTAAAGGCAACCGTTTCAAGGTGTTTCCATTTCTTTTAATTAATTGAATTGAAACATTCGATCAGCAACGGGTCATTGGATTACATTTGCAAAAAAAAAAATATAAATTTTCATCGCATTGGAAATGAAACCCCACAAGTGGCTGCAAAATTCAGTGGTACTTGTAGTTCCAGTGACCTCAAAGATATTTCTAGGAAAAAAATTAGTGAACTAATCCCGTTCCTTAACTCCACAGGTTGGACCTAAATATCTGCGTTTATCGCCCACAAACAACCAGGTCAAATGAGTTGTGGTATCAAAACGGCGCTCTAATTGGGTTCTTAGAACCGCCACCTCTACCTACCTACCCTAGAAAAAAATCATGCTAGCAACAGTCAACTGGAAATATGAAGCAATGCCAACGATACCAGACGGGACTCAAAGCTGTAGCAATAGCTTGTGGTGTCTGCTTAATCAGGCGGCGACTTTGCTGATTTTAATTTGACTTAACGTGACATCAGCTTTGCCGTAAAAGCGAGGTGGATTGTAGGGTCCATAAAATTTTAGATTAAAGTCACTTGGATACACTTGGAAACCTCTACTCAAGATGTCAGAAGAATGGGTCGACCGAAAAATACATGGCGCAGAGCAGTTAAGATGGAGTTGCGGGAACTGGAAAAGAATTGGCGAAAACTTGAAGCAAAATTAATTGAATAATGGTTTGATGTGGATTTGGCTAATTTGATTATTTGACTTCGGTAGACATAATCCCCTTCATATGTTTTCTTGTACTAGATGAATTCTTGAACTTTTTTAATACAGGGTGGCGCAAAAGTTATCACCCGAAGTTTTTTGGCTGTAATTTCTTTTATGAATGAAAAATGTTATTGTAGTTCTGCTTTTGGATTATGTTTATTTGATATCTTGAATTTTTTCCATTAAGTGAAGAAAATGACTTCGGCTTAGTGGCCGCCGCCAGAAAAGATGACCATTCGGGCCCGATTTATGGCATTTTCCATCACTCTTGCCATAACTTCCGGCGATAGGTCCTCGCATACTTGACGGATATTCTGTGTGAGGAATTTAGGAGTCTGAGGCTTATTGACATAGACTCGTGACTTCAAACAACCCCACAAAAATAAGTGTGGAACATTTAAATCAGGCGACCTTGCCTGCAAGTGCAAATTGCCAAAACGAGAGATTAGGCGACCCGGAAATGCAGCTCTCAGCATTTCGGTTTTAGCTCGTGCAGTATGCGCCGTTGATCCATCCTGTTGGATTCACATGTTCTCAAGTCGCAATTCGTCCAATTGAGGAAGGAGAAAGTCGTTGAGCATGGCTCTGTAGCGCTCGCCATCCAGAGTAGGCGTTTGGCCCACGGCGTTTTCGAGAAAATAAGGCCCGGTGACGCCGAGCGGGTGTAATGGCTCTTCATGGGTTATACGCGGATTTTCGGTTCCCCAGAAGCGACAAATTTGCTTATTCATATATCCACAAAGAGGGAAATGGGCCTCGTCGCTGTTGATGATTTTCGATGAAAAGTTGTCTCCCTCGTGGTCAAGATTCAGGATGACTTGAGCGTAGGTTGCACCCGGTCAACAGCTAACAGTTGATGCACTGTCTGCACTTTGCAAGGGAACATCTTACAGTCCAATCTTACAGAGTCTAATTATTTGGCACTTCGTCTGATCGATACTCCGGGGTTCTCTGCGACATCTTCAGCCACAGCTGCGATATTCTCAGCAGAACGGCTGCTCCGGGGCTGGCCAGACCTGACATCATCTCGTGTTATCCCATACTCTTCTAGGCGATCGGCTAAACGTCGTAGTGTTTGCCCATTTGGTGTCGGACGACCGGGAAATCTGCGCCGAAATTCACGCTGCGCCAACACCACCGACGAATTATTCCGCAAAAAATTGAAACAATTATTCCGCGTTCATTAGGAGTATACCGATTCATGTCTTCTTGACGTGTATTTAGTATCTGTTTCCTTCACAAATGTCAAAGTAGAATTGACATTTGCCGCCATTTTCAAAAATTACACCTTCTTCCGATAGGGTGATGATTTTTGCGCCTCCTTGTATATAAACAATGTACTGTACATGTAGCTTCTATCTCAAAATCAATTGCCCATTGAAGGACCTTAAATAGCTATTATTTTAAAAGTATTTATAAAAGTTTAAGAAAAATGCAAATATTTCAGCTTCTTTTACTATGTTTGCACCTACAAACATATTAAAACTCAATCAATCCTTCAGAAGTATTTAATTCCCCCATTAACTAACTAAAAACAAACTTTTCTCTAACATTCACGTGTAATCTTTTAATAAGATTATATAAACTTTTAATAATAAAAGAAATAAAAATGAAAATTGAAAACCGCAGCGAATTCACTGCCAAGCCAAATAAAAACATAAAACTATAAATGTCCGTGAATTTATTTAAAGTGTGGTAAAGTTTTTTTTTTTTTTTTGATTTTAATGGATTATCCAGAGGTGTTTTGGCCCATAAAATATTATTACGAAAGAGAGACATAATTTATGATAGCGCAAGTGTTTTATGGGCCACATTGCGATTAAAATTGACTTCGAATTTGAACCAATAAAATAGCTTCGGAACAAATAATCAGATAAAATGATTTTGCTTGGCTATTTGGTGCAAGTTTTGAAAAAGATTCCCGTATTTGAAGAAAATGGTTTGATATCTTGTAAATAAAAGTCGTGGTTTTATCTGTTGTTGTAAAATTTTATGGCGATTATGAAAAGAGGGAGCATCTTTCGGTTGAACTCAGATACTTCTCAACTCAACAAAGTATTAAGTGGTGACTTCTGTGGTCGGAAGTATTTAAGTGTTGAATTTGCTTGAGTGGAATATTATTTTATCTGTTTGGTTCAGTTGAAACTTTGTCGTTTTCCCCCTTTAACTCAGTAATACCAATTGGAACCCTAGAAATAAAATAGACAAAGTAAGGAAAGTACGAACAAACGATCTGTTCTAAGCAGTACATAAGTAAGCAGCTTAACGTTCGAATTCGAGCTACTAACGCAGAGTAAAGAAGTGACTAAGTATTCCAGACAAACGTGGACTGAAAATTCAAAAAAGCTTCAAACTTTTGTTAACTGTTGTGTACGGATCTAACATTGTTGGGCTTAATGGAGAGTTGAGAGGAAAAGCTAAGAAGCAAACTGCTAGCTAAGGGATGCAATCGAGACAATAAGACAGTGGATCGTTGAAGAAATACGTGGCGCGGTACGGTAGACCTATTTCACTTTCAATCGTGACTTGGTGTTTCAGTGGTTTGTGCGTTAAACTGCTGACCGAGCGGCGTGGGTTCAAGCCTCAGTAGTGTCCACCGAACATTTGTCAGATATTCCAGATATTCATAGGGAATATTCTTGGAGGTTTTTTATTCTTTCAGAAATTCAGTTTCTGAATAGAGGTTTTCACCCGCTTCTTCATCTTTCCTATAATCCCAGGGACATATTCCAAATGGAATTGGCGAGGTTGGTGTTCCTAGTTATTAATCAACGCTGTGGTAGTAGTCTAACTGACGCCACAGAAGGGTTTTTGATTTAAAGAACGTAGATTCATTGCCTACAATTCCTTGATGGGCAGGACTTTAACGTCTTGTAAAGCATTTCTTAATCCTACATCTACTAGTTTCAATTCTCAATACCTAAACTTAAAATCCAACAAGGCTGCTGGACCCGACGGCCTTCCGGCCGTGGTATTAAAAGCAGCTGAAAATGACCTGGTAGAGAGCGTACACCAACTCATTTCAAAGAATTGGTCAGATGAGTGTATGCCCGATGAATGGAATCTTAGCATCACTTGCCCGATCCACAAAAAAGAAGACCCCCTCAACTGCAGGGGTATCAGCCTTCTCAACTTCGCGTACAAGATTTCATCTGCTATACTGTGCGAACGCCTGAAACCTTTTGTCAACAACCTGATTGACCCCTATCAGTGCGGTTTTAGGCCAGGAAAGCCACAATTGATCAAATTTTCAAACTTCGGCAGATCCTGGAAAAAACCCAAGAAGTCCAAAGCGATACACACCACCTCTTTGTCGATTTTAAAGGCTGTATAGAGCCATGTCTAGTTTTGGCATCCCTGCTAAACTCGTCCGTCTGTGCAGCATGACGATGAAGAATGCTCCCTGCTCCATCAAGGTCGGTAACGATCATACCGAAACCTTTGATGTCCAAAAAGGTTTTAGACAAGGTGACGCGCTGTCATGTGACTTTTTCAACATCATACTTGAACGAATTGTGCGAAACTCTCAAGCCAACACCGGAGGCACAATCTTGCATAAATCTGTCCAACGGCTTGCGTACGCTGACGATGTTGACATTATAGGCAGAACCCAGCCAGCTGTCACCGGTGCTTTCGCGAGTATAGAGACAGAAGCGGCCAAAATGGGTTTAGCGGTAAACGAGGGCGAAACTAAGTATTTGCTGTCAACAAGAAGGGGCACCCAACACCGACGAATTGGACAGAACGTCACAGTTGATAGCTATAACTTCGAGGTAGTAAGGGACCTTGTCTACCTTGGCTCTGCTATTACCTCCGATAATGACACCACTCTTGCCAATCACTGTTTCTTCGGGCTAAGAAGGTCATTGAGTAGTACGGCCCTATGCCGAAGAACTAAGGAGATTCTGTATAAGACCTTAATCATCCCAGTCCTGCTTTATGGCGCTGAAGCATAGACACTGTCGAAAGGGGATGGAGATATCGTTGGTTACTTCCAGCGAAAAATTCTTCGGAAGATATTCGGTCCCGTATGCGTTGACGGGCTTTTGAGGAGAAGATTTAATCACGAACTGTACGAGCTGTACAGCGACATCGCCCTGGTTAAGAAGATATGTCTCCATCGGCTAATATGGCTGGGGCATGTAGAGCGAATGGACACTAACGCTCCGGCACGCAGAGTCTTCGCATCTAACTCGGAGGGACAACGCAGTAGAGGAAGACCTCGCCTAAGGTGGCGCGCACAAGTAGAAGGGAACCTCAACCAACTTGGCGTGCGCAACTGAAGACAGTTGGCTAAGGACCGGGCTAACTGGGGAGGCTTGTTGGTTGAGGCCCAGGTTTACCCCGAACTGCAGCGCCACCTAAGTAAGTAAGTAAGTAATTCTGGAGAATGCCAATATAAATTTGAATAACAGTTAAATTTGCAATCAAGACATAAGATTTGTTCAAGGAGCAACATTTATTCTCACAGGATGAAGGGATTAGCAAATTAAATTGCTGCGATAATCCAGATTCCGACAAATAGAGTCTAGTTCAAAAAGTATCTGGAACTGAGTTGTCAACGTGTGCAATCTACTTATTATTCTTTCAGAGTTGTGGATAAAATAGTAAACAGTCACCCTCCATCATGACATTGAAATGGCATGAAATAATTTTTTTTGCTGCATTGTTTTCGACATGAAAAAAATAAAAATTAAAAAATCGGATGCGAAATTATGTGAAACGAAATTCACAACACGTTCTAAAGTTTGCATTGTTTCATAACAAATTCCAAATTATCCGTGAAATGCGTGCCAACTCCACGTGTTCCCACACCGCCGTTAATAATGCCACGCACAAACGCTATCTCTCAGCTGTTAATGGTTTTATTTGCTTTTAAAATCTTTCTCTCAAAAGAAATCCGCTTTTTTTCCTTTTTTTTTGTTGAAAACATAAAAAAAATGTCATCATTGCTACACGACTTCCATGCGTGCACACTGTTCTTTCGGTTTTCAATTATTAATTGGACCATTTTGGCGTAACCTTTGGTGACGTACATATTTCAGTGAAGCAGATTGGAACGGATTTTCTTTTACCTCCTCAGGCGTGCCACTCATAATGATTCATTAGTGTATTTTCTTTCTTTTGACGACTTATGCAACGTTTTCTCGACCTTGAACCGACTAGAACCCAAACTGGAACCTAGAGCACTTTGAAACTTATAGCGAGACGGGAATGTCCAACGTCAAATTAAATCTAAAGCGAAAAGAAATACTTTGTACCTATGCCAAGTTGACGCAACGGATTCAGTAATTAAAAACAGAACCATGTGAGCTTTGTGACACACAGAACACAATTACGTCTGCAGAAATTTGGAATTTTTCCTACGTGTACACGTTCCATATCGTGCCCGAAGAAAACTTGCCATCAATAGCGTCCGCATAGTACGTCAGAAGTAATTTTAGAATTAGGATATCTCGAGCATACGCGATTCCCACCGAAAAGATGACACTTGATTGATGTGTCGGGCAGATGGAGACTTACAGAATTGAAACAGAAAAACTGGAACTGAAAAGAAACACAGAAAACCTAACGCCCACCTTGCGCCCAACACCTTCCGCTTGAAAAACACTTTTCATTGAGAAAAACAATTTTTATTGAATTTTGTGTTTATTTTTATAATTTCACCGATGGTTGATTTTAATTTACCTGCCAAGTACTATAACACGGCAGAGTTTGATTAATGAGCAACTCATTAGGCATAAACTGCTAATTGATGCGGCCCGAGCATCCTCAACCCATACGGCGATGTCTGTTTGACTTTCGTTTCATTATGAAGTGAATTAGCAAAGAGGAGCCATCAGCCATCAAAATGGCAATCTTCGCCGTTGAGATGCTCGTGTATTTGAAAACGAAAATTCACAATAATGAACGAGTGCTGTCTTTGTGGTGATTTGGTGAAGAAAACTCTTGAGATAAATTACCACAAGCTTCGCACCAGCAACAGGAGTTATGTGTGGGGGGGCGAATGGTGTTAGAACTTTTTTAGGAAATTATTCCGCTCGTTTTCAACACCCACACGAGAACTCGGGGGGAAAATCGAAAATTGAATTCTTTTATTAGATGGATTCGTAAGAGGGTGGTCCAATCTGTGTGTGCACTTGTGTTAAATGCTGATTAAGGCTTACCTATAGAAAGTGCGCAGTTGTGGGATATTAGGTCGCTTTGACCGACCTACGTAATAAAAGCCCTGGAGCTATCTCATACAAAACGTTTTTGTGTTGGTTGAGCGCATGATGCCGTTTTGCACAAAACTAATCAACCCTGAATTTCAATTTAAAACCTAAGATACCTATATACACATATGTGCATGTAAATATGTAAAATGTTACAATGCCGTGGTTGATTTCAGAGTTCTGAGAACATTGACTTAACTATCTGAATTTTCACTGAAAATACAGTGCAGTTTCAAAGACGATATAGCCACCTGAGTCGCGGTCTTCTTCTTCTGCACCGTCCCTCGGGTGTGGATTCGAAGATTTTCCCGGCCAGAGCATTGGTGTCCATCCGCTCTTCATGACCCAGCCACCTCAGTCATTGGAGCTTTACTCTTCTGGCTGGGTCGATGCCACCATACAGCCCATACAGTTGTCGACGTTGTATCTCCTCCTCCATACCCGTCTATGCAGACGGGAATTTTCCTCTCGAAACAGCCAAGAGCAACCTCATCCGCTTTAGACAGAATCCATGCCTCTGCACCGTAGAGCAGGACTAAATCCTTTTTTGACAACAAAGGTCTCGGTGAGGTCTTGACCGACCTTGATGGAGCAGCGTGCATTCTCCATAGTCACCCTGCACAATCGAACGAGTTTGGCAAGGAAGCCAAAACTAGACATAGCTCTGTAAAGCTCGTCTCTATAGATGCTGTCATACGCGGCCTTAAAATCGATGAAGAGGTGGTGGGTATCGATTTGAAGTTCCTGAGTTTTTTCCAAGATCTGCCGCAGTATGAATATTTGGTCTATGGTGGACTTTTCTGGCCTAAAGCCACACTTATATGGACCGATCAGGTTGTTGACGAACGGCTTCAGGCGTTCACACAACACGACAGATAAGATCTTGTAAGCGATGTTAAGAAGACTGATGCCACTGTAGTTGGCGCAGTTCAGAGGGTCTCCTTTCTTGAGGATCGGGCAAACAATGCTGAGGTCCCATTCATCGGGCATACATTCCTCCGACCATATTTTACATATGAGTTGGTGCATGCTCCTTACCAAGTCATCGCCTGCTGCTTTGAACATCTCAGCAACTAGGCCGCCTGCTCCAGGGGCTTTGATAGACTTAAGTTTAGATATGGCTATCTTCACCTCGTCCAGGTCGAGTGGACGGAATTGTTGGCCTTTGTCGTTCAAGTTGAATGATTCATTCTGCCTGACAGCGCGATTTGATTCGTCGTCGTCGTTAAACAGTCTAAGTCTGCAGAACTAGTTCTTCACATCCTCAGCATGGACTGGGATTCTACTATGATGTTCTCTTGCTCATCCTAGGAGGCTTTGGTTCGGGCTCTGTAGTCTTAGCAGGTTATTTTTACCCTTTGGTAAAACTTCCGAATTGCTGCAGTAACATCTCTCTATTTCCTCGATTGCGCGCTTCTCATGCTCTTTCTTCGTCCTCCTGAGAAACCAGGTTTTCGTCTCTCCTTTCTATCATTGGACTCTTGGGATCCTATGAATTAATGACTCCAAAGTTTCCTGAAATCAGCGATTTTAAGGTTTTTCAGTCTTTGAAGAAAGCTACTTTTTGGAGTACTCAGTCTTCTTGTGGTTGATGCGGGACATCCGCATGATATTCTACTTCCTCTCCATCCCTGTAAGGAAAAGTTTGTTCCTATCACACAGTTCCCTGTAAGGACGCATTGGCTCGATTTGTAAATATTTCTTCCGGCTAAAAATAACAGCTGAAATATACTAACCACCTGCGAAATATCAAAAAAGCCTTGATCTAAATAGGACAAAGGATGAACCGCTTAAGGACACAAGCCGTTTTCTCTTTCACTGCCGAAAAGTCTGCCAAGTAAGAAACAAGAGTAGCTGGGTAAATACTTTCTTGACAACATCCAAGAACTCTCCGATAGTTCACTATCAGATCTACTTCAACTCTGCAAAGACGAAAACTTAGCCACATACAAGGAAAAGAAACCATGGGTAGCAAAATGAGTCCGCATAGACCTAACTGTGATAGGACATACAGCTTTCTTATTAACCCACAAACCTAGCCTTACATGGTGCAGCTCATTAGCAGGTGGCGAAAAGCATCTAGTTCCGACTTGTTCCTAACAAGTTCGTCCGTATGTTCGTCATGTATTTACAGCCAGTACCCAACGTAGAGTTACCTTGGTGCCTTGAAGTTACTTGAATATGGACACTAGCGGATCAAAGATTGGTTTCCGAGTTATATTCTTAACTGAAACAGTCCTTGGGGCTTGAAGAACGCTGTAGGTAGGTAGGTAAAAGTGGCGGTTCTAAGAACTCAATTAGCGCTGGGATGCGCCGTTTTAAAATCACAACCTGGTTGTTTGTGGGCGTTTTAGATTGATAGACGAATATATTTAAATCCAACCTGTGGAATTGAGAAACAGGATTAGGTAGGTAGGTACGTAGGCCAATTCCTTCGTTCCGGAAGAATGTCTAGAGTAGTACCACGTTTGGCGAGTTCATCGGCTCTACAATTCACTGGAATGTCCCTATGACCGGGTACCCAGCATAGGTGAATATTAAAATGTTCTGCCATCTCCGTGAGTGATGAGCGACAGTCTGAAGTAGCCTTTGATATACATGTTACCGATTCCAGGAATTTTATAGCAGCCTGGGTGTCGGTAAAGATTGTAATATCCCTGAAGGATATCACATTTTGCTTAAGCCAGGATAAGGCTTCATTAATCGCCATGATTTTCGCCTGAAAAATGGAAGGAGATGATCAGTTTAAGCATATCGGAGAAAACACCACCTCCCACTCCGTTTTTGGTTTTGGAACCATCGGTGTAGGGATGGACGGAATGGTCGCCTCTGGCGTCGCCGCTCTCCCACTCCTCTCGGGAAGGGATGGAAGTCCGGAAGTTGAGGTTGAAATTCAACTTGGACGGTGTATAGTCGGTGTTTTCTGGAATGAAAGTTAAGGGATCCAAGATCGAGGAATGGCTTGTAGTCTAATGGCTGCACAAGCAGCTGACTGTTTGCCAAAAATATGTCGAGGGAAAAGATGTAGGAGCACGTCAAGTGCCGCGGATGGGGTGGATGGGGTGGTTCTCAGTGCTCCGCTAATGCAAATGCATGCTGATCTTTGCACTTTCCCCAATAGATTACGGTGTAAGGCTCTATCTAGGGCCGTCCACCAGACGATCACACCATACATGAGTATAGGTCTGACAACGGACACGTAAAGCCAGTGCGTGGTATGAGGTTGCAATCTCCACTTCTTACCAATCGCTTTTTTGCAGCAGTAAAGCGCTACGGTGGCTTTTTTAACGCGTTCAAAAGTGTTGGCTTTTCAGTCTAATTTACTGTCCAGAATGAGACCCAGAAACTTGGCTTTGTTTGTAAAGCACAGGCGGGTGCCGTTTAGAGAAGGAGGGTCTATTGGAGGAATCTTGTACTTCCTGGTGAAGAGACCGAACTAGTCTTTCCGGGGTTAACCCCCAGACCGCATTTAGCTGCCCATCTTGAGAGAAGAGAGAGGGCGTTTTGAAGAAGTTCACTAAGAGTGCTAGGGAATTAAGAAACAGGATTAGTTCACCAATATTTTTCCTGGAAATATCTTTTAGGTCGTCGAAGAACGGTTTGCCCAGAGTGCACTGCCTGATCCTCGCTAAGGCCGGGCATTTACACAGGAAATGATGCAGAGACAGAAAGTGTTGTGGGGGATACCTAGCTTGCCTGCATGGTCTCCTATTGGCCAGTGGCCTGTGCTAGGGGCTACGATTCTTGCAATATCTGGTCTTGATTTGCTATTCGACATCATCTTTAGAAAGTGGTGTTGAATATTGCCCTTAACGGCTCCTAATGGAATAATAACAACTTCCGCTAGCGAGTCGTTAAGGGCTGATCCCCGCCCGGCCAGATCATCGGCTCTTTCGTGAAAGATGCTGCATTCGTCGCCAATTCTGGTGGAACAACTTATGCCTCGGCAATATCACTTATCAATCTAGTTTCCTCTAAACTCCCTGCTCTTTGAGTCCTAATTGGTAAGATGCCTTCAACAAAATTGAATTACTGCGACCAGATTCGATGTAATTAAAAATAAAAATTAGAAATCATTTCTCTCTGTATCCCAAGTTAGCAAACCGCCTTACGCGAACTTTTGCCTAAACAGCTTGTTTGAATGCTGGCCAACACTGGCTGTTGTCAATCATTGCATGCGCTCTTGGATTTTTACAGTGGCCATTGTAATATTATTCGTCTTGAGTGCTACTTAAATACGTGTATGTGTAAGCTCAACAAGACTAAGATCGAACAAGAAATTATATGGATTACGGGCAACAAGTCGAAGAATGTATCTCCCATTAAGGACTAGCGACCATTATGGTTTTCTGTTTCACCATCAAGGACTTCGATATCATGGCATGTGTTTGTAATTCAATTTATTACTCCCTGTTTCGGTCTTCACACCAACATGTCACGATTTGATACGTAAGCAAGGTTGGTTCGCACTAATACTCTATAGAAAAAGAAAATAGAAGTACATATGTATGGCACATTCCATCCACTGAACTCATGCCTGCCAGCACTGATAAAGTCATCGTTACGCTAAACTGTTAAAACGTACGTGACTAGACTATCAGTTATGATTGTGTCCCATTCGTTATGAGTCCATTTATGCCCCACAGGATATTTCATTATCTATCTATACATATGTACACATATACTCGTATGTGTCCGTGTTTCTCGAATACGATGACGACATCACCTTTATGTGCATTTCTTTTACAAATAAAAACGCCCAGGGAATAAGAATAAACGCTCGTGAATTTATCGCTGACCTCTTCGCAATTTTCTCCCCATTCAAAATCAGTCAAACGTGCAGAAGATACTTTTTTTTATTTCGGTTTAGGGAGCAAACATTCAAAGATACAAACTCCAGAAATTTAAAAACAAACTTAAGCTTGCCAAGAAACTAATTTAAATTTACTTTCACGCTCCATGGAGTAAAGAAATGCTGCACGCTCATATCTACAACAACTGCCCAATTCTCAAAGGAGCATTCAATCATCTTCTCCGAAAGATAATATAAACTTGTTTTTGTTTCGGGCATCATTTTCAAAACATTTTCGGGCACTCTGAAACAATTCATTAGGGAGCTAAGTCTTGGTGGTTCTTGTGATGGGGGTGAGTTCTGCGAGAAGAAAAAAATTCCCCGGTGAAGGGATAGAGAGCGAAGAGCAAACTTATCCCAATTTAATAGAAGCATTTTTTTTTTGTGCTGGCTGAGTTTAAACATAAAATAAATTTAATTCCAAAAAATGACTCTTTGCGAACAACATTTTTTTTTTGCAATTTTCTTTAAAATTTAAGGAGGTTTGCGTACTTACCGAATTTACAGCAGCCATATTAATACTGGGATAAATATCTGAAAGTGTAAGGCAGTCCATTAGTCCAGCTGGTTAATGAAAGAGTTTCAAAATTGGATAAAAAAGGATATTCGAACGTAGAAACTTCAGGTCATGTCATAAGTAAAACAGTCATTTTGTGATTTATTGAATCAATTTTTATGGACACAGTGGAATGCGTTAGGTTCCAAGACCATAAAACGAGTGTGGTGAGTTTTATACTGGGTTGTAATATTTTTAACTGACGTTTCACTTGTACAGGATGAAGGTTATTCTGTTACTTAGCGGTACATTACTTATCTTTGTAAAAATAATAATGAATCAGAGACGAATTTGACATTAGATGACAGAAATGTTCGACCTCGAGAAAGCAAGACTAAGGTAGGTTAAGAAGGGCTTTAAATTCTAGGCACCATAATAGGCCCAGCACTCTTGAAAATTAAGAAAGGTCCTTATAAAACTAACTGTAGGTAGGTAAAGTGCCGACTCTTTAGAGCCCAATTGGCGCTAGAGTGCACCGTTTTGTAACCACGAAACTCGTTTAAAGCTTATTAGTATGTGGTTGTTGATTTGGTGGTTTAGGATGGCTATATCCAGCCGGTGGAGTTTAGATACAGGATTAATTCTCCAATCCTTTTCTCAGCTATCTCGGCGAGGTCCATGAAGAAGAGTTTGCCCAAAGAGCGCTGTCTGGTTCTCGCCAGGGCGGGACACCTGCAAAGGGAGTGAAGTAGAGATTCTTTCTCATTAAGGTCTTTGCAGCTTCTGCAGAAGTTGTTGTGAGGAATACCAAGCTTGACCGCATGGTCTCCGACTGGCCAATGGCCTGTGATAATGACTACGATTCTGGCAATATCTGGTCTTGATTTGCCAATTAGCTCTCTTGACTTGACCAGACTATGGCGCCATAAGTAAGAATTGGAGGCACAGCGGCAGTGTACATCCACAGGGTCATCTTTGGCTTGAGTCCCAATTTTTTGCCGAATGTTTTATTGCAGGCATAGATCGCTATACTTGCTTTCTTAACCCGCTGTTCCATATTGAGCTTCCAACTCAGTTTCGGATCGAGTATTGTGCCTAGGTATTTTGTACTGGGGCTTAGTGAAAGTGGCTGACCGCTTAGTTTGGGTGGGGTGAATTGCGGAACCTTGGTTTTAGTGGTAAATAGCATCATTTCGGTCTTATCTGGATTTACTCATGGGCCACTGCCCATGAGTGTATCTTATCCAGAGCTCTCTCCATGGGTTGACTTATCGTGGGGAGAAATTTAACTGATACTAGTATAACCACGTCATCGGCATACGCAACCACCTTGCATCCATCCCTATCGAGTCGCACTCAAATTTTGTTTATTGCCATAAGCCATAGCAAAGGGGAGATAACTCCTCCTTGTGGGGTGTCCCTACTAACCGTCTTAGCTGTGCTGCTGTTCCCTAGTGTTGCCTGAATGATTCGAGTTTTTAGCATGGAAACTATCAATTGCCTTAGAAAATCCTCTACACCTAGCTCGGTGAGAGCCTCTTCAGTATGGATGTTGTTAAAAGCTCCTTCTATGTCAAGAAAGGTAGCAAGAGTGTATTCTTTGTAGTGGAGAGTCTTTTCCACCGTACGCACCACTTCATGAAGAGCAGTCTCAGTGGACCGACCCTTAAGGTAAGCGTGCTGGGAATTCGATAGTGGAGGGCTCTTCAGGGTTTCACGGATATGAAAATCTAGGATTCGTTCTAGAGTCTTTAGCACAAAGGAGGACAATCCTTCGCGGATTCGTGGCTTCGCCGGCCCGCCTTTGGGATAAAGACAACTTTGACTCATAAGAAGTTCCAGTGACTCTGCAGTAGAGACATTCCAATTTCCGTTAGACTTTTTCAGGAAGGACGGGTTACTGTTTCGATAGCCTATTAGGCTTTAAATCGTAGGTCCTTTCCATTCGTGCGAAAAATTCAACATCCACAACATGAATGGTTGCGATGATCTAGGCCTTGGGCCATCCCGCGCTATTGCTGCGGCTCGAATCTAGTATAGCAGCTTAAAGCATGCTTTTCCTGATGCTTTCTTCCATGATTCTCTGGTTTGGGTAGCATGTTGTCTAGCGGTGAAAGGTGCACTACATAATAAAAACATTTGATCGGAGTAGCTCGAAGAGTAAGCAGCTCTGGTTTGAAAGTATTTAACTTCGACCAAAGTCCTTGGGCTATGACCACCAAGTGTAACACTTCCAATATGCCCAGAGAGTACGGTTAGGAAGGTAGAGATATTGAAGTCTGGTCTATAGAAAACTTTTTGAAGAAGTCTGGTATGGTTCACCGATGGATCAAAAATGGAATCTGAAGTTGGTGTTGGAATATTTTGATTCAACGTCAAATTTTTGGAACCCATGGATATGTACCTCATTGAAATCTGCCTTGTTTGGGTACCTGACCGCCAAGGAATTGTAGGCCATATATTTGCATGAGAACTAGTTAGTGCAGGCTCAGTGTCTACTTTCTTGGGATCAGAACAGACAAATTTATCGCTCTGACTGACGAAGACGACTCCTAATCTGTACACTAAGCAAAATGTCGAAATTTGGTCTGGTAACGGTGAAATACAAAGTGCAATTATTTTTATTTTAACTAATATACAACCATTAATGTTCATCTTATGTAATTTCCCATATAAGACAAGTTAAATAAAAGAAAAGTGCCCCCCAATGTCAGCAAAAATTTAAATTACATAATTTTAAACGAAAATTTTGATTTCATACGAAATTGGGATAACTGACCGCTACAAGGTAGATGGCGTCTTATTCCTATAAAAATCTGTCACACTGAACATCGAATGGACTTCACTCGGCACCAACGAGTGCATTTGTCAAACAGGTTGTCATTTCTTGATGGGGTAGCGCACTCTTGAATTTGATTTTATAAAAATACCTTATTCCGCATTCTCAAAATTTATTCTCGTTTTTTTTCTTTTCAAAAAGAATGTTAAACATTTGACATAATTATGACAGAATGAAAACAAAATAAGAAAAATAAACACAAATTTTTAATGACAGCAAATTTATTAATAATTTTCATTTTGACATTTTAATGAAAGGCAAGTTTTTTGTTGTAACGAAAGAAAAACACTATGATATGCGGCCCCATCCTAGGGTGCTAAAGGTTTAGAGTTTCCAACTTTCAAATCGTGTTCAAGGTCGGATTTTTTGAATTATTTTGATAGATGAGTCCGAGATAACGTGTACCCTTTTCAAATGTGTCAATATGTATCATAAATAACTTGTAGGCATATTTTATTTAACTTGATGCAGGTTTGTCGGTAGTGTGAATCGATTACGCCACATTTGTCAAAGGAGAGACAGTCGCACGAGAAAAAAGGATTTCAAAAGAAAAATGTGTCAAATTAGTAGATATATAGTTTTTTTTATACGGAAAGTCGTAGAAATATGTGTCACTAGGTATAGTTGTCATTCATTTTAGTTTATGAGACTTTCTGTTTTCAAATTAAATAAAAGACATTTTTGAACGCTGTATGTGTGGCTAACTAAAGAAACTAGGCAAAGCTAACTCAGAGTAATAGGGTCAATGTTCATAGAAAAATATCTGATACAATGATTTTGTTTGTTGAGATATTGGGACTTACCTCGAGTTACTATTCTACTTCGGGGACATGAGCGTTGCCTTAGGTCTCTAATCTGTCACCGTCATCCATCTGGATGAACAACAGATACAAGTTGCTTCTACTTGGACGTAAAACAAGCCCAGCAGTTAGTGTCTAACCTTCCCTTGATCTACCTTCCTTGATACTTATGTATATCATAGGCTGTACTATCAAAGCAATCTAACGCCTAGTACGGGGCGGCTTTTAATATCACCCGCGCCACACTTATCTTACGACCCTGGTTCCATAGATATGCCAGCCGATGCCGTCCGATGCTACCAGACTTCATTTGAATATTCATTTCATTTGACACCAGAATTTCGGTACAAATTTAGGTCGACTTTCCTTGCGTTTAAGGCTGGCTTCAAAACTAGCAATGGGGTGGGAGGTGGTATTTTCTTTGACAGGCTGAACCAAGCGTTCCGTCTTCCGAATCATTGTAGCGTGTTCCAGGCGGAAATCAAGGCGAAGAAAAACGTGATATCAGTCACGGATATCCGAACCTTTTCGGACAGCCAAGCGGCACTGAAGTCCTTGGAATCAGTCGCTCTAAATTCAATAACAGCCCTAGATTGCCGATCGTCTCTTACAGAGATGGCGGAGCAGTTCAATATCAACCTTTGCTGGGTGCCAGGGTACAGTGACCTTCCAGGGAACTGCAAGGCTGATGAACTCGCCAGATATTGAACAACATTACATATTGGGCCTGATAAGGGCAGCTTAGGTATACCGATCGCTACTTGCAAACTCAAACTAAAGCTAGATGCTATCGAAAGAACAAATCTTAAGTGGACAAGTGGTATAACATGTCTAGCGACAAAGCAGATTTTGCCCAAGCTGCATCTGAAACGCATATCAGCACTATAATAGGTGTCATTACAGGACACTGTCTAATAGGCAAGCGTACTACTAGGCTTGGCATTTACCCAAACGACTTCTGTAGAAGCTGTTTGGACGAGGAGGAGGAGGAGACCATTCTCCATCTTCTTTGCACCTGTCCAGCTCTCCCTCGCAGAAGGAAACTCCACTTGGGAGCTTTCTTCTTTACAAACTTAGGCGACCTAATTAACATTGATGTCAGTAGCCTTCTACGCTTCATAAGAAGCTCCAATTGGTTTCAATGAGTAGGCAGGATATCTTGTCGAAATCCTGGTGGTATCACAACGGACCCCTCATGGGTCTAAGTGTGTTGGCTTTAGCTGGCAGCCACTTCAACCTAACCTAACCTAAGGCTGGCTTCAACCAGAATCTGACCTTGGACTGGGCTGCAGTCGAGTTATCACGAATGGGTCCAAACCAGTCCTGGGTCCGGTGCTGGTGTTTTCGTGCAGGTCGACAACACTAAAGTTCACTACTCGTCGGGTCAGCATGACCCATTTAGGGTCCATTGACGATAGGGTTTCCTACAAACACAAGCGGCATGACGCCGCCCTGCAGTATGGAGGCAGACTAAATGAATGCTTCCGAACGTCTGTAAGAAATCAAGAAATAATAGAGGAGAGACGAAGGAGATACCGATGCACGTTGGCCTTAAATGCCTGTGGGTTGCAGTGATAGGGAAACACAGAGCTATGTAGATTGTTCCACATTCGCGTTGTACGGCTTATGAAAGAATCTCTATATTTGACTGTACGCCCGAAATTAGGCTTAAGGGTAAACTGATGAGCATTCGAAGCGTGACGCGGATTGCGGGTGAAGAATTGAAGGGGCGAAATGCAACTGGCTATTTCGCTAGAGCACTGTTTGTGGAAAAACGATAAAACAGTGAGAGACAGGAGACATTTCGTCGATTGTCAAGCGAGTCTATTGACTTAGCAATGTCCCTGTCACCAATAAGTTTCAACGCGCGATTTTGGATTCTATCCAGAATGTACAAGATGGTTTTGGGTGCACCAGACCAGATATGAGCGTTATACTCGAGCTTTAGGTGAATGAACGCCTTATAAATTGAGGCCAGATCAGAGGGGGTAAAGTATGTATTTTTTGCACCGTTTAAGGAAACCTAGACATTTCGCGGTATTTTTGGCGATTTCGAGTATGTGGTCGTTCCAACGAAGGTTGTCACTGACACACATACCGAGAATGGAAAGGTTTCGGTTTCGGCGATGCAGGTACCATGGACAATGGTGGGAGGTTAGGGTTTCGCTTAAGTGACAGAATACAGTATTGGGTCTTGGACGCATTAAATTCCACTCTATTGGTTGAACCCTATTTTATTATGCTGTCAAGATCGGAATTTAATGAGCTTAACATACGTTGCCGTTACGCTTCTACGTCCGAAGAGCAGGGACGAGAGTGAGGGAACGAATATGAGAAGCTGAGGGTACTATCATCAGCGAAGGAATGGATTGGATTAGAAGTTGCAGACAAGAGATCATTTATGAAAATGATCAGTAGAATAACTAATTATTGATGAACTAATTGGACACTTTGTTTTGCCAAGCATTTGAATGTACTAGGCTCAAGTGACATTACTCTCTGCGGTGGTTGTGGAGAGGGCGAGGATACTTTGGATAATTTTTTTGCGACTGTTTTGCCTTTGCTCGGTTCAGGTGGCAGATCTTCGGTGTTGATGTGGTAAGTGATGATACTGTAAGCTCCTCATCATTGAAGCGCCTTCTCGGTTTTTTCTTAAAGTCGAGAAAATTACAGTGAAATGGTAAAAACAGGGTGAGAAGTTTCCAATTTCGAGTTTCCGATTTCGAGGATAACGCGGAAACAGACGAACTTGCTCGGCAGGGATCTGCTCTGGAAAGAGAGAACACCTACACATCGATAAACATCCCTATCGGTGTACTGAAAGGTAACGTTGAACACAAAATGAGGGAGCTTATGGCAGAGAATAGACCAGAACAAAACAAACCGTCTTCTGGCTACGAACAAAAAAGATACTCGCATCCTAGTAGGAGTGCTGACGGGACATTAAGCCATAGGTACCATGGCCAGGAGACTCGGCATCGACTCCCCGGACTACTGCAGGAGCCGTCAGGATGCGGAAGAGACAGAAACCATCAAGCACTTACTCTGCGAGTGTCCCAACCTCCAAAACCGCCGACTCCGACATATGGGTAACAGGCTGTTTGGAGAACTGAGTGACCTGACAGAATTACCGATAACGAGCATACTCCACTTCATTAAGAGTACAGGGTGGTTTGATAGACCACCCACCTAGTACCAAAGGTTGGAACATGGTCCACAACACAAAGGGGAACACAATGGACCAGTAGGCCTCCGTGAACGCTCAGTGATTGGACTGGGCACTTCCCCCATAACCTAACCTAACCTAACCTTCCAAGCCCGACGAAAAAAAAGTGCCTACCCTGCTTCAAAAATTCAACTATCCCTCGAAGAAATCTCACAAAAAAACTTGTATTCTTAGAAAATGGGATGGTTGTAGCCCGTGGTTCTTTGTTCAATAAGTGATTGTCATTTTAAATACTTCCTAAAGCGCTTTAATATTCGTTTACCTATTAAGCAAGAATAATTTTAACCAGCAAATATTTATGGACCACACAGTTCATAAACCATTTCAAAATCGTCAAAATCGAAAACATCTGTATTACATTTCTTTATTAAATCAAATAGTCTCGTCCATTTAACATTTTGAACTTAAACTACTATCTCTTGCCGAGCATTTTACTATTCAAATAAGTATGTGTCACAAGTGACGCAAGAATTTAAATTTCGAGACACGAAATATCAAAAGAAAAATACAGCGATAAATAAAGTCACACTTTATTATCATCCATATAATCTATACGGTTACTGCACTAGTGATCACAATGCTGACGTATTTTTTCACAAAACCTGGACATAAAGTCACCGAGTTAGAAAAATAATACGAAAGCATAAAAATAGCATTTCAAATAAAAAGAAAAAGAATAAAGAAAAAGTGGAGGAATGAGATGAACTATTTGATCGTCGTTCAAGAGGCCATATCAGGGTTACCATGGAATGCTGTATCACCTGGCTGCTAGCCAAAAATGTTAACCGAACAATTGAAAGTACACAATAAACAGCATTGTATCGGATGCAAGAATTCTCAACAAACAATACAAAAAAAAAAAAACCCCCAAAGAAAGAGCAATAGAATAATCGGTCTGTTTGCTGTGACGTGGTTCAGATAGCACGACCGCGTGGGGTGGTGAAAACAGTGAAAATTCCTTTCGAGTTTTACTTTGTTACATCTACATGGTATCAACCCGACATAAGAAAAACATACTCAAAAAAGGTGTTGTCAACATGCCATTCGCCTTGAAGCATGTGTGTGAAATAACATAACAAAAGAGAGAAATAATGTAATGATAAATGGAATGAAGGAAGAAGTGCGCAGTAAGCATTCGCAGGGACTTATGTACATCCGTCCTTCACCTAACAAAGTGGGTCAAACTTTATTTTTTTGGAAGAATTGGAGATCCAAGAATAGGCCAGGTATTTACATATGGTACGTTATTTTTTTATGCGCATCTGTTCAGTATTCGGTCCTCATGGGTACAAGTGCGGTTTCTTGGAATTTTTGCTACCAATTACATACTTGTGTCTGCTTCGAAGTTTCTTTCAGTTCTAAAGCACAAAAACGTGTCATCTTTCTTCTGACATTGAAATTACCCCATACAGCATAGACCCTTTAAAAACCGCAAGTGGTAATTCCTCTCAAAAGCCTGAAAAAGATTAACAAAACTAATGAAGCAGGGAGATTAAAAAGGGCACAGAAAATAGCTTCCAAATGTTGGAGTGGATATTTTCAAAATATCTCATTGTTGAAGCAAAGTACTTGGGGGTTTTGGGCTAAGTTCGATGGCACTACAGGCAATCTTTACACAAAGCGCTCCTTGGCTTTAGGTTAGCTTGAAGTGGCTGCCAGCTAAAGCCAACACACTTAGACCCATGAGGGGTCCGTTGTGATACCACCAGGATCTCGAAAATATCTCCTATCTATGCAATGAAACCAATTGGAGCTTCTTATGAAGCGTAGAAGGCTACTGACATCAATGTTAAGTCTAAGTTTGTAAAGAAGAAGCTCCCAAGTGGAGTTTCCTTCTGCGGGAGAGAGCTGGACAGGTGCAAAGAAGATGGAGAATCGTCTCCTCCTCCTCCTCGTCCATACAGCTTCTACAGAAGTCATTTGCGTAAAGGCCAAGCCTAGTAGCATGCTTGCCTATTAGACAGTGTCCAGTAATGACATCTATTATAGTGCTAATATGCAATCTATTAAGAGAAATCAAATACTTAGAGCTTTTCAGATCTAGCTTGGGCCAAATCTGCTTTGTCGCTAGACATTTTATACCACTTGTCCACCGAAGATTTGTTCTTTCGATAGCATCTATCTTTAGTTTGAGTTTGCAAGTAGCGATCGGTATACCTAAGCTGCCCTTATCAGGCCCAATAGGTAATGTTGTTCATTATCTGGCGAGTTCATCAGTCTTGCAGTTCCCTGGAATGTCACTGTGCCCCTGGCACTCAGCAAAGGTGGATATTGAACTGCTCCGCCATCTCTATAAGAGACGATCGGCAATCTAGGGCTGTTATTGAATTTAGAGCAACTGATTCCAAGGACTTCAGTGCCGCTTGGCTGTCCGTGGCTGATAAATATCACGTTTTTCTTCGCCTTGATTTCCGCCTGGAACACGCTACAATGATTCGAAAAATCGCTAGGCTGAGGTTCACCCTGTCGGAGAAAACACCACCTCTCACCCCATTGCTAGTTTTTGAACCGTGTCGGTGAATACATCGCCCCAGAATGACCTGGGAGGGATGGTTACCTTGAAGCTCTTGTCAAACCTTAGCCTGGGAGTGGTATAGTCTATGTTTTGGGGAGAAATTATGAGATTTTTCAAAATGAAGGCGTGGCCATAGTCTTTATTAGACCACTATGAGGTTGCTTTGAGGCGGATGGCTGCACTATCTGCCATTTGTCTGCCGAAAATGTCTAGGGGTGATAAGTGAAACAAAATGCCCAGTGCTGCAGAGGGAGTCGTGCAAAGAGCCCCACTGATACACAAGCAAGCTGTTCGTTGGACTTTGCTTGATTTTCGCGGTTTGTGGCTATATCCAAAGCGGTCAACCACACCATCACCCCGTACGTAAGTATTGGTCTTATTACCGAGAATTTGAGCCAATGCGTTATGCGGGGTTGCAGACCCCATTTATTTCCGATGGCTTTCTTGCAAGGGAAAAGGGCTACTGTAGCGCGTATTAGTATATGTGTGTACTGTATAAACATGTGCTTTTATGTGCTGACGGACCACTCTCCCTTTTACAAGTCGCTTAAGTCAGAGATAACCTTTCCGGATTTCTCCGTTGTACTTCCCTGAACTGCATTTCTTAGGCGAAAGCAAGCATTTGTTTGAAGGATATTCGGCTAATATGTAAGTCAAAAGTTACTGACATTATGCTTAAAACTTACTTTTGATGCAACCGGCTGGCATGCGGATACCCATTGTGGCTTGTCTAAATTTTTCCTTCTTCTCAGATTTTTATTTGTGGTTCAGATATCAATCATGTCCTAACTATTTCTTTATCTATGATAGCTATATACACTGCGGTGGTAAGGCTCATCTTAAGTTATAGTTCGATAGCATGGTGGAAAATGCTTTTGCCGTCTTGAGAGATTCTCCAAGGATGACGAGATTGATTAGATCAGCACCAACGGCTGCTATGGAAACGTTATCAAACTTACCTCGAAGCGTTAGTTGCTGTCGATTTGCTGAACTTACAAGCACGAGTATTGCCCAAGAGAAAACAAATCAGCAACGAATTTACGACGACAGAAAGTCAGTGCCTTGGTAAAGAGATGGTGGCGCAGAAGCCCTTAGCGGGCCAACGACAGCTTTCACTTCTCTGAAGGGTTTTATTGACATTAATTTAACCGATTTGGTTTTTATAAATAAAAATGGTCCTTTAGGTTGTGGGATGTTTTATTTCGACCACAAGCCTCGGATAGAGATGAATGAAACTACTGGAAAGATTTGATGGTGACCCTGGTACACGAAATGAGAGCCGCTATCTTGGGTCTTCTCTAAATTATTAAAAAGTATAATAGCAGACAAGTGGTCGCCGTGGCTCAGTGTTTAGTGCGTTGGACCGCTGATCCAGCGGCGTGTGTTCAAGCCCCAGTCATGTCCACCGAATATTTTTTCGCGGCACCACCTCTCTTCGGGGAATGACAAGCCTCCGAGAGTATAATTTGTCATGAAAGAACTTATCAATTCGCCGGAGTCGGCAATAAATTGTAGGTCCCTTTCATACATGCGAAAAATATAACACGAATGGTTGCGACAAGCTAGACCTTGGTTCATTCCGACCTTTCGCGTCAGCTATTTATTTTTTATTATAATTACAGACATGCATTTTTGTGGCTAATGTAAACAGCATTTTTTCATTAATGCTGTCTGCTAAGAGTTTTAACATTTTACAAATGGTATTACACATTACGATGGTCAATTGACCACCACAGAGGCTCTGGCGAAACAGATGAGAACGAAGATATGGCACAGGCTGTCCAAGCCTTCGCATAACCAAGACACGCCTTTTGGCGTACGTTTTCTCAATGAGCCAGGTACATTTTTCAATCATGCAACCAAACGCTAATCCAAAATTTATACTGAAATTGGTATGATTCAGGTAGGTGAATCCGTTTTTTCTTCCAGCAAGTACCCAAGGAATACCACAACGAGGAAGATTCGAGTGATGTGACATATCATTCTCTGCCACCACTCTCCCAATTTAACTTAACCTAAGCAAATTTTCATTGAGAGATATGAGCCTCTCCTTGTGGTATAGAGAAGAACGAGGGTGTTAACCAACTGGCGAGGCTTTCCATAGCGTATTTATGCTTCTTGGCCAAATTCAAATGAATTAGACATGGAGGTTTGGCGTGGGAGATTCGAACTTTAAAATAAGTTTTTAATTATTTCAGTTACATATATTATTTTGGCAGTCTATTATAACAAAACACCGAGAACGAATATTGGGGCTTTTCTTACTACTTTTGACGGCACAATCATCGGCCAATAACTGCCAAGAATGCCTTTTCTTAAGTGTAAACTGCTCGTCTAGACGCTCTTCATCGTAAGTACATAGTGGAGCTGCTAATCTCTATAATGTCTCTACAATAATCCTCTTGCACTTCCTTCAAACAAGTGACAGTCAGTAAACAAAAATTGAATCTGTTCCAAAGTTCCGCCTCTAAAAGCAAAAATGATCAAAATGTATTAAGCCCATTGTATTTAGTAATATGTACATACGAGTATGCCATAGCAATGAATCCAATTCTTAATGCATCGGCGAACAGTCTTCTTAGTAATACAAAATTAATTAAATAAATTAATGAGCCTCAAAAAGCCAAATGAATTTGAAATAGTTGCAAAGCAACAACTGCATAGAACAAAGGAATTAAAAATATTCAAAGGATTTATTTTCTTCTGGTTCCGTATCTGTGTTTTCATTATTTCATCGTAGTCTTCGTCGTTGTCGTCTTGGTCGTCGTTGGCGTCTTCTATTTACATCGACAGTGTCTGCATCTAATTTCGGCAGATGCTGCTGTTTTTCTTCCTTTAAATTGAAATTGTTGTTCAAAGTATGTACGTTACATACATATAGATTTACTAAAAGCATTGGCAAAGTGCAATATTTGAAAAAAAAAAAAAAAAAAAAAAAACCTGAAGATGATGAAGAAGAATAAAACAAATAAAACAAAAAATAAGCATGAGTGTCAGGCACAGTCGTCAGAATAATTTTTTTTTAAATTCGTGTTGCATCCATCAACGATGCGACTAATAATAATATTTGAAAAAAAAAAAAAAGTTTTTGAAAAACTATTTTGAAAATTTCGGAATCATTGGTTCACTGGTCTATGGGCGAAAAGAGATACGATAGCGTGCAGTACATTATGGTCTAAGAGTTTTCATCTTCAGACTTTTCATGGCACATGTAGAGTTTCCTCACTTGCGTCAATAATTTGGTTCGCATCCTAAATGAAAATGATCTTCGACTCGTCTTAAAGGCTTCATATTACCACCAGTATCGCCTTCAAACATTTCTGCTTAGTCGGCATTAGGCGTGTTCTTTTGAAACCTAGCTAGCCAGTCGTTCATTTAGAAGATTCCCAGCCAGCCAAACCCAGTGGATTTTTTATACCGTCAAGTTGGTACACGTGATTTCGTTCCTATGACATCGGCTGTCAAACTGTCAAAGTATTCGGCATTAAACCAAATTGTTTTTTTTAATTTGTTGTGAAAACCATAATTTAGAGAATTTATTCAATGGATAATTTACAAAAAGAGGTATGAAATCATAGCATCTTCCATCTTCGTACTCAGATGGCGGTCAAATGTCAAAAGAACAGAACAATTTGGTAGTCATACCAACGCTATAAATGAAAAACATTGGGCCATGGGATATCGTAAAATTCCTAGCCAGTTGCTTTTGACTGGGGAAAAAATCAAGAGTTGTAGCCAGTTGGTTGTTGCATTTGTTTTACGTATAAAATTTGACTTTGCTAGCAAACTACTGGCTGGCTAGGTTTAAAAAAAACACGCCTATTGGATGATGCCTGATCAACGCCACTTGAAAAATGATCGACCCTTTTGGTATAAATCTAGATTTCCTCCCGAAGCTGCAATAGTAGCTCACGTTCGTTTGACTTTACAATTGTGCTGATATAACAGTGGTAATGTTTTCCGCCGATATCGCAGGTAGCCCGGGGTGTAGCACATAATGCAACCATCCTTCGCCAAGTTTACTAAGTAAAAGTCTTTCTCATTTGAAGGGAGGTCTTCAGGAGTACATCCAAAAGATACAACCGATCTGGTTACAGAATGTTGACTCAGCCTACTTGTCAGTTACATTGAGGCCGGCCTTGTCTGGATACGGGGTCATTGAGGTGGCATGGAGAATAAAAAGTCCACAATCTGGAGAGTGAAGCAACCAAAGGTATGTTGAAGTTCATTCAGATGTTAATAACTCCGAAATTCTGTCAATCACCTTAACATTATTGGAGGGAACGTCTTTTCTTTATTTATTTAGACAATGTTGTCTTGGCCAATGTTGACGTAGAACTTGATATGAAACTTGCTACCTAGAAAACTTTAGCACAAGAATATGTAAGGCTCCGACTAGTTCACTCGAACATTGGAAGAAATATACAGGGCTAAGCAAATAGAATCCTAAATTTAAGGACTTTCTAACCGAACCTAGACCTTCAGATTTAGCTTACAATTGGGCTGCTGATGCGAGGCAAGATTAAGATCAAAGGTGGTTAAGAATGACAGACAGGGAATATTGTAAATAAAAAGCTGAAGATAATTGCAGGCAAGCATAGGCGAACAAGAATTTTGGTATTCCGCTCAATCGGAGAGCACCCATGCTGTTGTATTAGAAGCTAATATATTTTAGAAGGACCCCGCAGGAAGAAAATGGCATCGCGCAATGGTCAATCCTCCGAATAAAGATGCCCCGATATACGTATACGTACCTGGTAGGCTACGCCGATGATATCACGGCAACGATTGACATACTAGACATAAGGGATGTCCAAAGGCGCCCAAAATCAAGTCATAAGGCGTGTCCAGTTCTGGATGCAAGACCATCGACTAAGTTTAGCAACAGAGAAGACAGAGATAGCTCTGCTGACTAGGAGACGTATTCCCACTATATTCAAAATGCAGGTAGCTCCAGAAACAATAATTACCAAAGAAGTATCTAGTAAAATACTTGGAATAGAGGATATTTACAAAGCTCACGTATTAGCATCACATCCAGCACGCGTCTGAAAGGGTTGTAAAGATCACTTCAGCGTTCAGCAGACTGATAGCCAGGTGCGAGATCTGGACTGATGCACTCCTGCTCGAAAAGCATAGAAAACAAATTGCAGCGGTATAGCGAGGAGGAGCCTTTCGGGTTCCTATCGAACAGTCTCAGAGCAAGCCTTTCTCGAAGTCATGGGCGTAGTTTAGTATTTCATTATAGCAGAAGCCAAGAAGACTACGTTGCGCCGCTGGAAAGAACGCTGGAGCAGAGAAACTAGGGGTAGATGGACAGTAAGATTGATCGAAAACATCGTAAACTGTACGGACCGAAAGTATAGAGACGTGAATTTCTACATCACACAATTACTAACCGGACACGGGTGCTTTAACATAGGATGAGAAAAATAGGAAGGACATTATGCCAATATGGCGACGCGACTTAAGACGATCTTTGATGGCTTAGGGATAGACAGAGGCGAAGGTAGGCGAAATCACTCGAGAATGAAAACAAGAGGAACCGGGTGCACTCTTACATATAACATCGTTATACGTATGTTGAACTGAATTTCAAACAGTCGTGCCTTAAATTATTTTTAAATCTCACAGCTAATTGCAGCTTTTTGTTCCGAACGACAATACAAACCCTATACATTTTATGGCATTTATACTGCACAACTCAACTACCTACGTATACAAGTTCTTCGTTCGTGAACACCGTCGTCGTATCGTTATAGCAACTGAGTAACCAGAGCCAGAACCAGAGTACCATTAGTCACGTTGTTTGACAGCGGGTATGATCTGCAGTATAATAGCTTTGCTGCTCGAGGCAAGTACTCGTACAAATGCAATAAATTACTCCTCAACGTCCTTGATACATGTGTGTTTGACCACCGTAAACTAGAGCCTGAATCTCTTTCACATTCTGTGCAATATTCTTGTTTAAATTTAAAGTAAATTTAAGTTTTATGTTTTGAATCTTGCTATACTCGTCTTTTTTTTCATTGGTTAAGATTTAAAGGATGTGACACACTAGTGTCACTTAATTTGCCGAATGATGAAGCATGTCCTTGAATAGGGGCAGAAAATCTTGTCAAAATAGCAAAAAGGGGAGATTCGGAGAGATCGAATGCTAAAACTATAGAGTACTAAGCTGCTCTCGGTGATGTCCTAAGCTTAAACTGTATTCGAAGATATCAAGAGAACGGGAACCAACATTGGTTTTTTTTTTACACATAGGCCCTGGAAAATTTCGGAACCGAGCGAGAATTAACCCACTGGTAAAGAAAGATGCTTGTCTCATGAAATATCAGCTCAGAAATTGCACAAATCTGGATCGTGGTTATAGGTAGTATCTTAAAGAAGCTTTGCTCCAGGGGACTAAACGTCTACGCCTACGCTAAGGACGTAGTCGCAAGGACAATTTCTAGGCACTATCACTAGGCACTATCAGCAACATCACGGAAGCTACCTTAGCAACTTTGAGTAAATGGGCAAAAGATTGTGGAATCAACGTAAAGGGACCAAAACCACAAGATACCTCCCTTTAGTCAACTTAAATTGGGTGGGGTCCAGTTGACCTTGTCAGACAGGTATCTTGACAGAACACTAAACTGAAATTTTAATTTGCAGTAAAGGGTCTGAAAGGCCCTGAACAGTGAACGCCCTTTATACATGCAAGAAGGTTGCAGGCAAAATTGGAGTCTGAAACCAAGTTTGATGCACTGGCTATACACAGTCATAGTCAGACCCATACTCACGTATGGAGCGTTCGTCTTCGTCTTCGGAAGATAACCAGAATGAAAACAACGCTAAGTTAGCTAGCAGCAGTACAAAGAACTGCCTGTATCGCCATCACAGGTACTCTTCGCGCTAGACTTACAGATAGTACAATGCTCCGTCCAGAATGAATACAACTTCGGCGTTTTAAAAATAACAGATAAATTGGCTTCCATCTTAGACTTCGATACACTATACATCACCTTGTATCCTGAAAGGGAGGATTGGAAGCGAAACGCTATCCTCTCAGTAGATAAGATTGCGGTCCGTACGGATGGTTCAAAAACCATCGACGGAACGGGTTCTGGGACCTGAAAATATCCATTAGACTCCCGGATACTTGCAGTGTATTCGAAACAGAGGTGATCAACGTTGTGTCAAGGCTGTGCTCATAGCTGCGGAATCACAATCGATAACCGGAAGGGATATCGCTATTTACATTGATAGTTAGGCTACAGTTCAAGCTCTAAAATCAAATGTCGTCAAATCTGCATTAGTCGTGAAATTTTGAAGGCATTGTGTGCGCAGAATCAAGTTAGACTTTGTTGGCTACCACGTCACTGTGATATTGAGAGAAACGAAAAGGTCGACGAATTGGCCAGGCTGGGCGGAGAACAGCTAAACATGGAAGATCCCACTTCCTGTATAAATAAAGCAGAAATCTTAAGAATAAATATAATTAAGACAAATCAGAGGTGGTCTAATACAAGTGGTCACAAAGTATCCAAGAGCTAGGCTAGGCTAGGCTAGCTATAAAAACGTGATAAAATTCTGTAGAGAAATCAAATGCTTTTGGAAAATGGTTTAGGTTTTGCCAATTTTGTTTTCACAGGGATAGCTAATTGCATGTAGCGGTGATGGGCCTTGCAGCGTGTCTTGGCAGGGCCACACGTTCAAATGCTCCTTTTTCGAGAATTGTTCCCTTAAATTCTTTGCAGCATTTATATTGCTGTGGCCGTAGGGCCTTGTAGTCCAACACACGGATTCTTTGCGCTTGACTGCTGCATAGCGCGGTTTTTTATACGTGTGCCAAGAGGCAAAATTTGTTAGAGCACTGTAAGGGCGTCCGAGGGTCCCTTTTATCAATCCCAATACCAACGCAATCTAGGTTTGTGCTCTGCTCTGACAGATAAATACGATAGAACTTTAATGAACATGGAAAAGCTTGACATCATTCTTTATTTAAAGAAATGGTTACACATATTCTACTTTATTGTTTAATCATTCTGATTTATAAGTCCGTGGCTTTACATTAATTGACTTTTGTCATCGACTTTCGACCAACACCTACTCTTACGTAAAAATATATTTATTCAAAAGCGACCGAAAAACGTTGATCACCACTGTAGACTCTATTTCTGTCATCCACATGCACATTTGTTTTTTGTTCTTAGATAATTTAGTAGGTCTGAATCTGATGGACTATCTTCTGCTTGCATGCGGCCACCTGTCGCTGTCCGTTGAGAGCTTTGCGAGATAAGTACAACATGTGCAATGGTCGGGTCGTGTGGTTCGTATATTAGTTTCCTTGAGTTCGTTGCAATGCTGCAATAATTTGGCCAGCCGTCGGCGGTGCCGGCGGACTGCATTTGTAAAATAAATGACGCACCACACTCGCATAAACATATGTACATTCTCGCCAAGCATCTACAAATTGCATCCTAGAAGAAAAAAAAAAAAAAAAATTGTCGCAGAATCACACAGTGCGAAGTTTTCAAATTAACTGGCGGGCAACGATTTGTAACGATCTGATTCGGGGCCATCCATAGCGCACACCACAGGAATATGTATAATCTTGTTCAAAATGTTTTTGGCAATAGGTGACGTCTCACGTAAGATATTTTGCTCCAAATGCTTAATTATAAGTTTCAGCGCGTTGTGTGAGCTGTGCGCGTTGCTACCGCTCTGGCACGGCACATCGCTTGGTAACGACAAAACGTGACTTGTAATTTGCGTCATTGTGTGTCAGTAGTTTCGAAGATGACTTGTATCTATTGGTATGCCGGCCGCTTCTGAGGGGATGGCAATATTGTTTTCATAATTTTATTAATGAATGGATTGCAGAAGAATGTGTTTTATTTTTATTTTTATTTTTTTTGATTCAAATCAGGAAACCTCTATGGGAGACAAGCCATTTTTACGAGAGATAGCAATGGCAAATGTAATTAATTGTTTTATGATCCCTAATTGAATCAGTGAATCTTTTATAGGTAAATCGAACATGACACGTTCTTAATTTAATTGCCAATTCTATTAAGTTCGATCAGAAAACAAATTTAATCCGGCACACTCGCATATATTTGCATTGTGTGTATAAAGTTAGATGTGAACATTGTGCAGTTGATGGATTGTGATGGGCGAAATTAGTGTAAAACGTGTTTTGGGATCGCTTGTTGTCTGCGGACGTTGACGCTTTTTGCGGTGGTGACAGGATTTTTTTCTCGACGAAGTTTTGCTAATTAAGTTATCATGTAGACAAATTTTTTGTATTTTTACAGAATATGACTTGAATTTTTTCCAATTCAATTGCCGCATTGAGAAACGCTCGCAGTGAAAGATGTTTATGTAACCCCATTCACCCGAACACATCTCCTACAATTTCTCAGAAGGATTTAACGGTCAATTATTCATGAAAAAATATTGGGGGCTGTATCTAAACCATCCAGGGACCCGCTCAAATATACACAAAAAATTTAATTAAAATTGGTCCAGCCGTTAAGGGAGAGTTCAGTGACATCCACACGTACAGAAGAATTATATATATAAAGAGATACATTTTTTTAAAGGAGTTTGGGATGCTAAGCTAGAAAAATATCATTAAAATTTTTTGTAAGTCACGTCATGAGGACCTCTGCAATAGGCGGTATTTCTTCGAAATCCACCTAAAATCAAAGCGATGATAGCGAAGAAATGAAACATGTTTGAAATCGCCGCTTTGCTCTCTTATCGAAGCTTTGCTCGACTTTCGAGCGATGCTCCACTCTGTGCGCTAGCCTTTCATTACACGTTTTTGATTTCATCGCTTTGCTCTTTGCTTTTGCTTAGTCTGTGCTCCACTCTGTTTGTACACTTAGAAAGAAAGTGAAAAACATTAAAGTTAAAAAAAAATTAATTCAAATTTGTAACTGAATTTACTCTAAAGTATGGAGTCAGTCCTTGGTTCCAAATCTACTGCCTCACATTTCTACCTAAAGTTTACCAACCTTTAATCGTTCAAGAGCCATGAACTCTCAAACTAGTCGAACGGATTACAACAGTTTTTCCCTATTTTTTTGTTGATAGTGAACGAGTGCTCGCTTGAAGGGAAGGAAGCAAAAAAACCATACACCCTGTAGTTCATTTTGTTCAACTATGGCATTTAGCTTTCTTTGAAATCTTGATCTTTAGCAAATAGTTAGATGAGTTAAGAGCCGAAATACTTGCAAACCATTAAACTAAATAAAATAAATGTGCAAACTCAAACCATAATTAAATATAAAAGAAGCTTCACCTACTCGTAGAAACAACAATAATATCATAGAAAAAAAGTTGGAAAAATAAAATAAAACCAAATAGCAACAGCAAATAGGAAAAATGAGGAAAGCCAACCTTGTTCCACAGCATAGAATCAAATGAAAAACACTGCGGTTGACTTTCTGCTGCACAGCAAGAAGAATTAAGAAGTTCATAAATCAAATAAAATCCGTTGTTTACATTAGTTGGTGGTATGGCAGGATCGATGAGTGCCGATAGGAAAGTTGCAACGTGTGGCAATATTAAAAGTTTACTTGAAGTGGGTGGACTTGGAGACTTATTTGTATATCAAAGAAAGAAAAGAGAAATAATGAGTTTATGGTGCTGTAGACGCTTTATAAGTACGATAAACTTTTTCATTGTAAAGACCTAACGCATTGATTGGATTGTAAGTGCGTCTAAGGGCTTTGATAATTTAAATGCAATCTGCGCTACTCACGTGCGTCTTTGAAATGAGTTCCAGTAAGGTACTTCTTGATACAGTTCGCCTGCCACCATTGACCCCTAACACCTCCTACACCCACATTCAGTCTGCTAACCAAATCGAAGTCTTTTCGTCTCAGAGACTCTGCTAGTGTTTTACAGGCGGAGCTTATCGCGATTTGGGAAGCCTGCCGCTTGCTGAACAATCTCCAAACATCCAATCACAGCATCGTTTTTTTTCGGATAGCCAAGGCGGTATGAAAGCAATTGATTGGTAAAGCAATGCCGGCTTGAAATCAATCAATTAAGTACTTCATAACTACACTCATCTGGGTCCCAGATCACAGCTGGCTAGGAGAGGATCGGCCCTTGACAGTTCTTTAGTAGAAAGTGTTGATATTTCACTGGACACTGTTAAGGGCTATATACATCTTCACTTCCTCCGGGTTGGTAATCATAGGTGGAATGGCCTGACCGGCTGTGCTATTTCGAAAAAAAACATGGCCTTATTACAATTAACTTGAATCAATGGAGCTACTTGGTAAATCAAGACCATATATTGCAAGAATTGTAGCCATTTTCACAGGGCGCTGGCCGATTGGAGACGATGCAGTCCTCATAACACCTTCTGCAGAAGCTGCAAGGATATTAATGAAAGGGAATCTCTACTTTATTTCTTTTGCAGGTGTTCAGCCCTAGCGAGGACCAGACAGCGCACCTTAGGCAAACCCTTCCTCGTTGATCTCAGCGAGATCTCCAATCGTATTTTCAGCTATCTGACTCCACTGGCTGGATTTGACCACTTTATCCAAACACTATCAATCAACACTCACGCACAAATAGGCTTGAACAAGTTTTCGTGGTAACAAAACGGCGCACCTTTGTCGCTATTTTTGTTCTCAGGAACTGCCGCTCCACCTAGCTACATTCAGGCTGCGTGAATTACATCATAAGTGTGTCCATAGCCTCGATATGATATCGATATAGATAAAATTCTATTTTCCAACAAAGTGTACAACATTTCGATCAAAAAATGTCCAAATTCCTCTGAGCGCGAATAGACTTAAAAACAAAAATTAAGCAGCATGCCGTGACGCAAATCAATTGTTATCAGAAGTAACGGAAAAATTCCGAAAAAAAAACAGGACCAAAAAGTCTGAGGCAATCTAAGGAACTAGCTAACCTCATTTTAAGCAGCTGTCTAATTTTTGCCAAACCCGGATAGTCATCTATACCAATTAGGAACAGCAAGGTTTTCGCGCAGGAGGAAGTTCTCTCTCTATGATCCGCAATGTCTCTGGTGTAGTAAGCCAAGGCTACACTTGCGACCTTGTTGTTAAAACAATCAGGAATCATTACTAATTCTAATTGCATTAAATAATGCATAGGAATAGTGCCAATCTGAAAGGTTTATTGTTAAACCTGCTAAATGACAAATAATGGTCGTCAGCTTCTTTCACTCACGCCCTTGTACGAAACAAACTAACTGAAACCTTGGTGTTGGCATTTGACTATCAGAATTCCTGATGGGAACAGCTGAAGTAACCGACAAGTCACAAATAAAAAGAAACTTGCCTTCTACACTGACGGTTCTCAGACAGTGGTTGGTACATGGGCTGATGTTTATTGTTAATCACTTGGTCTAAACTGTTCCCTCACAGCACACTACTATTGGAGTCGAAATTACGGCCATCATTCAGGCTGAAGTAATAATCTGTAGGATGGAATTAGTGTTTATATCGACAGCTAGGCAGTCGTTAAGGCTCTTGGGTCCACAATAATTAAATCAAGGCTTGCAAGAACCTGCGAAATATTTACTTTTAAATCAGATATCAAGGACCAACATGGTAACCATATGCTTGGAATAAATTAGAGAACACTGAAGCCCTTCCCTGATTATTTGTCTTCAAGACAAAGACAAACTCAATAGGCTTGCCAGGCAGAACGACGTCTGTCCTGTCTGTGTACCGGGTCAAGAAGGTGCCCGGGGAACGAGAAAGCCGATGAACTGGCAAGAGAAGGGGCGCACGCAACAGAACGAACCACTGAGAACACAGTGGGGGTCGCACTGACAATAATCAAAACAGCAACCAACAAGAGGATCCAAAGCGATTTCGAGGATCACTATGCAAACCTCCCGACGTGCAAAGTGGCTAGATCAGTCGTGGGTAAACCTAGCAGTCTGCTCACCAGGGAGGCTCTAAGTTTAAGCAGAGAGCAATTGAGGTAGGACACATTTACCTCAACAAACGTTGACACAGAAACATGTAGGAACTGCGAGGAAGAAGACGAACACTCCCTATGCCATTGCCCAGCCCTAGCAAGAATGCGATAGAAGACCCTGGGGTCCATGTGGATACCGGACCTGAAACGTCTAAAGGACAAAGGAATCGGCGGCATCCTGGCCTTCACCAAAGAAACAGGAAGATTCCACCACACGTACACTAGTGTCAACTCCATAATTGTTTCCACCTTCCCTAGAACCCTCCCTGCATTTTCGAAGATAAATGGAGTGGAACACAACGGGCCCGACAGAGGCCCAAGCGAAGAGCCTTCCGCTCACCTTCATATACCATACCATACTACCATTTGCCTTTATGCCTTCCTTGATAGATTAAAAAAAATAAGACTTTGGAACGCTTAAAAAATAACCGCTACTTAAGGATAATGAATAAACATAGAATAATTTCATCATCATCATTTTCAATGACTCGCTCATCCACTATGAGGGTCGCGGGGTTAGGGTGCCTAAGTCGCTTCTCTTCATCCCCCCGATCTTCCGCCATCAACTTATCAGTAGCTATCGCTATTCGGGTAAAGGTGAGATTTTGGACTTGGTCTAACCATCTCATCCCAGGCCTACCCAGGGGACGCCTACCTGATGGCACACATTCCATGGAACGTCTTGGAAGCCGAGTTGGGGACATGCGTTTAACGTGCCCAAACCATAGAAGTATGGACCTTTCCGTTCGAAGAAGTAGCTAGAATAATTTGAATTTCCAAAATAAAAATGTAAAAAAAAAATGGAAAATAACCTCCTTCAGTTTGTATGAGGACACACCGAAAAAGCCGATAAGTTCGTTTTTACGTTTGGGATGAAAAGATTTCTCTTGACTTTCCTTTTATCTATCGTTAAACTCTCAGCCGTTCCACCCTTTTCTTATTGTGTATTTAGACATACGACATTTTAATCTTATCAGATGTTTAAAAGAGCAATAAATTAAGTAAGCAAAGCTCCCTGCATCACCTTGACTTCCTTTCTACAAATCCTTTTTCAAATGAACCATTTTATTAAAGCGGTCTACATAAAAGTTGCTAAAACATAACATTATTACAAAAAGAATTTTAATTGCTTTCTCGTTTACGTCATCAGAAAGGAATTGATTTATTTCTCTTTAAACGACAGTTCCAAAATACAACCCACGCGAAACCACGAAATCAAAAAAAAAAATATAACGGGTGGCCATAGAAGAGCTCACGCATGTATCTGTCAGATCACACAACAGGGAGAATCAATTTCTAACACCGCAGACGTATAAATTACGTTACGTAAATAAGTATAGAACGAAGTAGTGTTGGAATTTGTCAAATGCAGACTTTTCACACTTTTCTATTTCAAGATTATTCATTGAATTAAAGAAATGCAAATGTGAAGTAAAAGGGAAATAAAAAAATGAAAGAAGGAAGGTGGAGACGTCTAGGTTAATTTGGATATGCGCTTTAGAGGTTTTTACATATTTCTAGAAAATTTTCAAAAAGGTTTCTAAGAACAGAAGATTTGATTATTGGTTACCAAACGACAATGGTAGAAACAAAAGAGCCTGTACACAAGAAATTGGCAAATCCTTGTTCGCAAATTCATAGATGTGCATATGCATGTATGTCGCTGAACCTGACTTCATTCACCCAACCTTTGTCAGGTAATATTCAAAAAGTCGCATATCACCCATACAATTGAAAGGGACTAAGGCATATAGGTGTGGTCCTCCTTGATTCTTTCGAGGTACCCAATGACTGATATGGCTGCTCCTTCCGTCCCATCAGCCTTATGTCAATTATTCTAAAATGCATGGAAAAGATAATTAACAAACACATAGGAGGAGAAGCACTCTGCAACTTCCCCCTCTGTGACAATCAACACCATCGTCATCATCATAATTTTCCAATGACCTGCTTATCCAGTATGGGGGTCGCGGACTTAGGGTGCTTAAGTGGACTCTTCAGATTTCCCGATCTTCCACCATCGAGTCTAAAAAAATTTGGGTGGTATGCGTCAGCCGGACAAATCGACTAAGTCAGCACTCGATATCTTAGTTACTAAAATTGAAACCTCCGTCAATTGAAAGGTGATATGTCTTCTCAACTTTCTAGATATCGAAGGTGGTACACTTCATATGAATCCACTGAACGTCGATTCAGCAATATGAAACTCTCACAAATCATAAGCAGGTGGATTATGTCCATGCCGAAGGGTAGAGTGGTTCACACCAACATTGACTGTGTAGAGTATCGGCGCTCATAACTCGAGGACGTCCTCCAGGCGGTGCCCTATCGCCTTTGATCTAGTCTCTCATTATAGATAGTCCACTTCGGTCCCTAAAGAACCTAGGTATTGAGACCATTGGGTACGCAAAAAAAGTAGCGGTCATAGCCAGTGGCAAAGACGAAAGCGCTGCTTCGGAAGTGGTACAATACGCACCTATCTGAAATACAGAGCTGGTGCACCCACGAAGGCCTCTTTGTAAATTTTAAAAAGACGACTATCGTTCCTCTTACCAAAAGAAAAAATCTAAATCTTCTCATTCGTCCCTTCATCTACGGCGAAACTATTCAATTCTCGCAAAAAGTACCTTGGAGTAATCCTGGACAGCATATTATCCTGGAACCTCCACATCGACCGGATCGTCGAAAAAGCCACACGAGGGCTGTGTATCTGTTGCCGCATCTGTGGCAAGAACTGGGAACTTAGTCCTAAAATCTTGCGCGAAATATACATCTTGGTCGGCAGATCTATCCTGACTTATGCAGTCTGGTGGACAAAAATCTGTATGACGGGTTATCTGCTCTTCACCTTAACCGCTTCGCTTAAGGCTACCGCCAGTTTAAGTCTACATAGAAAAGCTGGCAAGACTCAGTTTGCACAGGTTCTTCCACCCAAACAACATCTTCGGCAACCGAAACATGCTTTTCCCCCAACTTCAAAATAACGAGTTCAGCATGTAATTGGACGACACTCTTCCAAGGTGCTACTTTAAATTAAACTACACAGCACGGCCAAATGTAGTACAAGGGCGGCGGTGCATTATTCGAAAAGTCGTCTAGCAATAACCTATCGGTTAGGCATATACTCAACGACCTTCCAGGCAGAAGTTTTTGCCATTAAACAGTGCATAAGCTTAAACCTGCTTTCTAACTTCCGTGGCAAGGCCATCTCTACCTTCTCTGAGAGTCAAGCTACCCTGAAAGCACTCAACTCAACCACGATAAAATCGAAACTAGTGCTGGCGACAGTCAAAATGCTTCTTGATCTGGGAAAAAAATACTTGGTCATACTATGTATGTGCACTGGATCTCTGCTCCCAAGGGCCACATCGTTAATGAAACAGCGGACTGACTGGTCAAAGATAGGTGCATTATCCCACCTCACTGGTCCTAAACCAGCCTATGAAGTAAGCAAATCCCTTTTCAAAATCCACACAAGGCAATCAGCCTTGCTCAAATACAATGCGACTTGGATGGAAAGTATAGGACTGAAATGTGCCAAATTCTTTTTCCCCCACTCTATCTCAAAAGAAATTTAGGTTTCTTCTGAATTTGAGCAGCATCCTACTTAAAATTCTAGCCGGTGTTCTAAGTGACCACTGTCGACTTCAACGGCATCGACACAAGTACTGTATTAGGGGCCCTAAATGCGCACTGCGACCTATGACGTCTATTGCGGTGTCCCGTATGGTTTAACCGGAGGTTATATTGAGGCTTTTAATAAACCTCAGTGTAGCCTTAGGTTCAAATTTCCGGTTTTCCGGTGGGTTGACCGAGGCCCGCGTCCAGGCTAAGTTGACCTTATTTACCGATGCAAGGCTTTCGAGGAGGTTGAGACAGTCCCAGACAAGCTTGGACCCTACCATATAGGATTTAAGGGCCAACAGTGCTGCTTGACTGTCTGAAAAGAGAAAGATGCGAGTTCCGTGAGTTCTTCTCCGTAGGCAGTCTCTTGCACACAATTCAATAGCGTGGACTCCCGCTTGAAATACTTTAGGTGACTTTCCAAGCGCTGTCGCGCGTTAGAAACTGGGACTGTAAACCTCAGCACCTGTGCTGCTGTTTTCCAATTTTGAACCATCTGTATACCAGATTTGGGAATTTGGTAGTGTTGTAGGGCCTTCATTTCTCCATTCGCGGCATCTACACAAGCTTGACCTGTCACCGTACCCTATCTGTAGACTATGTATGGAGAGCGAGGAAAGCTTCCTCCACATCATCACCGAATAGCTCGCCCTCATTCGGCCCTCAAACGGACCTTTGAGGGCAGTGAACTCGTCTCACCGATGGCACCTGCCCCGCATCGTCCTAAGAAGCTGATTGGTTTCCTGAGGCTATCAGGAGCAGCGCACACTGCTCCCCACTAATAATAATAACAAGATGGCTGCGTTCGACATCGTGGCAATGATAGGGCCATCGAACTAGTTAGAAGTGGTTTACAACTAAACAAAGCGTTGATGGCAATATCAAAGCAATAGGGGAACAAAACACCTCCTCACGCTGAACAAACCCAATCCAAGAAGGAAACCCATTTTAATTTAATTTACACTTAAGTTAAATAATAAGTCTTACTACTACTTTGGTACATACCTTCAACACAATGATGAATTTGAAATAAAATTAGTAGTAGGTTAGTATATTCTTTAATCCATTAGAATTTCAACGTTGAAGTAAACGACTATTTTTTCGTTGATAATCCAAATGTGATTCAATGAAATTGATGTAACGTGAGCACTACTTCATCTACGATTCATAATTTTACATCCATATGAAATATATATATATATACTGTTTTGTTGTTTTTGTAAGCATTTGTCTCTTAACTTAGTTTTGTGAGAATATTTGTAAGAAAATGTATTTTAATTTTTTTTTTTCCTTTTTTTTTGTTTAAATATTAGTAACGTTTTGTGACATTAAATAACTTTATTTTATTTTCATCTAAAATTAAACACTTTGTATAGAGGACGGTTGATTGAGATGTGTTTTACTTTATGCTTAATTCTTTATTTTTTTTTTTTGTTTTAATACTATTATTTTAACAACAATTCGATTTAAAGTTCTATTCTAATAATGGAGCAGTTATAGCACACGGTAATATTACATACGTATATAACATTTCTTATAGTTTCATTTCTCTCTATGTATTTTTATATATATATTTATGTATAATAAAATTTTATGACTGCTTTAAAAATATATATATATGTATATATATTTGTTTTTTTTTAGTAATATGTATTTTTTTTTATTTAGCTATACAACTTATTTTCACAACCACACGAGAGATTCAGAATATTTTCTTTTGTTATTCAAAGATAGGTAGTAAAAGTTTAGTTTGGAGTGTGTGTTATTTTTATTACATTTATTTAATTTAATTTTTTTCTTATTTGCTTTTGGTTTTCTTTTTTTTTTTTGTTAAATCACTTATAAAAAGGTGGATTTGCTTTTTAGTTCACTTTGATGCTACGAAATATTTTGATTAGCTTCTTTTATCTTTTTGTTTTCCTTTAACACATTTTTTTTTTTTTTTTTTCGTAACGTAAACTTTCAATTCTTTGTCATGAATAAATAAATATTCTTAAATCATTTTGCTTATAAGACACAACCACAGTTATTATTTATTTTTGTTTATATTTTGATTTGAGATGACTAACGTTCTATTTTTTTTTTTTGATTTAGATGGTTTTATAAGTTTTTATCACGTTATGTCATTTAAATTTGTATCAGATGGTAGTGAGAATCCACGTTGAATGCTGAAAAAGGGAAGAGAAGTAATTTGAATTCGTTTGCATTCGTAGAAAAGCATTCAATCGTGAAGAGTAGGAAGTGAACTTGAAATTAAAAGTCAAATTAATTTTTTGAACTTAAAAGGAATTGAAAACGTTGAATGGAGAAACATAAAGTAAGGAAAGAAATATGTGACCATCAGAGGGAGGGAAGAAATATTAATTTTAAATTTTTATTTGAGGTAGCTATACTCTCACATTAAATTCTGTGCAACTGCTGATTTAACCATATTTCTAACGCATGTAGCCTTTGAGATCTTTGGAGAAATTATCCTTTAAAATACGTTTAAGCAACATTGCTTCTTATGTGTAATGAAATCGTTCTTAATTCAAAGAAGATTGAGGGGGGTACAAGGGAGCAAATGGTCGACAAATATTAATATTCACTGCAAATTTAGAACGTCTGATATCAATGATGGAACTAAACCAAATACAAATAAGAATGTACATATGTCTGCCAAAATTCACAGCTGATTCTGTCGATGAACATTGTACCAGCATTTAATGGTCAACCTCGTGCTCTGTGGCAAATGACTTGGGTTTTAACAGAAAAGCCATTTTAGGAGTTATGTATCTCTTAACAACATCAGGGTCGAAGAACAAGAGTGAGAGCTGCGTTTTTGCCATTAGTCGTACTTTATTGTCCCCATGATTACGATAAGATTAGTGTTGTAACAACAAACAAACGGAGTCATGAAATATTTTTATATGCAAAGCTTACTACCTACATGAATGGGATGCCATTCGTGTACTCTCCTTTTATTTACTTTTTTGACATTTTAAGATATGTATTTCGGAAAGTGTCCTTGGTTTACTTCTGAAGTGCAGGCGTAATAGACAGAAAAAATACCCAATTGTGTAGCGAACTGTCAAACACAAAATTAATCTATTGTGCATATAGTATCTGCAACTTTTTCGCATCCATTTTAATTATTCGATTCTCCTTTAACCAGCTTTGGTTTAATGTAAGAATTTAGGATTGAAAAACATTGAAAGGAAGATTGTGCTTATGCACTTTATCCTCATGCACATAGTTATCACGTTTTTAGGCAGAACTTTACAACTATCTTATTTATAAGAAAAAAGCTTTACTTTCGAACATCATAGGGGTGGCCATCATCGGTGGTTAGCATCATCGCTTGTCACACTCCAAGTCCGGGTACAATACCTGATGCTGATGAACTGTGAAAGCTGATGTCGAGTCTTCTACAAAGGCATAACACTGGCAGTAGAGAGTCGTGGCTTCAAAAGCTGATAATGATTATGAAATCAGGAGTTTCGAAAAAATTTGGTGTACTATAGCATTGATAAACACCATAAATGTCCCTAGCTAGTCTGGACACCATCCTCGGACACCATTGAAACTAAATACAACCCAAGTTTCAAGACACTGCACCTCGTTCGCGCTGTATTAATAACATCAAAAGGATATTTATGTATACGCGTTTGGATTCCAAAAAAAAAAAATCAGTCGAATTTCAGGGAAAGTTCTTTGCCTGTTTGAACTATCTTAGGTCTTTGACAGAGTAAGCCATGATATTTTGTGTCAATAAGTTAGTCATTTTAAGTGTAATTAAATGGTGTGGTTGTTCGGATTTATGGAAATTTCAATCCGGAATCAAATGGTCTTACGTTGAAGCCAGGTAAGACGCAGGAATAAAAAGAACACAATACAAACGACTCTCCATCAGTTTGTACTCAGAGAATGAAAGTAAAAATTTTAAGCCCACGACCTGCTTGGGTTTTAAGGATACCTCAAATATTTCTAGTAATGAAAATATAAGTTGGAGTTTTAAAAGCTTTCGATGTCAAGCAGTTTTACTCCATTCAAAACAAGGCTCCGTTTAGCCAAAACTTTGCTCTTGCTCATAATTTCCTACTTGAAAGTAATTTATTCAAGACTGGACTCTGCCTCTGAGCACAAACTCCTTGTAGCTGTCAATAGTGTGAATTCTTATGTCTCGGTGTGACTTGGGAAGACGTGACCATATCTTAGTCCACCGACTGCACACTTTTCATAACAGAAATTTGAATTTTGTGGGTATGTATATATATACGAAGTGGATAAAAAATCAACTTTTATCAGTCTAATGTATTTTATATGTATCTATACCTATACTAATACATATGTACAATTTTTCGTGCTTTTTGGGATAAACTTAAAAAATAATAAATTGATTTTGACGCAGTTTTTACGATTATTTAAAAAATCTGAGGTAGAAGGTTATAACCTATGAGTTTCGTATTTAACATTCATGTTTTTTATTTAGCTAAATAAATTCTAGAACATCTATTTGTTTGTTAGTGCCCTTATAACTCGCAAATCACTGATCCGATTAACATCCCTTTAGTTTCAGTTTATAGATATGTTTCCTGGCCAGGTTTTAGGATATATTTTGAAATTCGCGGTTGAAGTGGCAGAAAGGATCCCAGCAAAACCGGGAGGGTCACCTGGTATATATATAAAAGACAAATGGCTTTTTTGTAAAAATAGATTTGAAAGGGGGCGGGGAAAGCTCGATCTTTAAGCGTGAAAAAATCGTTATCGTAGTTACAGCCTCATGCTGATAAATTGTCAAAAACTACGATTGGATCAGTAGTCATCTTCAAAAAGTAATAAGTTCAATGAGAAGAAGTTTTTACTTTGTAGCTGATAAAGATTATTATTGCGTCTTTGATAGTGAGACGATCTACTTACTACTCGTTGTTTGTCTCCCCTTGAAGTATTCGACAGAACCGCAGAACCCTGATATGCAAGACGGTTAAAATTTTTAGCACCATGCTCGATCATAGTTTATTATTGGAACTTAGGGTCTCCCTGCAGAAGTATTTCATGCACCGTTTACTAAGGTTTTGCAGGTCTACCCCGTAATTAAGTCCAAATATCGTACAAAATAAAAAAGGAAGCCAATATTCCGCTAAAAAAGCGTTTCTGCTCCCGTTTATTCAAGGCAATAGAAATCTTCCGAAATCTGAAAGACAGTCTCTTAGGCTTCATACCCAGTGAGGATCGTGGACCTAACAAAATACATTTTCAAAAATTCTAGTCACAATCTTGTGCTGTTGCACAATTTTTTGCATTTAAAAATCAGTTTGTGGAATAGAGTTCCAGGAAGAGTTAGGGCTTTTAAAAATTCTGTTGTACCGCCTCTTCTCTACTCAAAACAGTGTCATATGAGTGGTAAATTTTGTAAAAGCTCATCAAACCTAGACATTGCCATTGTCATTTACGTTGTTGACTTGCTCGTTAGTTGGAGACAATATAGCTCTCTTCTAAAACCAACTCTGCGTTTTATTAGAAAGATCCGCGTAAACTTTTTCTATCAAAAAGAAAGTCTTGCGAATTTGAGGACATCACACATATGTACTTGGGTCACTCGAATCAATCTTTCTCTTTCTGCTTGGTAATTTACTACTACCATTACCATACGAAGTAACCCATCAGCAAAAAGTTTATCATTTTATCCTGGTCGACTTGTTTGCAATAGAATGTTTTAACCTACATTAAAGGATTGAGGCAGCGTACGACAGAAATACTTTGACTTTCTTGACATAAACCCTGACAGCTTAGCTAATGTGCAACACATCTATCTATTTTAGAAAACTTAAATAAAATTCGTTAAGCACTTTTTAAGATTAACGATTTAAAAAACAGACAAGTTTGGTTTTATACTATGTAAAGCTTACTGTAGGTCTTCTTCGTTCCATGAGTGGCTTCAAGAAGGTAGGTCTTAATATTTTTTGCATTTATTCATTTATTGGTTTATTGAGAAAAATCCTTTAACCGAATAAGGGAGTACTAGTAACCGCGTATGCACATACCGACCAAATGAACAGTAATAATTTAGTCAAAGGGGTTAAGTTGAAACAAAGCGAGAAAGCTTAGTCTAACAAATTCCAAGAAAATGCCCATGCAGCAAACAAAGATAGAAGTGTTTCATGCAGACTCTTTATGGATATTGTAAGAAAAACTTCCATTCCAAGTACTTGGAAATTTATTTCTTCCACATTCTTTTTGGCAATTAAAACAACTTTAATGAGGAAGATCTACGAAACATATGGTTTCAATAAAACTGTCCAACAAAAATGATACACAATTTCTGAAAGATGTGTTTCCAACCCAACCAATTTCGGTAATTGGTGTCATAAAATTGCTTCATCGCTTCCTTAATTTAACTGCACACATTATTCCCAAAATATGGCCAACAAATATGTATAAAGGTCAGCAATAGCCTTTCAGAGAAAACTTATTCCACCATAAACGTACAGAATTAAAATAAATTCATGTTAAAATACATATAGTGTTGGAAAAAATAATAGAAACAAGAGGAAGCGCAATAGTAAACTAATAATTGTCGCTCGTAATTACGACTCTCTCACGGCACAAGAATACTTCCTAACAGTACATTCAAATAGTGCAGTCGATTGCTTTCTTTTAGAAATTTGTTTTAGCTTGAATGAAAAAAATACAGGTCAGAGGGTAATTCAGCCTGGAAAAAATTATAGAAACAAAGGATTATTGCAGTGATTCCTTAAGGAAGGACAGTTTGGTTTTATTTCAAATAGTCAAAATTTGGTTAATCTGATGTTTAAGTGTATCTAGGAAATAGATTAAAGTTGTCGAATCGAAAGTTTTCCGTCCACTGCGACGATTCTGAAAAATTTTTGATTAAAAATGCAAGAAAAGACGGCAATCCAATGGACAAAATAGCGCGGATAACAAGCTATTCTAAAATGAAGATCCTTACTGCTCTTCATTTTTATCCCAAAGAAAATACGAGTAGCAGAAAAGGAAAACTGACATCTCGGTTCGACAAAAAGCTTGCACGACATTGAAAAATTAAACCATTTTCTTCGTCGGAGTCGCTTGGAAATTAGTCAAAATCACCTTCAACAAGTCTTTCAATCATCTAAAGGTTAATCGAAGCAGTATAAATGGCGAGAGGCCCAAGAAAATACCCTTATCTAAGTAACAGGAACATACAAAATAAGCTTACTGATGTCGACAGACACGTCTACCGTAAAAACTGAAGAAATTAAGATCAATTTGTTTAGATTTGATAAAAAAGTTACCATAAGATAACTAATAAATTCCAAATTTGACCCGAAATATACAAAAAAGACAATTGAACACGTTGGAAGTAGCTTTATAAGATGGGACAGATTCTGAGCATCTGGAGTTGAGGCACTAATCTGAATAGAAAGCTAAATATTTTCTGTGGAGTTCGTTTACGTCCTTAAGAATGGCATGCCTTTATTTGTTGAAGAGGATTTGCCGTTAAAATAGGAGTTCATGCAGGATAATTATCCCAAGCGTACCTCGAAATTAATTAAGGAATATGTAGTTTTAAACTAAAAAAATTGCTCTAACAGAATGGCCTTCACGGTCCCCCGGTGTAAATTGCAAGGAACATTTATGGAGCGTTCTAAAATGCAACATAAAAGACTTTAAAGGCAAGAATGAAGAAAAATTACGGTCCAAGATACGATATGTATGGCAGTCCATACCAACACTAATCTGTGCCTCATAAGTTAGTTCTAAAAAGCGAAGATGTCAAGCAGTGATTAACAGTACAGAAGCTACAACCAAGTACTGATAGTAGATTGAGAACTTTCAATGTAAAGTAGTTTATAGCATAAAAAATTAAAAATTGCTTCTATTATTTTTTCCAGGCTAAAATCATCCAAAAACAGAAATTGATTTTTTTAGTGTTATTTTTGTTTTCCATTAACAAAATTCATATTCGTTAGTACAATGATAATACAAGGAACCAACAAAATTATGTTTTATTAACCATTGCCTACAAATACTATATATTTTAACAGCGCAAAGCTAAAAACAAACATGTTTCTATTATTTTTCCAACACTGTAAATAAAAAGTTGTCTTTTAAAAATAATTCAAAAATACCACTGTAATACCACTAACAGGTACATGTTTGTATTAATTTCATTTAAAATTAAATTACACTTTAAGAACAATTTGAGCCTCAATTTACAGATTTGTCAGACTTTGAATTCAGTCCTAATCAGCATATAGAAAGTTGGCCGTCGGCTTTAAGGGTCCATGACAAACCCAAATATATTGAATCTATCAGCTGCACCTCTTAAATTATAACTCAAACTAAACGTATTTTTCATTTCTCTTTGATGCAATAAGGCGCAATAACAGCGCCACCAAATAGATTAAAAAAAAATTGACTAATCTTGATTTATATTCCATTTAGTATTTTGAAAACTAAAACATACATTCACGAGACAAATTTGAAGCAAATTAATTTGATGTCATCTCACTCGGGCGTATGTGGAACAAATTGTTTTTTTTTATTAATTTTGATGTTTTTCGCAAAACATATCAAGGCTTAAATTCATGTTTTTCCAATCTCAATGGGAATATTTTTAAGAACAGATGTTGCACGTGTATGCGCCACCATAAAAAAGAAAACCTAACAACTCATCTTTGAGTCGTATCCTTAAAATAAATTCAACAAAGTAACCCACCGGAAAGATAAAACTAAAGTCCTTCTCCTTGTGTGCATAAAATTTTTATTTTTATTATCATTTCATATTATCATCGTTGTGTATGCAGTCATTAACCAGTGCGGCCAGACCGCCTCAACAATTCTCACAGTGCTTTCAAGTCTCAAGTAAATAACATCAATTAATTGGCACCCTGCCCATTGCTCTATTATGGATAAAATTACATCTTTTTTTTTTTTTTTTTCAGTTGTATATGAATACAAAAACAAAAATCATTAATGGTTGATGCTGGTTGCGAAATGTACACATAAAATAAAAAAATCAATAATTTCCCCAAACTACATGTTATCTCAGGTAGACAGACAGGCTCTATGTCTCTTTCTCGCTCGACGATTGTGCCCTCTTGCTCTGTGGTGTGTGCATATCTTTGTAGCTCATAGCAAGCTCCTCATGAATAACAAAATGATACTAAAATTAATAAATTATTTAATAAACATTGTCAGTTGGTCCATTATTTCATCAATCATCGGCTTAGAGGAGAATCAACATCGTCATAGAGCGGCAGCAGCAGCATCATCATCATCATCGCCATCATCGACACACAGATACATGTTTAAATTATATTGCACTCGCATACAATCAAAGGCGATAGTGTCACAAACTCACAACTCACAATCACAAGTGAGAGCGATGGGGTAGGATGTGCTAGTAAGAGAAAGATGGCGCGAAAAAGGAACGTTCTCATTCTAAAAAGGATATACACATGAAAAGTCGTGCTAAACGATTTCAGTTAAAATGTATCTTTTTTATTAGTATGCTCTTGGTTGAAACTAAAATCCATTTTCAAGTGAGGTTGGCCCTTTCTGCGCTAGTAGTAATGGATGTGCAATGTTTCCTTTCTTTTTTCGATTACAGAGAAAAAAGAAGGACCAACAGAGATAAAAGTGCGCGCATACACACATGCATCGCAATGCCACCCAAGGAACCCAAAAATAGGTGAAGGTCGGATTTTTAATATTTCGCCCACAAAAGTGTCCCGTCGTTGTCATGATTTAATGTTAAATAGTGTATAGTGTCTTCTTATACACACCTCGATTTATCCATGTATGCACATTCAAATCGTTATCCATATCCATGTTAGAAAATGTTTTCTCTGTGTGTTTTCTTTAATTGATACAATATCCTGCATAAACCAATCTCAAGGATTCAATTGCTCTCAGGTATCCACCACCACATCGTACGTCGAAATTATAGATCACAAGCAATTTTTTTTTTGCATTCTCTTTGGCAATTTTTTTTTACTTTTTTATGTAAAATAAATTTAGGCATACATCCGTTCCGTTAATTTAAGAAGTGTGCAAAGAATCAAACAAACCCATGTACCGACGGACCACGACGACGAAAAAGAACGCATTCAACACATTTAACACAACTCTGCAGGACGAAGCATTTTTTTTTTTTTTATTTCATGTCTCACTTTTAACTATTAACTTTTCACGAATTCATATACATATTCCTTTCTCTGATTTATCTTATAAGGATTTGAAATTTTTTTTTTTTTTTTTTCAATTTTCACTTGTATTTCGTTTGGTAAATTAAAAACTTTGATGTAAACGCAAATAAGACACGAATAACGACGACAAAGAGCACTGCTGGGTTGTAATTTTATTTATTTTTTTTTTTGGTTAATTACACAAAAACTTTGAATAAATAAAATTAAAAAAGGAATTTATATACAACTAAATATTTTTATATATAATATTTTTGATAGAAAAAAATAAAATAAAACGCGCCGTGAAAAAAATGTTGGTATGTTGCGTATGCATGCGAACCAACTGCGATAGGACACTAGACCATGGCACAACAATGGAGAGAGAGTCTCTTTTCCACGGGGATGCTGGGCAGAGTATCGTACCGATGTTGTGAGATGCTGAATAGAGAATAGAGGAAATGAATTTTCCAATGTACACATGTGCCGTTGCTGGGATGAGATGTTCTCTCATTTTCCGACCGCGAGAGTATTCAGCAACCGATGGATGTATCTTTTTGGTGTGTTTTTATCTGAATTCGCGCGGTTTCGTGCACTTCTGAAGGTACACGATAACACGAGGAAAGCATTTCACTTTTGTATACTCTCTCTTGTAGATATAAAGATATAAATAGGTTACACGATTTGTTGTCGAAATATTGTGCTATTGTGAAACGTATAGTATTCCCTTTAGAGAATCCGATGGGGGGGTTGAGCGTTTGTAATTGGAAGCGAGTCGAATCACACTGCTCGAGAGAAAGAGAAAGGAAATTAATTTTATAATTTTTGATAGCATACGATTAAAACATGTTAAAGTGTTATTAAAGAGCTTTTAATGTGAATTTTTGCTGGCATATAAAATGTTTCCAGTTTCCAGTTGTAATGAGGATTTTCAATTACAAATATTTTGGTTTAGTATTTTAAATGAAAATATGTAACATAAATGATTTTTATTAAGGAGCGTGGAACTGGCTACTAACTAGGACTAGTCATCATGGAACTTGTTTGTCAGAAGTTTTTGGTTCCGTCACATTTGGTTTTAATGAGCCATGGACCGTGACTAAAATACTCGGCGAATTAGAGAAATGACAAATTCATCTGCTACCATACTCAATCAAAGTTTTATTTTAAGGAATGAATGAGGGTGTCTTTTCGAAGCATGCGAAGTATATAAGATAAAACGAAGCCCTGACAGATATTTAGAGTATTTTCTTGGGCCTTGGGACATTTTCTTTTAACAACAAATTTTATTTAATTGTCTTCAGTGAAGAAAATTTCTAAAATCAGTATCAAAAGTATGAGAAAAAGCTTATTTTCTGCCTTCTTCTTGTTATGTAATGATTGGTAGTTAAAAAATAAATAAATAGCAGGCGCGATAGACCTATCTTCAAGAAAGGAGACCCTCTGAATTGCGCCAACTACAGAGGCATCAGTCTTCTTAACATCGCGTTCAAGATCTTATCTGCCGTGTTGTGTGAACCTGATCGGTCCATATGTGGTCTTAGGCCAGGAAAGTCCACCATCGACCAAATATTCACACTAAGGCAGATCTTGGAGAAAACCCAGGAACTTCAAATTGATACCCAGGACCTCTTCATCGATTTTAAGGCCGCTTATGACAGCGTCTATAGAGACGTGTTATACAGAGCCATATCTAGCTTTGGCATCCCTGCTAAACTCGTCCGACTGTGCAGGATGACGATGGAGAATGCACGCTGCTCCATCAAGGTCGGTCAAGACCTCACCGAGACCTTTGATGTCAGAAAAGAATTTAGTCAAGGCGACGCGCTGTCATTCGACTTTTTCAACATCGTTCTTGAAAGAGTTGTGCAAAACTCACGCGCTAACATCAGAGGCACAAACTTTCAAAAGTCCGTCCAATTACTTGCATACGCCGAAGATATTGACATAATCGGAAGAACGCAGCGTGATGTCACTGGTGCGTTCGTGAGTATTGAGATGGAGGCGGCGAAGATGGGTTTAGCGGTCAATGAGGGGAAGACGAATTATATGCTGTCAACAAGAAAGGACTCCCAACACCGACGTCTCGGACAGAAGGTCTACAACAGACAGTTATAACTTTGAGGTAGTTAAGGACTTTGTCTACCAAGGCTCCGCTATAAACTCAGGCAACAACACCAGCGCTGAGATTAAACGAAGAATAACTCTTGCCAATCGCTGTTTCTTTGGGCTAAGAAGGCAATTGAGTAGCAAAGCCCTCTCTCGAACAACTAAGGTGACACTTTATAAGTCCTCAATCGTCCCAGTCCTGCTCTACGGCGCAGAGGCATGGACTTTATCAAGTGCGGATGCGGTCGCTCTTGGCTGTTTCGAGAGGAAAATTCTTCGGGTGATTTTCGGTCCCGTCTGCATAGACGGTAAATGGAGGAGGAGATACAACGTCGAACTGTATGGGCTGTACGGCGGCATCGACCTAGCCAGAAGAGTAAAGCTCCAACGACTGAGGTAGCTGGGTCATGAAGAGCGGATGGACAATAATGCTTTGGCCGGGAAAATCTTCGAATCCACACCCGAAGGACGGCGCAGTAGAGGAAGAGCGCGACTCAAGTGGCGCACGCAAGTGGAAAGGGACGTCAACCAACTTGCGGTGCGAAACCGGAGGCAGCTGGCTAAAGATCGAGCTGACTGGAGAGACTTGTTGGTTGAGGCCCAGGACCACCCCGGTCTGTAGCGCCACCTTAAGTAAATAAGGCGCGATAGACCGAGCTGAGTTAAGCCTAGCCTTTTTCAACTATGTTTTACATTTTTACACGAGTAGGGATCTACAATTTATGGTCGACTTCGAACGGTGAATTGAGAAGCTTTTTCAGAATATATACTTCTTTGATGGTTCTAGGTAGGACTTTCTTCAAGTTTAAGGTTAAACTGAAACTTTTTTATAGCAAATTATATTCTCAGGAATTGGTCATACGTTCTATATGTAAGACTTTAATTCTATCAAATGTAGAATCTTCACAGAACTGACGACCAAAACTTACGTAGAAGAGGAGTTGTCTCCAAGCTGTGGTTCGCGTTATCAACTTCACTATAATGTTTTCGCCATATGTGAAAAACTAAACAGAATTGTTAAAAATGATTTATTACTATGGCATGTACAGATCAACTCCGACGCCAGATCAACTCCATGCAAGAATCTGCAGCAAAGAGCGCTCTGAGATAAGACCAGTCTAAACTATGGAAAGCGAGCTCAAATGGGCATGCCCAGATATTGGACAAATGTGTCGACTCTGATTACATGATACCGTATCTGGACTTCGTCAATCCTTTTTCCTGCAACTTTCCAAGCAGAGAACAGTGGGAAAACAAATAAATTCTTAATGAAACAAAGTTAATCAACACGGAAAGCTCCAAAATGGATATTGGCATGGATGCTGGTGTCTTTTCTGAAGAGCTGGGACTCAGTTGCTGAATAAGACTCCCTAAAAATAGTAGTGTTTTTCAGGCAGAGGTTCTAGCAGTGATCAGAGCTGCCCAATTGGCGTCAATGCCCACGGTATCACGAGAGGATATCACGATCTTCATAGACAGCCAGGGGGATATAAAAGCACTAGCTGCTACTCAAATTACATCCAACCTTGTAAACCGCTGTCGCGAAGAGCTGACGGTTCTTGGTACGCAGCATAATGTTAAACTCTGTAAAACTGTGGTGTGCCAGGAAACAAGACTGCTGGCGAACTGGCAAGGAAGGGATCAGCCCTTGAACCAGAGCTAGTGGATGGTACAATTAAACCTCCATCCTTTGTCATCTGAAAGAAATAATAAGGTTAAGATCCTTTGCTGAGACGAGTAGCATGTGGAAAATACAAACCACCTGCAAATTGCCAGAAGCCTATGGCCAGAATATAATAAAAGCAGAACGACCAAGCTCCTACATATGGACAGAAAATGCCTGCCATTACTGGTATGATTATTTACAGGCCACAATATGCTTAGGCATCATGCAAAAAAGCTGCACCTGACCGAAGACGACCTATGCAGAGGATGCGGAGACGAGGAGGTACATGAGGACACAGTCCACTTTCTCTGTCATTGCCCAAGCCTCTGCAATATTAGAAAAAGATCATCGGGCAGATATCTCTCCGATAACATTGAGGAGCTATCCGATGGTTCACTGTCGAATCTGCTCAAGTTTGCAAGGACATTCAAGTGGCTGACAACAGGTATATATATAGAATCACGCAATCCTCATCGGCCCGCTAACCTAACCTAACCTAACCTATGGCATGTACAATCCCTTTAAATACGATATTTAGAAAATTACATATTAGCATATTACCTTGTCTCAAGCCTCTTTTCTGACACTAATGGAGCTGTGTTCAATACAGACATACATGAAACACACTTTGAAAATGAAAAACCACATTACCTCACTCCTAATACCTTATTTGATTTGCTAAATTAACTCCTTACGACGAAATGAGAACGGAAATGAGCAAAAAACCCAAACCGTGGATACGTAAATTGATTTGAGTAACATTTCAAGCTTCAATCTAGTCGTCAGTTCAAAGAAAATATGGCAAGTATTTCGTTGGAGTTTATAAGTTTGTGAGTTCAAGGAATAGCAAATTCCACATTAAAGATTTTGATATGCAAAACAAACTGAGTGGAACTATAATTTTACTACATAAACTGCAATAGAAAGGTGCAAAGGTAACAATGACCGAAACATCTTGATTTACAGCATATACAGTCAAGAAAGACAGGGGTCATGTCAGTTGTTGGTAAGCTGAGGGTCATTTCCGAAGTAAATTTTTGCGTAGAATCCGATTTCGGTGTTAGAATTGTCCCATCACGTCACAATTTTGAGATATTTGAGGTTATGTACCCGAAAAATGACGTTTTTGGCTAACTTTGAGGTTATGTACAGGGTGCGCAAATTTTTGTTTGTCTCTATCTCCAGTAACATCATTTCGTACTACTGTTACTCTTTAATTTAAGAGTTTGAGAGATGGATTTTGAGTTTTTTCCCAAAGTTACGGCGAAAAACAATCTCTGCATCATTTCCTGTGTAAATGTCCAGCCCAAGCGAGGGTCATTTGATATGTTTATGAATTTAATAAAACTCAGTTTATTATTTCTAGCAACTGATGCGATTCCTGTTCCTGTCTATTTTCCTGTCAAATACGCGTCAATCGCTCCAATTGGTCAAATCGACGATAGCTTAAAACTTTCTTTGGAAATTAAACCGTAGAAAACTTTTGTCAATAATAGGACGAGATTTAATAAATACGAAAATCGATCTAGTGTGCTAAATCGCGATTTAAGTGAAACTCGATTTAGGGGGTTAAATCGAGATTTAAATCGAAGTGAATAATATGGTCGTTTAAGTTGCGAACACCGACTCAGACTTTTGGTAGTAGATTTTATGAATTTCCAAACGTTGCTCGTTCATTAACTTCACCTTGATTAAACGTGAACCTTGACTGACGTTTTGACATTGACAGATCATTAAAAAAGTTTGTCTTAAAATACAAAACTGTTTAGTCCTTATTGAAAACCTTTCATCATCGCGTCATATCTAATTTTCAACCTTAACTCAAGCATTATAGAGCGGTTCTCTCAGTTCCGGTTTGATCACGAACAACGATGATCAACGAGCAAGAAATTTTTATTTTTACATAATTAATATATTGCCTACAGAATATTGAAGGCACAACATATTGCTTACTAATAAGAGTTTTCTATCCTAAAATAAACCATTCATCTGCCAGCATCTTTTAAAAATTTAAGGTTCTAGCTTAGATTAGATTAGATTGTAAGTAGAGGTGGGATCGAGTCACCTTATCACTGCGGCCGCCTATGGGCCTATTGTGATTTCGCTCATTATGCCTGAATTCGAGATGAATCCAGAGATGTCTTTGAGTGAGCTGGCAGATATATCCTCCGTTTCCAGGTAGAATTTGCCTAAGTGACGATAACGTGCACTGATTAAACAGTTACAGTGACACAAAATGTGTTCTCCTGATTCTTCGTCTTCAATGCACATTTTGCATGTGCTGTCTTGTACTATTCCCATACGGAGTTATACTTGTCCACACTTGCGAGGATGTATATTTTTGTGTTAGCACCGTATACTCCAGCCTCCACTCCTTCATCTGTTTTTGATCCATCTGTGTACCAAACATGTGGATCGCTAGCAAAAGTGGGTTTATTCTGTTCCCAATTATGACGGTTTGGGAATGTGACGGTTTCCAAGACGTGCCATGGAATGGATGATATGGTCCGAAATCTCACCTCTACCCGTTTGGGGATAGCCCCTGATGAGTTAGAGTCGATGGCGGAAGATCGGCAAATGTGGAGAGTCCACTTAAGCTCCCTAAACCCGCGACCCTCATAGTGGATAAGCGGGCTATTGGAAGATGAGATGAAATGAGATGGGAATGTGATTTTAAAGTTTTGGCTGAAGTTAAATCTTGGTAGACAGTTGTCCAAGTAGTTCATCTGTGTTAAATTCCAAGGTAATGTCAGGATGGACTAGTTTAGAGTTAGCATCATCTTCAGATATGAGTATAAATGCGTTAGTCATGGCTTCTTTCTGTATCTGAAGATGGAGCGGTGGAAAGTTAAGTATAACTTCTAGCGCTGCAGTAGGAGTTGTTCTCATAGCACCCGTAATGCACACACAAGCTAGTCTTTGGAGTTTGTTGAGCCTGTCTTGCGTGGTCCTTTGTTTGGTTTTTTACCACCATACGGGTGCTGCATAGGTGACAATTGGTCTAGTTATAGATGTATAGAGCCATAGCGACATTTTTGGGTTCATACCCCAGCTTTTACCAATGTGACTTTTGCTGGTCCATAAGGAGATCCTGGCTCTGTCTATGGTTTTCGTGAGATGAGAGTTCCAATTGAGTTTTTCGTCTTTCGTGAGGCCCAGGTACTTGACTTCTTTTGAGAACTCTATTGCTTCACCGAACAGAGTGGGTTTTCGCAGTTTGCTTAGATTCCTTCTCGTTGTCAAAGCAACTATGGTACTTTTTTTGGGGTTGACATTTAGTCCAACTTTCTTGCACCAGTCAGCGACCAGGTTGAGTGCCCTCTGGAGGAGGTCCGAGATTGTTTCTTCGAACTTACCTCTGATTAGGATCGCAATGTCATCAGCGTATTCTTGGACATAAAACCCGCCATTGCTGAGTAAGTTTAGCAGTTCATTTACTACGATGGACCACAACAGAGGGGAGAGAACACCACCCTGTGGGCACCCTTTCGCAGCCATGACTCTGATTTTGTCGCTGCCTAGTGCGGCGTTGATGTTCCTGCTGGTAAGCATGTTTCTTATTCAATTGCATGTAGTATTGTCTACTCCTGTGCTTCGGATGCATTTGTATACCAGGGCATGTTCAGTGTTGTCGAAAGCCCCTTCGATGTCAAGGAAGCAGCCCACCGCAATCTCTTTGTCTCTCAAGGATTTGTCAATTCTTGTAGTGAGTTCCTGAAGACCGTGCGTAGTTGATTTTCCAGGCTGATAGGCATATTGGTTTTTATGAAATGGATTCCTTTAAAGAGGACCATCAGTGATAAGTCTATCAACTATTTTCTCTTCTATTTTTTTTAGAAAGAATGAAGTGAGGCTTATGGGTCGGTATGACTTCGGCTGGTCTGTAGGTCTTCGACCTGCTTTAGGTATACATTTTACCGTGACCTCTTTCCAACTTTTTGGTATGGAGCTCCAGGCATAGCTTGTTCTGAAGATGTTAATCAGTAGCGGGGTGATAGGTAAAATACCTTTTCTGAGGAGTGCTGGTAAGACTCCATCTTCACTAGGGGCTTTAAATGGTTCAAATGAGTAAGGTTCTAGCTTAGAAAGGTTCAAATTGGAAACCCGAGTTGAATAGTGTCCTTTCCTACAAACAGGATTCACTACGTTGGACACGTTTAACCCTAGGAGAAAAATGTCCTCCCCTGAAGATTCCGGGTTGATCTCCTGATGCTGAAAAACATTTATTTATTAAAACAAATAGGACATATGATTTTAGAATTGACGGTGGCTGCTGAATGTTTTCTACTTGGGATGGATCTAGAATTGTGGCAGAGTAGACGTGTTCTTGTTGGAAAAGGCTGTGAACTACACTTTCGGAGCATTAAAAACATGGTTTCCTTGTTGGAGAGTTTATGCTTTTCCTTATATTTTCCTAGTGAACTAATTTCTTGGAGTTGTTCAAGGTTCAGGTTGTTGTTTCTTTAATTTGATTGGTTCTCTTGATCTATTTTAAGACGTTGCTATTGTTCTAGTTTCGTCTTAAAGTTTCGTTAATCAGTTTGACACTTGCCAAGCTCACGATAAGCCAACTGAAGTCCGTCCCACAAATGTTAGTACAAAATAATTCTTACTTGAATCCTTTTAGACATAGGACAGTGTCTATGGTGTTTAATTATAAAAAATAAAATTTCACTATTATAAGAGACCCTTCTTTTAATAAAAAAATTATATATATAGACATATTACCTGAAGCCAGTTTGCAAAAAATAATTCGAAAACCAAAAGTATTAATATCTTCTTTGCCCACTGAAAAGGTATCAATGTCAGACTGATGCTTGCTTGCTTTTTTTTTGTCTATTATTATGACGACAGGTTAGAACTCATTTCCATGTGTCATTGGCAGTGTTTACAATTTATCTAGTTATCTGTGAGGCGACACAACAAAAAAAAAAAAAAAAACGAAATCACTCAATACGTGCCTTGCTTCTGTTTGTCAACAGAAGTTGAATATTTTCGTAAACAAGAGAGCTATAGAAATACACGATACGAGTATCTTTTTGTATCTCTCTGTATCTCTTATAAATGATCCACTGAAGATAAACAACCTATTTAATTTGGGGTGGTGGTCCATATATTTTCTTGTAATTCAGTCCACTGGGTGATTTTTTGGGGGGGAGAATGACATACATATATATTTTTGACATTTTCTATTTATTGAGTAGTGAATTTAATTTTGGTTTAAAGAAGATTCTATTCTATTTTCTTGTGAATATTTGTGCCAATCTAGCGAGAGAAAGTATCTAGTTATATTTTATGATAATTACCTATAAAATAAATCTTATCTAATGTCGTTTTTGTCAACATATCCGCGCTTAATGGCTTTACAGAATGTTGAAAGAATTCGGAAGAGCTGGTTTCATAATGCATAATGTCTACTCTGGAGCTTAGGAGAAGAATTTCTTTTAAATTTGTATGTGTTTGATAGATTTTAATAAAAAAAAGTAGTATTACCGTAGAAATTGTTAAATTCGGTAAAAAAAAGGTCAGGATATTCCTATTTAGTAATTTAGGCTAAGTGTATTTTCCACCATCGTTTAGTAATACCCGACACTACTATTTTCCTCGCTGCGCTCATCTCCGGGAGTATAATCGCTCATCTGTAGATCTTTAAACTTAAATGACATTAATTCGAATTCTGTGATGATGCGAACTACTTATCTGAGTTGTTTAACGACGTATACGCTATGCTTGCAAACATGCAAGGTCTACGAGTAAGAACAAGGGCAATCTGGATGAACCAGGGCCTCAACGGTCGCCATTTATCAGTTCGCAGAAATAAAGGGTTTTTCAATGAGGACATAACAATTACGCATTTAAATAAAACACCGAATTCCAGGTGTAGTACATGTGTTAAATTTAAGTACAGAATTCGATCTCGTTCATATGACCACCGTGAGCACATTTGCAACAATCGATTCTTTAGAGCTAATTTTCCACCACTCTTTCACACATATCGGTCGGAACGTTGGGAACTTCGCCTACGATATTGTTCCTGAGCTCCTCGTACGTTGTTGGTTAATTTGCATAAACCAACGACTTAACGCAACCCCATAAAAAGAAATCCAACGGCGTTAAATCGTATGACCGAGGTGGCCATTGGACCGGACCATTTCTCAAGATTACGCGATTATCAAACTTCTCCTTCAATAGATCAATTGTTTGACCAGCTGTGTGACCTGTGGCACCATCTTGTTTGAACCATATATCACTTATGTCGAATCTATCCAATTCTGGCCAAAAATAGTCTTCCAACATGGCACGATAGCGAAATCCATTGACCTTACATGCCGATCATTTTCATCGACGAAAAAATACGGTTCAATCACACGTCCGGCATAAAATCCAAACCAATGGTCACTTTTGTAGGTGCAATGGAGTCTCTTGAAGCTCATCCAATAACACATATTTTGCTTATTGGTAAGCCATTAAGCCAAAAATGAACTTCATCGCTGAAGATGTTTTTTCGATAAAATTCAGGATTTTCTTTAAACTTTTGCAGAAATCGGAGAAGTTTTGGCACTTCGAACCATCAAGGGCCTTCAGTTCTGGAGTTAATTTGATCTTGTAAGAGTGTGTAGTCTTGGCCTACACGCGAAATTCGTCAAAATTGGAGCAAACGGTCTTAAAGTTGCGATCACCGACTCCGAATTTCGGTAGTAATTTTTAATAATTTCTGAACGTTGCTCATATGTGAACCTCACTACGATATAAATATAAACATTGTCTGACATTTTGACATTCACGGATCATTAAAAGAGTTTAAGGGTACGTTTGTATTAAAATACAAAATTGTTATGTCCCTATTGAAAAACCCTTTAGTTTTTTCATATCTTTAGCACTTTGCTTTACCACGATTTGGGTAGCGAAACCCTATAACATTTTTACATCTTCTCGATCCTAGGTTTCTTGGTCGTGGAACTGACGAATGGTGCTCGTCCTTGTTTGCAGCGCCACTTAATAGGCACCCTTTTGTCATTTATTGCCTGTGTGCATTTAGCAATAGAGGAGGGGGAGGAGTGAAACCCAGCACATGAGTAGCTGACAAGGGCTTTTATGCTTGTAGTTACTGTTGCAGGACTTCTGTAGAACTTAGGAGAAACTTGTCCCGTTTAGGCTCTTGCGGTTGGTTGCAAGTCGAGCATTTTCTCTGCCTCAAAAATGCCGCTATGATCCGGAAGTCTAACAGCTTTAAAGAGGCTAAGTTTGTTGGAAAATACACCTGCACATACGCCAATGTCCATTTTGGACCCCTCAGATTGTTTGCGTGCTTGGAATTGTTTCCTTTATCCATTTCTTACTGCTTGGGAATGAGCAAGAGTATGGTCTTTTGAAGTCTAGGTGGGTCACCGTGAAATCAGTATTTACTTAGGATCTGGATGTATCCCGTCGTGCTTGACTTTCAGCCATCTGTTTGGTTGATAATCAGGACACTTCGGGCAACAGATTCTTGTAGAAACAGGTCTAGTGGAAGCAGGTTGAGAATATCTTCTAGTCCTGCTGTTAGCGTGGTTCTTATATAACTTCTAGCTACTATGCACGCAAGTCTCTGTATTTTCATGATGGACTTGAGGTTGCTGGTTTTGCTATCAGCTTGCTACCATACAAAGCTGCCTTACGATAGTCGTGTAAATAGGACATTTTTAGGACTCGGTCTCCATCTTTTTCCGAATATTCTACTGCATGAGTAGAAAACTGTCGTGGCCTTTTTAATTCTTTCGTTGATATTTGGTTTAATAACCAAACCCTTAAGAATGATTTCTGTGTCAAATTTGCCACATTGATCTATGTATCTACGTGTCACTGTGTAGATATCCAAATGATTTATTACAGATTACGCAGTTGTTCCCGCCAAAAAACAAAAAAACCATCAATTGAAGGCATTAACATTTTACGTTACTTCTTGTTTTTTTTTTTTGTTAATTTCAATTTAATGCCTGCCTTAGACATAACATCCCAAAATTAGAGCACAAATTACAAAGTCAATAAAATCTATTATGCAACAGAATAATAAAAATACCTTTTTCATTTATTCTCTCTCAAATGATGGTGAAAATCAGAAGAAAAAAACAAAAAAACCAAGAAAAAGACGTAAGCGAAGCTGGAGCTAAGGAGAGAACAAAAGGGAAAAAAAAAAAAAAAAAATGTCAGTCAGGCAACTCAAACTAAACAAATCGAGCACGTTCTGGAGAAAACTTTTTAATAGACGTGACGAAGCTCGAGCGACGACGTTACCTGAAAACCAAATGTGCAAAACAAAATGTTAATCTGAATTTACATTAGCCAAGTGAGGTGAATTCGTGCATGCAATAAAGGATATATTGTTTTATTTGCTTGCCAGTCCTCCCTCCATGCGAACAGGAGAACAAAAAAAATTCCATTCCTCGACGTGTATCCTTAAAGATGTAGCGTTGGTATTTCTTTAATTTGTATGGGAAACAACAGTTTTTAACAAAAAATATAAGTATCATTATAGTGCAAATTATCAAAAGCTGCTGCACACCATTTATTTATTACATTCTCGGCCAGTAATCCTTGAAATGAAATATCATCCCTCGCACCACCCGGTCGACATAAATAAAGGGTGTAGCATACCCAAGTAAATATCTCCATTAAAGTCAGTCACTTGTGAAAAGTCATTGGAGTAGAAAAATGTTGGACTCTTCCGAAATCATAACGAAATCTCATAGAACGTCGGTATAGCAAGCATCCCACCCCTGCCATACCCGAAGTGTGTCATTGTATCTCTCTTTTGAAGGTTGGGCAAGGTTGTTGGCTGTTGGTGGATAGATGGATGGATAGACGTTGAATGCTTCGTTTAGTTCTCTTATTTGAGCAACATTAAATATCACAAACGAAGGCAGCACGTCCATCAGGACGACCTATACTCAGGCACCCATGACCCCTTTCTCAAGGACAGTGACATAAAAACTTTTTCAAAAAAACAAAAAAAAAAAAAAAAAAATTAAATTAATTTACCAAGATTCCTTGGCCGTCAAATGTCTTCTAATTTTCGATTCGTGTTGACATTCTATTCTCATTCGGTATGAAGATGAAAATTATGTCACTGAGCGTTCGCAATTACAAACTTATTTATGAGTCAGAATTGATGGATACAAAAAATTATCGCCAACTGACGACATTAACTTAATTGTTCGGCTTTTTCTTTCTTCTCCAAATTTCTGTTTTTTTTTTTTTTTTTTTTTTTAATTTAACTTTTGATTTTTGTTTCTAACATTGTAATAAATTAGTTATACCCACGCATAGTTCTATTTCTGCGTGTGGACAGTGGGCATTTTGTTTTGAAAGAAAAATCATGGAGAACTCTTTCACATTCCTTCCAAAATACGAAACAAAAAAAATTCAAAAAAAAATTCGGAAAAAAATGTCCGCAAGGGCGTAGATATTTTAATGGCCTTTCATCTCAAAGACATCGTACATCTTATGTTTTGAGTCCGTTTTGGTGTGTCTTTTCGGTGAAATTTGACCCGGAACGGTTGAGTAATTAATTTTCAAAACAAATTATATTTATGGAAATTTTGATCTCGAAAAGTGTGTTCGTTTTTATATTGCCAGGTAAAGCTTTGGGATTTCATGAGTTTTTAATTGATGTCATCGTAAATATCCGTTTTTTTTTAAAATGAATTGAAAAAAAAAAAAAAAATCTACGAAACCAAACAGAGAATCGATTGAACGAGAAGAGAGCGAACAAACAATACATTAACGCACACTTAATTGGCCCCAATAAAAGTGTGAAGATAAATATACAAAAAAAAAAAAAAAAAACGAGAAAATGTATAAATTGCGTTTAGATTTTTTAATTGAATGTATTTAATAGTACAAAACACAAAATGTAAATGGAATTAATTTGAATAGTTTCGACGGGGTGGCAGAGCCTCCGGTGCCTAATGGACATAGTTAATACTACTTCATGCTCGATTTGGTAGGTAATTTTGATTTTTGTTGAATTATTCGAAACAGGGGGGGTGGGGGAAATGTTTTAAGTGGGTGGGATTAAATTTAAATTTTGATGACGAGGATGGTAATTGGCCGAGCAAAACAAATTGTTTGATGTAAGTACTGCCGTTTGGGATGAAAATGCCAACTGACCCAGGGGGAAATGGGGATGTTGCCATGCCTGCACGTAAATAAAGGGTTTTGGACGCACCATTATTTATTTATAACATTCTAAATTGGAAACTGAATATGACAAGCTATCGTTTTAATTTGTGCATAATTCCATTCCATTGTAATGGGAAGATGTGGAAAGATATTTTCTCGTAAGTCTTTCAAAATATTATTGGCAGTACTGCTTTTTGTCCAGTTAAATTTCTACCTTCTCTCGTTTTAAGCAACTTCCATAGGTTATTTAACCAAACGTGTGGCCTTTATTCCCAACTAAGAGAACCAACAACAATCAGTCTTTCTGTAAGAAGGTGCTACATTCGAGACATGAACACAGCACGGTTAGGTTAGGTTAGGTTGAAGTGGCTGTCAGCTAAAGCCAACACACTTAGACCCATGAGGGTTCTGTTGTGATACCACCAGGATCTCGAAAAGATCTCCTGCCTACTCTCTCTGATCGAGCTGGGCATAGAGGAATTTATTAGTCAATGGATAACCTCCATGCTTAAAACAAGAATCATTCAGGCAACACTAGGTAACAGTCACTTAACCAAATTCGCCCACAGAGGAACGCCACAGGGTGGCGTCATTTCTCCTCTACTATGGTTATGAACAAAATTCTCGTAAGACTAGACAGAGAAAGGGTCAAGGTGGTGGCGTATGCGGACGACGTGGTGATACTAGTGTCAGGGATGTTTCCTTCTGTGATAAGTCAAATCATGAAGGCAGCTCTAGACAAGGTAAACACCTGGGCCAAATGGTGTGGCCTTGGTGTAAACCCGAACAAAACTGAACTGATGCTATTCATCACCAAAACCAAAATACTTGACTTCACCCTTCCACGTCTTAATGGTCTACCGCTCACACTATCCTCCAGCGCTAGGTATCTGGGTATCATGCTTGACCCAAAGCTTAACTGGAAGCAAAACATTGAACACAGAGTAAAGAAGGCATGTGTAGCCTTCTATGCCTGCAGTAAAACCTTTGGAAAGAAGTGGGGACTTCAACCAAAGATGACCTTGTGGATGTACACAGCTGTAGTGCGTCCGATTGTCACCTACGGGTCGCTAGTATGGTGGCCTGTGCTGAGCAAGGGCTACAACCTTACAAAACTTAAAAGGCTCCAAAGAACAGCGAGTATAGGCACCACGGGTGCATTGAGGTCGGCCCCAAACGATGCGCTCGCTGTGCTCCTGCATCTTTTGCCTCTAGATTTACACACAAAAACACCGCACTATGCAGCGCTGTCAGACTCAAAGAATCTGGGTGTTGGACCGCACGGCCCCACGGCCACAGCAATATCTTGGACTCGCTACCAAACGGCATGATCACGTTTCCAACCGACTACATCACACCTAAACCTAACTTTAGGAAAAACTTCCACGTGGATCAAAGATGAACTGCGGTGTGGGGGCCGGTGTCTACTCGGAATCACTGAAAATAGCAAGATCATATCGCCTGCCGGATTTCGCCAGCGTTTTCCAGGCGAAACTACTGGCAATCCGGGAGGCTTGCACGCAACTCGGGCGTGACAGATCACACAAACAAAGCTAGCCAGGCCGCTATCAAGGCCATTGACTAGGCTACCATATCCTCTAACCTGGTGCTAGAGTGCCGGAACGAGCTTGCCTGCTTAGGCGAACGGTTCAAGGTCACACAGCTCTGGGTTCCGGGGCACAGTGACATAACAGGTAACGAGCGTGCGGATGAGCTGGCCAGGCAGGGATCAGCTCTACACGGCCCACTCACACTTCTTGCAGAAAGCCAATCTCAAATGGAGGAGATTAACCAACTGCGCCATATCAAGGAAGATATGGCCGACCTACGACACGACCAGAACTAGGGATCTCCTAAGCAGAACCCGCCCAGATAACGCCAGAATAACGGCAGTTGTCATGGGGCATTGGCCAATTGGAGTCCATGCGGCCAAACTGGGTATTCCATACAACCCCTACTGCCGCAGTTGCGAAAATGAAAATAAGAGGGAAACTCTCGTCCATTTCCTCTGCAAGTTTCCGGCACTTGCAAAAGCCAGACTGCATGCACTGAACCAACCATTCTTCGACGACCTCAGCACCATCTACAATACAAGACCTAATTCGATTTTTAAATTCCACAGTTGGATCTAGGCACCCCCGGCTGTCTCACACATTTTCAACAACACACATCATCAACCAGGTCACGAGTCGTGGTAACAAAAAGGCACATTCTAGTGCTAATTGGGTTCAGTACCTACCTACCTACTCATTGAAACCAATTGGAGCTTCTTATGAAGCGTAGAAGGCTACTGACATCAATGTTAACTAGGCCGCCAAAGTTTGTAAAGAAGAAAGCTCCTAAGTGGAGTTTGCTTTTGCGGGAGAGAGCTGGACAGGATGGAGAATGCTTTCCTCCTCCTCCTCGTCCATACAGCTTCTACAGAAGTCGTTTGCGTAAAGGCCAAGCCTAGCAGCATGCCTGCCTATTAGACAGTGTGCAGTAATGACACCTATTATAGTGCTGATATGCAATCTATTAAGAGAAATCAAATACTTAGAGCTTTTCAGATCTAGCTTGGGCCAAATCTGCTTTGTCGCTAGACATGTTATACCACTTGTCCACCGAAGATTTGTTCTTTCGATAGCATCTAGCTTTAGTTTGAGTTTGCAAGTAGCGATCGGTATACCTAAGCTGCCCTTATCAGGCCCAATAGGTAATGTTGTTCAATATCTGGCGAGTTCATCAGCCTTGCAGTTCCCTGGAAGGTCACTGTACCCTGGCACCCAGCAAAGGTGGGTATTGAACTGCTCCACCATTTCTGTAAGAGACGATCGGCAATCTAGGGCTGTTATTGAATTTAGAGCGACTGATTCCAAGGACTTCAGTGCCGCTTGGCTGTCCGAAAAGGTGCGGATATCCGTGGCTGATATCACGTTTTTCTTCAGCCAGGATTAGACTTCTCTGATCGCCATGATATCCGCCTGGAACCCTGTCGGAGAAAACACCACCTCCCACCCCATTGCTAGTTTTTGAACCGTATCGGTATAAAAATGAATCGACTTATCTTCTGAAAATACATCGCCCCAGAATGACCTGAGAGGGATGGTTACCTTGAAGCCCTTGTTAATGTCTATGTTTTGGGGAGAAATTTTGAGATTTTTCAAAATGGAGGCTTGGCCATAGCCTTTGTTAGACCTCGCCCTTAATCTAACATTCGAGACATCATCGCACAAAAAAGAAATTACATCACCTCCTCTCTTGAGGAATACGGTATGGATGTCTTCTTGACAAACTGAGTTAAGACAATGCTTAATACCCATTTTAACATGCACAGCATGGATAGTTGCAAAAAGCTAGGCATTGGCTCACTATGGACTATCGCGGCAGCTATTCCTTTTATTAGTTTGAGTTGATGAGTCATTAACTCCAGCTTACCGGACAGTTTGATCAATAAAATTAATAACCGAGGAACTCCACTTCGACTGTGACTCGGACATTCAGTACTAACAAAAATCATCGATTGAGCGGTGGCGTATACGCAACATTTTTTTTATCGAATGCAGAAGAAGTAGCAATATTGCCAACAAGGCATAATTGTTGCCGAATTTCTCTGTCATTAGCGTGGAAAATCCTGCGAGACTGCGCTTTAAATTCTAGTTGCGAGAATTGAATGCGCGATTGATAGGATGCCATGGGCATCTCTGTCGACAAAGAGGGTGCTTTCGATAAAGCTACCTTTGATTGCATGTGTAACTCTGTTAGACAACACGGGGTGGATGAAACCCTGGAACTGTGGAGCCGAGCAATGTTGATGAATAGAACTTTGGATGTAGATGCGGATTGTGGGCGCTATGTTACGGCAGAGATAAACACAGGCTGTCCGAAAGAGGCGGCGTTCTGTCTTCACTGCTATGGTGCATGGTGGTTGACTTTCTGTTGCATACTCTCGATTCTTATAACGTCTACGCTGAGGTCATACTTTTGCTCTACTTTTGTCAGGTCATGCCTGAAGGCTGTCTGTGCTAACGCGCAGGCGGCTTAAGACATGATCAAACCTCTGAAAACTGAGGTTGTTGCGAAAAGGAGGATTGTGACCGGTGTGACTCAGGCAGTGCTAAAGGGCGTCACTATCCAGATCTCCGATGAAGCCAAATATCTAGGAGTGATCTTGGATAAAATAAAACTTCTTTGGGCAAAGCATGTTGAGTTGAAGACACCCAAGGTGCTCTTAGTTTTCTGGCAGTGTAATGGTGCTTTTGGCAAGATATGGCGCTTATCATCGAATAACGTCCTTTGGATCTATACGGGTATGATAAGACCGTTTCCAGCTTATGCGTCGGTTGTTTGGTGGAGGGGGCTTTCGCGTATGTATGTGACTGCCTACTGCACTAAACTTCAAAGAACGCCTTGTCTAGGCTGCACGGGAGCTTTTTCAAGTATGTCTGGCTCTGCTCTAGACGCTCTGCTTGACCTACCTCCCCTTGATACATATATCATGGGCTCTATTATCAAAGCAATCGATCGTCTTAGACGGGTTGGCTTTTGGTATCACCCACACTGGAGTTTTGATGACCTTGCGCGACACTTATCCTGCGACCCTCGTTCCATAGATATGCCGTCTGATGCAACGACACCAGAACTTCGATTGCTGTGCAAATTTAAAATCGACTTTCCTTGGCTTCAGGACTGGCTTCGGCCAGAGTCTGAGCCTCGACGGGGCTATAGTAGATTTTTCACGGATGTCTCCAAAACCAATTGTGGGTCCGGTGCTGGTGTCTTCGTGGAGGTAGATAACACTAGACTTCAATAATCGTTCGGCAAGCATGTCTCTGTTCTTCAAGCAGACACCTTTGCTATCCTAATGGCCACAGACTATATTGTTAAGAATATGTGGAAGAGTCGGAGCATCTGCGTCTGTAGCGATAGCCAGGCTGCGCTTAAGGCCTTCCTCAACCCTTAACCGTGTTTCAAAATAGTGCGAGAATGCAAGAACTCTCTGAATTCGGTCGCAGGGCTGAACCCTTTGACTCCTGTCTGGGTCCCAGGTCACACTGAGATCCCTGGAAATGAGATCTCCGATGAGATTGCTAGATAAGGCTCAGAGAATGTTTCCTCAGGACCTCAACCTGCGTTAGATCTTCCCGCGTCCTCGGTCAGGGTCTCCATTGAAGATTGGGTTTACTACAAACACAATTGTGTGTGGCACGGCTTTCCAGGATCCAAGTAGACTAAACGAATGCCCCCGAATGTCTGTAAGAAATCAGCGGAATTCTTACTGCCACTCAGCAGAAGATACTGTAGACAACTTATTGGAGACAACTTAGTGTGTCAGGCTTAAATACCGATACTTCGGATAATTTCCTTTTCGATTGTCCTGCCTTTGCTTGGATCAGGTGGAAGATTTTCGATGCTGATGTGGTGAGTGCTGATACTGTGAGCTCCTCATCATTGAAGTGCCTTCTCGGCTTTATCCGTAAGTCGAGGAAATTCCAGTAAAATGGGTGAAAACTGGTTCCTGCTTTTGTACTACCAAATGGACCAGTTCCATCTGAGTGCTCCAGTATAGCGTTACCAAACTCGACAAAAAAACAACACTATGACTCCGACATTCAGTGAGCGGTGGCGTATACGTAATATTTTTATATTAAATGCAGAAGAAGTGCTAATATTCCCCAATTTCTTTCTCTTTGACTGTGGGTGTGCCTCGGACATGTTCTAACAAAAATCATCGGTTGAGCGATGGCGTATACGATATGATGCACATCTATGACAACGAATTGAGAGAACTCGAGTAAACTCCAAGAACACTCAACTTTCCTATTTTTAATGATGCTACCCAATCTCTAAATTTTCAGCTTCAATATTATGTGATGAAGTGAGCTCCCTTCAAAATCTTCTGAGCCCTCTCGAGATTTCAATGGGCATACAGTCAAGCAGCAGTAAAACCCTAAGAATCAAACCTGATTGACTGCAAATTAGTCTTGTACTGCTTCAATACCAAGACTCGTGTTTCCTTAAACAATTATAGACACATCTCCTTTTAAATAGCACTTATTCGTGGTTTTTTTGGAAATGCTGATAAATGACTTAAGAGAAGTTCGTTCCCAATATTGTTGGCACTTGTATTTACGCAAAAATGTTCTGAAAAATCGTAAATAGACCAACTTATAGAGAAATGAAAAATTACAGAACAGCCCTCACTGCTCCCTGACACAAAAGAAGTCTCATGGGTCTGATAAGCAGCGCAAATAATGTCCCATTTTCGCCTTTAATATCGGATGGTTGGGTAATAAACGAGTTTCTGATTTTTTTTTTTATTTAAAATATAGATGCCTATCAGCTTTCCACCCCATCGAAATTATGTAATATCCGTTTCACATTTCATAGTCGTTCAAGTAAACTATCGGCGTAAGAATACTTACGTATCCCGGATATTGCTCACCGATTGGCGGAGTAAAGCGCACCAAAATAAGATATATCTCTGTTAATCACTGTAAACTCAGAAATAGGAGCTTATCTCGCCTTCATTGGAATTTTTATTACACAACGCTTTTGGAACAAGAGTCCTTTTTATCGTCTGGCACTAATCCGCTTAAAATCGATACTAGAGGCCTTATCAAGTAACCGTTCGTGTCCTACCTTTTCCGATACATTTTTTTTTTTTTCCAACCCCAAGTCTCACTAATCCCTTGTTAGTGAATTCTTCCTTTTCTTATAAAACCTCCCAGCTGACACCATTTTCTTTATTCATTTTAAAATACCTTCTTGCCTTGTGAACTGAGGCAAGTAGTAATTTTAAAATTTATCTAGTATTTTATTCTTAGCAACAGTGGCAGTTTGTAAAATTTCAAATTCTCTCATTTAAGTATACATTTTGTAATGCACTATACAATTTACGTCCTATTCAAAGTAAGACAGTGCTAATTTTAAACAAAGTGTAGAGAAACGACATAATATTATTTGAAAAACAATAAACCACTTGTCAGTCGTAAGGCACCCAACAGGAAAACTTATGTAGTATTTGTAACGATCTACGAGTAAGAGGGAAAAAAAGTTCCGAAAATAAACCAACATAATTATTGCGGACCGCAGACACAATGCATTCTTTTATTTTTATTTTATTATTCATTTTCTTTCAAATATACACATTTTGTTCGTTAAAAATAAAAATAGACATAATAATTAGTATTGTAAATGTCTTTTAGAAGTGCTCACTTGTGGGCACTTTTGCAATAATTATATTTGTATTTTGTTGTTTTGGTGAAATAATGAGCAATTTTTCAGCGGTACTTGATGAAGTATCTTTTAATAAAAATTGTTATGCAGTAATGGTTTTCGGGGTAGGGAAAGAATGCCATGAGATATTATTTCGATTGTATGAAGAATGCCTTCTTTTAATACCACGAAATCCTCAACACGATCGTAAACCATGTGTGGGTATAAGTTAAGTTAGGTTAGGTTAATGGGTGCCTTGTGACATTGTCACGGCTCACTTAGACCAGCAAAGGGTCCATTGTGCCCATCTTCCAATTTAACTCCGGGAACTTGTAAAGAGAAAGGGAAACCGCTGATTTAAAACCACCCAGATAAAGAAATGAATCTCAGGAGGTTCCTCAGCTCGATGTCACCCAAGTCTTCCGTTTTCGTGAAGAAGTAACTATTATCATTCCTCTACTGGCGAGGGCAGGACATTCACACAGCAGATGTCGGACAGATTCGATCTCCTCCTCATTCCTGCAGCTTCTGCAATAGTCGTTGTGATGTATGCCGAGGCGTTCCACATGAATACCAATTGCATAGTACCCAGTAATGATGCCAGAGACTATTCTCGCCTCACGACGACTGAGTTTGACCAGAGACAGAAATCTCTTCTTATTATACCTCGTCCATAAGTTTCTAGCCGTTGCACATGTGTCAAACTGGATCCACTGTGTATTGCCTCGACTTATGGCCTCGTCATCAATCAATATACCTTTTTAACAAGCTTATTGGAATTCTGGCAAAGGGGAGAGCCTGTGAGGCATGCAGCGCTGCCCCCCTTCGTGCCAATTCATCAGCCCTTTCGTTACCTGGGATATCCATATGCCCTGGTACCACACATAGGGTCACTGTATTGGCTCTCGATACCTCATCTAAATACTCTTTACAGCTTTTTACAAGCCTTGACCTAGTTATCGCGGACTCAAGAGCCTTAACGGATGCCGGGCTGTCGATATAGTTGTGATTGTCCTCGCGGTGATGTCTCTATCTCGGACAATTTTCGAGGCCTCGATGATGGCTGTGATTTCGGCTTGGAAGACTGCAGTCGTCGCCCAACGAGACAGCACTAAGGCGTGACCGTAGGGAGCTGATTTCCATTGTCGGCTCTCTCTTAGTCTCACGGCAGTTTTAGCTGCCGTGTTGCTGCAGTACAGATCCAGCGGAACGAAACTTAGCATGGTTTCCATTGCCGCTGTTGGTGTTGTTCTCATAGATCCTAAGATTGTGTGGGTATTAGATCTTTACATATTCCAGGTGTTAGTACTTGCGTCCGCCATCAGGAGTATTTAAAAGAAGATGGTTTTTTTCTAAATCGTTGCTCATCCAACCACAGTCGCCGTGATTCTGTGCAAAGTGTGTTGGACTACTGTAGGTTTAAGCCCCTTTAGATCACCAGAAACATGTAGCATCTTCCAATCCAAGATCCTGGCCACAGAAAAAGCTGCAGACTGCATAAGATATTCTCATTTTCCCCAATCGGATATTACCATCTCCGTTGACAGTCAAACAGCTTAAAAATCGATAAAATCCAAAACATTCAAATCAAAGTCAGTCAAGAAATGTCGAGATACGCTGATCACCATAAGGCACCACGCAGTCAAATTCTGCCGGGTTCTCGGACATAAGGACATAGAAGGGAACGAAAAAGCTGATGATCGCAAGATTGGGGTCGGCTATGAACATTAGCGAAGCAGACACATCTGTAATGCCACCGATAGTGAGATTACATGGAATAATAGATCTGGTTAGCCAGAGAGGATTGCGCCACCTCACGGACGCCATGGCCTAAATTACATAGAGCTAGAGCAAGGTGCCTTCTTCTTCCTCTATCCGCATGGCCCATTGGAGTCATGCCCCGCAAGTGAAGAATCGAATCCAACGATTTGTGCAGAAGTTGCGGAGATGAAGAAGTAGGATGAATCCAACATCTGCTGTGACACTGCCCCACCCTGCAAGAAAGACGTCTACGCGCATGGAGATGATTGTTCTTTGCAAGCATAGCACAAGTAATAGACTTATAGTTAACGGACCTACTCAGATTCTTAAAGAGCACTATCTGGTTCACCAAACAGCTAACAATAGGATAGGTCTTTAGGTTGTCCCGGAAATCACTATGCTATTCCCACAACATTAATAGGGACCTCTAGGTCTCCGAGTGAAAGTGATGACGTCTGTACGTAACCTAACCTAACCTAAGCCCCAGCCATATCGACCGAACGTGGACTCATCACGGGCTGTTGCAACTGCAATTTTTCTTGTTGGAGAAGTGTTCTATAAGGCTGCAAGACAGAACAAGCATTAAGACTATACACAGAAGGGCTGAATGGTGTTTTTAAATTCCACATTCATTGAAGCCTTACAGTTTCTTATTACCTCAGGATGATTGCCCGACCAGTTTCTTGAATCATCTGGTTTGGAGTTGGCGCTGTTTTCTAAAACTCTTGAGCTTTTTCGCCACCAACTCATACAGCGAATCTTCTGAATCATCTGAATCTTCACCATCAGCTTTATTTTATTTTTGTAACTCGTTTGAATGTCATGAGGGGTGGTAGCACTTAACACATATGCAGCTTTTTAAGTTCTTCCCTTCATTGGTTGGTTTCCTTCTTGACTTGGAAGCGTTGCATGTCCAAGCTAAAGCTCCATGAGTTACATCGTTTATTCAGAAGCTTGACTTTTAATGGCAGATCATTTATCTTTCGAGTTTTGGTACTAAATATTATCCCTTGTATGTAGATATCATCCTATTTAGAAAAGTGGCATTTCTTTGACACTCATTTGGCAGAATATACCACTTCTCTCATCCAGTAGAACTAAAAACAGAAAATAAATGACAAAAGTGGAGAATATTTAAAAAAAAAAATATACATACATCAATATCTATTTATGTACATATGTACGTCTCTAGCTATTGTTATTCCAACCAACTAGCCACGGACGTAGGAGAATGACGCAATAGTAGCAAAATATGATGAAACATTTTTGAATTCCAAAGATATATATGTACACATCTCCTCCCACTGGACGATTTGTTTTAAAAGAAAAATCAGAACATAGATGTTTGTACATATTCACAAAGACGGAGTATTTAATCAAAAATTCTTTGCAGTTTTACAAAATTCATTTGAACACTAGGATTTTTGATTATGAGATTGATAAGATGGACAGACATTTGGTGCATTTGGACAGACATGGTGCATTCTGCTTGATAGCGAGATGATTTTCTTCGTCGTTAGATAGTCATAGGTTAGGTAACGTTAGGTGGCTGCCTCGTCCAGGCAGAGATACACACTATGACCATTGTGATACCACGGAAAAGAAAACAGGCTTACCAGCACTAGGAAACAAGAGTATAACGCAGAATACGTTCAGATGGGTGACCGCATCGGTAGCTACCCTATGTATTGAAACACTTTGACCCGCAGATAAAGTTTATGTCATTGATGTCAAGTTTGTCTAGATAATTAAGATCATCACAGTTTTTTTTCTTAACGTTGCAAGGCCAGAGCAAGTGCATAGGTTGTAGATTCTTCCTCCTCTTCGTCTTCACTGTTCTACAAAAATTATTGAAGTGGTCCCTAATCTGAGTGCATGTCCCCCTATCAAGCAATATCCGGTGAAAACCCCTATTAGACATTTTTTTCTGGTTATTGGATAAAAGTCTCTCCGTCTTTCTTAAATTCAGCTTTGGGTAAATTTTTTTTTAAAACGAAATACGCTACAGTGATCCGTCAGTCGTTTGGCAATGGCTATGTCAGGTGCGTTGGAGAAACTCCCGCCCCGTATCGCATGCTGTTTTGGATCTATCTGTAAATATTTCGATCGCGAAGTCGTTGAAAACTGCATCGGACTCTCAAGCGCTTCTGAATCAGAGTTCTATATCTGACGTGAAGGTCAATATAAGGGACAATATAGTCCATTTTACTAGGAGTAGTACTGTGTCCATTCAGAATACTAGAGTAGGCCGATGTTATGCTAACCAGCTGAAAGGATTCCCTGGGTCTCAGTGCTGCTTTGGCTACCATTAGCTTCTCGAAGATATCAGCAGGAAGCAGGTGAAGCATTGTATCTACTATAACCGTAGAGGTTGCTTTTAGAGCACCCGTTGTGCAGATGCATGATGCATGGTCTCTGTATCTGTCTATCTAACCTTTTTGTCAAGACTGACCCCCAGGTATCTAGCGTGGTCTGCAAATTCAAGTTCTGTATCTCCTAGCTGAAGAGGCGTGATATGTGGAACTTTGTGACGTCTTGTGCAAAGGACAAGTTCAGTTTGACAGTTTGCTAAGGGCAGATTCCATTAGGTCCCTTGTTGTGAGGAGGAATTTACACGAGATCGCCGTAGTCATACTTATCGCCGTTCTGTCAGACTAGGAGTATTATATACTTAAAATACTTTCCCCAAAAGCCAACAGCTGAGTAAAAGTTTTTATTTAACTTCAAGTGTAAGCCGAGTAAACAGGTACTTTTGTCTTCAAACAATTATATATGTAACTAGCTGATACCCGCGACTTTGTCTGCGTGGCTCACAAAAAATATATATTTACATATGTATGTACATATTTATGTGTGTAGTGTGTACTTCTCTCCACAGAGAGCTGGCTTATGGCGATCGACTTCGATAAATGGATCTTAAATAATTGATTATCTTTAATATCTTAACTCACATGAGGAAAATTGGGATAAATTAAATGCAATAATGAAACCAAGCCCCTAAGGCATAGATAGTCAAAGTTTTATTAAAATCTGTTTAGTAGTTTTTGCGTGATGCGCGCACATCGCTTGACCGAGTTATCATTTTATTATGTTTATAGATTATCTAAATCAAGAGGAACTGCGAAGAGAATAAGAGTGCAAAAGAAGGAGATTATTGGAAGCACTCCCAGAACTAAGGCAGGCAAAGGAAGTTCTCGGCAACTACGACCGAAGGAGGAGCAAGGCATGCCTAGGCACCAACAAGAACCAGATTTGTATTCTAATGGGGTTCCTAATGGGCCATTGCAGACTCAGGAAAATGGGAATAGAAACAAACGGAAACTGCAGATTCGGCAGCGATGCCAAGGAGAAACCGCCACACCTCCTTTTGGACTGTGAAGCTTTGATCCACAAAAGAAAAGCACACCTGGGAGCATACACTTTCTCTGAAATGGATCTCTCATCGTTGAACCCAATTCAGATACTCCAATTCCTCATTGCGATTGGATTGGAGGAGGTGCTATAGATCGAGACTCATTGACCAGTACGAGTTCGGGGGCGCACAATTGATCTCTACAGGTCGCAGTGCGTATACACACCCCAAATTTTAACACCGCATTGTCTAAATTCTACTTCTTTAGTCTACGTACTTGAAATCGGTAGTTCATGTAATTCCCAACACCGACTACTTCGGTCGAAGAGTTTTCAAACAAAATATTCACCGACAAGGCAGCCTTTTAGAGCAGATCCCAACCGATGAAGCCAATATCACTGTCATGTTTCCGTACACACATATGTAACTATCCGTTTAGTGGTTTTAAACTACACCAGCTATTAAGCTTTAACAACTCAAATCTACGTACATTGATTGTGGCGGCGAGTTAACCTTCACGGGGGTCTCCCTGTGCAGGGATTCGCACAGAAACATAAAATCCGCAGACCACAACAACATTTTACCCCAATCAACAAAAATAAATAATGGGATTAGGAGCAGCAGGTGTTCGGATTCAGAGTTTCACAAATTGACCCGGGCTAAGTAGGCTGTGGTGGCTGCCACTAAACTCGGGCGCTTGTTCTAATCTGCAGGCGTCATGGTAGCTGGGGGTTGAATGTTGAACACACGAAATGAGTTGGTTTCAGATCTGGCTTTCGCGTCAACCATAGGTGAATGTTGAATTAATTTTGGGGGGATGGGGCCGATGGTCCTTGGCTTGTTATTCCGTTTTTGTCCCCAACAAAATCACATTCTAACTTTACCTTTATGCTCGGTCTGCCATGCTGCAAACCATTGACTTAACGACCACAATTTTGCTGAATGGCTCCAAAATAGCATTTTGCCAAGAACACACAACCGGGCATCTGCACACACTCGCATAGAAAATGGAGCGTGTAGCTCATTTCGTTGTACGTCGTGCGTCGGCCTGAATGTTTGCCTAATTCCAATTGATTGGTATTGGGAAATTACTTACAATTACGTATTTGTCATGAGCATTTTGTATTAAATTAATTATTGATTTGGCAAGAGTTGTACAAGTGAATTAGCTTCTGAGCACCACTATACCGTGCCGAGTACATCCAGGCTTGGTAGTTGGTTTCAATCCCCGGTCGAGTTAATAAATTCGTTTGTTCAAGATTGCACAAGATACATAAGTAGTACATACATATGTATAACAGGTATCCAATATCCAGTTTGTGGGATGGAAATGGGCTTAGTTTCTGAAGAAATCAATCACGTTCGGCTGGTGTTCAAGGATATTACGTGACTTGGAGTCCGAGAGCAAAATTTCCATGAATGTCGGTGTATGTTCAGATTTTGGAACTCCCAGAAATGAAGGAAAGAAGAAAATATATTTAGCCTCCACCTTCATCCAGAGAGAGGCGTAATTCTACGAAGAAGGATTGTCCAACAAAGGCAAGAGCCATAGAGATTCATTGAATTTTAAAGGACAAATCGAATGGAAAAATTGAGCCAGGAGATATAGGGACATGTACATACATACGTACATTGATTGGCATTCAATAGCTCGCCTTTGGAGGGAGTTGGGAGAACTAATACATGGAGTTTGGTCAAAACGTCTGTGTCGAAATGGACAATTAAATTACTTATCGGAATTGATTCCAGAGAACGTTGGGGAGTGGCGCACGCCCATATCGGTGCTTAGATGCTTTAATAAAAGAAAATGTGGCAAAAGCTGAAGAGATACGTACAAGGCAGAGTCGTGCTTAATGGAATTTTGAATTGCATGTCTTGTAATGAAATATTTTATTGAGCTGTTTGCTGTTGTGTAGTCTCATGGTTCTTGAGGCCCAGTCTTTATTTATTCATTACAAAATGAAAGAATTATTTTAGCTAAGGATATTCGAAACGTTAAGGATTGGTAACAAATATAATTTGAACTTTCCTATTATACTTGTCATACCAACAACTGTCTGCCGCGGTATTGATTATTCAAGAATGCCTTTCTTCGCGAACTGAGCCGAAAGGTACCTATTCTGGAATTTGTAACCAAAATTTTAATCTTTTGGACCTCATACTTGTCTGGCAATGGCCGTTAGGATATTGCGACCTAAAATATCTTTTGTGTCAAACATGTTCTCCTACAACTGAAGAAAGTATTGTATTGTATAAGTATTGTTTAGATAGTTGTTGAATTTACAATGTCCAGTGAAAAAGTCCGTCAGGAGCTTAGTAGCTTTGTTTAGTGCTAGACTTTTTATCTTCTCTTGTTGTTTAAGGGGTTGATGAACTTTTCGGATTGACGAAGTCCAGGAGTAGAATTCCATTGGTTGTATCTTCAATTGGCCAAAGTTACCAATAAAATGGCACTCGCTTTTTACACCGATGGTTCTAAGGTGAACATTGGTACAGGTTTCGGGGTATACTGCAAAGTCCTAGGAATAAACCACTCCTTTAAAATAAACCACGACTGCAATGTCTTTCAAGCCGAAATCACAGCTATCATCGGGGTCTCGAAAACTGTCCGAGGTAAGGGTATCACCGCAAAAACAATCACGATATGTATCGTAGGTATCTGCAAAAAGCATCTAGATGAGATATCGAGAGCCAATGCGGTGACCCTATGTGTGGTACCAGGGCATATGGATATCCCAGGTAACGAAAGGGCTGATGAACTGGCACGAAGGGGCGCAGCCTCACTGGTTCTCCCCTTTATGAGAATTTTAATAAGCTAGTTAAAAAGGCTTTAAGTCGAGCCAATACACCGTGGATCCAGCGAGAAGAGATCTCTGTCTCTGGTCAAACTTAGTCGTCGTGAAGCGAGTATAGTCTTCGGCATCATTACTGAATACGACGCCATTGGTATTCATGCGGAGCATCTCGGCATATATCACAACCACTATTGCAGAAGTTGCAGGGACACCTGCTGTGTGAATGTTCTGCCCTCGCCAGCAGAAGAATGAGGACTCTTGGTAGTTATTTCTTCACGGAACTGGAGGACTTGCGTAACATCAAGCTGAGGGACATCCTGAGATTCATTTCCTTAACTGGGTGGTTTTTGATCAGCGGCTCCCCTTCTCTTTACAGATTCCCGAAGTAAAATTAAAGATGGGCACAATGGACCCTTTGTTGATCTAAATGAGCATTGAAAAATGTCACAAGGTACCCATTTACCTAACCTAACCTTCATTGACCTTCAATGAATTGAGTTTCAGCTTGATGTGGCTGATGGATCAACCACAGAAGGGAAAGCTCATCTGCGATTGTATTGCCTTGTGACCTGAATCCAATAAATGGTGATCTAGTTGAAGCGAGCTGTTTGCTTAAGAGTGGTTAAGCAGCTCCAGGCAAGTTTGGAGTCACCGCGAAAAGAGCTTAGAGCCTGTTTTTCTGTTTCTGTTTTTTTCGGAGGTTGCGCTTGATGCACTCTTTGACACAGAACAGAGATATGTACCTGAAGCTCGAACCGTAGAAACCCGCACCGGTCCCGTGTTTGGTTTTATTCCACGGTAGAGAAAGATCAGGTTGAACGGGAATGACAAGAGATCCTGGAGGGCATGATTTCCGTTACTTGAGACAACCAACTGGCCAACCAGCCTTTCTCCATTTTGCTGCCGCTGGTCCTAACCGTTCAGAAAGAGGCAATGAAAGATTTAAAGAAATAACTTTAACGTACCTATTGAGCACGATGTCTGAATTGAAAAAAAAAAAATAGAAGAAAAAATAGTTTCACAGCCACCTTCGAGAGTATCGTCTGACATTTTTCGCCGTTCAGACTTGGAAGTAAATTCTAGGTCTTTTTCGTTCATTCTAAAATTTAAACATGCACATCATGAATGGTTTCGGTTACGTCTACGAGAAGCTAGGCCACACCACTTATTTTTTATTGGTGTTCGTCAATTTCTCTAGAATCTTTAGGAACAAGGGAAAAAAGAAACTATCTTCCATTCGAAAAAAGCTGTTCTCTGCTTTACATAGGTATAAATGTCTCCAGAGTACTTCAAGATTCGTGATGAAGCCTGCGATATCAAAATGCAATCCGCAAATGTAATTTAAAGAATTAGATCAAAACGTAGAGTTCTTCTGGTTTTCGGCAGAAACACAGTTGCATTACAGCCATACTAGGGATCTCAGATGACATACGGCATGTTCTAGACGAAGGAAAAGTCTCTTTCTTAGTCCTTCTTGACTTCTCTAAAGCATTTGACACTGTCGATCATGCAATTTTGTGGCAAAAACTATCTAGGCTGTTTAATTTCGCACCCAGTGCTGTAAAGTTAATATCTAAGTATTTGAGAACCAGATCGCAGGCAGTGGAATTGAATAAGGTTCTGTTAGACTTTCTTCCTACAATCAGCGGGGTCCCACAAGGATCCATCCTAGGACCGTTATTATTTTCGATGTTTGTAAATTATCTCCCATCCGCACAGCTCATTTCATATGTACGCTGATGATGCTCAGCTTGTCCTAAGTTGTCCGTTGGGCTTAATCCAGGATGCTGTGTGCCGTATTAATCAGGATCTTACAGATATATCTCTGTGGTCCAATAGTAATGGACTAATGCTAAATGCAAAAAAATCGAAATGCTTGGTCATATCCAAAAAGTCTGTAGATCTTTCATACTTTCCTTCAATTACCCTGAACAACACCCCGATAGACTATGTGGATAAAGTTTAAAACCTCGGTATGATATTTAGCCGTGATTTAGCTTGGGATAGCCATATAAACGCAGCTGTAGGGAAGACGTAGGGAAGACGATCTTTCACTCCTCACGAAACGCGGATTTTGCTCGCGAAAACCCTTGTTGTACCGGTCTTAACCTATGGATGCGAAATCTTTCATAATTGTTGCTATACAACCAAAAGAAAGCTTAATGTTGCGTTCAATAGCATAATCAGATATGTCTTTGGCTTGCGACGGTATGCTCGAATATCCAACTTTTCTACGCGTCTATACAACATGACATTCGACAACCTCCTAAAATATCGTACGCTTTGCCTTTTTACAGATATCCTACTTACTCGTCAGCCAATATACTTAACCTATACGAGAAAATTAGACTCGCCACTTCAAACAGATCCACTCCACTGATCATTCCTCGTTTCTCATCTTTGATTAGAAGAATAGATCACACAGCAACTAAATTAATTAAATTGCCTGTCTTTACTATAAATTCATTCTTGTAAATTAAACTTGAAATGTCACATGTAGCTATCTTATGAACCTTCAGTTTAAGCTTAGCACTATTTAATAAGATATTGTATCTTCCAGTGTGTAAGCAAATCAATATAAAATGAATTGAAATGAAGATATCGACAAATTGTGCAGTGAACTACAACAACAAGAAGCACTTGAAACAGAAAAATAATATATTTTACACAGAAACACAAGAATATTGTATTTGTAGATGCACAAAGTAAGAGCCCCGGTAAATTCCCTTAACGAAATGGATTTCTTTTTAGTTTTAAACTAAAACAAAAATAACTATCTCAAACAATTTGTAGAGAAAGTTTTAAGCATCATAAACGAGTGTTCCCAGTGACGGCATATATTATACATGCAAATACTATTTGAATGGAAGTTTCTGGAAAAAAAAAAGAGAGTTCTTTCTCTACTTCCTCATTTGGAAAACTGCTCTCACTGAATACAACGCATTAACTCCTACATTAGCGCCAAGAACACTACATAGATGTTAATTCAGCCTCCGCTCAAAGCTGCTTTGCACTTGCGTTTGCCTTTAACGAACATCTTCCCAACGCTAGACGAGGTTCTTTAATTTTTTTTCAAATTAATTTTCGAATTAAAGATAATGCTTTTTCATTGAGCGCCACCAGAGAGTCCTGAAATGAAATGCACCTTAATGTTAGGGAACAACGATGAGTTGTCCAGGACTAAGCGAAAAAAGGAAAATAAATCACTGCAGGAGGCAAAAACTTTTAACGACTTTCTCGAGAGCTAACGTAGCGTCCGACATGGGGTATGCTTTTCTTTTTTTCCGTTTCTTTTTCATTCCCTTCGCCATCATACGAACATCCTGCAAGAACGAAACAATTTCAAGATTAAAGTCTTCTTCACCCCAACCCAACTGGCCTGTCGTTGAATGGCGCGGGTGTTACAAGGAACACCTTTAACACAAAAAAAAAAAAAAGAAAAACAGAAAAGAACCCAGAACGAAAACGAAACACACTAAAGAGTCTAAAAAAGAAGAAAGTTTTCTTATTTAGCAGCACAACTCACCGCCATCTTGTTGATTTAAAAGTTAAGCGACGTCCCCCCGCCAACATCCGCCTCGCAGTCATTGTAATTATTGCTAAAACTTTGTCGCTGCCTACTTTCTACTCGCCCTTCTCCCGTAGTGTACTCGTATTAACAAAACTCTGTATTTAAAAAAAAATATCTAATATTATTTATTATGGGAGAAGTTTTTAAGTGCGTAATGAAATGTGTGTGTAATATTAGCCGTTGAAATTTAAATTTTCAAGATTTGCGAAATTTACGGTATTATACGTACTGCCTACCGACTGCGTCACCATTTGGCTAAGTGGAGAAAATTTCCTTCAGCGCCGTATTTGAAGTGATTGTGGCTCATTTCCTTGGAAATTTCAACGGAATAGGGATATTAATTGGAGGTGTATGTGTGGCGGCGGCTCCATTTGACAAATTCACTTTGAGCAGGTTCGGTAGGGTATTCTCCGTGCGTTTGTTGATTCCTTTCGGAGTTAAAAGATAATAAAATGAAAAAGTTTGCTGCTTTCCAAGTTAGCTTCCGAGGAGCGGTGGAAGAAAAGTTGTGGCTTCGCTTCTGTGTGCGTATTTTTTTTTCGTTGTGTCATTATCCCTGAAGATCCCATTTGGAAGAAAAATTCACATGTAGTCGAGATTAATAGGTACACCCACCTGTTGGGTGGTTTAATACACCAATCCTGGATATGCTGGTTTTGGCCAATCAATTATAATTGGAGGCATTTGTATCGTTGGTAAGGCATTACACTCGTTTGAGGGTATAGTGCTAAGTCGTTGGAATTAATACCCTCGTAGTCGTATATCATGTAACATAATTTCAAAGAATTTGTGCAAAAAAAAAAAAACTTTAAAACTGAATTTAACTGAGGACTGAAGGTAGGCGTTTTCATCATCATTTCTTTGAACTACCGAAGCTTACTCCCACATCGACGTGGTGATCTCAGGGTCGTTATGAAAGGTCACTGAGGGCAACAAAAGAGAAAGAAAAGAGAAAATTAGTGTTACACTAAGAAACTTTCTTTTTTCAGAATTTAAGCGACAAAAGGGATAAGTGGTGAAGCCTACGGTTTCAGTTAAGTCGAAATATTGGATACCTACGTTGCGGCTACATTGAGCGAATGAAGAATAAAGGTCTACACAAGATAGGGTTGCCATCAGCAATTTAATGAAACTAGAAGTCATGGACATAAAACTCCGGCCAGTGGATCCATAACCCCGGACACACTAAAAAATAAATAAATAGCTGGGGCGACAGCTCGGAATGAGCCAAGGAATAGCTTGTCCTAACCATTCATGTTGTGCGTGTTTTTCGCACGAATGGAAGGAACCTGCAATTTATTGCCGACTCCGAATCACGAATTGAGAAGCTCTTTCATGACAGATTGTACTCCCGGAAGCTTTCGTGGTGCCACGAAAAATGGTCGGTAGACATGGCTGAGACTTGAACCCAAACCGGTCGCACAGCAGTCCAAGCCCATGGTAGGGTTGCCATCAGCTATTTCATGAAACCAAAAGTCTTGGACATAACACCTCGGCGCTGGCATCCATAACCCCGCACACACTAGAAATTTTGAAACTAGGCGGAGGGCGGGGGATTTTTCCAGTCTTTTCTGTAGAGGATGATGTAAGAGTGGATGTTCAAAGAACTCAATTAAAGCTAAGGGGTCGTCTTGATTCCACAGCTCATGTGACCTGATGATTATATAAATGTTAGGTTAGGTAGACGGTTGGAGAGGGGAGACAGAAACCTCTGCCCCACACTCAGGTCAGTTGAGACCCACTGTTATGCCCATTTGGGGAGAAGGTACCCCTTCAATCAATCCCCAAAGCAACCTTCTGTTGTCCCAGGGTTTCGAAACACCTTAAAGCCTTAATGAACCTTCAGGTGTTATTTACTTGGTACTTCGATATCCTGGAAGAAGTGTCTTCCTAAGAATTTATAACTGAAATGGCAGAGTGGTGAGTCTAAGTATGATCAAGGAGTCCTCACATCCATCCGATGAAGTTATGGAAGCGCATCAGTGGCCCAATTTCCCTACCCGAGAATAGTTTGCTTTATGCTTGTTGCTTGGCTCTGTCCAGAGCTGGATATTTGCATATGAAGTGAACGAGAGTTCTCTCTTGTTTATGTCCTTACAGCTAAGATACGAAGCTTCTCAGTATGTTCGCCTATTAGCCAATGACCTGTGCTTATCGCTACAGTTCTGCGAATATTTGGTTTTAGGATCACATTGCTCTGGATATGATGCAGTTGTCTGTTCTGGAACATCTGAGGTTGGTCAGCGATGGGAAGTGTGAATGCACGTATATTGCCATTCACAGCGCCCAGTAGAATGTCGACTTGTTCCGCGAGTAGGGAACCCTCGGACGTCGCCGGACGCCCCTCAAAAGAGGACATTGTCTGGGGAAAAGAGGACGAATGGCTAAGAAAATTTTTGAATCACAGTCCCCAAATCTGAGACCACATCGTAGATCCATTCTTTGTTTTGAAGACCAAGGCAGAACGCTTAGTCTAGAGCAGCGGTTCCCAATATTTTTGCCAGAGGAGCACTTTTCAGGAAACAAATTCGTCGCGGAGCACTTCGTCTTTCATATGCCATTTTTTTGCAGTTTTAGTAAAGACAAGAAGAATAATTGACAGTCCTGGTATCTACCAAATATACAGCTATTTGCGAGTTGATTTCTTACTTTCACAGCGATAGATCCAAAACTGGCACTAATGAACGAAACATAAACTATACGTAAAGGCTCGGATGCACTGCGACTTGTAAGATCTATTGTGCTAGCCTAGTGGTTAACCAGAAGCCAAATTGAGGCTCTTAATAAACCTCAATAATGTTTAATGTTCCATGTTTCAAGTATCCACTGGACATAACTTTGTCCCTTGTTAGATGGAGCATTTCTTTCTTTGCGACCCCTGGGCACTCACAAGGAACATGTCTCCTTTTCCTACCCACAGAGTCGGCACATTTTGTTGTCCTGTTTCTGTTTAAGTTCATGAACTTTTGCGATTGCTTCAGGCCTTTTTGTTGTGTCCAATTCTCAGCAGCATCTGCATACTACTGAGTGGCACAGCAAAATAGGGTTCAGGACCAACAAGAGTTCGCCAAACATCTCTTCTCGCCAGACCGTCCGCCAGTTCATTACCTTCGAAGCCTCCGTGTCCAAGAAACCAGCCGATAGCGACCTTATTTGCCGACGCAAGTCTTCGAGAAGGTTGAAACAGTCCGAGATGAGCTTTGACCCTATCGTATAGAATTTAAGTGCCATTAGTTCTTTCTGGCCGTCTAAAAAGATAAAGATGCGAGTACCCTTTACCGCTTGAAAGATGTCTGGTGACTTTCCAAGTGGTGCTGCACGCTGGAATTTGTGATAGACCCCTCCAGTATTGCCATTTTCAAATTTGGAGCCATCTGTGGACCAGATTTGCGAATTATGCAAATCTAGAACTAACTTTTCCATTGGTGCGGTTACCTATGACCACTTCGAACTTTCTGGGAAAACGAAATCTCCTGAACATTTTATCTGTGATTTTGAAAGTTGGATCACTTTGGATGTGTTCTAAGATCCTCAGATAGCCTGTAAGGTCGCCGGCTGTGAAGAGCACTCACGTACGAAAAGCGTTTATAGATAAACCAAACGGCAATACGATACGGCACAAAGATACAGATAATATTAACAGCAATTGCAATAGAACTGTGATCGTTCTAAGTGGACACCATTACAACTAGAACACTGCACTACGATTTGATTTTTTTGACTTTCGATTGATTGCCTACAACAGTTGCAATTTCAAATAAGTCCTAGTTGGTTATTTGTTTATATTGATTTCTTGTTAAAAGAACAATTCGTATTCGATTGCTGCGAACAAAATGGAGAAAGTTCCAACCTTTTCCAGAAAGCCCAAATCACATCAAACTAGATGTGATTTTTTTTCCGCGGAGCACTTGGATATCTTTCGAGGAGCACCAACTGCTCCGCGTAGCACAGTTTGGGAAACTCTGCTAGAGAATTAGAAATAGTGTTGATGACATCGAAGAAGATGGAAGAATATCCCTTTCCAGACTGAAAAAGTTCCCACCCAGTTACTGTTTTATAAATGTCAACGTAAAACTGTTAGATAATTTTTCCAATTAATTGATATCACATATCCGCTGCATATAAATCACAGATAAATCTCTAAAACTTGCGGTGTTACGGCGAATTCCAAAATAATTTACAAAAATATCCATTTCTACTGAGATACATAAATCCAAATACCGAAATACTTGTAAATAAATGCATGCCATCACCCAAGCCACACATCGACTTGTATTTATTTATTCTGCAAAACATTTTTGCAGTTCTTACATAAATTTTGTAATAACATTCTGCTGCATGTACATATTCCAAAGAACCGTCGCCTTAACATGTGTACAACAAGAAATACAATTTTGATGCTTTGCCAAGAAATATTTGTTTTCATCGATATCAAATACGACAAATTTTTTGACTTTCTGTAACATTGAACGATGGGGATATGATTTACGAGCGCGCAAATTTGGATTGCCGGCGGGTGGTACTCATGAGCAAATTGAAAATTTGGATACGACTGCGAGGAACGAACCGAACCGACCCGGTGAATTGGGATTTATTTCTCTCTCCGTACGTTCGAGTATCTCGAAGAAATTATGGAATGTGATTAATTCTATTGACTACTTGCCAAAGTAAAGTAAGTCTAAGCGGCGTGTAAATGTCACTTAATTTGTTCCGAGGGTGTGAGTGCGAGTATGAGTTCGTTTGCGTGGAATAATATTGATGTTTAGTGTCACACTAAGTGAACGTTGGTTGTCGGTTGGGAGCTTGAAAGTGGTCTTATGCTTAATTTATAGTGCACACGTAGTGTATTTTAATGTACGAAACTGTTATTATGATACTTGAAGAGTGCGTATAACGTCTTACTCTTAGGAGTACTTTATTGTACAGTACATAAGGAAAAGATAATCATGTCAAGCAATCATGTCATTGACAATTCCACTAGCCGGTGGGTTAGAAAATAACCATTTCTTCCGAAGGTACTCTAGTCTCAGTATCAGCCGCTAAAGGCTGTCCACAAAGTGGTGTTGTCTCGCTCTTCCTGTATTTCAGTATTTATTATTATTAATATAACAACATTTATAATAGACTATACATAATCTTTATGCTATAAATGTGAATTTTACAATAATGTGATTTAAATTAAGTTTATTTATGAATTTCAATTTTTAGTATACAGAAACAGAAATTGACAAAGAGTAAATTAATAAGATACGAAAGGTATTTATAAGAAGCAAATTTTACCATAAAAGATATAAATCTTAGTTACCACCTGCTAAGTGCCGAAAGAGAGTATCGTAGAGCCGTCTTAAGGTGAGAGGGAGTGAATTCTAGAGGCGTATGGCGTGAATGAAAAATTGTCGTTCACAGACTTGATAAATAACAATTGGCAAAATTAGACTTAAAGAGCGGTTAGATTGCGAGAAGCTAAGTTTTTCATATAAGTATTGAGGTTTTTTGCTGGTGATAATCTTGTGTAGACACTTGAGCGTGCAATAGTCAAGGTACTTATCAAGTGAACACCCAAGAATATTTTTCGCAAATGTCGACACATGGTCATGGCGTTTTAAGCCATACCCATAACAACAACAGATTTCGCAGCCATATGTAATTAACGGAATGAGTAAGGACCTAACTAACATTAGTCTAGTGCTAACTGGAGTGAAGTTTTGGGACAGCAAGAGGTTCCTGAGGCAGCCATAAATTTTCCCGATGACTCCAAGATTTTTAACTTTATTCAGACACTCAATAGGGGCATTACCAATGGAGATTGCGGGGAAGCTGCTTGTGTTGAGACCACTTCTATTTATGACAAGGCATTTTATTTTGACCGGGTTAAGCCGTAAATGGTTTTCTTGTGCCTAGGCAAGAATATTTTGTAGGTCTTCATTACATCTTCCATTAGACCAAGCGCAAAACTTAAGTAAAGTTGGACATCATCCGCAAACATGTGAAACTTGGAATGTTTAATTACTTTAGGGAGATCGTTTATAAATATTGCAAAGAGTAAGGGACCCAAGATGGATCCTTGGGGAACACCTGCTGAAGTTGCAATAAATTCAGACATAATATTGTTAGCTAGGACTGCTTGTTTTCTTCCAAACAGATACGAATAAATCAATTTTGCAGCTGATGGAGAAAAATTGTACAAAGTTGAAAGCTTTGAAACAAGCAGCTTATGATTAACCGTATCCAAGGCCTTGGAAAAGCCTAATGTGTCAGGAAAGTAACTAAGTTCTTATCCATTGCAACTCGTATGTCATCGGTTACTTTATGCAGTACTGAAGTGCAGCTGTGGTATGGTCTGAAACCAGATTGATATGCATTCAGCAGTTTGTTGTGCAAAAAATAGACTGACATTTGATTATGCAAAGACTTTTCCAGGACCTTTGACAAGTTAAGCAGGATTGCAATAGGTCTGTATTCAGCTTTCTTCTTAAGGACTCGAATGATCTTAGCAATTTTCCAAGCACACGGAAAAGTAGATCTTGTTAAGATATTGTTAAAAGCATAGGTTATGACAGGCAGAAGGTACGGCAGGATAGTTTTTATAAAATAAGGATGAACTCCATCAATACCAACAGCTTTGGATTTTATTTTTAGCACTGCTTTAACAACATCAGTTTGCTCAACTCTGCAAAATTCAAAAGAGCCACTTGGGACACTTGAATGTCCTGCAGTAGTGCACCTGATGTTGTCTGTATCTCAACAAATTCTTTATTTATCTGGTTGGGATCGATATCATCCATCTTAGGCTTATTTTGCTTTCCCAAACCTTGTTCTCTCAGGTTCTTCCAAAGCGTTTTAGTTGGAAGCCTGTGGTCAAAGTCCCTACTATAGTATTCGCGCTTAGCTTTTTTAATCTGAGAGTTCACTAAATTTCGTAGTACCTGAAAAGCTTCATAAAACTCAGGAAGTTTGAACTGTTTCCACTTCTTATAGGGCACATCACGGATTTTTCTTAGTTTGTATACTACTGGAGTAAACCATGTAATGTGGCTACATCGAACTTCTTTCGTTTTAAGTGAAACGAGAGCTGGACTATAGTATCTTGAAGATATTCAATTTGGGCATTGACCGAAGTTTCGCAATACACGGGCAGCCAGTTAAAACTTTGAAGATCGTCTTCAAGTAGCTCCACATTCATATTTTTAAAGTCTCGATAGGTGTAGGTCAGAGGCTTTCTACAATCTGTGAAGTTAAATGTAGCAAAGATAAGGTCATGCTTGGAGAAAACAGGAACCGATGCCTGACTGAAGAAAACCTCCTGACTCTCACTCGCAAGAAATAGATCTAAAAGAGTGCTAGAAGAGCTAGTAAAATGCGTTGGAACGTTCGAATTAACAAGATTTAAACTGAGAGCTTGCATTGATTCAACATATGATCGGTATCGATATAAGGAACTAAGTTGAAACTCATATTTAAATAATAAAATCACTAAAGCTATTAAAGCCATGTAGACCTGTCCTCGCGTCTATTGTAGATTAGGTTGATAGGGTCTTGTAATACCCTCCTCCTCCTTTACCTGCTTGTTAAACCACTTAGGGCTTCTGATAAAGCGTAGGAAACTTCTAATATATGCGTTGATTAGATCGCAGGTGCAAAGAACGTGGAGGATAGTTTTCTCCTTTTCTTCATACATGCAGCTTCTGCAGAAATAATTTGAACGGAAGCCAAGCTTTTTTGCATGGCTGCCTTTGGAATGTCCCTATGCAGCGCCACCCAGCAAAAGTGAATATTGAACTGCTCTACCATCTCTACGAGAGACGAACAGCAATCGAGGGCTACTAGTGGATTTGTAGAGAATGACTCCAAGGTCTTGATTGTAGCTTGGCTGTCCGAAAAGGTAGGGATATCTGAAACGGATATCACGCTTTTCTTTAGCTAAGATAAGACTTCCTTGATTGCCATTATTTTCTCTTGGCTGAGGCTGAGATTGAGAAAACACCTCCACCTACCCCTTCGTTAGTCTTTGGTCCGTCGGTGTAGAAGCGAACCGACTTGTCTTCTAAGAATCCTCTTTCCATGTAAGGTAAGACCTGGGGAATAATCCCAATTGTCAGATTTATAAAATAACGATACGAGCCATCATCACCTACTTCTCAGTAATATGGTGGAACGAAACGAGAAATCTACCATAACAAAGCTGCAACGGCTTCAAAGGCTTGCATGTATCGGCATAGCCGGCACCGTGCGAACCTCGCCTTCAGCTGCTTTGGAAGGATTTATCGGCTTAACGCCACTCCACTTCTTTATGAAAAATGTGACAATCTATTACACAGTCAGAATACAGCAAAGATAAATCTTACAGATCATGCGGATCAAATAAATATTCTTTCCTAAATTCCAGAACTTGTCATGACCTGCGTGGTAAACGACCGCTTACCTTAAACCCTATACTTCGGTAAAAAGTTCGATACAGCGATCGCAAGCTGAGAAACATGGAATTTTAAAAACTCAACCTCTGATTTTAACGGTTACAAGTGGTATACGGATGTATGAAAAATGGATACAGGGGTAAGTGCTGATATCTTTGGACCAAACACTAAAATCTCGCCATCAATGGAAAGAGTCGCAGTGTATTTCAGGCAGAGAATTATGTCATTCAAGAATGTGTAAATTTCATCATTGACACCGGCATGAGAGGCGTCTCCATCCATATACTCTCGGACAGTCCAGAAGTAGTAAGTTTGCAAAAAAAAAAAAACCAATTTAAAGTGAAAATGCTACAGAATGTGGTCCGCAGTTTTGTCGTCTTTCAGGCAAAGACGTCATTCAGTTTTCTGAATTATACCTGTTTTATGTCGGTGATAACGAACCAGGCAGTGTCCCGATAGAAAGCTTATCAGTTTTCTGCGGCACAGGGGTTCTTTGGACTTCTTATGCAAATGTCTTATAGCGCTTTTAGCATGAGGAATGCGTGGCGCTATGTGCACTAAGGAGGCAATATTTCCTAAGAGAAATGCTTGTCCCTTGGGACATCCTCTAAATCTCCACCAGAGAGCTCCTTAATTTTTTAAGGTTGAACTTCTTTTGTTCTTCAAAACTGGTGGCGCGGCACAAAAGATCTTGTAAGTCGTAGAGCCCTCCGCATTTGTCGGGCCGGTTCCTAAAAAAAAGAAAAGTACAAAATGTTTGGCCCCCCCAGAGACGTTTTCGTTTTATGACACTGAAATATGTCTCCTACCGAAGGAGGATAAAGTTCTCCTTTGTCGTTTCGAGCGGAACATATTTCGCAAAATTGTTGGACTCATATGCGTCGACAGACTTTGAAGGAGGAGATTCGACTACAAATTGATCAAGTCAGAAAACTGGATAGGACATTTAAAGCGAATGAACACCAACGGTCCAGTCCGAAGAGTCTACGAATCAAACTCTAAGAAATAACGTAGTAGGAGGGATAACTCAACGGCATGTAACTAACGAACTGGAGAGGCTTTTTGATTGAGGCCTAGAGTTATCTTACCATGCACAAATTCGAAAAAAACTCGTAGGTGGAGACATAAGCTGTGACCACACGTCACCATACCTTGAATTCGAAAAACCATTCTCTTGCACTTTTCCAAGCAGAGTGGGAAGAATGGGAAACCAATTAACCAAGGAGAAATAGGTCTATATCTATCTACACAGATGGGTCAAAGATGGATATAGGAACAAATGCCGGTACAGCCGTCGAAGAACTCAACATACACAGCTCAATCAGACTTTCTGATCACAGCAGTGTCTTTCCAGTGGCAGCCGTGAAAGAGGCAGCCAGTATGGTATCAATGATGGCAATATCACGAAATGATATCACCATTTTTATTGACAGCCAGGCGACTATAAAAGCAATTTTTACTACTGAAAAAAATTCAAGCTACATAGCTTGACGCTGTCGCGAAGCTCTTAAAGTTCTTGGTTCGCAGCACAATGTTACTCTCTGCTAGGTCCCTGGTCACAGGGACATAATCGGAAACGAGATGGCGGACGAACTTGCAAGAAAATAGTCTATAATGGACTAAAAGCGAGCACTGTGCTGGATTAAGCCTCCACTCTATAATATCAGAGAGCAAGTGGAATGTAAGAACCTGACGACGGCCAACTGTAGGTGGAAGCCGCTTACCACCTGTGGTATATCAAGGAAACTTTGCCCCAAATACGATAAAGCCAGAACCAACAAACTTTTGAAATATGACAGGAAGTCGTTGTCAATGTTGGTGGGTGCACTCACAATGAAATTTAAACTTCCTCTGCCACTTGAGAAATAGAAGATTAGGAAGACACTACTACCAGGACATACAAGAACTATCTGATGTTTCACTAAACGATCTTTCCAGGTTTCTGAGGACTTCACGATCGCTGGAGACCCAAGTCAATAACGAGCAGTAAGGTAGAAGCCCGGCAGGAACTGGGATCAACTCCCATGGGCATCACAATGGGTCCACAAGGACCTTAGTGTGAAGAGGTCGAGTGCTTTCTCCCTCATCAACCCAGATACCTAACCTACCTTATCTTAGGTAAGCCTCTAATATGGTTTTTTTTTATGGTTGCGCCAAAGGATGTGTAATCTTCATAGATACCGGCAGCCCGGGCCACCGGCATACACGATTCACAAACCTGAATGATTGATTTCAGGGATGCGCCTACGTTCTAAGCCACACCCTGCACACGTCGAACCACTCTCCCCGCGGGACTGCCATTAGGTATCACTTCGCGGGGCTGGTTAGCCTTTTAGGCTTCTCTAAGCGTTGTTATTCACGTTGTGTTGGCGCTCTAGGCGCCTAAGATCGCTGAGTATGCGTACCGCCATGTTACCTACAATGGACCAGTTTTCGTCATTCTGGAGCATGTAATTTACAAGATTCTCGTGAGTGGGCCATAACCCAAATTGGTCCCAGTTCCATATCGTGGGCAATGAAAGAATACATGCTCCCCGTTTTCTGAAACGTTTCCACGGTGTGGACAATTGGGGGTAGTTTCGTGTCTGCGTTTGAAGAGATATTCTCTGAAGCAGCCATGCTCTGTCAGCAACTGAGTGAGATAGAAGTTCGTTTCGCCATGGACCCGCTTCATCCATACATTAATCACCGGTATAAGACGATGCGTCCATCTTCCCTTTGAGGATTCGTTCCCCTGGCATTGCCAAGTTGCGATACTGCGATTCCTTTCAAATGTTCTTTTTTCATCGTCTACCGAACCATTTCGAATTTGCTCAATTTTAAGTCTTAAAATTTCATCAGCGTGTAAGTCTATGGGTAGCATTGAAGAGACGACGAGAATAGCATCGTTTGAGACAGTTCGAAACGCGCTGAGACGGTGGACCGATTAAACTCCACGCACATATGACTTGACTTTCGCGGCACTTGACCATATTTCTGCTGCGTACATATTTATAGAACTGACAGCTTTTGAGATAAGAAGTCTTTTATTCTGTTAAGGGCCTCCGATATTACTCATCAGCCTTGAAAGTGCACTCATCACCTTTGACGATTTTTTGCTCGTATACTCAAGGTTGTCTTTAAAACTTAAACGCGCGTCAATAATCACTTCGAGGTACTTAATAGACGGTTGAGAAACCGCTTCGTGTCCTACTTGTACAAGCACCGCTTCGGTTTTATGATCGGCAAGTTGCAAACCGGCCTTAACTAGCCAACGACGTACCGTCCCAATTGTCTCGTTACAGTAAAGTTCCACTTCTTCAAGTGTTTTTGCTACAACCACGATGGCGATGTCGTCCGCAAAGCCGATGATTGACGCTTCTATTGGAATTGGTAGACGTAGAATTTCGTCATACATAACGTTCCACGGCAGAGGTCCTAGGACTGAGCCTTGTGGTACGCCGCCAGTTACATTGTATGCCTTAATTCCCTCGTCAGAATCATAGAGGAGGACTCTGTTCGAAAAATAGCTCGATATTATTTTGCCGAGATAGTCCGGTATTTCGAACCGGCACAGACAGTTCATAATTCGCTCCCAGTTTTCCGAGTTAGCCTCAAATTTGGTATATAACAAGATAGGTAGGTAAGCCTGAATGACAGTGTTGTTGTAGAAAACTTAAGAGAAGGGGGCGGAAGTCCTTGCATACATTCAGTAGAGTTAGGGAAACTGATTAAATCGTTAATCTTTTTGTCCCAAATTTTGCTAAGGTTGCCGAAAAAGATTTATCCCAGTGTGGGATATCTGACCCTGCCTAGAGCCGGACTCCCGCACAGAAAGTGAAACACTGTTTCCTTCTCGCTCTCAAATTCCCTTATCACTTCACCTTTTCCCAGTCTACCCTGGATGGGAAACCTACAGTGAAGTCAGTTGGAGTCATTGCCAAATCCAGAATAATGCCGTGACCGTATGATTTAGCATACGACGTACAAAGCAATCACCGCTTTATGTCCAATACGTTTATAATCCTGCAATCTCTTCATGAAAATTCCTCTATTAGTGAAGGACAATGGTAAAAACCTTTCTATCATGTCGAAACTGCATTCAGTTTTTAAACTCGATTTCAACAGTTCCACATACACAAAAACCCATTTCAATTCCTTCACAAACAGTGAAACGAACAACCATGTAACTGCTGAACCAAATGTTTTTGGTACAATCCTGCTCTCAATTTTCAAAGTCATTTCCCAAAAACCCAACCAAGCGTTATTGCCAATAAATAAAATGGAAATTTTAATTTTAAAAGAAGAAAGTCAAAACACGTGCTTGGCAATCTATTGCCATTCAAATATCAATCAAGATTGCTTCCATAATTCATTTGAAACATACTACGATTCGGGAATGTATTTCCTTATTATAGAGAGCAAAACTTTTGAATGGCCATGTAAATAAACACTTTAGAAGGATTTCGTTGGAAAACTTCTATGGCGTACTGGCACTAGCACACATACAAACAATTCAAGCATGCGTACTCGACAGAGAAAGAATAAAATTAAATCATTTCGACAGAAAAAAGGGAGCTCGACATTTTCATATGAATGTGATAAAGGAACAATGTTAGGACGATTTAGAGAAGCATAAATATGGATACATGTACATGTTCACAGTGTTTTTCCTTAAAGTGGTCTCCAAGGACATCTTCTCTCCCAAATGCATTTTATACACTTTTTTGCCGTCTCTAGGCGGCCACGTTGAGATATTACTTTTGTAATGCGTTTAGTATTCTTCCTGTAACTTCGGGGCAAAGTCAATACGTCAAAATGTAGGGATGGTGGACTAACAGGGTATACATACACATGTGTATTTGAATATAACCTTTGGTTTAAGGATACATAAGTAAATAGAGATGATAGATCGAGGTCCCATGCATGTTCTTCTGTGCAGACGTGCATAAATTAAACTTCAAATTAAAGAAAAATTCTTCCGATTTGTCTAACTTTGACTGTAATTTTGTTTTAAATTAAAATAAAATTATTTGAAGCTCGTACTTATATATATTTACCTCGTTATAAATACACGAATGGAATATGAATTAGGTATGTAAGTAATGCGTTGTAATAAATCAAGCAAAACAGCCAACAGGGGTAGGGATATGTATGGTGGTTCCGTTCGGATTGTCATTATAAGTTTGGTCAAATCAAGAAACAAATTAGAGCGGGTGGTGAAGGAAGTTTACATCTGGGGATGGATTTTAAAACTGCGGCCTGAAGGGCATATGTACTTCGTTTTTGACAGGCTTAATGTCGTTACAGAGCCCCCATGGTTGTCGTTATAAGCATGTATGTACATACGTACAGATGTATGTTCACCTCCAATCTCCTTCAATATATCATAACTGGAACAGAACACAGTTAAAAAAAGGCTTATATAGGTGTACTCATACATCTTAAGCAAAAGCATCGATTTGCGCTACAGAATGGGAGGTTCGACTCAATGTCGAACAGTTACTTCTTCGAACGGAAGGGTCCATACTTCGATGGTTTAAAATAAAAATAAATAGCTGGCGCGACAGTTTGGGATGAGCCAAGGCCTAGCTTCTCGCAACCATTCATGTTGTGCGTGTTTTTCGCACGAAGGGAAGGGGCTTCTTGCAACCATTCATGTTGTGCCTGTTGTATTGTTTGCACGAATGGAAGGGACCTACAATTTATAACCGACTCTGAACGGCGAATTGAGAAGATCTTTTATGACAGATTATACTCCTGGAGGCTTGTCATTCCCCGACGAGAGGTCGTGCCGCGAAAAATGCTCGGTGTTCCTGGCTGGGGCTTGAACCCACGCCGCTCGGTCAGCAGTCCAACGCACTAACCACGGCGACCTTTGATACCTACAACGGATCATCACAATCTACAATCATTTAAAACCAAAGTCCATCGGTATCTGCTTTGTCTCTCCTCAAAATTCCCTAATGTTCTGGTTTAACAATAGTCATAACCTCTTTGGTGCGCGCTAATTATAAAAAAAAATGTAAAACTTAGTCTTGGGACTTTAACAGCTGCCTCTCAAGGATACATCTTTACAAATATTTAATTTCTCCGTAGTTTAAAATGATGAGACCCCTCTGCATATCCTTTGCCATTTACCCCTTTCTCTTTACACTTCCTGACATAATCCAGAATGAGCAAGCGTTTCCAGGAACACAAAGGGGTGCTACAAAGAAGAAACCGCAGCGCTAAAGCAACAGCTATCCGACGTTCTATTTTTCTTATTAATCCACTGACATCGATTAACGAACATCTGAAGATTTCTACTGAAAAATGACTACCACTTTCTAGATGGTCCAGGCACTCAACAGTATTGAGGGAATATTGGAGCATCTACCCGCTGTTTGAATTATCGCCAAATCTAGAAATGAAATCTTTTAAAGCTGTGTATGTTCTATCTACTGGTATCTAAAATTTCGATATTGATGAACAGATAAAGGATGTTTCTGCATATTTTTGCCAGTCACACAGAACGCCTTTAAGTCTCGCACTCTATTTAACATGCGTTCTTAGGGAACTATTTATTCAACCATGGCCTTCTTTTGGGAAAGCTTACACTGCCCCAAACTCTCATTACAAATTAATGAAGAGGGTCTTCTGGTATTGTTGGAACAACTTTCAAAAACTTCATATTCCACCTTCAGAACTGTACATCATCCTTTTTTTTGTGCTTCTTAAGTTCATTGTGATATATGAAGACTTTATAAACAATTTTAATGAAGCCAGTCTTACCTACGTCAACCAACGTAACCAGCAGCACTCCCCTGTTATACCTTTCGACACTTAACAAAACCACACAACCACTCATAACCACAGTTTTGGCTTTTGCTCCTTGTGTTGAATACATGTTCCTTAGCAAAATTACGACATCCTTCCACACAAAAATAACCAAATACCAACCCCCAGCGCTACTTCATTTAAGCATCCACTAAAGTCGACCCAGGCACAGGCATCCTTCTACTCTTACTGTTTCCATGCAATTAATTAATTTAAGTTGACAGTTTCATTGATTTTGTTGCCTAGATCCCATTTGGTAGGATGCAACCTTGGCAACGAGACGTTATCGAGTAGACATTCAATACACTCCCCACTGGTAAAACACATAAAGAACTATTCACTTGGAAGACATTAGTAGTATTGCCTGCCCCAGTGGTCCTGGATCCCTGGATGAAAACGAAAGGCCTTCTTGTCCTTCGTATAAAAATCTCTAAATGTATTTGTTCCTTACTTAAATTGATTGTGACTGTGAATGAGGGCAATACATCATCGTGAATAATGTGAAATGTTAACAAATGACAATACACAGAAATAAATAAATTATTTAATGTTATGCTGCTTAAAGTCTAGAGTAGCCGTCCTCTGCTAATTTGTACATGCGGTCCTCTTGTCCCCTAAGCAGGCCACGTATTCCATCGCGTGGGGAATGTAATTTTGCTCGTAAACTCCTGAGAAGAGGTGGGCATGCGGTCCACTTGCAAAGACACCAACGTCATCGCCGCCATGTGTCTCAGAGTCCAGCGGTACTGTGGCAGGGAATCTGAAATTCTAAACGGGAAGCAGTCAGTATTGCTTTAAGAGGTTCAAAGGAGAATGCTTTACCTTATCTCTCATATTTGTCTGCAGGAGGTTACGTCTGCGGCCCTGAGCCATATTACTGTCAAAGCCAGGACCATTCGCATAGCTAAGCGTGGCATAGGGAAACTCATCGTTACCCAGCTGGCCATTGCTGATGCCGAGGATGTCATTTTTCCGGCTCGAATATCCAGCCACTGTCATTGTGTGTGAGTGATCCGAGGTTACCACAATTAAGGTGTCCGACTCACTCGTCCTCTTACGAGCCAATGCAATGGCCTTGTGAAACTCCACAGTCTCGTCTAAGGCTCTCACAGCCTCGGTGTCATGATGGGCATGGTCAATCCTCCCGCCTTCAACGAATAGAAAATAACCTCGGTTCTTAACCGCCAGTATATCCAATGCCTTGTCTACCATCTCCGCTAAACTGGGGATGGTTTTATTGTCGGCATCCACATGGAATGGTAAATGCGTTGTGGCAAAAAGCCCCATCATATACTCCACATCCTTTGAAACCTACAACGGAGCATGAGTAAAAAAAGTTTAGTCGAGAACAATGGATGACAAGAGGTACATACAGCGGACAATTCATCTTTGGTCTGCACAAATGCTGCTGCACCATTGTGAATGCTCTTCCATTTGTCAATCAAATTTTGATTGTCCTGGCGTTTTCCTTGACCACCCAAGATGTCCTTTTGCCATTCTGGTAGAAACTGCTCCCGTCCTCCTCCCATGATGACATTTAAATTGCGCCCCACCGACCCGTATATCAATTGTTGTGCAATATCCTCGCATTGTTCAGGATCCGCGCCATCTTTGCGAATTTCCGCATCATTCTCCCAGTTACGATTCGCTGTATGAGCATATACCCCAGCCGGTGAGGCATGAGTCACCGAGGTAGTTGTTATAAGTCCTGCAAATGGAAAGCAGCAAATAAATAAAAGGAAATGGTGGTACGATGTGGATGAAAAGTTACGAAACATTTAAAAATGGATGCTTCTTATTCTAAAGGCCTCTTCACACTTAATGATCTGTCAAAGGGAAGATCAACTAAATTGTACTCTGTAAATTATTTTATTTTTGACTTTTCTGCCGAAATACGAGTCTTATGTGTCCATTACTCACTGCATTTCTGGAGAATCGTGTTCTAAACCGGAAAATGAATAGTTTTCTACTTGAAATAATATAAATTCCATTACGAATAGCGTGTACTATTCATTACCCTGAACTTGACCCTTTGACGGCGTTTAGTTGTTCAGTTTGGGAGGTACCAAGATCTGTGGTCTGGCTAAGATATTTTTAGAATTCTTATCTATTTTTCGAAAATAGTTTTTATTTACGATTTTGTAGTCCAAAGAAGACTAAAAGTCTTGACCTTCAGGCACGCAAAAATCGCCAGATGATAATTTTATTCGCGTTTATGGTCGAATTTGTAAGACGTTGGCCTAATTTCAGCACTCGCTCCCATTAGACAGAAGATAACGTTGCCGACGGACACACTGTTGGACAGACTTTTTATTGCTACATTTACTTTACATCATTGAGCAAGCTAATGGAAGTTCTGTGGGGCACTTACATAGATACACACCAATGCCCTGGAGAAGAATGAAGGCAATTTTCAGAAAATGGGTGAATTAGACACCATATACAACATCGAACCATACAGGGATGGTTCGATGTTGTATAAATTCGATAGGCATTGTCCAGGAAGTGGCATCAAGACTAAAATTATTAACATCCATCTGGTATGCGCTCATGCTCTCACAGAAGATCTGCTGCTAAAGAGAATCCACATAAAGATCTGCTAGGTCGTTTGAAAGGTGTGTTCTTAAATTCCGATTGCTATGATAGGCTTTCAAACAGCTACATTGATCTAGTCGAAAACCTGCGCATTGAACGTTTTTGATGGCTAGGACATGCCCAACGAATAAAGACCAACGCTGCCCTTTGAGTTTTCGAATCTAGCACAAAGAGGCAACGCAGTAATGGAAGACCTCGTCTAAGGTGGCGCGTATAAGTAAAAAGGGACCTCAACCAACTATATACACACACATCTGGAGACAATTATCTTAGGACCGGGCTAACTTTAGTTGGTTTTGGTCCAGGTTCATTCAGAGCTATCTGTTGCACCTTCTATTTAATAAGTAACAATTTCTGCCTGCGATTGTTTTTTTGAAACCTAGCTAGCCAGTCATCCATTTAGACGATTCCCAGCCAGTCAAACCCAGTCGATTTATTATACCGTCAAGTTGGTACGTGTGATTTCGTTCCTATGACATCGGCTGTCAAACTGTCATTGGCATTAAACCAAATTGTTTTTTTTTTAATTTGTTGTGAAAACCATAATTTAGAGAATTTATTCAATGGATAATTTACAAATCATAACATCTTCCATCTTCGTATTCAGACGCCGGTCAAATGTCAAGAGAACAGAACAATTTGGCAGTGATACCAACGCTATAAATGAAAAACATCACTTTCGACGCCCCTGACCATGAGATATCGTACAATTTCTAACTACTGGGGATAAAATCAAGAGTTGTAGCCAGCTGGTTGTTGTATTTGTTTTACGTATAAAATTTGACTTTGCTAGCAACTGGATGCCTAGGTTTCAAAAAACACGCCTAATGTAAACAGATATCCACAATTTTTAAAACCAAATTGTGTCTATAAGTAGTAGGAAGGGAGAAAAAATCCGTAGATAAGAAATTGATGAAGCAAACAATTTCGTTGTCTCTAATGGGAAGCTCTGGGCTAACATATCGCAGAAAAATTTGGAAGATATACATATGCATAAATCACTCAAATTGAATCGAAGTGTTGGACAATTTTTATAAATTCAAAAGTGGACACAATGGGGGTGACGGAACTTTACTTTCTCCCTTAAAAACAAGAATTCAACGTTTTCTCAGGTAACTAAAGATCCTAACCTTCCTGACTTCGCAATTCCTTAAATGCTTCCTATGTAGTATTATACTCTTGATAAATATTATCCAACAAACTTATGACCAGAAAAGCAAGAAGCTTTTTAGTCGGATCACTGAAATTGTCACAAACATTACCGTCATCACTTAAATGTTCGACTTTGAATTTCTACCAACCTGATAAGTTATTGGCTTATCTTGTCTGTTGCAAAAAAAAAAAAACAAAAATCAAAACAAAACATTGACTTCGTTTCGAAAACAACATCATTTAACGAGTCTTGCTTGGATAAGGCAGATGTAAATCAGCCGGCTGAACTGACCGGATGTAGACTACCATCTTCATCCATCAAGGGGGCCAAAGCCACCAATTTATTAGAAAACACTTTCTTTTAGCCAATTTATTGGGGCATATGGTTGATATGATAAACGAAACTTTATAAACTAATCTCTTCTATAACCCACCCACCAAAGTTATAGAGAAAAATTTAGAAATAAAAAAAATCTTCACTCAATGGTTTCCATTAATATACGTGCACATATTTAGCAGACTTGTCAGCTGCAGGCAAAGGTTTTCGTCCATCCAATATTATTTTGGTATTTGAATTTAACTACATAGGAACCATCTTTCTTAAAATAGCATCTCTCCGTCCATTTTAACTTAGTTTTTGGCGAGTATTTAGTTATTAAGGAACCCAAAATACATACTAACTTACTGGTCTCAATTTCGCAAGGGTCAAAGGCTAGTTTTTATGATAATAGTCAGGTCAGTCTCCTTCTCTAGATGATTGCATACGATTCACAAAAGAGGAATATGACTTAAAACATTGGGTTAGTGGTTTTGTCAACAACCTGATTGGTCCCTATCAGTGCGGTTTTAGGCCAGGAAAGTCCACAATTGATCAAATTTTCACACTTCGGCAGATCCTGGAAAAAACCCAAGAAGTCCAAATCAATACCCACCACCTCTATGTCGATTTTAAGGCCGCCAATGACAGCATTTATAGGGACGAGCTGTATAGAGCCATGTCTAGTTTTGGCATCCCTGCTAAACTCGTCCGTCTGTGCAGGATGACGATGGAGAATGCTCGCTGCTCCATCAAGGTCGGTAACGATCTTACCGAAACCTTTGATGTCCAAAAAGGTTTTAGACAAGGAGACGCGCTGTCATGTGACTTTTTAAACATCGTACTTCAACGAATTGTGCAAAACTCTCAAGCCAACACCGGAGGTACAATCTTTCATAAATCGGTTCAACTGCTTGCATACGTTGACGATATTGACATTATAGGCAGAACGCAGCGAGCTGTCACCGGTGCTTTCGCGAGTATAGAGACAGAAGCGGCCAAAATGGGTTTAGCGGTAAACGAGGGCGAAACTAAGTATTTGCTTTCAACAAGAAGGGGCACCCAACACCGACGAATTGCACAGAACGTCACAGTTGATAGCTATAACTTCGAGGTAGTAAGGGACTTTGTCTACCTTGGCACTGCTATTACCTCCGATAATGACACCATGTCGGAAATCAAAGGAAGAATAACTCTTGCCAATCGCTGTTTTTTCGGGCTAAGAAGGCAATTGAGTAGTAAGGCCCTATCCCGAAGAACTAAGGAGATTCTGTATAAGACCTTAATCATCCCAGTCCTGCTTTATGGCGCTGAAGCATGGACATTGTCGAAATGGGATGAAGATATCCTTGGTTGCTTCGAGTGAACAATTCTTCGGAAGATATTCGCTCCCGCATGCGTTGACGGGTCCTGAAAGAGAAGATTTAATCACGAACTATACGAGCTGTACAGCGACATCGCCCTAGTCAAGAAGATACGTATCCATCGGCTAAGATGGCTGGGGCATGTAGAGCGAATGGACACTAACGCACGGAGGGACAACGCAGTAGAGGAAGACCTCGCCTAAGGTGGCGCGCACAAGTAGAAGGGAACCTCAACCAACTTGGCGTGCGCAACTGGAGACAGTTAGCTAAGGACCGGGCTAACTGGAGAGGCTTGTTGGTTGAGGCCCAGGTTCACCCGAACTGTAGCGCTACCTAAGTAAGTAAGTAAGTGAAAGCCAGTTCGTGCAAGCACATAGGCCATAATGCACTTCCCTGCCAACCTTGCCAGTAAACCTATCTATCCTTTTTAAAGCCTGAAGTATTTGAAGACTGCAACCGAATTCGCCGTGGTTCAATGATAAGTGCATTAAACTGTAAATGCCAAATTGCTGAAATTCCAAGCTCGCAGCTCGATTTCCAACCAGAAAAATCACAAAAAGGAACCTCATGGTTGATGGTCGATATGTCATATGAAGCCACGAGAATCGAAAAGGCGATAGTTGATCCCCCATGCAGTCAAAGGTCTGGAAAGCAAAGTTCAAAGCACAAATAACGCGAAAACATGGGTGATCCGCTGTGTCCCCTTAGGGGCGACCAGATTCAAAAAAAAAATAGCTAGCGCTACAGCTTGAGGTGAGCCAAGACAACCATTCATGTTGTGCTTGTTGGATTGTTCGTATGAATGGGGGGACCTACAATTTATTGCCGACTCCGAACGGCGAAGTGACAAGCTTTTCATGACAAATTATACGCTCTGCGGCGAGAGGTGTTGTCGCGATAAATATTACTAGAGTTCGAACCTACACAGATAACCGAGTAATTAGATATTTATTTACTTTCTCCTTTCGCATAAAATAAATTATTCCAGCACTGATAACCAATAGATTGCCCAATAAGCGAGATATCTCTGTTGGAACATTGAAATATCCACCGATGCCTGTAACACACTATTTACATTTGTACACACTAGAGTAAACGTCATGCTAACCTGTCGCGAGTCCCCGTTTTTGCGCCCACTCTGCTATCGACGGCACATGGTGTGCTGTGTTGTTCTGCGCCCGACAGTTATTTAAATCAACGGCAGCCGACAGACCGATGGTACCGTAATTGGCCTTCACACCACCCAGATAAGCGGTAGCTGTACACGCTGAGTCCGGCACTTGGGTATTTGCACAGTAGGTCTGCAATGACAAAACGAAACCATTTAACCGATATAAAGTATCAAAGCTGCCTATTGCTTGCAGCAGCAGCAACAGCAACCCACTAGTGGAGTTATCCCACAATTAAGTGTTTTCCATTAAATCGAGGTTAGCTGCTCCTGTTTTGGCGCGCACATACATACCTTGCTCAGCCCCATGTAGGGGAACTTCTCGAAGGACAGTTGGTGCTCCTCGCCACCTATGTACACGCGTGTGGCTGTTAGTGTTGGAATAGACATCCCATCGCCGATGAACATGATTACGTTCTTCGCAACATTCATGTTCAATTTGTTCTTCTGCAGCTGGCTCTGAAGGATATCTTGGCCCACATCGTTCCAGTAGTCGCTGTACTCCTCGTCTGGATTGGGGGGTCGAAAACTCAGAAGTGGCATTGCGCGTTTGTACATCCGTTGCCTGGTGTTCCGTTTGAAATTAAATGTGGGATGCATGCGACGTTCGGCATCTATTAAAACCATGATAGAGATGATGACATTTGTAACCATTTAAGGAAGCTGGGTCACCTACCCGACGCGTCAGCGCCTAGTTCCGTATAAGGGTTCGTTAAACCCGCCATCGTGGACACAAACGAACACGCAATCAACACAAACACAAAACGCAAAATTAAATTAATCATTTTCGATTAAAATTTTAATGATGCACCATCAACAGATTGACAGACAGCACTTGAATAAACTTTAAACTATGGCTAAGTGAGCTGGCGAAGTGGAGCTGTTAGTTGTCACTCATTCACCGCGGATGACAGAAAGTTATCGACTGTTGACTGCTGGTCCAGCAGCGGTCGTATTTATAGTATTAACGGCCAAGCGAGCCAGACGCGCTTGCGATATTGATCGGCTGATAAGCTCCAGTCTGTTTTTCTCTTCACAGTGATTCTGTGAATTTCTTTTCGGTTTTCATTTCAGTATTTTTTTTTTTTTGATTTGTTTACGGCGAGATAAGGTGCGCTATGCGATTGTGTCAACATGCGATTGTCGTCGGACATATTACAATCAGTTTCCGGATGAGCGGGAAGCGAATATGAATTCCGGTACTACCTGCCAAGAGCTGATGAATATATGTTCAACAAGGAAGCAGGGATGTAAATGAATGACAATTGTTAGTTCAAGTGCAGTCGTATACTTTAAAATGGTTGCAGCTCAGGGCAAAGGACGGGAGCAAATGTCTTATTATGTAGGTCACTGCGATGATTTCCTGAAGATTATACTCAAAATTGGGTTGAATTTGATCAAATGGATGATTCAATAATGATGTTTCTTAAATCATTTTGACGTCAATAACTCACAGTTCATGGCTACCACAGGCTAATGGATGGATTTGGGTATTATTTAAGGATTCATCAATTCCAGATGGATTTTCTACATCAACTCATTGGTGGTGGAATATGTTTGAGCACTAAGCGAGTAGAAGTAAGTGTCACGTCACAATATTACTTATAATAGCGTCACGATACTATATTTGAAATCGTTGTGCAAAAAACTAATTAATTAATTTTCTTAAAAACTTTGACTGCACATCATCGTCAAATGAGTTAAATATTATTTTGAGTCATATGTACATAATTTCACAATTTTTAAAAATAGACAATAGGGTCAATAGTTCTTATTACTACTGCTGCGACAATGTGTGTAAGCCGACTGAGTAAGCCATTAGCGGGCAAGAAGTTAAGGCACATTAATCGTCTTCTAAAGACGTGGAGCATACGCAATACGCATTGTGTTGTACTTGCTATACATATGTACATATATGGTCCGCGATGGTCACGTCGTTGCGCCTAAATTTAGCAGTAAATTGCAAATATCGTCACAGTTTATTATTCTAGCATAAACAATTGTACACATAACTACGTGTAAATATTACTTTGATGAATGCTCATGTTAGATGAGAAGGCATCTCTTACATTTCCTAGTGAAAAATTCATGTTTTGATTCAAGGGACCACCTCTTGTCGGGGAATGACAAGCCTCCAGGACTGTAATCCTTCATGAAAGAGCTTCTCACTTCGCCGTTCGGAGTCGGCAATAAATTGTAGGTCCCTTCCATTCGTGTGAAATATGTAACACGCGAGAAGCTAGGCTTTGGCTCACCCAAGCTGTCGCGCTAGCTATTTATTTATTTAACCATTTCTTACGTATGTAAGAATGTATGTATGTACATACACACGCCATTGAAATATTACATTGATTAACGATGATCTTGAAATTTGGCGAACCATTATCATGAATAATGGAGCACATTTCGACCTCAATTGCTACGTAAACAAGCCGCTCCTGTGGTATCGATAACCTATAATCGATGCTTGAACGACCTTTACATCAACGAAGAGTGACAGTTTGATTTTCTCAATCTACAGGAGTCGTCATAGGGGCATTTTTTCAAAGATGCAGTGGAATTTTTTGTGTTTTTGGAATGGAAAAATGTTGTGAACCCGACATGTGAAAGTTATGGATCAGAAATTGCATTAAAAGTATTCGCAACGTTCACACGGCATGCATACCCCTCTTTACTCAAAGCCACTTCCAATGAGCGTTGGATTCATGTGGCCCACTACTCGTATAATCTTCTCGGAAAGTAGAGGACTAAGGAAGAACGAAAAACTGCTTAAAGATCAAATTCACGTCGCTTACCGACTATGAAAGGGAAATTTTCTACTGATTGAAATGACATAAGCCTCAGACAGGAGGACTTATTAGCCTGTTTGCGACTACAGTCAATTTAAGAATTTGGACATAGGATATTCGCACTCTAAATAGGGAATATATGCTAGGCCTTGGCTCATCCCGAGCTGTCGCGCCAGATATTCACTTTTTTTTAAATAGACCGCCTGCAGCAAAGCAAAAACAATATATGTATGTTCATGGCCGATCAGAAGAATGAATGAAGCGATAAACAATCTAACCCAGCTTGTAAATGAGCCAACACGTATACCTGACATTGCAAGTCCTACCGCCAACACACTGGACTTGTTCCTTACCTCCCACCCAGATAAATACACTATTGATGTATTACCGCCTCTAGGCCAATCAGACCACAGTGTCATATCAGCCAATTTCTCGTACTCAGACCACCCAGTTAGAGAACAAACTCCTACGAGAAAAGTTTGGCGCTACGAGAAAGCTAATTGGGAAGGCCTTAAAAGCTTCTTTAGGAGTTTTAACTAGTCGCTATGCTTCCTCGATAACGAAGTGGATGCCACCACTGATATGATCACCAACACCATTCTCCTTGGTATGAGCTCTTTTATTCCTAACAGAATGAAGAGCATCGAACCGAAGGAAAGAGCGTGGTTTGACTCGAGCTGGGAAGAGGCGTTCAGGGTGAAAGGGGTAAGTTTTCGGTCTTACAAACCCAATCCATCCGGGGAAAACCGAAAAAAGTTCAAACAAGCCAGGAAAGACTGCAATGTACATATTCGACGTGTCAAATTCCTACATGACCTAAAATTGAGGCAAAAAATACTACATTTCTGGTCATTCGTCAAAAATATAAAGAATTCTGCCTCGTTTTCAATTCCAACGCTCATTTTCAATGACATTCCAGCTGTCAACTCCTTAGACAAAGCCAATCTGCTTGCCGCGCATTTCGCAGCTAGCTCAACGCTTCCAGATTGTGCTTTGTCTCCGCCTGTACTTGAGAGCGTCGATTTTTCCATGGGACAAGTCCACTTTTGCACTCGTACAGTCGCAGGAGTACTTAAAGGTCTTAACATACACAAATCCGCTGGTCCAGATGATATTCCACCCATAGTTCTGAAGGGGTGTTCTTCCATGCTGGCAAAACCATTGCGTAAGCTTTTTCATCTTTCCTACTCTTCTGGTCTCTTCCCGCGTAGATGGAAAACTGCATTTGTCCAGCCCGTCCCTAAAAAAGACGAATCTTCTTCTTCCTCCAACTACCGTCCCTTCTTTCCAAGGTCATGGAAACGCTGATAAATCGTCAGCTTATGAAGTATCTTGACTCACGAAAACTCCTCAATGACCGGCAGTACGGTTTTCGTAGCAACAGGTCCACTGGTGATTTGATGTCATATCTTACCGAGAAGTGGAATCAATCTATACATCACATTGGTGAAAATAAGATTGTTGTGCTTCATATTTCAAAAGCATTTGTCAGAGTTTGGCATCAAGCTCTTTTGTCGAAAATGCGTGCATATGGCATCGATGTATCTCTTATTCAATGGATTAGAAACTATCTTTCGGACCGTACAATCCAAGTTGTTTTGGACGGTTTCAAGTCTGAAATTCACCATATAAATGCTGGTGTTCCCCAATGCTCTGTTTTGTCTCCGACTCTCTTTCTCATTTATATAAAAGATCTCTTGTCTGCAACTTCTAATCCAATCCATTCCTTCGCTGATGACAGTACCCTCAGCTTCTCAGACGCGTTCCCTAAATCGCGTCCCTGCTTTTCGGATGTAGAAGAAGAATGACAACGTATGCTAAGCTCATTAAATTCCGACCTTGACAGCATAATGAAATGGGGCTTGACCAATAGAGTGGAATTTAATGCGTCCAAAACCCAATGCTGTCTTCTGTCACTTAAGCGAAACCCTACCCTCCAACCATTGTCCATGAATGGTACCTGTATCGCCGAAACCGAAAGACTTTCCATTCTCGGTATGTGTGTCAGTGACAACCTTCGTTGGAACGACCACATATTTGAAATCGCCAAGAATGCTGCGAAATGTCTAGGTTTCCTTAAACGGTGCAAAAAACACTTTACCCCTTCTGATCTGGCCTCAATTTATAAGGCGTTCATTCACCCAAAGCTGGAGTATAACGCTCATATCTGGTCTGGTGCACCCAAAACCACCTTGCACATTCTGGATAGAATCCAAAATCGCGCGTTGAAACTTATTGGTGACAGGGAAATTGCGAAGTCAATAGACTCGCTTGAACACCGACGAAATGTTTCCTGTCTCTCACTGTTGTATCGTTTCTTCCATAAACAGTGCTCTAGCGAAATAGCCAGTTGCATTCCGCCCCATCAATTCTTCACCCGCAATTCGCGTCATGCTTCGAATGCTCATCACTTTACCCTTAAGTCTACCTTCGGACGTACTCTCCTAATTTCCCTCATGCCCGTGCTCTCGTTTAAGGGTAGTCATAAACCCTTCAGTGCGCGCTTATTATAAAAAAAAAAAAAAAAAAGTTAGCAGTCACTGGTTCCCTTGCCTCACTCGACTTATTAGTTTTTTTTAGCCTTAACGCCTTTTTCTAAAACCACTGAATTTCTTTCAGGAGCAGTTGGAACATAGCTACACATCTGACACATTTTAACAAAATACTCAAAGGGAGTATGTATACTTATCCAACATCATTAAGTTACAATAATTCAAGGTGGATCTGAGCAGATAAAAATACCCCCCGCAGTTGGTTTGAAGAAAGTATCATATGTTTACTCGCAGAACATTTTATCATTCACTTGTGCTGAGTATTCGAGTACTGAGAACTCGCCAAACGTGGTACTACTCTGGATATCCTGCCGACATGGCGGAGTCTGGGTATTCTACTGGCTACATGTAAACTACACTTAGAGTACGACGCGATCAGGAAGACAAAAAGACAAACCAAAGATGGAGGAATGGTATCAGGTGCCGTATCTCCAGTGAGATCTGGTTTATGCTAAATCTTACTCGATCTAAAAACTTGATCTGTTCAAAAGTTCGCTTATTAGCACCGTCATTGGTGTTCTTACTGGCCATTGGCCTTCATGCCAGAAGGATGGACCTCTTCTCAAATGACTTTTACAGGAGCTACAGGGACGAAGTGAAGGAAGAAACGGTCTTCCTCCATTTTCTCTGGACTTCTCCTGCACTATCCCAACCAAGGAAACACTATTTAAGAGCCTATCACTTCAACAACTTGAACGAACTATCGCATACTGACGTCAAAAGTATCTTCAGCTTCATCAAGAGCTACAATTGGTTTCAATAAAGTGAGTGGTGTTTTCAGGGTATAGATCCAAGTGGTTTCACAAAGGGCCTTCCTGGCCTACGTATGTCAGACAGCTACCCTACCCACTCCACTTTTCCAGTTCGAAGTAGAAGCATTATTTCTAAACGGACAATAATTGATTTCATCATAAGCACGATCGGTTTTCAAGTTCAATTTTTGTTAAAAAAAAAAACACAAAATTTCAATGATTATCGTGCCATGAATGCAAGTTGCCAAATTATAAAAATGTAGTTTTTCTGAGACTCAGAGTGGGGGTTTTATGTGTACCTACTCATTCGGGGACTTTGGCAATAAACCTCCTACTATCACTTTAGTTGTGTTGTATGAACATACGTACGTCCATTCGTGAAATCATTAAAAAAACCACATAAGTATTTAGTTTATGTCTTTTTATTTAACATCAGCCAGAGACAAATACCATTTCCCAGCACGTTCCTAGTGCCATAGTACAAGGTCACGTGTGAGCGCTGTTCGTCCCTGATAGTAAATTTTTCTTATCACGCTTCTTAGCTCACCCTATCGCTTTGTTTCTTCAAACTAAACAACACAACTTACAACCAACAGTTGTACATCATCGCTTGTATACATATGTAGCACGATTGGTAAACACAAAAAAAAATTTTGATAACTCGAGATCAATGCCATTTCGAATCGAAAAAAAAAATCAAATGACAACCACCTAAATTGCTTTGGGGTGGCACTTTGTCACCTCTGTGTCCATTAACAAAGAACATTGTTCGCATTTTAATGCCTCAATCCTTATCGTTCAAATGCCACACCTTTTGCTGCTAAAAGTTCCCTCCTATGCGAGGGTACGGTGAGATACTTTCATCTCAACCTCCAACACCGACACACAAATTCAAAACAGATAAATGTTGAAGTCGTTTTGCGTTCATCGCGTGTATCACACAATTCCGCGCTCCGAACAAATAACTCATGAGCACATGGACTCAAATTTAGCACGAGATTTTCAATTGGTTATCACGTGAGACCGGCATGAGATTGGAAAACGCTTATCACCAGGGAGGCGTGTATTGCCAGCGAGTTGTCTGACCTTTGGTTCAAAAAAAAAGCCCCCCAGCTCTATGCGGTGTATAATGTAATTGTAGATTTTTTTACTGTTTATTAGAAGCCTCGTTTTGGAGGGGCGAGGAGGAGGCTCTTGAACTGCTAATCAAAATTTATGGTAATCGTTTTTTTGAACTAATTTCGAATTGTATGCAACTCTTCGGTTGGAAGTGAACTTTGTTCGAGTACAGTGCAACTTCGAATCGATTGTGCGTCTTTCCAAATAGAATGCAACTTTTTCTGGTTTCGTTGTGGAGTTTGGACCGCATGTAACTTTATATCGAATGATGTGGGGGAAAAATGTAGTTGAGTCTGGTTAAATGCTTATAGCATCGGCGGGCATGTGATTCTGAGATGATTCGAACTTGAAATCGCTATTCGGATTTGGTAGATTACATACGTAAAAGATTAGTTATGAATAGATTCATGTAATTATGGGCTCATCCGGTGGAAAGCAACACTAAAGAATTAGCTTATCTTCAATTTGAATGAAAAATGATTTCAAAATGTAAATTTTTTTTATCCAGGTTTTACAAAAGTTGTCCTAACTGATAACTCCGCGAAGAGATAGGGACATTTATATAGACAGCGATCTCTTTTACAGTTGTTGTATGTATTTGGTCGATTTCAGGACTTTGAAGTGCAAACTCCAATGGAACTTTCAAAAGCCAGAATAGACAAATTTCTTAAAGACGACCGTTTCTAGATGAAAGACGATCCCATAATACCGCACTCTTGAAGACTAAAATCATATCATAGCAACAGGAAAACAAGTTTTATAGGTCACAACTTACTGAGCTACTTGAAAATAATGTGCAAACGCTACACCTTCATGACTAATTACATTCTCCGAAGACTGGGGCTGGAACGTACGCAGCTGACAGTGTAGTGCAGCACACTAAACACTGAGCCACGGCAACCAAATGATCAGAAAAACAGCAACAGACCCTGTTCACACAGGAGCAACGGACTGGATTTTTTTTTTGACGTTTCGTGTTTAGATTGATAGTCCTGTCTGAACACTTCCGCGGACTTTTTTTGACATATTTATTGTCAGTGTCGACCAAATTGATTTGATTTTCGTGCTTATTTCACGAAATTTAGAACAATATAAATAAATAACACAAATGCAATCAGCTTCCAGGCCAAAAGACGCATTGTTTTACTCACGAAAACAATTTTTTACACGTTTGTCGAGTGACTGCCGATTGACATCTACAAACGTCAAAAAAAATCCAAAAATTTTAAAAAATCTAAAAATCCGGAGTAACATGTCACCTCTCCGCTTCCCCCTCACCTGTAAACGTCACAAAAAATGCAGTTTACAGGTGCTCAACACACAAGAGGAGAGCTCAGTGCTGACTATTGCATTTGCAGGATAACCTCAATAGGTTCGTAATCTGATATCAACAATATTTCTCAGTTCAATTTCCTTCTGCCAAACCCTAAGTATGGTCGTGTTCTCCAAGAATTGACTACGATGAATGCAGTTCATTCAAATTGATTGCATTCTGAGACTTCAATCATTTGATTGTTTTAAAAAAGACTGCTCCACTCAATGACTTCAAAATGAATGATGTCTTTGAAGTCAATGACTTCAATCATTTTCTATAAATTTTTGGTGAAATCAGTAAAACAAAATGCATTCTTTTACAGTCCTGATCGGTTCTTTACTCACCGAAGCTTTTGATGTCAGAAAATGCTTTAGGCAGAGAAACACGTTGTTATTTGATTTTTTTAACGGATCGTGAGGAACATACAAACCAAAACCAGAAACACGATCTTTTAGAACTCTGAAAGAGTAATCGCATACGTTGATGGCACTGACATAATGGAAAGAACACAAAAAGTTATCAATGATGAATTTACAGGTATTAAGGCGAAAGCTTAATGAGGTATAATGTAATGAGTTTTGTTTGCGTTGTGTTAGGTCTAGGATATAGACAAGGCGAGGCGCTGTCATGCGACTTTTTCAACATCCTTCTTGAAAGAATAGTGCAAAACCCAAGCGCCAACACCAGAGGCTTAATCTTTCAAAAGTCCGTTCAATTACTCGGATAGGCCGAGGATATTGATGGAAGAATGCAGCCTGATGTCACTGGCGCATTCGTGAATATTGAGACGGAGGTGGCGAAGATGGTTTTAGCGGTCAATGAGGGCAAGACGAAGTATATGCTGTCAACAAGAAAGGACTCCCAACACCGACGTTTCGGACAGAACGTCACTATAGGCAGCTATAACTTTGAGGTAGTTAAGGACTTTGTCTACTTTGGCTCCGCTATAAATTCAGACAATGACACCAGCGAAGAATAACTCTTGCCAATCGCTGTTTCTTTAGGCTAAGAAGGCAAAGTTACAAAGCTCTCTCTCGAGCAAGTGAAGTAACAAATAAGATCTTAACCGTACCAGTCCTGCTCTATGGCACAGAGGTGGAGTCTGTCCAAAGCGGATGAGGTTGCTCTTCTTTTTTTCGAGAGGAAAATTCTTCGAGTGATTTTCGGTCCCGTGTGGATAGATGGTGAGTGGAGAAGGAGATACAACGACGAACTGTACGGGCGTTACACCAAAACACGAATTGACTAAGCCAGTGAAGGTCCAACGACTGAAATGGCTGGGTCATGTAGAGCGGATAGACACCAACGCTCAGGCCCGGAAAATCTTTGAATCCACACCCGAGGGACGGCGCAGTAGAGGAAGACCGTGACTCAGGTGGCGCACGCAAGTGGAAGGGGACCTCAACGAACTTGGCGTGCGAAACTGGAGGCAGCTGGCTCATGATCAAAATGGCTCGAGATGCTTGTTGGTTGAGGCCCAGGTCCAACCCGGACTGTAGAGCCACCTTTAGTAAGTAAGTAATGTCTAATCCTCGTTGAGACAACCCCTCAGTTACCGCTTCGTAGGACCAAAACTGTCAAATATTTAGCTTCACACAACTTTGAGCCCTAAGCTGGGGCTGATCAATTACTCAAGAACTCGCAAACTTTTCTGAGAAACGGATGACGTCAAAATTATTTATCTAAGCTTCTCTGCAGAGAAGCTCTAAGGCTCTATGGCCTGCGCTAGACCGCAGAAGTACCACAGATATTCTTAACGACCTGCGCACCGCTGAGGACATAATCCACATATTATGTATGTACGCAACTACTCAGTAATCATCCCCCCAAGTGACGACTGGGAAGAATTCAAATCCAGTTCTCCAGAGCAAGACCAAGTATGTTATACGGACGGCTTTAAAATGGACGGTGGATCTGACGCTGGAATATTTGAAGAGTCGTCTAGCACTAACATATCGGTCAGTCTAGGTGCATACTCATCGATCTTCCAGGCAGAAATAAACTTGCGCTCCAATTTAAGTGGCAAAACCATTTTTATCTTCTTTGACCGTCAAGCTGCCTTGAAAGCACTGAACTTGAGCTACGTTAAAATCGAAACTAGTCCTAGAGACAGTCAAATCGCTCCTAAAACTGGGAAAAAACAACTTGATCATACTACACTGGATCCCTTCTCACAACGTCCACACCGGCAATGAAACAGCGGACTCACTGGCCAAGATAAGTGCAACCACCCCCTTCACTGGTCCTGAATCATCCTGTGAAGTAAACAAATCCATTTTTAAAAACTTCATGAGGGAGCAAACCCTGCTTAAATCCAACACAATTTGGATGGAAAGTGTAGGACAGAAATGTACCAAACACTTCTTCCCCAATCTATCGCAAAAGAAATCCAAGTTTCTTTCAAATCTGAGCAGGAACCACCTTAGAATTTTAACCGGCATCCAAGTGGCCACTGTCGACTAAAATGGCATCTACACAAGCTTGGCCTACCACCAGATTCTACCTGCAGACAGTGCTTGGAGAGTGATGAATGCTCTCTTCACATCGTCACAGAATGTCCCACCCTCATTCACGTGACAAAGCGGACCCTAGGCAATGAACTCGTCTTGCCAACGTCGCTTGCCATGCTCCACCCAGAGGGGCTGATTACCTTCCTGACATCCTCTGGAGCAAATAAACTCCTCTAAACATATGGGACAGCACAACAGATCCCTATACGCGACCGCAATGCTAGAGTGGACAAAGCGCTCCCCACTAATAATAAATAAAAGTTTTCAAACTTTTCAGGAAATCGTTTAGGTTTTGCCAAATTTGTTTTCATAGGGATCGCGATGGGCCCACTATGATGCCGAGTGTCTTATGCAACCGCTGGCTACATAACCCTACTCTACCTAACCTAACCTAAGCTTCTCCGTAGACTCAAAATATATTCCAAGTTTCCAAGCGGATCTTTAAAATCATTCTCATTAGGAATATTAAATTCAGTGTAACCTACGAGTTGAAACGATACTCGATTACGATACACCTTGACTGTTCTCGCACTTTGTCTGCCTTATAATTAGAAGTCGGTTGTAATTGAAAAAACCGTAATTTTTTACAAAAAACGTACACGTATGCAGAATATATATACAAAGAATCTTTTCAGTATTTCAATGTGGAATACAATTGTATAAATATGTCGAATTGTAAATTGAGAGAAAGACTTGGGGAACTTCGTTTCAAAAATAGCTTACGTAAGCAAATTAACAAGAAGGAAAAATGCTTTCAGTTTATTACATTCGCCCTGCAATAATCCACATCCTACCCACATTGCAATACCATATCCTTGCCCATTCTTTGCCTTCGCTTCGCATACAATAAGCTAATAACTGGAGTAAGCAACCCTATCGCCGCACAACATCAAAAAGGCTGAAACATTTCCAGGCGTAACAATAAACCGGGCCACAATGTGATCGAAATTTCACTCGAGATTTATTATGACAAAGATTACCAATGTCAAGAGTAAATACGGCGTCCATAAAAAAGAAAGTCCATGTCGAACAAGTTAAAGACAACAATTTTGGGGTTGTGCCGGCAAGCAAACAGCAAATACCATCAAATGTAATCCGCTGAATAAGAATAGTAAATTACACATAATACAACATTTTGTATACTCGTACAGTTTACTAGGAGAGCAGCGGCAATATGTCGTTCCGATATAGATGTCCATACTCCATATGCATGCATGTACCTACCTACCTACCACTCATACTCGACTCATGTAGCCCGTGTTGTATGGGGAGCAACGAGAAGAGCCACGAAGAAATCCATTACGTAATGATGATGCTTTAGTTGTAATCCTTGAGGAAACTTCCTGTTTGTGCTTTGCTCAAAAACTCTCCTGCCTTCACCCCTCGCGCCGCGGAACTAGGTCAACCATTTGTTTCAACTCTAGTCGTCGAGAGTTTATCGCACACACCCGCAGCAACACTATACACACAGGAATAAATTTATGGCAATTTTATTTTCAATCACAAAAATTGTTTTACACGAACGAAAAAGGAAGAAAAACGGAAGGAAACACACAAAACCAACATGGAGTCCTTACCTTGTACTTGAATAGGCGGAGGATTGCAAAATCCTGCTGGCAATGGCATGGCGGCTCTGTTGGCTGCATGTGCGTTCTTCGGCTTACTCTCTCTTGTATGTGCGTGAGTTAACCCAAAATTTATGACGCTGCGGATTTCTTTTACGAGGCGATTTGCGATTAAATCGAATGAATAAAATATTTCGATTTCTCCGTGGTCGATGGCGGTGACGGTGGGCTGTGAGCTGTTGGCGGGGGAAAGCGATTGAATCAATTCTATATGAAAAATCATCGATTAATGAGTTTATATCCCGAAGTGACATGGGAAAGATTAATTGTTCTGGGAATTGATTTAGTTTTGATTGTTTCAATAAGTAATTGGATCTTTTCGCAATCTGCTCCTGCGTTACGTGACTTTGAAAGGATTTAAACTATTTCTCATCCATTCAAACACGTATGTAACTGTCAAAGCTTGATAAACTTCGCATTAAATAATATACAATTTAAACACTGTGGGTCAAATGCCTAGTATGGGACATTTGACTTCTGACTCAGATTAGAATTTCTGTAAAACAATCAGAAATGTTTTATGTATGTATGCATTACCATCCAGGCATTGAAAAGCATCTTATTTACTTAATGGTCTCCCAACTCCTTGAAGACTTCTGCCTAAGACAGCAGCCTCTCACCCTCCTCTTTATCGCTATAACTTGATCCTTAAAACTGAATTTCTGTAAATTATATTGTAAGTTATAAAACAAAAATTATTATTTTTCAACAATTTCATTTAAAATTAAATATTAACACAAAAAAGTTTCGAGCCTAGCTGCGGAGACTTAAAATGAATAAATAAATAGCTGGCGCGACAGCTCGAGGTAACCCAAGGCCTAGCTTCTCGCAAGCACTCATGTTGTGCGTGTTGTATTGTTCGCACGAATGGAAGGGACCTACCATTTATTACCAACTCTGAGCAGTGAATTGAGAAGCTTTTTCATGAGAAACTATATTCGCGGAGGTTTGTCATCCCCTACACAAAGAGCAGTTGAGTGAGAGACTCTGCGCTGTGCATCACCCCCACTGATGGAAACAACTAGTGAATTAAGTATCGCGGCATCATCAAAGAGGTAGCCGAATCTACCTTAGGTTACCAGGCACCCCAAAAAAATCGCAGTGGTATGATGATGTTTGCAAATACCGCAAAGAGGTGACGGAAAATGCACATCTAAAGGCGCTACAGCGCAAAACAAGAGCAGCGAGGGAAGAGTATCGAGCCAGAAGAAGGGAGGAGAAGAAAATCCTGTGGAAAAAGAAAAGAGCACACGCAGTCACGCGATAGGAACAATATCCGGCAGTTCTATAGGAAGGCCAAGCAGCTGCCAGCTGGCTTCAAAGCCAGAACGCAGGCTCTTCAGAACAGTGAAGGAAACCTAGTCACCGACACGCAGGGAATTGTAGATGTATTTAAAAAGCATTTTCAGCTGTTGCTGAATGGGCATAGTGGTAGCGCAAGAAAAGCGCACTGTTTCAGTCGACGAAGAAGTAGTCCCCTCCCCCAGTATAGAACAAGTTGGCGCAGCTATCTAAAAGCTGAAGAACAACAAGGCCGCCGGCTCTGATGGTTTACCAGCTACCAGCGACAAAGGCGACCCTATGTCTTGCAAGCATTATCGGGGCATATCCCTACTAAACGTCGCATATAAGATCCTATCCAACGTAATGTGTGAACGTTTTAAGCCTTTCTGCAACACACTAATCGGCAAGTACCAGTGTGGCTTCCGGCCCGTCAGATCGACTATAGACCAAATTTTCACACTGAGACAAATCCTGGAAAAGACCAACGAATTTCAAGTCGAAACTAACCACCTATTCATCGACCTTTAAAGCCGCATATGATAGCATTCATCGCCTTGAGCTCTACAAGGCGATGGCCGAATTCGGGATCCCGCGAAAACTAATCCAGCTATGTCGTATAACGCTGGAAAACTCGCGATGCAATGTGCAGTTCGGAAGTAGTTCTTCTGAACTATTCCAAACGTGTACCGGATTTCGGCAAGGAGATGCGCTATCATGTGACTTATTTAATCTAGTGCTGAAACAGATAGTGCGCAGGGCAGGTTTTAACACGGAAAGCACTATCTTTAATAAATCTGTTCAGCTCCTGGGATACGCAGATCACAACGACATCATCGGTCGCTCCCAGCGTGCCGTCATAGAGGCTTTTACGGCAATCGAAGAACAGGCGAAACGAGTTGGTCTTAAAGTAAATGAGGAAAAAACCAAGTACATGCTGTCAACAAACAAAGAATCATCTGTCCACCGCATAGGAGAAAACGTTACTGTTGACAGCAATAACTTTGAGGTAGTCAAGGAGTTCACCTACCTTGGAGTAAATATAAACTCCACGAATGACACCCTAGTGGAGATCCGACGAAGAATAACCCTAGGAAACCGCTGCTACTTCGGTTTGGCAAAACAAATGGGTTCAAAACTCCTAACCCGAAAGACGAAATGCATGCTCTACAAAACTCTGATCCTGCCAGTCCTACTATAAGGTTCCGAGTGCTGGACGATAAGCAGGAAAGCAGAGCATGTATTGAACACTTTCGAGAGAAAAATTCTTCGTCGAATATTTGGTCCCCTATGCGAGGAAGGCGAATGGAGGAGAAGATACAACCGCGAACTCTATGAGCTGTATCACGATGTGGATGTAGTCCAAAACTACAGTGGCTCGGCCACTTATTACTTTATTGATACATGAATAAATTAAATAATCAATAATTGAAAAACAGTAAAGCGCTAGCTGCCAGGGCTATCGGCTATAGGTAATTGTAAAAAAGTCGACAAAACATTTTTGGAAACCAGTTTACTGATTCTCTTTTTAATGGTTTGACCTTTTGATCAGTGATGTTGTAGTCATTTTCCCCATTTTTCAATTGTAACTAAAAGGGATTTATTGTAAGAGACTTATAAAGCCCTTTTCTAAAGCTTGACATGTAAAACATGAGGAAGCTAGTGGGATTTCTTACTGGCCATTGTAGCCTGAGATAGCATCTCAACAAACTAGGTCTTTGTTCAGATACAGAGTGTCAGTTCTGTTCGAAAGCGGAAGAAGAATGATATGTAACACATGTATGTAAAGGATGATCCAATACGAGGTACTTTTGTAAATAGAGATTCTTGGGCAAAGCACCCGTGATAAATGTCATGTCCATGTGACATTTCTGTTCAATATTCAATGCCATTTCATTATGAATAGACTTACGAAATTTATTTTCAAAATCAGTGCCCAGTTAAAAAGTTTTTCGTGCACTTCGGCCATTCCATGGTGCTCATAGTCGTCCAACTGGACGCATTATTTGCCAAACAATCGCTAAACTTCTGTCGAATTTTACATTATTGGACGTTCAGCGACCCAAGAGCTACCAATGCATCCGGAAAAATGCACTGTTTGGTGCGGTCTATGGGCAGGCGGTATCATCGGACCGTATTTCTTTAAAAATGCGGAAGGAAGGCACGTAACCATCAATGGCGAATGCTACAGAACAATGATGAACTTGTTGAAAAAAGTTCAAGACATTGGTGTGCAGATGATTTGTGGTTTCAACAGGATGGTGCAACGTGCTACACAGCGGGTGAAACCATTCAGTAACTGAGAGATAATTTTCACGAAAAAAGCATCTCAAGAAATGGACCTGTGAATTGGCCTTCAAGATCATGCGATCTGACTCCACTGGATTATTTTTTGTGGGGTTATGTAAAATCACTTCTTTACGTTGATAAACCACAATCGATTGATGCCTTGGAAGCGAACATACCACGCGTTATTAGCGGAATACCGGCCGATATACAAGAGAGAGTGCTCGGAAATTGAACCCACCGAATTGACCATCTGAGGGCGGACAACATTAACATGAGATTAATTTCAAATATTAATGATCGTAAACCAAACTAACAGCTTAAATACAATTTTCGATTATTTTATTGATTTTAATGCATTTTATTTAAAAAAATCTTTAGAAAGCTCTTATTTGATCACACTTTACATATCTATGTCAATCGGATGATCCTATGTACATACATATATGGTCTACGCCATACCTTAAAGATAAGCTTATTTAATTAATATGCCTTTTCGAATTTCTAAAGCCTGTTTACATTCGTTCGTGCTTATCAATGAATTCATCTGTTTAATTCCTGAGGTCTACGTCAAACATCCTTATAAGCACAAGGATTATTTTCCTTTGTTAGAAAGATGTACAATACATACATACACAAACATACTCGTACAAAATGTAAATGCATTTGAAGAGTTTCTTCAGCACATCAAGCAAATAACATTGAATTCCAAGAAGGTATCCATGACGCAGTAACTAGAATAGTAAATCCTTCTACCAACCACAGAAAATAGTGTACTTAAGCCAGAACAACGCACTTCATGTATGCAAAATGTATGTAAGTACACATTTTCCAAAAACAAATACGGTATATGTAAACCTTTCGCTATCGTATGGAAATATGTACCTATACCCATACAACCCTTCAGGACTCCCTCCCTGCGTTCCACTACACCATTATTCGCATAAAGAAATTTACCTAAATTCGTATGCGCTGTGCGTACATCCGTTAGATACCGTTGTATTCACTCAGAGGGAAATAAAAAAAAATAAAAAAAAAAATTTAAATCATCATGTTATTCATATTTTCATTGCGCGTTATCGATTTCTCCACAATACATCTGAGAATAATGTAATACCGATTGCAATGGCAGCAATGTTAGCATTAAATTAAACGCATTGCACACACGAAAGCCCAGCCCACCGCCCGCCACTTCTGATTGTAATGAATCCCCAAGGCCAGCAGCAATTTCAGTGCTATGCCATTTATGACACACAGATAATACAGCACACATCGCACACGAGTTTGAGTTTGAGAACGCCTCGCCAGCCACAGCCACAGCCACAGCCATCCATACGTTCACGAGTACATAAATACGAAAGTATCTGGCAGTATCGAGAACGAGCCGTAATGTGTACATAATATGATTCCCAAAAACCCAAGCGATTCACAATCGCAAATAAAACCATGCTGCCAGGATCAGAGTTCCGCCACCCCCCAGTCAGCGTAACTGCGAAGTATGTAGTCGCTGTGTGTGCAGAAAGGATATCATTCCGGAATCCCATCGTCTCATCGCCTCTAACTCCATCTCGACGGGGGAACAAAAGGCAACGAAGACAAACACTTTTCTTTGCTACCGAAATGAGGAAATGACTAAAAATTGCGAAAACTCAATGAAAATTGGATCACAAAAGAAAAGGGAAAGCAATTCATGGAAGCCTCTACATCCGCCTGTTCTTTTGCGTACATCGTATATCCCAGAGATACAAGTTAGTCGCGTAATGAATGAAGCCAGGCGAATCATCGTTTTCATCGATTTTTCAAAAAAGAAATAAAAAACAACAACTCGGTGGTGGATGGATGAAAACACCACCCACCTCCACCCCCATGCCTGCGGGTCAGTGAAGTGCGTAATTTGCTTCCATCTGCAAATCTGGATGGCTTTTCATTCCTACCCTACACCTGGTATTTGACTCATTATGTCTTTCGAAGGAGGAAATTTGGAAAAAAAAAATGTAATACTCCAGGTGAGGCTCGAACTCACAACCCCGGCATAGCTCACACTGTTACTGATTATAAGTACCGTGCGCTAACCAATTGCGCCACTGGAGCTCCGGCTGCGGTCTTGTCAAAGTGTCAATATGATAACGGGTCGTTGGCCATTATCGTACGGTCTAACCAAGGGTTGGAGTAGAGTTCGAGTACACATATGTATGTATTACGAAAGTGGTGACAACTTAATTTGTAAATTTGTTCATAGATGTGAAATACATGCAAATTGAATACGTAAATTAACAAGTTACATAGCTGTTGTCTGTTTGGCAAAGCCCTAAAATTGCTAATTGTAACGACAAGTATTTTTTTCAGACAAGTCATTGTGTACACGAAAAGTTTACAATGAGATAAAGAAATTATGGTTTATTTGTGAATACTGTAGCTGAATCCGAACAGAGTTATGTTAAACAGGGTGCCTTTAAGTTGAAAGACGAGTGAGTGGGTTTATAACTTTCAAAGTATTCTAATTCAATTTCACAAGTGCAAACAACTATCTTACTTATGTGGCTAGTAATTTGACCTCTGACCAGCCATTCATATCCATTTATCCTAACAACAAGCTCCTAAACTATGCAAGTATACATCAACTAATAAGGCTGAGTAAGTCGATTATTAGCATACATAAAAGAATGGGTCCCAGTATCAAACCGTGCGGTACCTATGTAAAAGGTAATCCAGTTTAGGTTTCCTACGTTGGCAGCACTTTCAAAGTGTCAAATATTAGTTTGCAACAACACATTTATGAAATGAATCGTTTAGCCATCACTCAACGCGTTAAAATTGTTCAATTGTTTTACAGAAGCTGTACCAACTGTGTATCGCAATTTAACAGAAAATTTTGGTTAATTAGAAAAGACTGAAAGTATTGCAGAAAGGGTAACGCCTGTGCATCACTGTGACCTTCGTTCAGCTGAAAATAGGGCTACTGTAAGTGAAAATGTGGTCAAAGACCCGTCCATTCATCGACGTTCGCAGCTTTTAGGCTTGTCCTATGGCTCTCTTTGGCGCATTTTGAACCAGGAGCGTATAAAATCGAATTCATTGATGTGGAAGGCATATGGTTCCAACAAGACGGCGCAACTTGCCACACATCGCATGCAACGTTGAACGTTTTGCGTTGTGCTCTGTGATCGCTCCTATAAGGGTGCTAAGGGATCTTCTGTCGATCTGCAGAAGTCTGTCGGTCCTAGCCTTAACGAATTTTGGCCATATCTTCCTTGTGGCTGCACAAGTGTTTAGAGAGGTCCATCTGTTGTTAGCCTCCCTTAAGGCTCTATTCCCTGCTTCAAGCTTAAGTGTGCAAGGCGGGATGTTCACCGAAGACTTGGCTTGTCCCGGGCTTGTTGCCGAGCCGTTTCTCGCCAGTTCGTCAGAATTCTCGTTTCCTGGTATTCCCTCATATCCAGGGACCCAGCAGAGTGTCACCTTGTGCTGTGTTCCAAGAACCTTTAGCTCTTCTCGACAGCACCTCACAAGCTTCGATTTTATTTCATTAGCAGAAATTGCTTTTATTGTTGCCTGGCTATCAATAAAAAAGGTGATATCACCACGTGGTATTGCCCTCATTGCAGTCTCACAGGCGGCTAGTGTCACTGCTAGGACTTTTCGCTTGAAAAACACTGCTGTGGTCCGGAAGGCGGGCGGACTTGGAGATGCCCAGCGTTTCGGAGAAGATACCTGCCCCCACACCAGTGTCCATTTTAGATCCGTCGGTGTAGATAGCAATGGATTGAGCATTTGACATTAGCCCATTTTTCCAATCCTCCCTGCTCGGATATACATAGGTATACTTAAAAATGGTCTTATGAAATCTAGATACGGTGCTATGTTGTCTGTTGTCGATACATTGCCTAGATACTTCTGTAGTATTGCAGTATGACCTTTTGCGTTGGATTTCCAACAGTCAGACTGGCTTATTCGCACTGCACTGATGGCCGCTGAGAGTCGTACAAAGATATCTACCGGGAGTAGGTTGAGTACAGCCTCAAGTCCTGCAGTTGGTGTTGTTCTCATTGCACTGGTAGTTCCAATGCACGCCAGTCTTTGTACCTTCGTGATGGCCTTCAAGTTAGTAATTTTGTCAACGGCTTGCCGCCATACCAGGCCGCCGTAGGTCAGAATGGGTCTTATTATTGCAGTGTACATCCACAGGATAATCTGCTGCACGAGTAGAAGGCGATTGTGGCCTTCTTGACTCTTTCATTGATGTTCAGCTTCCAACTAAGCTTTTTATCGAGCCCGAGTCCCAGGTATTTGGCACTCTCGGAGATCTTGAGGGGGATACCCCAACCAGAAGGAATTGTGAATTGTGCTATTATCCTTTTGTTTGTAAATAACACCAGCTCAGTTTTCTGGGGATTGACTGCTAATCCACATCTCTTCGTCCAGGTGTCCAGGGTCTTTAGTGCCCCTTCCATTTGCTCGCTAAGGATTGGAAGAAATTTTCCTGTTGCCAGCAGCCCTACATCATCTGCGTGTGCTATGGTTTTGACACCGCTGTATCTCAGTTGTTGAAGTACTTCGTTGAGGAGTAATGTCGCGAGTAATGACGACTCGAGTCAAAGATCAATTTTGCGACGTCAGCCTCATTTGCAAACACGCTCCAACAGAGGAGAAAGACTATGTCACCTAAGATCATTTCTGCGATCTGCCCAAGAAAATTTTCGGGCAATCTCAGTTATTTGTTTTTAAGACCGGCCTTGAAAATATCGAAATATCAAGATGAGCTACGACCTCAACCACAATAGAAAAAAGTAGTTGTTTTCATTTCCCTTACCCGTGTTTAAAGTATTTAGTTAAATGACCCACGATAACATGGCATGACAATTGTGTATGTACTTCCAAAATAAGTTCAATCGATAAATACATATGCGTAATATGTAATTCTGAGAACACCTGAATATTGGTTAAAATGTTCCACATACGCCACAGTATTTTTTTGTTTAGCGATCCCCGATGAGATGTACAGGGTTTTTAAATAGTGACACAACACTTTTGTATTTTAATGCAAACGCATTCTTAAACTTTTTTTATGACCTGTCAATGTCAAAACGTCAGTCAAGCTTTACGTTTTTATCATGAATTCACGAATGAGCAACATTTGGAAATTATTAAAAATTATTACCGAAATTCTGAGTCGGTGGTCGCAACTTTAAGAGTGCTTACTCCAATTTTCGGTCGTAATAATAGGCTGTGCCTGCTATAGTGGATAAATTCAAGTCAACATATTCACTATTGCATGTTTTTGTGTCAGTGAGACAACGAAGTACCGAAAAAATGGCAGTCGAACATGCTTCAGTTCAAAATGAGCCAAATCAGTCGAATTCACGTCTTTCACAGGAATTGGAAATCTCTTAGTCCAGAGTGTGGCGAATTTTGTATAGAGATCTTGGCCTACACCCTTACAAGATCAAATTAATTCAAGAACTGAAGTCTTTTAATCATTTCAAGTGTTGAAACTTCTCCGTTTGGACTCTGCAAAATTTTGAAGAAAATCCTGAGTTTCATTGTTATGTCTGTATTGAAAAAACGCTGTACTCAGACAAAAGGGTGCGCATATTTAAACAACTGAAAGGATCACGATGAACTTTACGAGTTGTACAAAGACATCACCCTAGTCAAAAAGATACGTATCGAATGGCGAATGGACACAAATGCTCCGGCTCCCAGGGTCTTCGAGTCTAACCCGCCTAAGGTGGCGCGCACAAGTGGAAGAGGACCTCAACCAACTTGGAGTGCGCAACTGGAAGCAGTTAGCTAAGGACCGGGCTAACTGGAGAGGCTTGTTGGTTGAGGCCCAGGTTCACCCCAAACTGTAGCGCCACCTAAGTAAGTAAGTAGGTACATATGTATGTGTGTGTTTTTTTTTTTTGTGTTCCTTGATTGCTTGTTGAACATTTTATCATTATTTCTAAAAGTCCCGATTTGTCCCGATTTTTGGGCTTGAATGTCCAGAGCACTAGGTACACACCGAATGGAAGCTCCATTACAAGTAAGTATTCTCTGTATTCTGTATTAGGAGCTCTAAATGCGCACTGCGACCTATGAGGTCTGTTGTGGTGCCCCATATGGTTTAACCAGAGGTTATGTTGAGGCTTTTGATTAACCTCAGTATAGCCTTGGGTTTAATTTTCCGAATTTCCGCGGGCCGCGTTAACAGAATATTTCCGGCGGTCTCTTTCTGTTCTCCACAGAGCCGGCAAACATCGGTATCTGATAATTTTATTTTATGCGGATGGACAATGGACAATGTCCTGTTAGATAGCCCTTTAAAGTTCTTAACTCGTCTTAGGTGAGATCAAGTAAAGTTGTTCGATTGTCTAAGGCCCCGGAAGTTGGCCCAGTAGTCGGCGTGTTTTTCGATCTCCCATTGTATAATCTTGGAGTAGGCACTGTTGAGTGATAAACCAAAACAGATTTCGGGATCAACCAGTGGGCGGCAAGCGCCTCTTCTTCTCAAACAGTCAGCGCGTTTGTTACCCTCGAAACCTTCATGTCCTGGGATCCGGATTATGGTAACCTTATTTTCCGATGTAAGGCCTTCGAGGAGGTTGAAACAGTGCCAAACAAGCTTGGAGCCTACCGTATAAGATTTATGGGTTAATAGTGGTGCTTGGCTGTCTGAAAGATGGAGATGTGGGTTTCTTGGGTTCTTCTCCGTAGGCATTCTCTTGCACACAATTCAGTGGCGTGGATTTTCGCTTGAAATACTGCAGATGACTTTCTCAGGGCCTGTAGTGTCTTCCAAGTTGAAATGTTCCCCATTGATAGAGCAGCAAGAACAAAAGATGATAGGAGACTGTACCCAACTAAGATCACCATCCTCGTGGACAGTCAAGCAGCTATCAAGGCTCTAGATCTGCCTGCCGTAAAATCCTAAATAAAATACGCGTCACCCATGAGGTCAACATTTGCTGGGTCCCCGGACACAGCGATTTCGAGGGTAACGAAAAAGCAGACGAACTTGCTCGGCAGGGATCAGCTTTGGAAAGTGAGAACACCCACACATCGATAAACATCCCTATCGGTGTATTGAAAGGTAACATCGACCACAAGATGAGAGAGCTTATCAATACCTCTTGGTCCGCCAGAGGCGACTGCATTATATCCAGCTTATGGCAGAGAATAGACCAGAACAAAACAAAACTTCTTCTGGCTATGAACAAAAAAGATACTCGCATCCTAGTAGGAGTACTGATCGGGACTCGGCATCGACTCCCCAGACTACTGCAGGAACTGTCAGGATGGAGAAGAGACAGAAACCATCAAGCACTTACTCTGCGAGTGTCCCAACCTCCAAAACCGCCGACTCCGACATATGGGTAACAGGCTATTTGGAGAACTGAGTGACCTAACAGAAGTACCGATAACGAGAATACTCCAGTTCATTAAGAGTACAGGGTTTTTTTGATAGACCACCCATCTAGTACCCAAGGTTGGAACATGGCCCACAACACAAAGGGGAATACAATGGACCAGTAGGCCCCCGTGAATACTCACGTCATTGGACTGGGCACTTCTTCCATAACCTAAGCTAACCTAACCTTCTCAGGACTGTCGTGCGTTGGTAACAGGGACGTTTTCCTATTTTGAACCATCTGTATACCAGATTTGGGAATTTGGTGGTGTAGTAAAGCCTTCATTTCTCCATTCGCCGCGGGCGCCTATAACAACTTTGAAACCTCTGTAGAATCGAAATCTCTTGAGGTATCTGGAATCTTAAGAATTGAGTCACAATGAAAGTATTCTAGTATAAGTAAGTAAGTAAGAATGTTAGCAAGCAACCTGCAAAAGTCTTTAAAACAGTCTTGAAGAATAAATCAAACACCCTTACGCCCATGATCAGCACAGCAATGGGCCACTCTAGGATCCTTAACGGCAACATTACTATTCCTAGTAGAACGGACTACGTTGTCCCCTATATTGACTTCAACGTCAGGTACAAGACTGGAATTCCTAGCAGAAGCTCTTGGGAATCTGGTACAGTTTTAAACGATTCCGCGCTAGAAATATTTACATATCTGGCCCAACCTGGATTTAAAGAAGACGGAGAGACGTTTATCTACAAACCGGAAAAATCTAGGTTCACTAGTAGGGGTCCTTACCAGACATTGGCAGATATGCACTTAGATGGGGGGTCCCCTCCAACGAGCTGTAGGGACGAGGAGGAAGAGGAAACCACGACCCACTTACTTTGTACATGTCCTGCTCTTGCGACGCTTAGAAGAAGAACCCTCGGGGAATACTTCTATGATGATCTTAACGATCTAGCTGAACTCGACATCCAGAAGATAAGCAACTTCATCTCTGGGACGAAATGGTTCAAATCTTAGGGTTAACACCGCTACGGTTGCCCACTTTCGTTGTAGTTATGCCACATTTTCTGGTTCCCTGGAGCCGGTTTACTTCGTTGTGGTATCACAATGGGCCATTCTGGCCTAAGTGTGTCCCTGCCTAAGCGGGAACAGCCCCCTACCCTAACCTACGCCCATCTTTTGGAATTAACTAGAATAATTGTCTCTCAAACCGTTTTCTCTTATGAATCTAATAAAAAACATCAAAGAAGGATTTTTAAATGAAGTGAGCACGAGTTCCCTACAAATTCACAAAGTATTGCCTCCCTATCCCTATAGGTTCCGTGTGTAGTGGACCAAAGTCAATACAAAACAATAGTTAAAAAGCCTTCGGTCTATCCCCAAAAAACCGAAGAATTCGTCACACATTCCGACCTAATTGCAAACCCTTCCAGAACTCCAATTCATTATCCAGTCAATCAGTATAATCAGTTTAGGGATAGCTTTGTTTCATCCAACCGAATCGGACCTTGCAGAGCTTTTAGTCGATTTTCATTTTCACATTAATACATCACGCTGAATAAACAATCAAAAATTTCAATACCATTAGTCATAGTGTTAAGGCCATGCCGAAAGGACGTCACATCCTTACATCGGGGGCACTATATAACCGGTAACAGGTGTTTGAAATGGATTCACGTGAAGAATTTGTTACGCACAAAAATACGAATAAAGTGCGGCGTTTCAGCGAAAGAGAAAAGATTAATGGTCACCATCAAGCATCTTGTCGAAAGTGGAAATTATCCCCCCGCCCTACAATAGCACACCCACCCGCTGAGGGATGAAACCCTTACTAAGGATGAAGGGAGCAGTAGCACAAAAAAAAAGGTCAGGCCCATGCATACATAACCATACTACCCTGGCAGCCATTTCGCATTTAAATAAATAATCGGGGATGTTTGTTGTTCTGGTTGTTGCTATTGTTGTTGTTGCCGCTGATGCTGTTTGGGGCTGGTTAAGTGTTTCCCCAGCTTTCTTCCCACTAACGGAAAAGGATAATAAAAGTATTTCGGTAAACTGGCGAGTTATAATGTGGAATACGTTCTAGTCCCATGCCGAGCCGAATTGCAAAGTAAGTGACATCAGACGTCCTTAAATTAAGCAACAAAGGGATGCTCCTCCATGCTCCATGCGCCATGTTTAGCACAATTCCCTAATGGCGTTTTGCTTTAATGACGATTAAGTGCAGATGAAACCGACCGGTCCTTTGAGTACATGTTGCCTAGTAGCTATTTGCTCCTTTTTCTAGTTTTTTCTTTCCCCGAGTTATTGATGAATTTCAAAATTAATTGACAATCGCAAGGACACACGCTTTTGAATGGAATCGAATCTCATTTCAAACACGATTTTCGCCTCATTTGATGCTGTGTGTGTGTGTGTGTGTGTGTGTGTATCGACTGCTTATAAAACAGTAGACAATAAAATTTAACTTTGATCTTTTAATTGGAGTTGAATTGAGGCGAAAGCAATTTTGATTTTTGCTTGTGTGGATAAAAAAAAAGGATTAAGAGCTTTGTACTCACTACATGCGCTGTCGTTTGGTTTCACAGTGAGGGGGGAATCGTCTCCTCTTTTTTATTTATTGCCCTAAGCTGGCCAATTTGTGTGAAAACCATTCGAGTTTGAACATTTTTGTGTTTCGAATGATCGAAAAGAAATGTAATTTATGTAGCTCTACGAGTCCTTCGACATTCAACTGCAGAAATGTGTACATAAACTTGGGATGTTTCAGTTTTTTTTTTTAGTCGGTATCTGGTGTGTCCTTTTTTGAGGGTTTTAAGAAATCGTTTAAAGGTCAAAGTAATTTAATATAGCATGGGGGCTCAAGATGCTGGTGTGGTTACTCGCTCTAGGGTTAATAAACTGTTTAGTTGGGATTTTTTGAATAAAAAAAAGTACACAAGTGGTCGGCTATCTGAGTAGCCAGCGCCATTTTCTTTTTTTGAAAATCGAACTGAATGTCATATTTTATATGCTTAGTAGGTTTTTCTTAAAACTTAAAGAAGATAACCCCCTCCTTATCGCTGTGGGATTTTCTCAACCCGAAGTCCAATCTAATTGGGGTTTTCGACTTAAATTGCTAATATGGGGTTTTCAGACTTGAATTTACACTTTTCATCTTTTAAGAGAGTAGTAAACCTGGTATATTTTATGACTATTGAGTTAAATTCCCTTGGTATGATGAAGAATGCAGACAGAGGAAGACGGGGACCGACGAGGCAGTTAGTTACTTAGAAGTAGCCCTCCGAGAGGAGGTACACTTAGACCAGAAAGTAGGTCCATTGTGATTTCACTGAGTACTGGGGTACCCTGCTTACTTCTGAAACCATTTAGATTTCCTAACGTTGCTGTTAAGGTCGGCAATGCTGGCAGAGTTCAGATCATGAAGATCGTTAAAGAAGTATTGGCCCAGGGTGACCTTCCTGATATGGGCCAGTGCGGGACACGTACAGAGGAAGTGTGCGGTGGACTCCTCCTCTTCCTTATCCCTGCACCTCCTGCAGAAAGCGTTGCATGCTATCCCCAGGCGTTGAGCATGCCTTCCTAGGATGCAGTGCTCCATGAGAAGCTTTATGAGTTTTGAGGGCTGGTCTCTTTTGAGTCGTATTAATGCTTTTGATCTTTTCAGATCCAGGACAGGCCACATTAGCCTGGCATTATTGCAATAATCGAGATGTTGCCATCTACGACAGAGCGTCGGTGTGGGTGAGGTATTTAACAAACGACATAGGCGCTTTGACATGGTCGAGCTTCCTGCATTTTGTACATTGGGAGCCTATTCTAGCTAATTCGTCAGCCGCACAGTTTCGTTGAATGTCACAGTGACCAGGGACCCAACAAAGTGTGACGTTATACTGTTTAGCGATCTCGTTTAGAGACACGCGGCAGTCCTTAACTGCCCTAGATTTTATAGTGTTGGTTACGAGGGACCTGATCGCAGCCTGGCTGTCCATGTAGATCGCAATATCCTTGCGTGATATTGGGTTAGCCTTCAGCCAAGCGGCGGCTTGATTTATAGCTGTGACTTCGGCTTGAAAGACACTGCAGTGGTTGGGAAGACTGACGGAGTGGTGAATGTCCAGGTCTTCTGAGAAGACACCGGCACCGACTCGTTCGGCTGTTTTAGAGCCGTCCGTAAAGATAGAAATGGACTCATTAAAAAGGACTTCGCACTGACTCCAGACGCTTTTGTCCGGTAGCTTGTGTTTGTAGCCCAAGTTTAAGTCGTTTTCTGTGGGCAACGTGTCTCTTGATTGGGGAAGGCTGCGATGAGTTGATAGGATTCTGGTATGTCCCACCATTGGTGGGTATCTCTCAGCCTTAAAGCCGCGTTAGTGGCCTGCTGCATGCCATAGATGTCTATTGGCAACAAGTGGAGCTTGGTTTGAAGGGCAGCTGTAGGAGAAGTCCTCAGCGCACCAGTAATGCTGAGGCAAGCCACACGTTGGACTTTCTCGAGAACTTTGATGGTGGTCTGCTTTTCCAGAACACGCCACCAAACCATTCTGCCATACGTTAGAATCAGTCTCACAACTACCGCATATAGCCAGTGCATGATTTTTCGGCTGAAGGCCCAACGAGCGACGAGGCATATCGAGCGATAAACGTATCCAGGAAAGTCCTGGGGATGTAAACCAGCTATGCTGAGGTGGATGTACATCATGATGGTCAGACCCGTCATAACATACGGGGCAGTAGCCTGGGCAGGACGAACCAAGCTAAGGACAGCAAAGAGAGCCCTGGAAAAACTGCAGAGATTAGCATGCATCTGCATCACAGAAGCAATGAAAAGCTATCCCACCGCTGTAATAGAGGTGATTCCGGGGCTCACCCCCCTTCACATTGTGCTGGAAAAGGTCGCAAAGGAAACAATACTAAGAATTGTTAAAGAAAGAGTGGGGACAGGCAAAAGTATCGCAAGCAAAGACCGAGACTCCCTCTTCAAAATAGTCCCACTATTAGACTGGCCTAGAGACGACACAATCAAGAAATACTGCTTTGAAAAGAATTTCAACACAAAACTGAGCCGTAAAAGAGAATGGAACGACAGGGCGTATAAATTTGAGCACAACGCCATCAAATGGTACACCGACGGCTCCAAAACAAACAGGGGCACCGGGGCGGGAGTATACGGGCCCCGAACTAAGTTCTCAGAGCCAATGGGAACATCGCCCAGCATTTTTCAAGCTGAGGTATGTATATGCGATCGAAAGATGTGTACAAATAAGCCTCAATAGGAAATATCACGAGCAAAACATCGCGATACTATCAGACAGCCAGGCTGCCATCATGGCACTGAGTTCCTATGAATTCAGATCCAAACTGGTCTACGAGTGTCTAGAAAAGATAAACAGACTTGGCCGGAACAATAAAGTCACCCTCTACTGGGTGCCAGGTCATGTAGGAATAGAGGGAAACTGGCAAGGAAAGGGTCAGAAACACCATTTGTTGGACCCGAACCATTGTGCGGGCTGGGACCGCACCGAATCCAAGAGGAACTAAGAAGAGAGGAAGAGTGCAAAAGAAGGATGCTATGGGAAACACTCCCGGGACTAAGGCAGGCAAAGGAACTGCTCGGTAACTACGACCGAAGGAGGAGCAAGGCCTGCGTAGGTACCAGCAAAAACCAGCTTCGCATTCTAACGGGCTTCCTAACGGGCCATTGCAAACTCAGGGAGCATCTCAGGAAAATAGGAATAGAAGCAAATGGAAACTGCAGATTCTGCAGTGATGCCGATTAGACTCCGTCACACCTCCTTATGGACTGTGGAGCATTGATCCACAAAAGAAGAGTTCACCTGGGAGCGTACACTTTCCTTGAAATGGACCTCCCGTCGTTGGACCCAATCCAGATACTCCGATTTCTCAGAACGATTGGATTGGAGGAGGTTCTCTAGGCCGAGATATATCGGCCAATATGAGCATGGGGGAGTACAATAGATCTAAATAGGTCCCAGTGCACACACACACACCCCAACTTCTAACATCTAACATCTAACCCGTCTTAAAAGAAGTCGGTATAGCTATAAAAAGGCTATAGAACAACAAGACCGCCGGCTCAGATGACTTGCTTGTGTGTAAAACCAAATACATACTGTCGACAAAAAAGGAATCGCATTGAACAAAATGCAACCAACTATCGACAGCTAAAACTTTGATGTAGTAAAGGATTTTCTCTACCTCGGAACAAATGTAAATTCCACAACCCATATGGAAATTCAACGAAGAATAACCCTTGGCAACCGGTAGTACTACGGTCTGTCCAAACAACTAGGGGCAAACCTCCTAACTCGATGGCCCAAAATCGTACTTTACAGAACGCTGATCTTGCCCGTTGTCCTCTATGGAGCCGAAAGCGGGACGATAAGCAAAACGGTTCAACCTTGATCCTTCGAAAAAACAATTTTACATCAGGTATTTGGTCCCGTCTGCGAGGAGGGTGAATGAAAGAGAAGATTTAACCGCAATCTCTAAGAGCTGTACAAAGATGTGGACATAGTCGAGAAGGCGAAAAACTGTCGACTACACTGGATCAGTCACATCGAGCAGATGGACGACACTTCACTCAAAATAGTCTTTGAATACCAGCCACCTGCTTTACAAAGGAAACGGAGACCTCTGGTTTAAGGATCAAGTAACCGCGGGCACCGGAAAGCTTGGCCCCACCGACTGGAAACAGCGTGTCCGGGATCGTGAAGAATGGAAGGCAACAGTTTAGGATCTAAACTTCTAAGGGTCATTACCATTAGCCTAACAAGAAAAAGAAAAGTATGAGGGTGAGCGGATGGCTCTTCGCTTAGGTCTCAATTGGGCCCGTTGTACTCCCCTCTTTTTTTACCGTCGGAACTGCAGGGATAGGTTTGGTTTGGGAATTATGTTGGGAGGGATATAGGGAAGGCGGAAACAATTATGGAGTTGACACAAGTGTACGTTTAGTCTGGCGAATCTTCCGGTTTCTTTGATGAAGGCCAGGATGCAGGTGATTCCTTTGCCCTTGAGATGTTCCTGGTCCGGTATCCACATGGACTCCAGGGTCTTCTGTTGCATACTCGCTACGACTGGGCAGTGGTATAGGAAGTGTTCAAGGTCTTCTTCTTCTTCTTCCTCGCAGTTCCTACATGTCTCTGTGTCAGCGAGGCCCATTCTTTGCACGTATTTGTTGAGTTTAATACATATTGCCTGTGATGAGTGCCACCATCAGCCCTTATTGCTCAACTGTGCCCAGACACTCAATGCATTTGTAGTTCCGAATGAACTCACATCGACTTGGATTAAAGCACATGCGGAAGTCGAAGGAAATGAAAAGACAGACATCCTAGTGAAGCGAAAGACCCGATAGACCCGATAAAAATGTCTGCTGGCTGCATCAAGATTTAAATTCTTAATCCCACGCGAAAAGGCCGCAAATACATAGATTGTAGTGCGGTCAGCTGGGCATAACAACTTCAAGGTAAATTTGGCTGATGGAAGATGATAATTACCGTCTAGCCATTGAGGTTTTGTTAAAGGTAAGGCAATTGATGAAACCTGCTGACTACTTAAAACTCATCCAATGCCCAGTAGTCGATAGTCAAGCTTCAATTAAAGCCATTGATTCGGCCTCCATACTCTCCAAGGTAGTGGAGCAATGTCGAAAGGAACTGCTGTATCGGGGCGGCCGGTGCAGAGTCACGCTCCTGTCCCGGGTCACGGAGACGAACGCACCGAAAAACTGGTCAGGTAAGGTTCAGCGTTTAATAGTTTACTCGCGGGGCTCTGTCAAGGGCAATATACATTCACACTTCCTATCGCTAGCCGACCTCAGATGGAGCAGAACTTACAAAGAGGAAGAGTACCAACTCCTTAAAAGGACCTGCCCAGATATCGCTAGAATATTAGCGATAAGCACAGATCACTGCTCAATTGCCGAACTTGCAGCGAAATTTGATATCCCCCACAACACACATTGTCGTAGCTGTAAATATGTTAACGAGAAAGAAACCCTCGTTCACTTTCTCTGCAAATGTCTGGCTCTGGCTGAAGCCAGACAACAGGCACTAAGCAAACCATTCTTTAAAGAAATCTCGGATGAGAGAATTGAGAAACTGGTCCTAGTCCTACACTCCACCAGATGGTTCTGAGGACCTCCGATTATACAAGCAAATTACTTTGCTGGTACTAGATACGTCGTTTTCGCTCCTTCCACCCTACGCTAGACATGGCTACGTCGTATAAGGCTTACATTTAAGTCGCATGTTTGGGCGGAAGATTCTGCGTCGTGCCTGAGTTTACCTGATCGTGTTCAGTTGTTAACGTTCAGCCTAAACGACGATCGGTCAATTTGCAGTCGAATTTCTTCTCTTGAGCAGCTGTGCAACCCTAACCGCTTATGTCCACTTTCGGGCGAGTGGTGAAGTTTGGAAGATCGTTTTTTAATTGACTATGGAACAATCATACGAGTATAACCTGGAAAAAAATCAAATTTAACTTCCTGCGTGACAACAGACCTTATAGTCGATACTTATTCTGGTACAGAAGTTTTGACTATTTTCTGCCACAACGCTTTTAATATACATATATACACAGAACTACAGCAAACATTTTCATTTAATCTAAATAAAACAAATGTTCTGAACTTCATCAACACGGAATTCCATCAGTAATACTCTTGGTTCGTACTGTCACTCGATTCCAACTAGTTTGCCATGTTTTTCGCTTTTTATTTCTCAAAATCTGAAGTGTGCAAAGTGACGTTTCAACATTTGACGTGCATTTTATCATTTGTTCTCTTTCTCACACGATGTGTACGTAGGATAAAAACAAAGGTTGAAAAAAAAAAAAAAAAAAAATTCCCGTCGAACGCAGCAAGTCACAAATTTTTGGCCTTCGTGTTAGTTTTTTTCGTTTTATTTTTTTAAAATAATAATTTCCAGTTAATTCCCGTGCTGAATCATTGTCCAAGAATCGTCGAAAGCATCATTAAGGTGGCACTGAATGCAGACTCCTCAACTGGGCGAGAACGTCTCCAGAATCGAAAATAAATTTACGTAAGTAAGAATTTAAAGAGGAAAAAAATACACAAGTTCCAAAAGTCTAATCACAGAATATACATAGCCGAGTGCTACACATTTCAGCGGTGTCGTCGGAGCGCTGGCCAGAGCGTGTGATTAATTTAATCAAAACTACATTTTGTCGTTTCATTTAATTTAAGTAATTCGAGTTAGTTGGCAGAAAACTTTGCTCCGCGTGAAAGTGCGCTGGAATTCAATAGGTTTACGATTCTATTTCATTGTTTACGTTGGACAGTGATTTGGTTTTATGGGAATATTTTGTGAAAAATTCTTTATTCTTCGACGTAGATGGTCACTCTGTAATAACCAGTTGCACAAGTTTTGTTGTCTTCCACTCGTTTTCCCCCCCCTTTGTTGCGGGCACACCGTCTCCGCCTGGAACTGGGAACAACCTTTTGTGTTCGGCCCCAAACGGAGCGTAGTTGTGCGTGCGTTTTTCTCTGTCACTTGCTCAGAGTCGGGTATAAAGGACTTTGAACCGATCGTGTAGCCTTTGCAGGTACATACTGAGTTCAGACCTTTGATATGCGCAAAGTTTTTTTTTTTTTCTTTTTTTAATAAATCGTCGAACTTTCTAAATTTGCTGCGATAAAGCAAGATTCGCTCTGTTGACGTGCGGTCGGGCTTCATTATTTCGATTGATTACCCACTAGATCAGCTATAAAATCGAATGGTTTCGCTGGCCATTTCTGTTGGTATAATATTTTTTATTTCTCCGTCAATCCATGTGTAGAAATGACGACATTGCATTGTTGTTGAGGTCATGTTTTGACGATACGGCGTATAATACATTCGGATGTTGCTTGCTCCGCACGCTTTTGACCTTGACGTGGTTACAATACAATACCTGTCCGCAACATGATGTATACCCCAAGAGAGTGAAACGAAACTTATTTCAAAACATTTACTAATTGCCGCTGCCGCTGGCAGAAGTATTTGTCGTTCTTTGGGTGCCATACCTGCCCGTTGCTCTTGAAAGCACTTAAAAATAATAATTATTACACAAAACTCTGGGGAGATAGGCGCAGCGCACCAGAGCAGGGTGAAAAAGACCTCAGATTTATTTTTGGCTTCTCGTGCGAAATGTATTTGATGTTGCTGTTCTCCGGCTGCTGCTGGTCTTCTTCACAATTCTAATTGTGGGCACAAAACAAACACAAACATTCTTTTGCGATCGTGCCGATCGTGTGTGTTCGCCAAACAGCTGTGTAAATTTCTTTGCAAAACCTACGAAGTACAGAATAGTTCTTACAGAAGACCATGAAATATCCTTTAATCAATTGTTAAGCCTAATACTCGTTTCAGTCGACTTGTTCAATCAATAATTGTTTTCTTTTGCAGATTTACAACAAACCACAGAATAATTGAACAAAATGCCAGCCGAAGCGCTGCAAATCATCACAACAGCAGACGATCACTCATTCGTCCTAAACGAGGATGCTCTGGCAGAAGCACTCTCCAAGGATGAAATCAAAGATCGTTTTGTGTGCGTCGTCTCAGTGGCCGGAGCATTCCGCAAAGGAAAAAGTTTCCTCTTGGATTTCTTTCTCCGATACATGTACTCAAAGGTGAGTGATGATTAATTGTGAAATTATTTTCAATTTTTGTCTCTATGCGTTTATGTAACAGTTTCATTGCAATGTAGCGTGTTTCCTGTTTTCCAAATTAATTTTCAGAGACCGTGTGTCTTATCGTTTTTGTCTTATAAAGTGATCTTTGTCGATACGCGTGTCATTCATTATTTTTCGCAGCTTAAAATCAGTGATATTCGAAGCATAAATGATGCCAACGTGCATTAAAAAAATATAAGATGGACCACGTACTACCTACTTTGCCTTGTTTACTTTTAACTAAACAGATCATGTCAGCAAAACTTTTCAATATTTGCACCAATTTCGACAAAACAAAAACGATGACTCAACGATAAATCACTCACACACAGCTATTAATTCAAAAGTTTTGGTTTGCGCTAAAGGTCTCGACACATAAACAACTTTGGCCCTGATCTGGCATTTGTAATTAACAACGATTCACGAGAAGTTTAATCGGATTTTTTGCTATGTGGTCTCTTGAGTGAATCAAATTTGTTCGCTTTCTTTTGGATTTGGCCGTAACTGGTTGATGTAGCAATGAAGTGTGCTGGTAACCTGTAATCTTGCGAGATGCTATCTTTTTTTCTATTAAAGTCAGGTCATTTTGTTATTTTTAGCAATTACTTCCTTTTTACTCCGAGCAATGACACGCACGGATGGTGATGGAATACAAGTCACCTAAGATTTATAAGAAGCGCCGAGGCGAGACGTATCATTATTTTTCTAAACCTTGTATAACCCCCGCGCGGACACCAAATGCTAACTTAAAACTGCCCGTGTCTTTCCAAAATAGAAAAGTTGGACATGATCGTGAAACAGTTTGCTTCATTTGCTCTCAGACATTTTAAATAAACTCGGTTTTCCGAGTCTGACAGCTGCTTCTTTAGGGAAATATGAATAAAATTTCTCTTTAATCATGGATTCGATCTTGATAGACCGTTCTAACTTCAATTGACTGCGAAGGTCGGCCTCGGGGTTAATCCCTCGAAAACCGAACTAGTCCTGTTCACAAGACGCTATAAGATTATGTCACCCCTCCCAAACTAGAAGGCACGGAAATCCAATTTGTAGACCATGCCAGATACCTGGAGGTCATACTCGATAGGAAACTCAGTTGGAAGCTGAATATTCAGGAAAGTCTCAATTGCCTTATACTCCTGCCGGAAGGCTCTGGGCCCGAAATGGGGCCTGCAGCCTAAAGTAGTCCATTGGATATATACGGCGGTAGTGAGGCCGATCCTCATGTATAGTGTATTGGTCTGGTGGATAGCACTGAACATAAAGACCAACAGCAGCCTGCTTGAAAAGGTACAAAGGCGATCATGTATCTGCATAACGGGTGCTTTAAGAACAACCCCCACGGCTGCACTGGAGGTAATGCTCCATCTGCTTCCAGTTGACATCTTTGGGAAGCTAATAGCAGTCAAAGCAGCATTAAGGCTCAGAGAATCCTCCCAGCTGATCAGCACAGCAATGGGCCACTCTAGGATCCTTAACGGCAACAGTACTATTCCTAGTGGAACGGACTACGTTGTCCCCTATATTGACTTCAACGTCAGGTACAAGACTCGAATTCCTAGCAGAAGCTCTTGGGAATCTGGTACAATTTTGAGCGATTCCGCGCTAGAAATATTTAAGGATGGATCCAAGACAGCGGGTGGTACGGGGGCTGGAGTCTTCTCCAATGCACCTGGCTTAGCCATCACCACGCGACTGCCGGATCACTGTAGTGTGTTTCAAGCGGAAATGACGGCAGTCTGCGAAGCTGCGGCTTGCCTTTCAATTAATGCGATAGATTGTAGGGCTATTGTACTATACATAGATAGTCAGGCAGCTATTAAAGCCTTGGAATCGCCGACAATACGATCAAGGTTGGTAAAGCAATGCCGCAGATCTCTTAACGAGATTGCAGATAGGTGCGACGTAGCCCTGTGCTGGGTCCCAGGACACAGGGACATTCCAGGCAACTGCAGAGCGGACTAGCTGGCAAAAGAGGGTGCGGGAAGGCTTCTCCCTGAAAACCTGGGGTGACCCCCTGCACCCATAGAATCGATCAAGTTCCTCCTTGACAGAGATGCCAAGATACTAGCAAACTGCAGGTGGAACAACATCAGCACTTGTCTCCTGTCAAAACTAATCTGGTCCAAGCTGGATTTAAAGAAGACGGAGAGACTTATCCACAAACCGGAAAAATCTAGGTTCACTAGTAGGTGTCCTTACCGGACATTGGCAGGCATGCACTTAGATTGGGGGTCCCCTCCAACGATTTCTGCAGAAGCTGTAGGGACGAGGAGGAAGAGGAAACCACGACCCACTTACTTTGTACATGTCCTGCTCTTGCGACGCTTAGAAGAAGAACCCTCTAGCTGAGCTCGACATCCAGAAGATAAGCAACTTCATCTCTGGGACGAAATGATTCAAATCTTAGGGTTAATACCGCTGCTTTTGCCCACTTTCGTTGTAGTTATGCCACATTTTCTGGTTCCCTGGTGCCGGTAAGCCGGTTTTCTTCGTTGTGGTATCACAATGGGGCATTCTGGTCTTAGTGTGTCCCTGCCTAAGCGGGGACAGCCACCTAACCTAACCTAACCTTAATTGACTACTCAGGATATACAGCCCTATTTGGCGAGCTTCCATGAATTTAATTCCAACTTGAAGTGGCTGGTGCGACAACCACAGAAGGAGAAAAGGTCCTCCTTGGTGAAAAAGTGCACTGTTTTGATAGCGCAGAACTCGAGTTTTCTGTATTACTTACTTACTTACTTAAGCTGGCGCTACAGTCCGCTGTGGACCTGGTCCCTCACCAACAAGCGTCTCTAGCCAGATCGATCTTTAGCCAGCTGCCTCCAGTTTCGCACGCCAAGTTGGTTGAGGCCCCCTTCCACTTGCGTGCGCCACCTGAGTCGCGATCTTTCTCTACTGCGCCGTCCCTCGGGTGTGAATTTGAAGATTTTCCGGGCCAGGGCATTGGTGTCCATCCGCTCTACATGACCCAGCCACCTCTGTCGTTGGACCTTCGCTCTACTGGCTAAGCTGATGTCGCTGTACAGCCCGCACAGTTCGTCGTTGTGCCTCCTACTCCACTCACCATCTATGCAGACGGGACCGAAAATCACCCGAATTTTTCTCTCGAAGATTGTCGCTTGTCTCTCCCTGAGATGGCAGAACATTTTAACATTCACCTATGCTGGGCACCCGGTCATAGGGACATTCCAGGGAATTATAAGGCCGACGAACTCGCCAAACGTGGTACTACTCTAGAAATCTTACCAGAACGGAGGATCTAGGTACTAATCTTAGAGTACGACGCGATCAGCAAGACAAACCAAAGATGGAGAAACGGCACCACATGCCGCATTTCCAGAGAGTTATGGCCTCTGTTAAGCCTCACTCGATCTAAAAGGCTCTATTAAGGAGCCTATCACTTCGACAATCTGGGCGAATTATCACATATTGATATCAAAAGTATCCTCAGCTTTATCAAGAGCTCCAAATGGTTTCATTAGCCGCAGTGGCACGTCTTATAAAGGGTCACTTTAGTTGTTCGAGAGCTGGCTTTGCTACTCAATTACCTTCTTAGCCCAAAGAAACAGCGATTCTTCGTTTAATATCAGCGCTAGTGTCGTTGTCTGAATTCATAGCGGAGCGAAGGGAGAGAAAGTCCTGAACTACTTCAAAGTTATAACTGTCTGTAGTGACGTTTTGTCCGAGACGTCGGTGTTGGGTGTCCTTTCTTGTTGACAGCATATACCTGGTCTTACCCTCATTGACCGCTAAACCTATCTTCGCCGCCTCCATTTCAATACTCACAAACGCACCAGTAACATCACGCTGCGTTCTTCCGATTATGTCAATATCGTCGGCGTATCCGAGTAATTGGACGGACTTTTGAAAGATTCTGTCTCTGGTGTTGGCAAGTTTTCTGTATACATATTCGTAATTTGTTTGCGGCTTTACAATTGTCACTGATTCAACTGGTTCAGGACAGAACAGTTTCTTTACTTCTCGATGTGCTTATAATTAAAGCGAAATGCGGATAATCATTTGCTGTCGCATGTGTTTTCTTTTTTTATTTCACCCCTCGAACGGAACTAGAATTTGTATAGCTATCATAATGGAAATGATTATTAGATAAGCAAATTAAAATGCACATGCTAAATTTCTGATTTTCATTCAAGTTGACTGTCAATTTCATCAAAATTTGATTTTTTTTCCGTTAAGAGTGCCACGTCAATGTACACCGAAAGATGAATCACGCCATTTTGTCAAAGAAAAGATTAAAACTATCATCATCATCATCATCTTCCAATGGCCCGCTTATCCACTATGAGGGTCGCGGGTTTAGGGAGCTTAAGTGGACTCTCCACATTTGCCGATCTTCCGCCATCGACTCTAACTCATCAGGGGCAATCCCCATACGGGTAGAGGTGAGATTTCGGACTTGGTCCAGCCATCTCAACCTAGGCCTGCCCAGGGGACGCGTACCCGATGGCACGAATTCCATGGCACGTGAACAGCTGGTCGGTTGTGCTTCTACCTGGAAGATTAAAACTAAAGAGATCAAATGTCCAATTGCGCACATATTATCTACTTGTGTCTCCAAACAAACACTGCTCCAATTGTGTATACAAATGCACAATCGATTAAATAAAATGGCAAGGTCGGCTATTAGGTTCTAATCTTTAAAGATAGCTGATAACTATCGTACTGTTGGTTGGAAATAGCAAATAAAGTACATAGTAACACTATCTTGGCGCTAATTTTGAAGGAATAATATATCATGTCACGGATTTAGTCGCCAATTGACTTTTTTTTTATTGTTAACTCGATGGTTTTGGCGATAAGAAATTGAGCGAGCACTATTGGGAAGTTATACTGTCGCAAGAAGTTTTCAGACATCGATCAGTTCAGTTGTCTTTTGCTGTGGTAGTTGACACTTTAAAAGATTTTGCAACCAACAAGCAAACTCAACTTTTTTACTTGTATGCGGGACTGAGGAAGATTATTAAAACAAAATGCGCGGGATGAGCCAAGGCCTGGCTTCTCGCAACCATTCATGTTGTGCGTTTTACATTATTCGTACGAATGGAATGGAGGAAGATTATTCAATTGAACTTTATTGTTCCATTATCCAGCTTTGTATGTTGCTTAAGGAGATCAAATGGCTAATCAGTGGAGAAAGTGATTCCTGGTTCCACTGTATACAGGCAATGATGACACGAGAAATGGCAACAGCAGTCGATCAGTGAAGCTGATGCATACAATACAAACAAAAGTAAAGTGCACAGCGGGAATAACTGCAGAGTTATAGTGTGGAGTGAAATGCTGCAATCCGCGAATACTCTCAGAAGTTTGCGCGCGCTACCTTAGTCGCGATATTTCTCTACTGCACTGTCTCTTCGCATGTCCATCTTAGTCGTTATGTCTTCTCCATTCGCTGTCTGTCCAACTTTACTCTGGTGAAATTCGCTTTGTAGCTACCTGAGTCGTGATCTTTCCCTACTGCTCTTCGCATGTCCATCTTAGTCGCAATGTTTTCTCTGTTCGCCGTCTGTCCAATTCTACTCCGTTGAAATTCGCTTTTATAGTCTGGACTTTCGACAAAATCGACAATGGTGTCACTGATTAGTAAAAGACTGTTGCATTCAGTAATGCTGGGTAACACAAGAATTAAACCACAATGACAAGTCAAATATTAAGATCTAACATTAGACAGAAAACAGCTATGGAACACTTAGAAACCATAGCTTCTAGGGCCACCCGAGCCATAATGATTTGTAGAAATCTAGCTGCGGAAAATTGGCACTGAAACACAAAGACATTGCTACGGATGTACACCATAATGGTAGGACACTTAATTACATATGGAGCACGAGGCTGGGTCAAAATGACCAGACTATTCAGAGAATCACAAGTTCAATACTCGGCGAACACCCCTTACGGGGCACATTAGAGACTAGCTACAGTCAGGACTGCACTGAGTCAAATTTAACGACTGGCTTGCAGGTGCAATGCGTATATGTGGTACGGCAGCTCTGGGAGTGATTCTGGGGCTTTCCCCACTACACATCGTGCTAGAAAGACAAGCAAAGGAAGCTCTATTCCGAATCAGTAAAGAAGGTGTAGGGAGAGCGAAATGTATTACGGAAAAGGAAGGCGTAACACTTTTAGAAACCATTCCCCTCTTCAACCTACCAAGGGACGATATAGTTAGGAGATACTGCTTCGAGAGGAGGTTCGATTTCAAAACGAACAAGAAAAGAGAATGGAGTAATGAATGCTAGTTTTATTTAATTCAACCAAACTGCATCAAGTAGTATGCGGACGGTTCCAGAACATCCACGGTATACGTTCCGAGAACAAGACACTTGAAATCTTTAGCAACGTTTCCCAGCATATTTAGAGCAGAGGTCTACGCAATTGAAAGATGCGCTTAATTCAATCTCAACATGAAGTATTACGGAAAAAATAACGCGATACTCTCAGACAGCCAGGCAGCCATCAAGGCACTAAGCTCCCATGAAATTATATCAAAGATAGTATGAGACTGCCTTGAGAAAATCAATAAACTGAGGCATTCCAATAAAGTTAACCTCCACTGGTTAACTAAAGGCCACGCTGGGTCGAGGGTAACGAGTGAGCAGATGAACTAGGGTCAGAGAGAGAAAACCCATATCCTTATGTGGGCTAGGACCCTAAAACTTGAGGAAAAAGCTAAGAGAAATGAAGAGTAAGAAAGAACAAAGTTATGAACTGGGCTTCTTGATATCCGGCAGGTTAAGAAACCTCTAGAACTACAACTGAAAGAGATACACCACCTGCATTGACATCAACAAAGGATCCCTAAGGGGCCACTTTAGACAGAATAAACATATGACCAGACTAGAAGACAATGAGATCTGCAGATTCTGCCGTGAAGACGAATAAACCGCAATAGATCTTCTTAAAGACTGTACGGCACTTACTCACAGCAGAAGGGTTCACCTAGGGAAATATCTACTATCTGTCGAAGATCTACTATGACACTCGCTAAGTCCACTTAAGATACTTCAATTTGTCAGAGCCATTGGATAAGCTCTAACTCAAATGTACATTGACCAGAAGTAAGGGGGAACAATAGATCTCCCCTGGGTCGCAGTGCTATCTACACCCCTAGTTTACAATCTACGATCTCCACTTTTATAGATATTATAATAAAGGGTTTTTCAATAGGGACGCTACAAAAGTAGAGCGACAGGGACAGCAAACGAAGCCATATTTTTCTTGCGGTTTTTTGACATTTCTCTTCAGTAAGGTTTGCCATTTCATGATGGAAAGATATACGAGCCAACAACGAGTCGAAATTATTAAAATTTACTACCGAAATTCGGAGTCAGTGGCCTCAACGTTAAGAGCGCTACGTCCAATTTCTGGCTGGATGGCTTCGTCAATAAACAAAATATGCGGTATTGGTCAGGCAGCAATCCACACGTACTCCATGAGTCATCATTGCATCCCGAAAAAATTACGGTTTGGTGTGATTTATGGGCCGGCGACGTCATTGGGCCGTACTTCTTCCGTGATGATCAAGACCGGCACTTTACTGTGAATGGGGATCGCTACCGTTCAATGATAACCGAATATTTTTGGCCCCAATTGGATTGATATGGACTTGGAGGACATGTGGTTCCAACAGGACGGCGCCACAAGCCACACAGCGAATGTCACAATCAATTTATTGGAAACCAAGTTTGGAGAACGTGTTATCTCACGAAATGGTCCAGTCGCTTGGCCGCCTCGTTCGTGCGATTTGACGCCGTTAGACTATTTCCTGTGGGGCTACGTCAAGTCTATGGTCTATGCCAACAAGCCAGCGACGATTGATGAACTTCGTACGAATATCGAACGTGAAATTGCAGCAGTATCGGCCGATTTATGCTTGAAAACCGTCGAAAATTGGGTTCAGCGTCTGGACTTCTGCAAGCGTGCCCGTGGTGGCCATGCAAAAGAAATCGAGTTCCATACATAATGGCATCGAACGTACTTTCACAGGAATAAAGAATTTCATTGATATCCAAAACCGTTTTTGTTTTATTTAAAAAAACTTTTGTAGCGCTCTTATTGAAAAACCCTGTACATATCGCTAAATTACCTGAGGGTTGCCCCGGTGTATTTAATACATTTTCTCCTTTTCTTGTTCGTTAATCGATTTAAAGCTCAACAATATCTCGAACTCCCATCATGTTTGAAGTGTCATACTTGCATACATAACAAACCTTCTTCTCAATAATTTCATCGTCATGTGTCTGAGAATTGTATTTTAGTGTTGCTCTATACAACTTACAACTGTCTGTTAATGATCTGTTAATGGTTCTCGAATGCTTTCAAATCAGCGTTATAGAGTTGTGTAGTTATGTATTTAAGTGCCGAATAATTGCATAGTTTAGGTTTGTTTGATCGTCGCAACTTCCGTTTTACATACCTGCATTGTTCCATTAAATTTAATTTTATGTATATTTGTAACAATTAATTTTTTTTCTCCACAGTATGTAAAACATGATGTCTCAGAATGGCTTGGAGACGAGAATGAGCCCCTGTCGGGATTTTCATGGCGTGGTGGCTCAGAGCGCGACACAACCGGCATTCTTATGTGGTCCGATATATTTTTGCATGATTATCCCAATGGGGAGAAAGTTGCCATTATCTTGCTAGACACCCAGGGTGCATTCGATAGCCAGAGTACAGTACGCGATTGTGCTACAGTGTTCGCCCTCAGCACAATGGTATCATCGGTACAAATCTACAATCTATCACAGAACATCCAGGAGGATGATTTACAGCATTTACAGCTGTTTACTGAATATGGTCGCTTAGCGTTGGCCGATTCAGGCAAGAAGCCTTTCCAGCGATTACAGTTTTTGGTGCGCGACTGGAGTTTTCCCTATGAGGCTGAATATGGCGCAATGGGCGGTGACAAAATATTAAAACGACGCCTTGAATTGTCGGATAAACAACATCCAGAGTTACAATCACTGCGAAAACACATTCAGTCCTGTTTCACTGAGATTGCGTGTTTCTTGATGCCACATCCAGGTCTGACAGTGGCTACGAATCCCAATTTTGATGGCCGGCTTAAAGATATAACGCCAGAATTTAAGAAATCTTTGCGTCAACTTGTGCCGATGCTGTTGGCACCGGACAATCTAATCCCAAAAGAAATCAGTGGCCAGAAGGTCAGAGCAAGGGATCTGGTCCAGTACTTCAAGTCATACATGACAATTTACAAAGGCAATGAGCTTCCCGAACCGAAGAGTATGCTTGTGGTGAGTACGATCTACTACTACTTTGTTTTGAATTTTCTTTAATAATATTTTGTGCTTTTGTTCAAAGGCAACTGCAGAAGCGAACAATTTGACGGCTGTAGCAGCTGCAAAGGAGCTCTATGCCCAGCTAATGGAAGACATTTGTGGTGGTACTAGGCCGTACTTAAGCACAGGGCATTTGGACGCAGAGCATTTGAGGATTAAAGACAAAGCATTATTCCATGTAAGAAATTTAAAATTTTCGGTAACAAAATCTGAACTCAGAGTCGAAGAAGTACACGAAAATAGTGCTAGGGAATGGTTGAGAGAGTTTGTATGCGCACGTGTAAGGCGATCTCGTCAAAACTCAATTAGATTCTGTCCTTCAATTTGAAGAACCACCTCAACTAAGATCCTTATCTTGAAATTCAGGAATCTCTCCGACTCTGTTGTCTCACAGTTTGAGATAGTCGATTCAACGGCTTTGATGGCTCGAGAACTATTCCCTCTGGGCAGGTTCGAATAGTGGAACACATGAAATATACGGGGTATCCTAAGACCTCCCTGAAAAGAATCAATGGGTGATAGCTAGAGGTGAGACAAGAAAAAAAAATTATGGAAAAGGGTGCATACCGTGCGAGTTGTGGGTTACATTAAGCGGGAAAATTAATATAACTTCGGACCGGCTTCTAAAAGCATATTAACTCAAGAATTTTTTTGAAAGCAAGTGAAACAGCCTTTGCGAGAACATATAAACAAAAGATGTCTATGGTACACCCCTTATGCGCCACGATGACCGCTACCTTAGGCTCTCACCCCTTAATCTTCTTTTTACAAATATCTTGGTTTGAGAATGACCGCAACCTTCCGACCATGCGCGTTATCTTAGTCGCTTTTCATGGTTTTACTTATCCCAGACGGAACTATTATGTAAGGCTTGCATTTGAGTCGGATGTCACCGTCTTTTCTAGACGCCGCCAAGTGCGATAGTACATTTTTCACACGAATTCTGAATTTAAACACGGACCCTAAGGAGTGTTTCCAACTTATTAATTTTTTTATTTTTTTGTAGTTTGCTTCCAAACGAAAAATGGGAGGCGAAGAATTCTCAGAAAAATACCGGGAACAACTGGATTCCGATTTGGAGGATACATTCAACAACTTCAAAGCGCACAACGAAAGCAAAAATATATTCAAAGCAGCACGAACGCCGGCCGTATACTTTGCTGTTGCTGTTATAATGTATATATTAAGTGGAATATTCGGACTAGTTGGTCTTTATACGTTTGCCAATTTCTCTAACCTGCTAATGGGTGTATCATTGCTTACACTTGCCCTATGGGCATACATAAGGTTTAGCGACGAAATGAATTGTTTTGACTGGGTTTTAATATAATTAATTTTTGTTTATAGGTATAGCGGAGAATTCACAGATATTGGAGTGAAATTGGATGATTTTGCTTCATTCATGTGGGAAAATGTAAGTTACAACACCTGCTTTACCTGCTTTACTTGTAATTATTAACTTGTTCTGTTTAATAGTTCATGAAGCCAGTATACCAAGGATGCATGGAAAAGGGCATTCAACATGTTGCCACACATGCCGCCGAAGCAGCTGTTGGCGGTCGAACATTGACATCACTAAACGGCAAAGTGAAGAAGTCATGAGAATACGCCTATCCAAGGCAAAAAGCAATACAATCACAAAACCAACAGCCGCAGCAGAAACAACAACCGATTAGAAAAGCGCATCAGCAGCTAATAACAAAAACACAAACAAATATGAGCAATAATTACAACAACAATAATAATAACATCGGCAGCAGAGAGGAATCCTCAAATTCTTCAACAACAGCGTGGAGCTTCCTAGGGATGTTTCAACGAAATACTCCCAACAATTTAACATCAGCTGCCCCCCCAGCCGCCGTACATGCGAATAACAGCACCACCTCTACTGTATCAACTCGCAAGGCGAAGAGAAGACCGAACAAAAAGAGCCCACCTCTTAAAAAGTAATAATCCACTGAACAATGAAATAAAAAAGGCAATGGTTTAGCTCGTTTGCTCGTGTTGTGTGTACGCACTCCATCCGTGCACAAAACGGCTGCTAGTTCTAATTCTAATTATTGGTTCAATTTTTTTTTACGATATTAGCCTTAAATTAGTAAACAAACAAAAACCTATATATATTAAACATTAATTGAAGAACATTTTAAAATTTCCATTTCTTGTTATTAAACTGTGAAGTTTTTTTTTATTAAAAAATATATGTACATGAATTTTTTGTAAAACAAAAGGAAATCCCATGGAAGATAACGAAAATATTATATTCTGTAATACATAGTGTGAAAATTTCTGTTCTATATTTTCATAGATAAAATGTTAACGATGGTAGACAAAAAGAAAAAAAAAAAAAAAAACCAAAATAGGAGAATTGGATCTGAGAGGAAAGGTTCCTTGTTCTCTAACTCATACGTTCACATACATACGTTCACATATCTCGCCCGGGTAAGGTCTGTCATTTTGGTCTCATTGTTCGTTTCGTTTTTTTTTTATAAAAATTATATTTTGCAAATGCAATGAAGAGGTGTTTAGCTGCGAAGAGTAACAAATTTGTATGAGGTGATGATACCATCGTCTAAAAAGTGATAGCATTCTCTAAGTGTCAATATACTTCCCCCTTTGTTTGTACCTATATATTTTACACCTTTTTGTTTGGTTTCCTCGTTAATACATGAGATCATCCTAAAACTTTTTTTTTATATTATGAATGTCGAATTTTGCTTGTGGTTGCTTTGATTAATTAAAATTAAGAGATTTCTTTAAATTTTTTTCATCTTTTTTTGAAGTTATACAATACAATAATAAAGAGAACCATTCTCAAAGAATTTTTTTTTAGTTTGTGTTTCTCTTGTAGCTATCGATTTGATTTATCGTAAGACATTCGATGTTTTAACAATCCATGGGCTGTCACAAATAAGTTTAATAAACACCACGCAGGAAAGGAAACTTAGAAGAAGATCAACGCTATGGACTAAAACCGGTTTAAGAACTTAAATTGCCCGTGACCCTACCAGACAGTACCGATCTTTTAAGTACCTCAAATATGGTTTCTCAGTAATATGTCAGTAATCTCACCAATTTCGGAGTCTGGTCGATGAATTGTTTTTACGTAGAACTATGTACGTCTTCTCTGCATTAAATGAGGAGTAAATTAAAGAATTTAATGTCTCGAAAAAATGCAAAAGACATGTATTTAGCGGTAGCTAGTGTCTGCTATCACGAGAAAAGACAGTTAAGATGCGATTTTACTGTCACAGGTAAACTTAGTCGAAAAGTCTTTAGCTTCTGCCTCAATGCTCAAATTCATAACACCATCAGATACCAATAGAGGAAAAAGCCGATTACTTCTGCAAACTTCGTGAGAACATCCACGTGCAATGCCCGAGATTCGATATTAAGATTGTCCATGAAAATTGTAACGACAGAAAGGAGACCATCTTTTTGCACGACACGGCCTTGGAAATCAGTTTCAGGCTCATCGACTTTGTCACAAGGCAGGACGCGGTAGAATATAGCACGAGCTTCCCACATCTCAACATTTACAAGACAACTAGAAAGCCACCTAATCAAACTACCACTAACGACCAACTACATCACATCTAAAATGGATTGTGGCGTGGGAGCAGGTATATTTTCAGACAAACTTAAGGCTTTTTAAATCAGTTAGACTCCCGGATCACAGCAACGTTTTCCAGGCGGAGGTCCTAGCAGTGACAATTGCTGCCCGTGAGACTGCGATGAGGGTAATACCACGTGATGATATCACCTTTTTCATCGACAGCCAGGCAGCACGAAAAGCGATTTCTGCTACTGAAATAAAATCGAAGTTTGTGAAGTGCTGTCGCGAAGAGCTTAGTGCTCTTGCCACACAGCATAAGGTGAAACTATGCTGGGTCCCTGGACATGAGGGCATACCAGGGAATGAGAAGGCTGATGAATTGGCAAGGAAAGGATCTTCGCTAGACCTGGAATAGGCTGATCAGTCAGTGGAAATCCTGCCATGTAAGCTCAAACATGAAGCAGGGATCAGGACTCTAGCGGAGGCAAATGAAAGATGGAGCTCTTTGGACTCCTGTAAGATAACTAGGAAACTATGGCCTAGGTACAATATTGCCAGAACTGATACACTGATACAGAGGGACAGGAAAACCTTCTCCATCCTTGTAGGAGTAATTACAGGTCATAACACTCTGCGTTATCATACGAAAAAACTAAGACTAAGTGAAGACGACCTTTGTAGGGGTTGTGGAGACGAGGAAGTCAATGAGGACACAACCCACTTTCTCTGCCACTGCCCAGGTCTCTGCCACCTCAGACATAGATCCTTTGGAAGGCACTTCTTCCAGGACACTGAAGAACTAAGAGACGTGCCCATCAGGGACATCTGGAGGTTCATTAAAGCTTCAAAATGGTTCGGAAGCCTGGGGCAATAGTAGAGGTACTGCTCCGCGGGCAAGGGGTACCTCCCAATTTATGGGCATCACAATGGGTCTTTACTGACCTGAGTGTGGCGCTGGGGCTTCTCTCCCCTCGCCAACCCATCTACCTAACCTAACCTAACCACCAACTACCATTCAACGTATTCGACGTTAGAACATTTCGAGTAGTAAACATCGCTTCGGACCTTTATTTTATTGCTTCAAAGGTATGGATCCGAATATCTAGTAAAGTCGCGACCAGAACGACGTTAAAGGACTGCAATCGGAACAGACCGGAAGAGCCTTTGCCGACCTGAGTTTTGGTGTGTAGAGTTTTTGGGCACCATACTAGTGAAGCTAGTTGGTTTGATTATGCATGGTACGACCAGTAAATCATCCTTTTGTCGTAAAGGCGTTTACACATAAACATTGCTCTAGTCGCGTTGCTGGTAACCATATTCAAGTGCGAGTTCCAGGTAAGCGTTTTGTCAAGTATTACTCCAAGAAACTTTGCTTCGCTGGACAGATCAATAGGGGTGTTTTCCAGCGAAACTTGTTTGAGGTTGTGTACAAGGGTACAAGAACAGTTTTTTCCGGAATTTATGTTTGGGTCCTTCGTCCTACATCGCTTTGAACTTAGGTTAAGGGCATTTTGCAACATATCCGATGATATCTGAATAACGACATTCCCCAAACACCTAATTAGTCCTTTTCACCAAAAAGAGGGAAATAGCTAACATCGATCTCCCCAAAATAAATGGCATTCCCTCAGACACTCTTCCCAAAAGCTAAGTATCTCTGTACAATCCTAGACTCAAACCTTACATGGAAATGCAACACAGAGGAGAGAAGGAAGAAAGCAATGTGTGCTTTTTACTCCTGCAAAAGAACCTTCGGTAAACGGCCGCACGTGATACACTGGATGGATACAGCAATCGTCAAACCTATACTTACCTATGACGCATTAGCATGGTGGAAAGCAACTGGGAAGTCCACATACCTCACAAATCTCACAAAACTACAGACATTAGCATGCTAAGGAGTTACAGGAGCTATGAGATAAACACCTCAAATAGGGTTAGAAGTTATGATAAATTTACCCCCGCTAGACCACTACTTACAGAGCAGCACTCGGGATAGGAGAGTCATGTTCATGGAAGCACAGCTCCTATGGTCAAGGGTCCATACTTCATCTACACGGACATGTTGATCTCGAAAGAAAAACGGATTATGTCACACCATACTTATTTAGTTCGCTTAATATGAACGATTCATACAGACCCCCTGATGACTGTAGTGTATTCCAAGCTCAAATTTTTGCCATTGATAGAGCAGCAAGAACAATAGATTCTAGGGAATTGAGCCCATCCAGGATCACCATACTGTTAAAATGGCTATCCTCTTATCTGGATAACCGTTTTTAAAGTGTCCGCTTTAGGTCCGCCCATTCAATGCCGTTTTTGGCCACGTCTGGTGTTCCACAAGGCAGCCACCTCGGTCCCCTTCTGTTTATACTAACTATTAATGATCTTGATAGAATCATCAAACATTCGTCCATCTCCCTTTATGCCGACGATACTAAATTTTTCAAAACAATTTCTTCACCCCAAGATTCCATTCTCCTTCAAGAAGACCCTAATAGTTTTTCGGTCTGGTGCCTAAAAATCGCCAAATGTCAATCCATCACCTTCTCACGTAAGCGAACCCAATCTCCTCCCCGTCTCTACCTTCTGCTTAACCAACCCATCTCCCCCGTTCAATCTCTTCGCGACCTCGGCATTTTGTGTGACAGGGAACTGAACTTCCGATCACATATAGATGAGATAATCCTTAAAGCCAACTCGGTTCTTGGTTTTGTAAAACGATGGTCTAAAGAATTCACCAATCCATACGTAACCAGATCCCTCTACATTACCTTTGTTCGCCCTCTGTTACAGTACTCAAGTCAAGTATGGTCTGCGTATCATCGTGTCCATATTACGAGAATCGAGAGCATCCATCGCCGTTTTCTCCCGTTTGCTCTTCGAGGTCTGCCCTGGAACGATCCTTTTACACTACCGCCTTATCAAAATCGCCTCAATCTCATTAACTTGAATACCCTCGAGGAGCGCAGAGACGCAGCCGACATCCTCTTCATTCACCGACTCATTTCTGGGCACGTTGATTGCGCGTCCCTCATCAGTTCCATTTCCTTCCACTGTAACACTCGTAATCTACGACACCCTCGCCTCTTCTATCTACCGCCCCACCACACCTCTTATGGTTTGAATAAACCTTACCATCTTTGATTTCAATCATACAACCCCTTACCTGGAGTCCCTTCTGCTTCACCACCACATCTAATTTTAAGTTTTAGTTTTAAGATTTCTGTTTAATTTTAGATTAAGAATGAATAGCTTCTATTAAGCCAAATAAATGGGGTCTCTCGTCCCCACCAAAATCAAAATCGTCGACAGTCAAACAGCTGTCAAGGCTTTAGATAATGCTAGCACCAATTCGAAAGCGGTGACCACCTTTCGTGAAAACCTAAACAAAATAGGCGTCATCTGCTGGTTAATATCTGCTGGGACCCCGGACACAGCGGCATCGAGGGTAACGAGAAAGCAGACGAACTGACTCGGCAGGAATCAGCCTTAGAAAGTGAGCACATCCAAACATCGATAAACATCCCTATCAGTGTATTGAAAGGTAACATCGACCACAAGATACGAGAGGCAATCAACACTTGTTGGCTCGCGAGAGGCGACTGCATTATAGCTCGCAGCTTATGAAAGAAAATAGACCAGAACAAAACAAAGTGTTTCCTGGCTATGAATGAAAAAGATTCTAGCAGCCTAATAGGTGTACTGACGGGACATTGTGTCATAGGCACCATGGCCAGCAAACTTGACATCAACTCAGGCTACTGCAGGAGCTGCCAGGATGCGGAAGAGTCAGAGAACATAAAGCACTTACTCTGTGAGTGTCCCTATCTCTATTTCTCTAAAGCCGTCGACTTCGAGACATGGGAAACAGGTTGTTTGGAGAACTTGGAGTACCACCCATCTAGAATCCAAGGTTTGAACGTGGACCACAACACAAAGGGGAACACAATAAACCAGTAGGCCCCCGTGGGCGCTCAGTCATTAGATTGGGCATTTCCCCCTTACCCTAACTTCACCTAATAACGACATCGTCTGCATATCCAGAGTTACAGAGTACAACCGGCTCTTGTTAGAAGTTCTAGTAGTTCGCCTATGACTAAAGTCCAGAGCTGGAGAAGAGCACGCCCCCTTGCAGGCATTCTCATTCTTATTGTATTTTTTTGCTTTGTAGCATGGTAGGTAACCAATTTATAATCAGGGTTGTGATTTTTTTCCTAATCATGGCCTTCTTGATAGGTTCGTAGGAAGTGTTATCGAGGGCTCTCCCTGTATGTCTATGAAGGCACAGAGGGCAGTTTCTTTTGCAGCCATTAATTTGTTAGGCTCAGGATCTTACTGGCCGTAATAGTTAATATGAATCCTAGAACCAAATGCACTTACACAATTAAAAATGCATGTTAACAAATATACAGTAATAATGTAAATGAAAGAATCATATTACTCCTTAGTTATAAAAAGTCATATTAATACTCATAAACAGTTATATCGACGACGTGATACGGCATATTTAGATCATCATCACCACAATAGATGCAACCCCATACCATCCAACAAAAGTATTTCAATTGAAAATTACGAACGTGATGTAGAATAATGTTCCTTCTTTCACATCCCACAACACCTACGAATGACTGACGCTCATTGCAGTCGCCAAAGGCTAAATTAATTTACTCTACCAAGTACCAACTCTGTTCTGCGCAGCTCCGAGCTCTCTTGGCTCTCTAAGAAAAACTAGTCTGAGTTTGTTCTCTTCGCAATAACTGATAAAATGCCAAGTGGCCTTTCTCAGTTCATCACCAACTGCAGCACAGTGAACAATTCGCCGAAATAAAACCTCAAGTCCTTTCTATTCAATCAATTGATTTTAATTAACTTGAATTATCTCACCCAAGATGCCGTGTGGAGGATGTGGTACTGGTAAGGAATATAAATAAAATGTCCATGATTGCACGTATACACATGTATGGTTAATTAAATTGATTTTTCCAATTCGTTTTTGCAGATTGCAAATGCACTCCCGAAAAGTGCGACGAGAGATGCAAGTGTGACCATGCTGCCAAGTGTGCTTGCAGCAGTGCCGGCAATACGGAGAAAAAAGAACCTTGCTGCAAGGAAAAGGCCAAGTGAATCTATTTTTTTCCTACAATAAGTACATAAATGTACAGAAACCATGGCATTTCTTTAAATAAACAATATATATGTAATGTATGCTACATACTTACTTTTAATTGAATGGAAGACGGAGTTATTCGCATATTGATTAAATAATGTCGCCAACGCACACCACCTGCTCGCCCCTCAATTTTTTTTTTTTTGACAATAGGAATGCCGTGTGCGTTTAAGTCAAGATAAACAGCCAAACAATTTAACTTTCATTCGCCTATTTCTTCTCGTAGGTATTACATCATGGGAACCCGATAAAACACATTCCTGAGTACATACATAACGTACATTTGCATATTGTGAATAAGGAAACATTTTAATTAGTTTCTCCTCAAATTGATTGTGTTCTTTGAGTAAAGCTAAGTTTCTATTAGTATTCAGTTGTTTAATTAATAAACATTGCATAGTCGCCATTGCTGCGAGTCAGGATTGGAACACGGGGGGCAACTTCGGTGCAGGTGAAGAAGACGGCGGCACGTTTGCGGTTGCACGGCTCAACTCGTCGGACGGGGTGGTTCTTGTCAACCCCATCCTGTACCACCTGCTCAGCACACAAAATCTCGTGCCAAGTAAAGAAATCAACTAGCTGGTAGAAAAGAAAGTCCCTAATTCCCTAAGTCAGACCACGGACCGACCAAAAAGATAGTAAAAGACGAAAGGTGAAACGAGAAGAATCTATGTCCAAGGACATGTGCCAATACCCTGGAGAAAGACGGAAATGAGACCCGCGGAACTAACCTAACTAAACCTAAGCTAAACCTAAACTAATCTAACACTTACAGCTAGAGCCCTACAACTACGCCTAACCTATTTTAACACTAGCCTAACTTAAACCTACGCGCACCGTCCATGTCCATATCTCTTCGAGGCAAAGGTTCGTCAAGAACCTTAAGCTATAGGAGATAGCCCCTCGAAGACCTTCCGGTCACAACCTTAAACGTCGAGTAGTGAAACGTATGTCGTCAGTTGTACGTCATCGTACGTCTTGTCCTGTCATTCCCACCGAAGGACGGCTTTCCCGAGTCCCCTCACACACCCGCCGTTGAGAAATTAAACACTCATGTTCACACTACACTCGTTTTAATAAGGTAACTCATAAAAATTCAACTTCACAAGTCAAAAAAAAAAAGGAAAACTTAAATCTAACCTACTACTGTGGTCGCCGTAGGTCAGTGGTTAGTACGTTGGACTGCTGACCGAGAGGCGTGGGTTCAAGCCCCAGCCAGGAACACCGAACATTTTTAGTGGCACCACGTCTCGTCGGGGAATGACAAGGCTCCGGGAGTATAATCTGTCATGAAAGAGCTTCTCAATTCGCCGTTCGAAGTCGGCAATATATTGTAGGTCCCTTCCATTCATGCGAAAATCTAACACACACAACATGAATGGTTGGGAGAAGCTAGGCCTTGGCTCATCCCGATCTGTCGCGCCAGCTATTATTATTATTACAAAGTTCAAGTTAAGAGGAATAAAAGCATCATCATCATCACTTTCCAACGACCCGCTTTTCCACTATGAGGCCTCATTACTCAACTGCCTTCTCAGCCCAAAGGAACAGTGATTGGCAAAAGTTATTCTTCGTTTGACATCTGATGAGATGTAGTTATCAGACGTAATAGCCGAGTCAAGGTAGACAACCTCCAAAGCTGTCCACTGTGACGTTCTATCTGATTCGTCAATGTTGGATGTTCCTTCTTTTTGAGAATTTTGCCCTCGTTTACCGCCAGTCCCATTTTGGTTGGTTGGTTTAGTGGGTGTCCTAAAGACTTGCTTAGACCTCAAGCGGGTCCATTCTACCCATAAAAAGTGTACTCATGGGAGTCAAACCAAGGGATAGGGTTGGCTAATCCGGAAACCACCCAGAAAGGGATGGAAATCTCAGGAGTTTCCTAAAATCAGCGATATTAAGGTCCTCTAGCCCATGGAAGAAGCTACAACCAAGAGTACGCAATGTTCTGGTGGCCAATGTGAGACATTCACATAGCAAGTGTCGGACGGATTCTATTTCCTCTTCGTCCCTGCAGCTTCTGCAATAGTCGTTGTAGGGCAATCCAAGACGCTCCGCATGGATTCCTAATCCTCTTCGACAAAGTTGTACGAGATTTTTGGACTTCTACTATCGAAGACTGGCAATAGTGATCTGGCTATTGCACATGTGTCCATGTGACACCATCACGTATTAGCCCTGATCATGGTTATCCTCATCTATTTCCCCGTAAAGAGTGCTAATGGGTGTCTTCGCGATCGGAAGGGTATAAGCAGGATCTAGCCCGGTACCCAGCATAGGGTCACCTTGTTGGTCTTTGATATATTGTTGAGGTTTTGTCTGCAGACCTTTACGAGCTTCGATTTTATCGATGCTGACTGCAGCCGCCTGACTGTCAACATAGATAGCAATGTTTTCCCTGACAATGTTGTCATTTTTTATTAACTTCGCGTCTTGTAAAATGGCAGTTATCTCGGCTTGAAAAACGCTGCATCCATTTCGAATTTTGAAGGATTGGTTTACCCCTCTGGATTCACAGAAAATAGCGGCACCAGTACCAGCGTCCATTTTGGATCCGTCGGTTTAGAAGGCTACCTCTTCTTCGGTGAATACTGTACCATCATCCCAGTCCTCTCTTCTTGGTATTTTTATATCAAATCTCCTATCAAAGTCTGAGGTTGGAATGATGTAGTCGGTATTTATGTTCTCCTTCGTGGTATTCCATCGGGTTAGAACGGAGGCGTGACCATAGGTACTGTTTGTCCAGAGACCTGCTTCCCTTAGTCTGAGTGCTGTTTTTGCCGCCCTGCTACAACAGTGGATGTCCACTGGAAGTAGGCTTAGCATTGTTTCAAGTGCCGCTGTGGGTGTTGATCTTATCGATCCTGTTATCCCTATACAGCCTGCTCTTTGAATCTTGGTTACACTTGTAAGATTGCATTTCTTCTCAAGTGGCTTCCACTAAAAAGTCGAGCCGTATGTTAAGATGAGTCCCATTTTGGCTGCTTTTGTTTTTATACCTGCGAAAACACCGGAGACTCTAGAGTTGGTTTGAGAATTTCGCACCAAATGTTTAAGTATGATGTTGAAAAAGTCACATGAGAGCGCGTCACCTTGTCTTAGTCCTCTCTTGACATCAAAGGTTTCGTTGAGATCGCTACCGACCTTGAAGGAGCAGAGAGCATTCTCCATCGTCATACTGTATAGATGGACGAGTTTGGCACGAGAATGCCAAAACTAGACATGGCTCTGTAAAGCTCGTCTCTATAAATGCTGTCATAGGTGGCCTGAAAATCGGTAAAGAAGTGGTGGGTATCGATTTGGACTTCCTGGGCTTTTCTCTAGATCTGCCGAAGTTTGGTCAATTGCGAACTTTCTTAGCTTAAAACCGCGCTGATACGGGCCAAGTCTGCAAAAATTGTTTTTCCAAATTCTCAGCACCAATTGTGACTCTACTACAAGGTTTCCTTTGTCAACTTTACAGGTTTCTGTATGGGTTCTGCTTGCTTGACACATTTATTCACCTTTAAGTAAAATTGCCGTAAGTTGTTCCTGTAGTCTCAATATCTTCCATCGCGCGCTTCTCATATCCTTTCTTCTTCCTTCTAGAAGTCGATATTTTTCCCACCTCTTTTGCTTAAAGAATTCGTGAGCAGCTCTCGTCTTTTTCTGCAGTGCCGCCTTATGTGTCTCTTGTTTTGCTGGCATTCGTGGTGGCGGCTGTGTTAAAACCATCCCATCGGTTGCGGCGTTTCTGATGGTCTGTTGGCTGCGTTGCCACTGGTTTTCGGCATTTGATACTGGTGGTCTAGAATTCATTGAAACATTTCGGGATACGCGTTCGGCGAACATTCTGGCAGTCTCATGGGATTGCAACCTGTCGACGTTGTAGTATCTTCTCACAGTGGCGCTTGGGATATGCGCCTTCGGACCTTTGCTACAACGAGGTAGTGATCCGAGTCGTGGTTGGCAGCTCGGAAGGTTCGGACATCCAGAACACTGGAGGCTTGTCTTGCGTTGATCGCAATGTGATTAATTTGATGGACCTTTGAAATATCTAGATAAGACAACTGTGTGTTTACTGTAGTGATATTTCGCTCCGCAGCAAAGTCAATTTGCCTTAGTCCGTTTTAGATGTCGTATCATGTAGGTTGTACTTACCAACTGTGCTGCCAAAAAATGTCTTACTTTTCTATTTTGGCGTTAAAATCACCCAGCACGACCTTAACGTCATATTTAGAAAAGTGCTCGTACATACATTTGTCGAGGAGCTCGTAGAAACATTGTTTGTTGGCGTCATCCTTGTCTTCTGCAGGGACATGAGCAGATATCGAGGTAATGTTGGAAAATTTTGACTTGATGCGACTTGTTACCTTAGTCTGCCGCTTATGACAAATATGCATCCGAATAAGCTCTGCTTCTGCTTTCCATCGTAGAAAGTTATGATTCCCACTAATTCTTTATTGTTATGACATCTGCGTAGGCTTTAACCTTCTTCTTCCATTTTACTTACTTACTCAGGTCAGGAAATGTTAAAGTTCAAGGGGAACCTAGGCCTCAACCAACAGGTTTCTCCAGTTAACCTACAAATGTAGCAAACTGCCGGCGAAAATAGACGCTAGTGTCTTCTTAAACACATTATCAATGCTGATAAACTAATGAAAAACAAGCCCTTTTAATGGTAAGTAAAAATAGTAAGCATCTGTGTTGTGCTGTTAAAGGCTGTCTTCTTGGGTTAATATCATTTATTTAAAAAAAAAAAGTTCACTTCGGATTATGGTGATGATTTAGGCTTAGTTTCGCAGTACTACCGCAGTAATGCAACGTCAAGCGTTCCACATCGCGATTACGTACCAGTGATGCCATATCTCGCGTTTCAAATCGCATCGTGAAAGAAACTACTGCGCAAAGAAAAGCAAACAACACGTCATGCGTTGTTGTGGAGAAAAAAAACATGATTGGGATAGGACTTAACAACTTCGAAAAAACGTTTAAACTTTGGAATATATCTTCTTTTATTTACCAATTGAGAAATTAGCGGACATTTTATAATTAAATTGTTTCCTTCTTGTGTCGAAAACATGCTTATCATTAAGTAATTTTTCAAAGTATCGTTGCTGCTAATTTCTTAGACATTTTTATTCATGAAAGCAAACCTGATGGCCTGGTTGCCCAGACTTCCTTTGTGATTTACTAAATTTTGTATTGTAAATTACTGTTTAAACAAATAGCATCGTGATGCATCACAAAATCAATGCATCGTAAAATCGCATCACAATGGAGGTGGTGCCTTCCCGATGCGGGGTCTTTTGCCGTTCTGGAACTCAGCCCTACTTTGTTCCAGTCGCTCTTGAATCATTACCCTCTGCATATTTGCCTGACAGATCAGAGCCCTATTCAGTGGCATCCTTTTAAGTTGCACAGCTATGCTTTTGCCAAAGAAGTCAAACTCATCTTCTTCCAATTCTTTACGCAACTCAATCGTTTTCTGCAACTTATTTATACTCTTTTGTAACGAATTGAGATGAGCTTCACGTTTACGAATCGAAATCGCAGAACTGCAAGTTGGGCCACTACAAATTGGAGTTTGCTCCGTATTGTGGTCTGTTGCAGTAGGTGACTTTGGAGCTATGCTTCTGAATAAGAAACGAGGAGGAGATGATACATCATTTGTGGATATTGTAATATCAGTTGGAAGCGTAAGCACAGTTTTGGGCTTAGTGACAGTTGTGGATGTGTTCAACGCGTCGCTGGGTATTGTAACAGAATTGGGTGCCTCTGGCTTAGCCTTTGGTATGGGCACAGGGGGCACGGTCGGTGATCTGTATTCTATTTCAAAATTTGTATTATCTTCTTCAATCTGTGTGTCTTCAATTTTGATATTGCATACATCTAAATCGGACTGTTGTTCTGCATTGTTCGTATCTTCCGTATTTGTAAATGATAGTAATGTATCTTCTTCTGGATCCTATAAAATATATATATAGAAAAAAATTTATTGGTTGTTATTTATTTATGAAAATAAGGGGTGGTGCAGAGAACTAAGAAAATATATAAAAGAAGGCATACGAAAGATTGAACATTAAGTTCGGGATTGTTATTAGATGGAGGAGAGGAAGCACTTCTTTATTGTCAAGTCCTTTGGGCGTCAAAAGAATCACATGAGGTGGTGACTTTAAACAAAACGAATAAAATATGTAAGATGGTATATTTTCGGAAGCCTAAAAGAAGGAGAAAGTGTTACTAAGGTTGTTGTGTAATAGCTGTCAATGCTGTCGTCATAGTCTAATAAAAACTCGATAGGGAAGCACTTGGCGTTTCCCAAAGCACGTGCTGACCGTATAGGTAGCTAACATAGCCTTCGTTGCTTTTACTCTTATATTATATCGTCAATTGAGCTTTTCTTCTAACACTAATGCTAGATAGTTTCAGAGGAGAGCCCTCATTTGATTGTGTTGTGAATCATCTATATTCAAATTAGTAACAGTACCAGTTCTGTTTTCTTCCATTTACTGACTATTTGGTCGCTTAGTGTTGAAGAAAATTTCCTGGATACTAAAAGCGCGACATCATTTACATAGGCTTCCGCTTTTAACTCCACTTAACCTAAAATTCATCATAAAATGATTTGATACAAAAATCCAGAGTGTGGGGAAGCAAACACCTCTCAGCAGAGTTCCTTTTGAGGTGGTTAGTCTCACCCATGACCATATCATAGACTCACCGTATTGGCCTTTGATACCTTATTGAGATACTATTTGCAAAGCTCAACCAACTTTCACTTAATTGTAGCTGACACGAGTGAAATCAATACGTGTCAATACCATCACCCATCCCCGTTTTAGATACGTCCAAGAAGAAGGTTAATTGTTCTTTAACACCAGCGATACACAGCAAAGGAAGAATAGGAGTATGACCAAATATCGTAGACGACCAGAGCTTTGTATTCTCTATAGTCTTACGCCATTGGCCCAAGTAGTGGTCTGCGTGATCCAATAACACAATAGGCGTGTTTTTTTGAAACCTAACCAGCACCAGACACCAGCCGCCAGAATTCTCAGAAAAACAAGTATCACGAAAGAAATTTCGCCAGGCCACGATCTCAGAAAAACAAATTGAGTTGTTTAAAACGTCGGAGAGTGTGAAGTCTCCAAACGACAAAAAAGTTTCCACAACGTGGAAACTTTTTTTCTCGCGTTTTTTAAGACTTTTCCATTCCTGTTGTAGTTCGCAGTATTTTTTTCGCTTTGTCTACGAACTAGTGCTAGCAAACTCAAATTTTATACGTAAAACAAATACAACAATCAGCTGGCTACAACTCTTGATTTTATCCCCAGTCAAAAGCAACTGGCTAGGAATTTTACGATATCCCATAGCCAGGGGGCGCCGAAAGCGATGTTTTTTATTTATAGCGTTGGTATAACTGCCAAATTGTTCTGTTCTCTTGACATTTGACCGGCGTCTGAGTACGAGGATGGAAGATGTTATGATTTCGGATATTTTGACAGCCGATAGGAACGAAACCACAAGTACCAACTTAACGGTATAAAAAATCGACTGGGTTTGGCTGGCTGGGAATTCTAAAAATAGGCTTTGTGGGTGTCACTAATTGAGGCTAGAGAGATGTTTGGCCTTTAAGAGGTTTCTTGGTTAGACATCCCGGAACACAGAATACCACAGAATACAAAATCTCGGCAAACAAAATCGATCATTCCCAAAACCCTCGTAGGCAAGTTCATCTGCAATGTCGTTGCTTCGATGGTCAACCTTAAAGCACTGACCAGAGAGAAAATGGCGTGTATCTATGCATAAACCAAACTGAAAACTGGATACCCAACCTATCAGGAAAATCCTGCAAAAAACGCCTAGGGAATGCTGTAAGTACCGACTGCAGAACACCCTGCTTAAACTTCTGCAGACCATTCTCAATCTCCCTTCCTAGCAGAGAAGAGTATGACACAAACCATACTTTTATCGATAACCCCTGGACCTGGTCCATCTACACAGACGGCACCAAGACGGATATGGGCGTTGGGGCTGGATTCTTCTCCGAAGCTCTTGAAATATGTATCGAGGGCAATTAGACTCTCGGATTACACCAGCGTTTTCCAAGCGGAGGTTCTGGCAATGATAACAGCCGCCGCTCAACAAGCTGCAATGAAGGCCATACCACATGATGGTATAACCCTTTTCATTGCACTATTACGAGAAAACTGTGGCCATTCTGTAACAGGAACAGAACCGAAAAAGAACAACAAATCTGCAAAGGAACAGAAAATCGTTATCGGCTCTAATAAACATAATTACAATATGCTAAGGTATCACGCCAAGAAATTTAAATTAAATGCAAACGCAAATCACCTCTGCAGGTAGTGAGGATACTACACTCCAGACTTTCTCTGCCACTGTCACCTAAGGTTTAAAATCCTGGGAAGACATTTCTTTCACGATCTCGCAGATAAGTCCATAAATGACCTATACAAACGCCTATAAACGTCTCGAAATGGCTTAAAACTCCATAGGTTCATATTAGAAAATTCCCACACAGTATGGGAGGAAGTTACATCCCATGCACATCACAATGAATCTACTTTGATCTAAGTATGACGGAGGAAATTTCCCCTTTCCTTCCTCAACCCTAACCTGACCTTGTCTCCAAGAATCCAACAGATTTTGAATTTAAATAATTTAATTTAGGATGGTCAGACAGCTCCCACCAAACAAGCTTTGAATAAACATTGAATAATCTGAGAATTGTGATTGCTGCCTGACTATCGCAGAAGATGACGATCTGCTGAGATTTCGTATAATGCATGCTCTAACGGCTTGACTGCAAATATGTTTATGTATGGGTCATGAAGTGAATTATGCATATAGCAGACTCATATCTGTTTAATGTTGTTTTCTAAGGATAATCTTTTCCAAAGATACAGGTAAGCCTTTCTTAAAGAATTTTGGATAATTTTGTGATCGTTGGCAAAAACCATATTAACAAAATGTATATGTTTCACGTAGTGACGTAGATTAGGTTAAAGTAGCTGCTAGCTGAAGCCAACACACTTAGACCAGTGATTATTATTATTATTAGTGAGGAGCGGTTTGTCCACTCTAGCACTGCGGTCTCATATAGAGGCATATTGTGCTTTCCCAAGAGCTTAGAGCAGTTTGTCTACTCCAGAGGATGTCAGGAAGCTAATCAGCCGCTCTGGGTGGAGCGTGGCAACCGCCGTTGGTGAAACGAGTTCACTGCCTACGGTCCGTTTTCTCACATGAATAAGGGCGGGACATTCTGTGACGATGTGGAGAGAGCTTTCATCGCTCTCCAAGCACAGTCTGCAGGTGGGGTCCGGTGACAGGCCAAGCTTGTGAAGATGCCGTTTTAGACGGCAGTGGCCACTTAGGATGCCGGTTAGAATTCTATGGTGGTTCCTGCTCAGGTTTAAAAGAAACTTGGATTTCTTTTGCAATACCATGGGAAAGAAGTGTTTGGTACATTTCTGTCCTATACGTTCCACCCAGATCGCGTTGGATTTGAGCAGGAATTGATCCCTCATGAAGTGTTTTTAAAGATGGCTTTGTTCACTCCACAGGCTGGTTCAGGACCAGTGAGGGGGCTGGTCGCACCTATCTTACCCAGTGAATCCGCTGTTTCTTTGCTGGCGTGGCCTTTGTGAGCAGGGATCCAGTGTAGTATGACCAAGTTGTTTTTTCCCAGTTCTAGAAGCAATTTGACTGTCTCTAGAACTAGTTTTGATTTTATCGTGGCTGAATTCAGTGCTTTCAGGGCAGCTTGAACCTTGAACTTGAACTTGAGACCAATGATAGGTTCGCCGTGACACCGCATGGATCTTGAAAATTTTCCTTTCCCTACTCGTTGAACAAGTTGAAGTTTCTGATAAAGCGAAGGAGGCTTCTAACGTCTATATTGGTCAGTTCGCCTACGTTGTCGAAGAAGAAGGCACCTTAGTGAAGTTTCTTTCTATGGGAGAGAGCTGGTCACATACAAATAAGGTGGGGAATGATCTCCTCCTCTTTTTTGTCACTTTCGAGAGCATCTCGCTTAATTTTGAGTTTACATGTAGCGGTATGTTTAAGATACCATATTCTGATAAAATGGGTATTGTTGTTTCATATCTGACGAGTTCATCTGCCTTAGAGTCCCGTGGAATGTCATATGCCGCGGCACCTAACAAAAGTGAATATTGAACTGCTCTGCAATCTCCACGAGAGACGAAAGGCAATCTAGGGCTACTAGTAAATTGCCGCAGGTAGATAAGGGGTAAGAGCTTCAATCAGGACCGCATGCTTACTCAGGAATTTAAAGAGATTCAAAGTTAAAAGAGGCCTTTTAATAGTATTGTGGTTAAATATACTCCTAAAGGGCTTTTAATTTTCTGATTTGGGACCAAATAGCTATCAAGAAACACGGAGCGAGAAAAATAGAACCAAACCTTTCACTATCGTTGTAAGTGACATCAGCGACGTCTTTCACACTGTTAGTGCCTGTCCACATTGATGCACGAATGAAAGACTGTAGGAGAGAGAAAGGATGATTTTCGGTGTGGGCATGAATGTTCCCTTGTCATTGCATTTCGTTTTTAACAGAAATCTTCATTTGGTGGCTGTGCGTCGAGAGGTGCGCAACTCCAGTGGCTACCGGCGTGTAGAAAATGTATGGAGAAAATTTCCTCCATACGAACCTTCTGCTTCCACGACATGTTGTGTTTTAAATTTCAGCATTCCCTTTTTATCAAATTGCTTTCATTCCAATGAAGCCTTTTTTTGTGTGTAGCCACGGCGTTCATGGGAACCACTTTCATTTCTGCACCAATGTGGACAGGCACGACAGGATCTACTTTTACTCGCAACTGTGTGCTCGTACTATCAAAATAGTCAACCAACGAGCAAGTCAAATGCATTCGTTTCTATTTCTTCAAAACTAATGAACTAAATCCAGTGCTCAAAAACAGCCAATGGATAAGACAAAAGTATTTTAAATCGCGTACTTACAGAATTTAATTTACTACGAGCAAGTGATTTGCTCACAAAAACTTTTCTCAAAAATTCGTCCGCTTTTCGAAACCAAAATACATGTGGTACATACAACTGTGCATCGTCTCCGAGTTCAATTGCAATTTTCTCCGATTTCAATACTTTGTCCAATTCGCACTTGTAATTCGTTCGTATCGTTTTAATTTTATTTTTCACATCACCAACAGTTAAATCCGGAATGTTCATTGCCCCAATAATTCTTTTGTAAGCGACTATACGTTCTTTTCTGTTTTTATACAGTGGATTGTTATAATCCCACAAAAAATCATAACCCTTGTAAAGGGTTAAAAACCTATCAGTATCACTGTCACGCCATTTAAACACCATTTTATAGAAATAAATAAAAGAATTAATCTAAATTGAAAAAAATAATGAACACTTCAACTCAACAACTGAATGCATAAAAGAATACTGAACAAGTTTTATGTATTCGAGTCAGGTGTCAGTGTCAGTTTAGATGAATCAGTTTTTATTCAGCCGAAGCAATGAACTATTATCGTTTATTTCTTCAGTGAGTGAATTCAGTTCAGAAAAATAAGTGTTGATGGACAAGATTATAAATGCTCGTGCCTCGTTTGTAATCATTTTTCTTCTTGTAATCATAATTTTCTTCCTCTAAAATTATTTGTAATAGATTTTAATATTGATTTTGCATTAGAACCAGAGATAAGCAATAACTTTATGCTTTAGTACTTTGGACTGTGTAGTGAACTGACACGGTTTTCAACAGTAGTCAGTGCCTCTGCAGGAGGTATTTGAGGAGTGAAGAGGCTCGGTTTAGCGGCTGGTGGTGAGAAAAGAACCCCGTGGTATAAAACGCCGAAATTCAAGAAGCCATCAGGGAGAAGAAGAAGGCCTTCAAGGTGTGGATACACTTGGGTGACTCAGCTTATTGAAACCGGTACATGGCGACGCGAAGAACTTGCAAGGTGGTTGTTAAAGCAGCTAAGGAGCAGCTCTAGTAGCAGTTTGGCGAGAAATTGGACCGTGACAAGGTGTTCTGGCACACCACCCGCGCCGTCTCAAAGGAGGGAAGTTTAATATCATCGCAGGATTTAAATCCAAAGATAGTGTACTTCATTCAGATCGCAGATGGGGCGATCACTTTTCGGAGCAGCTCAATCCCGAACAGTGCACTGAGGATGGCAGACTAACATAGAGGAGGTGATTTTGGCTATTAAAGCGCTAATAGTCGGTAGATCTGCTGGTATAGATGAAATCCGGTCAGATATGCTCAAAGCTTTGGGGGAGGAAATAGTAAAATGGCTCGCTCGTATCTTTAAAGTGACTTGGGAATGCTGTAAAACCTAGCGACTGTCAAACTGGCGTCATTCCTCCTCTTTTTTAAAACAGGAGATGAGACGGATTTCTCCAATTATAGGGGTATGTCTCTTTTAAGGCTATACGGAAAAGTCTTTGCTAAGCTGTGGTCAAATCCAGATTGGGCGATAAGCAGTGCGGCTTTCGACCAGGTAGAAACAGAACCGACCAGCTTCTAAATAACGCTTAATGAATACAAGCCCTATAAATAAATGAAATAAAGCTAGGAATGACACTTCCCGAGACAATGATCTTGTCAGTTCTGTTGTAGAGTGTCGATTGCTGGTCAGTAAACTGTTATAAGCGTAGCCTGCTCTTAAGCTACACGAGCCGGATTCTTATCTTATGTTCTTAGCCATTACACATGTGTCTATCTGGATCCAACGAGTATTGCTTTATCTTTAATATAAAGAGTACGTTGAAATGGGAGGGCCTGTGGAGTGTTGCGCTGCTCCCTTCCGCGTGAGTTCATAAGCTCTTTCGTTACCTGGAAATATTCATGTGCCCTGCAGTAGAAGCCTAACTAATGGCGTAAATACTTGTTAGTAGAAAATTTTAACAAAATTGAACTAAGACTTTCGCTTCAACGTTGAATCCATCACCACAATTTCCAATGTAGTATTTGCTACTCGCATCCCACTAAAATCTAGTTTTCTCATTCCAAAAGTGGGTTTTGCGAACACTTTCTCGTATCCCTAATTGTCAACTCTCGAATGTGTTGCATCGCATTCGCCTCTCGAATTTTATTACTATTCTCAATCTGGCATTTCTGTGGTATTTGACTGGTATTTTAGTTGGGAACAAATTTGGTTGCGAGTCGTTTTTAAAGAAGCAAATCAAAGTAGGCATATGGTTAAATTTGTTCGAGAATATTAATTGTACTATTGTACATAGTAAAAGGAATTAATAATTTAGAGGACATAGTCGAAGAAATTCTTCAACTCGAAAGTGGGGTTAATTCACTTGAGCCGCTATGGTTCAAAATTTAAATGGCAAAATTGATCATAGTCACAACACAACGATAAACAGTGACGTTTATTCGAAGATGCACAGGTGTTCTTCGCACATCTTAACGAAATCCGTCTGATTTTTTAATGCAAAATTTATTTGTACAAGTGTGTCAACAATATCCTATTAGAGTTGCAAATCAAAAATGCTCAAATAAAAATACTACTTTAAAATTCATTTTTGTTCACTCTGTTGTGCTGTACCATCACAGTCAAATCAACCAAACCCCGCAGTCATGTTCATTTAAAACACAGTCAACTGGCGGCCCAGACTGGATACAACACGCCTGATAGATGATTTCTATCCTTTTCTTCACTGATGTAGATGAACTGTGGGTATTTTGTTGCGTTTTACATGTTGTATAGTATCTCGCACATTAGTGAACTTGGCCTGGGCTGGTATGGAATAGCGTTTCGGTTGGCTGTGAGTGAATGTACGGTAGAAAGAACGGTAGCACGAAGCGAGATTGTGGGCTTGTGCCTTTGAATTCCTTTGGTTAAACATTAAACGTCACTCAACGGTAGCACTAACGCAGAATTGTGTTTCAGGCATAAAACTGCCGGAAAAGGAAGTAACGTCAAAGGAGAATGGAAAAGATGTGTTCGGTTGGATTTTGTTCGATTCTCATCTCTTGGTACTAGTAGTTATTGTTCGATGTGCTATATATTTGTAGAACCCCACCAGTGATGTCAGATCATGGGATTTATCTCATATTTCGGGATTTTTGATCCTTGAAAGCGATAAAGAGATTTTGCCTTAAATCGTGGGATTTTTGATTCAAATAAAAAGAAAAGAAAATGAATTGGATTGGTTTTAATCCTGCAAATACAAAATTAACATATGTCTTCCTAGTCTATTACGTCCTCATTGTGGTCCTGGAGAAAACTGATGGACGTTAATATCTTACGAAAAAAAAAAGTGTAGAACACCCTGCTTAGAACATCACGGCACGTCCCTGACGATAAACGAAATTAATTTTTGAACCTGAAATATTAATGAAATATTTTAGAACTCTTGAAATTCGAATTTTAAAATCTCAAACACACCAGGAATTCGATAGCTCCAATGGGATTTGAACAAACTCGTATAATTCTGCGGGTCGATGCTCAATTCATCGTCAAAAAACAAATCAATTGAATTCAAATTTCCTTCTTAAAATAATACGTACATATGTACTTAAATAATAAACTTCTTTTTTCGAAGCCGCAATCTCAAATCACTTTCTTTTAATTTTTGTTTGTTGACATTTGGTATTAGTTTTGAAGTTACCGATGGATTGCGTCCCATGCGATGGGTTGTCGTAAGCAACACATTCGACATTGTGAATAGCCATTTAAATACCAGACCACTTTCAGTACTACTAGTAGTACAAGTCGGCATACTACATTGGGAATTGGGGTGATTACTTCTGTTCGGGTGTAGTAAAGACCACTCGTAAGCTGCAAACCTTTGCAAATAGATGTCTACATATTACCGTAACTCGAATAAACAGCTTGATACAATAGCTCGAAGGGAAAGAAGCATGTTACATGTGTAATGGAATCAGGCAAAGTGGGCCACTCTATGCTCGTCGCAGCAATCCGCACAGAATGTTTCTCAGGCGTCTTTGACTTCCTATGCCCCACGAGTGGTGAAAGGATTTACGTAAGTACAACAGGGGCCGAATTACGTCAATAGACAACGACTAACTCGGTATCGAAATGTGAGGATTTGGTATTACCGCTCTCATGATCGAGCATTCAGTATCGAATTTTGAGATGACAGCACGCGTTATAGAGCATAATTTCACTCGAGCACTATTGTGGTGTCGAGTTGTCGAGCGAAACAACAAAGATGCATGGATTTTTGTTTAAAATTATTTTTAAAAGAATTTACTAATACTGTGTCTTCTTTTTTTAACTAAGGTGCAATCTCAACAAAATTAAATTGTTGTGTCTTTTATATCAACCGGAGAAACGTCACTTTGTGGGTTGTAGTAGAATTTTTCTAGTACAATTTGATTTTCATTCGACACGTAGGCTTTCGAGTGCCATTATCCCAATGAGGTTAATCGATCATTCGATCACGAGTCCTACTCACTCACTCGTTATCGATTGCGGTTATTCGGCCCCAGATTATTGAGCTTTCGAGGTGCTAGCCCTCAGGATGGGGATGTCAAAAAAGACCTGACGAACTGGTACAAACCTGCTCGGGATTGAAGGAGAAGTAACCGCGGTATCGTTGTGAGACGTGTCAGGAATCCGCTTCAACGGATTTCAAGACTTACCTTTAAACGATGCTTTCGAAAAGAAAATATCTCGCTGAAACATAGACGCCAATAAACAATTTGAACTTCTGAAACGATTAATGCATTTTTGTGTTTAATTTCTTAAATTATAAATATCTTTACAAAAAGTTTTAGATTTTAGTAAATAATTTTCATAACATTTTACATACATAGTTGAAGAAGTTTTTTGTTTTTTTCTTTTACTTTTGTATATACCGTTGTATTATAAATGTATTGTATTGAAATTGTAATAAAAAAAAAATTATTTAATTATTAATTTCTACGAAATTTTATAACTGCTTACAGGTCTGAATTTTTTTTTTTTTTTTTCCAACAACAAGGATCAAACAAAAATCATATAAATAAACATTTGCTGAAGGAATGCAAAATTCATTTGTAGTAGGAGGGAGGAACAAAACAAATTTGTAGAAAAAAAGAAGAAAACAAAATCTATATATTAGTAGGGGGCCATTTCAAGAGCATCCATCGAAATGCCTGATTTCGGGGCGGCGGGGTGTGACTGATTTGTGCTCTATAGGCGCGAGGAGAACTTCTCATAGAGCGACGAGAGCAGAACTGCTGTTGTAGAATTGTAATACTCTTGTCATTGGGTTAAGTCCTTTCCGTAGGCAAGTGGTGATGTGTTGGTATTGTGATTGGTGCCACTGAGCGATGACATTCCGGGCACATAGTCGCCAGTTTGTTGCAGTTCCTAAAAAAAAAAAAAAAAAACCATTTAAAACAGTTGTCTTAGAATTTGCTTGATAAATACATACCTCGAGCTCCTTTAGGGCCTTCATGATCTTATTCACGTCTAAATCTGAGCTGTCAATTGATTTCTTTGATGCAGCTGTAGCGGGACCACTTTTTAGTTTATCATTCATGCCTGGCGAATTGCTTCGGTTATCCTGATGGCTTGACTTTTTATATTTGCTCTTGTGCACTAGGGGCAGTGAGGGCGCTGTACTTCGGGCTTGATAGACGCCCACTATTTCAACTCCATCCGATTCACTACTGCTGTCGCGGCGCACAACTTCTGATTTGAATTGAGGGTGGGTATGTAAATGTGTGTCTACTGCGGATTGACGACCTTTAAGACGCTCCGCGGTCTGTGGTTTATTGGTGTGATTTATGAGCTGGTTGGACGTATTGATTATTTCTGTGGCGGATTTAAAGTTGTCGATGTTAATCACATGAGTATTGCTGTCCAGGGTTAATGTATTTCCCATACCGGCGGAATGTTGCGGCTGTGGCGTGGTCGATACAGATGAAGAGGTTGATGATGGAGATGACATGATACTGTTGATACTGTGATCAGTTCTTTTCGAAGGAGAGACCAGATCCACCACGTTTTTAGACATATTTACATTGCCGATGGATCTGGTGCTATTTAAATTTTGATTGGGATTGGCATTGTTGTTGTTATTGGTCACACATCCACTGGATGATTTTTCGACATTTACGCCGGACTGGCTCTGGCCACTGCACAAATTAAGGGGACTGCTGGTTGATGACCGATGGACTTTGCCAGACGAAGAATAAGATTTTGTTGAATGCAAGTGCTCAGCAGGATTACTGTGTGCTGGCAACAGTTTTGCTACTTCATTTGGTTTATAATTGGCGCTAACCAGCTCACTTGACGATGCCATCGCATAGATATCAGTTGTATTTAGGGGCAGCTTGCTGCCGGAATTTAGAACAGCATCTTGACTTAATTTATCCGCCATACACAACGTGCCATGAGATTCATCTGGTTTCTTATTCTCCTTCAGTTTCTTAGGCACGCTCTTCTTCTTTTCGATTTCTCGCTTCACTTCCTCATACTTCATCCAGCCGCTTGGCCATATATTGACGACTTTGTTTTTCAAGAAGTTGCCAACAAAGTCCTCAAAGGACTCTTTTCTGGTGCTCAGAACTGTGTACGACATCCAGCGAACTTGATAAAGATCATAGAGGAGAGCCCTTTAAAAAACAGACGCACTGCATTAGATGTCATATAACTTTACTGTGGTATACTATGTCTTACCTGACGACATCGTTCCATATGAATCTTTTCTTGGGTAATTTTGGTGCGTTTTCCAATTTATGCATATTAGGATCTAGCGACCTAAAAGTGAGACAAGTTTCATACAAATTATTGGAGAACAACTAAGGTTTTCATGGGTTGAGAACAAATAAGCTAATATTTATGCAGGTTTGCCTAGGGCTCGTTTCGAACTTCTTGGAGAAGTGCAATGATCATCACAAACTACATATGTACATATATCATCCCTATCAGCTCTTTTTTATGTTCCATGTAATATGAAGTGAAAGGAGACATCGTTTCTGGAGTCCTATTTACAATGATGGCTGCGCAAACAACGTAAGTTTTACGGTCTCGGAAGGATTCAAAACCGATGAAGAAATGTTGCAGTCTTATTATCGAATGAGTGGGAACAGGCTATGAAGATGGACTTCCGCACTGATAACAAAGGTGAAAACGCAAGTCAGGCGGCTGAAAATGTGAATAGTGTTTAAGGTCTTGATACTGTAACAGCCAATCACGCGCAGTTTTGGTTTCGTCGATTCCGTTCCGGTAATTTCGATGTCAAAGATGCATCACGCTCTGCATGGCCAATTCTCGAAAGTGTCGATAAACATTGCACAAAAGACAGTTTGGAACCATTTGAATAAGGCTGGATACAAAAGAAGCTCGATGTATGGGTGCCACACGAGTTAACGCAAAAAACCTCATGGGCCGAATTTCCATCTGCGAATCGCTGCTGAGAGAGCTTTGGCCAATGAGAGAGGAATGGTGTTCTATCAGGACAACTTGGTTGCGAGGTTCTTATGCATCCACCTTATAGTCCGGACCTAGCACCAAGTGATTACCACCTGTTCCTGTCCATGGCGAACGATTTCGCTAGTGAAAAATTCGCCACAAGACAGGCTTGTGAAAATCGACTGTCCCAGTTTTTTGCCAATAGGGACGAGGGCTTCTATGAGAGAGGCATAATGGCATTGCCTTCAAAATGGGAACAAGTTATCGAACAAATCGGCGCATATTTCACCTAAATCGGATCATTCTAACTATCACTACTTAATCTTATAAAAGTGAAACGTTGTCCGTTTGTTTGTTTGGATTTTTGCCACGCGAAAACTACTGAACCAATCAACCTCAAATTTTGCACACAGGATGGTTGTACCTCGGGTCATATAATAGGTAGTTTAACGCTATCTTATTCAAGAGCTGGGCAGTTAACAAAAACGTGGAGCAAGATATTTTCTCGAAAGTGAGACATCGGACATCGGTTAGTGATCGTGTCTGTTGTTTTTATTTTGCCCAGTTTTACAAGGGTAGTTTTTCGTTCCCTTTTCTTCTGTGTTGTTGTTTTTTCTTTGTTCGGATCTTTGCTTCTATCTATTCGTGTGGACAGTGTAATGATTTGGTGTTTGATACGGTAGATACCTATGTATACATTGGGTATATTTCTGTACATACATATGTATTTGAATATTTACGTACATATGTACATACACAGGTTATCAAATTCAATTAAACGCTAGAAAGACTTTTGGCTTATCGATGACGATGGAACGAAAGTCGCTAGTACTAAATAAATTCTTCAATTTCATGCAAAAATAATAGATTCCTTTTTACTACACCTGATATTAATAAAACAGATTTTATCTAATCCGGGAACAAAGGGTTAAAGCAGTGAAAAACTAACAGCGTAATTCGCATATGCCAAGGCAAGGTCTGTCTTTTCACAGCGACTCATGTTGTGCGTATTACATTTTTCACGGAAAGGGAAGGGATCTACAATTTATTGCCGCCTTCGAATGGTGAATAGAGAAGCTTTTTCATGACAAATTATACTTTCGGAGGTTTGCCATGTCGGGCTGTGCAAAAATATTTGGTGAATATGATTGGGGCTTGAGGCCGCACAGCAGTACAACGCACTAACAAGTGAACGATGCCAAACGGTTTATCTCAATATATAAAAAGAAAAGTCCTGACTCACTCACTGACTCATCAACGCCCAGCCCAAACCCTTGGACATAGAAAGGTTGCACAGAGGTTCGTTTTGTGATATATGCAAGGAATAAGGAAGGACATTTCGAAATTCAGCTTCTACAGAGTGTTACAGGGTGTTGAAGTTTGTATGGAAAAAAAAAATGTAAATTGGATTTTGAAGTTGAAATTTGGTGAGTATATTCTAGAACAGAAATAAATAAACACGTATTTTACCGTTTTCCAAAATTATAACTGTGGGCCAAAATATAGGGCGTTAAAATTTGGCCTTTTATAGTAATGCGCAACTGTAGTCGGCGGCATTGCCGTTGCCATTGCTTCCTCAGGTACTGCAGCTACCTTGGTTAAAGAACGTGACGGCTCACTCTACCTTTTCAAAGCATCTCAACCTAATTCATTCTGAGTCTACACTTTTTAACATCTCTAAGGAGAGTGACTTGGTTCAGGTTGTTTCGAGAAGCCAAAATGAAAGTGTGGGATGAGTGTATCATGGCTTATAGAAATGAATTGAGTATCGAAATAGGATGCTCCGACAGTGCTTTTGGGTGGTGGCTTCAGACAGACCAAGCCTGTTGTGCCACGGGGGACACAGCAAATGAAGTGAAGGCCTGTCTCAATTCATCGATCTGATAGCCTAATGTCGAAGTCTTCTCCTTGAAAGTTAACGTCTTCGCCGTGACTTGAGGGAAGTATTTCTTGATACTGGTGATGGAAAGAGGAGGAAAGAATAAATGTACCGAGTAACTCATGCGATGTTGTGAAAGATCTGATTGGTTTTTCTGACAGAAAATATGTAATGTACCTAATTATTCAACGCTGGAGGGGATTGCGTTTGATGAGTGAGGAAAAGAGCTATTTTCACTCAAATACACGACTCAGCCAATAGCACCAATAATCCGAGGAATGACTTTTTGTCCCTTAGCGGGATCAGAGTCAATTGACTTGATAGCATGGCCATCCTCGAGCTAGAAAGAAAAACCAGGAATGTTGTTTACAAGAAGGTCTTGCAAAGGTAATGTGAGGAATTGATAGTCTGTAACTACTCATCAATGTCTTGAAACCCGGAAAAGGACTTATGATATAATTTGACGTCTTTCCATGCGAACGTAGTCGCGGGTATCAGCTAGCATGTATAAAAAGATCAAGGTTTAGAACTTATAAACCGCCTTCCATTTTTAAAAAATGCGCAGCAAAACTGAACATTTTCTTTCTGGCAAACGCGCAGCTTTGCAACATAAAACGGGTTTTAGTAATGAATTTTCTGATGTACCATCCATGCGATACTGTAGTTGGTGCAATTAATTTATAATCATCTTTTTATAGCTCGCTAAATCATTTTATTACAAACAACTGCTTGCCAATACTTACTGAAACTCCTCGTATGCTCTCAAGTTCAACTGGTACTGTTGTGTAATGCTGGGCATGATATCTGCGACTGCCTTTCGGAGCTTGACTAAGGCCTTTTTCGTTTTAGTCTTTTCTTGGTTGATTCGTAGTTGCTTGGCTTTTCGCAACAAGCAATACTTGGGCAGTGAAAGTTGATACTCCAAGTGGGCAAATACAACATTTCTAATATTCTTATCCAAACACAAACAAGCTTCGTCGATCCTAAAAAAAAAACATAAGAAATCATTATAAGTTACAAGCGCTTTACACTATAGTTCCTCTGATACAACCTTAAAAATACTTCGGTGAGTTTCTCATCGAATTGGAATTTCTTCCCAGTCCGGTTGCTGCTTTTGGCAGTGTCTTTCATATCCTGTATGTCTCGGAATAGTTCGTCGTTTAGAGCCGGTAACTTTGAATCGCATGGACGTAATTCTATAATATTCAAAGTTATATTTACTTACAAAAAAGAAAGAAAAAAAAATTTAGATTTACTTACTATCGGAATCCTCCTCTGAAGTCTTTTTCAACTTCTTTGCGCTGGGCCCTTCAGTTGAATCACTGTCATCGCTGGATGAATCTGACCTAGATGCATCTTCAGCAGAGTTTGAAGCTTTCACTTCTCCGTTGTATGTTTTCGTCTTCAGTTCTTCCTCTTGCATTTTGAGGAAATTGTCGCGTTTTGCCTTTAGCATATCCTTAACAGTTGTAGTCTTAATAGTTCGCTCACCTCGGTTTTTGTCTTTTGAAATAATTTCTGAACCGATATCGTCGTCCTTTGGAGAGGCCGATGCCGACACTGCGACTGAAGATGCTGCCGAAGTTGTTGTTGAACCCTTACTCTTTGACGATGACTTTTCTTTATCACTGCTTTCTTTGTCGGAACTTGTTTTATGGCGTTTTTCCGTTGTAGCAACATTTTTTTGCTTACTAGTACCAGTGCCAGCTTTAAGGTTAGTACTTTGTGACGGGTTATTGGATTGTGATGCTCCAGTTGATATTGTTGAAGCACCTGTTTCATTATCAACTCTCTCTTCCACCGATGATGTTGAATCCTCCGACGATGACGACAGTGCTCTCTTCCTCGCTTTGTTTGGCATTTTAATGATTTGATCGGTTTTTTCAGTGCTGGACAGATGCTTGAACACCAAAGCACCAGAATTTATGTAAAATCCTCCTTCCACGGTCTCTACCTCTTCGGGTATGATTTCATCGTACTGCAGTTGAAACATTTTATACTAAGAATCATATTTTTGAAGTAACAACAACTTGCTTACCGCCTCGGTGTTGTCTATAAATGAATCCGTTTCATCGTAGCCCAGTCCAATGTCACAGAAATCATCCTTTTTGCTTCTTCCTCTTCCGCTTGCATACGCAGTCCCATATTTCTTTTCTAACTCCTTTGCCATTCGAGCGACATCATCATCGTTCTCGTCAAAGGGGTCAGAGAAACCATTCTGTTTGCTTTTTAGCTTTTTTATTTTTTTCTACAAAACAAAGAAGAGAGAGTGGAAATTATATTATAATAAATTTATTTATCATAGGAGATCTATACTATAACTATTCTTGAACCGTTTCTGTGTTGCAAAGTTACATACAGCCTATATTGACACCAAACCTCGTTCCGCATGACCAGTTCAAACTAGTGATCAGGAAGCAGTACGCCGGGATCAACGAGAATAGAAGGCAGTGGTATGTCGAAAGCCAGTAGACAGAAGCTTCAAAAAATTTGTATGATGGAGTGCGGATCTAATCTCAAAAATAGAGAAAATATTTGCATATGTTCTAAAAAAAAGAAACTTAAGACCCTGTTCACACAGGAGCAACGGACTGGATTTTTTTTTTTGACGTTTCGTGTTCAGATTGAACACTTGGCGGACTTTTTTTGACATATTTATTGTCAGTGTCGACCAAATTGATTTGATTTTCGTGCTTATTTCACGAAATTTAGAACAATATAAATAAATAACACAAATGCGATCAGCCTCCAGCCCAGAAGACGCATTGTTTTATTCACGAAAACAATTTTTTACACATTTGTCGAGTGACTGCCGATTGACATCTACAAACGTCAAAAAAAAAAAATCCAAGAATTTTAAAAAATCTAAAAATCCGGAGTGGCGTAACATGTCACCTCTCCGCTTCCCCCCTCGCCTATTAACGTCAAAAAAAAATCCAATCCGTTGCTCCTGTGTGAACAGGGTCTAAGAAGAGTTGTACGAGACTACTAGAACATTTGTCAATCGAATGGACAGCATCAGGCGCAAAGATATCGTCTCTGATGTGTTTCTCCATGGATCAACACGATTTCTATTCTATTACCGGAAGTTTTACTGAAGGAGGGATGACATGCCAACGGTATACAGACCGAACAGGAACTTCTGCTGTTTAACGAGGAAAATGACCAACATTCCACGGTAAAGCAGAATAAACCATTCGAATTGAGCGATGATGGCCAATATTTACATCCACCAAAGATGATTTTGTAAAATGCATACATCAACTCAGCCGTTTTCACAACCCTCAAAGAAATGAGACTCTTATAACTGAATCAACGACTTGAAACGAATAATGATTACACGAACACAATTACAAGCCGCTTTGTCTTCCTGGAGTTTATTTTCTTAAATTTGCCTGTAAACTTTTTCATTCTTTGGGGTAAGTACGGAAAAATGCCCTCTCCCGAACCACTAAGCCAAACTATTATATCGCCATCTGAATGCAAGAACTAGATAACCCGATTTACATGATTCACCTGTTAATTCCGTCATAACCACAAGACCCCTAAAACGAGATGTGTTTTGGAATTTTCGCTAAACGATGATTCAATGAAGAACTGTATATGCTGTTCATCAACATCAAACTAAGCAAACGAGTTTAATTACAAAAACAAAGACGGCTGGAAACTTAGAGCAGATGCACTGCATCTCCCTCCCCCTCGTGCATCTGTGCAGAGCAACACTAAATTAAAGGTACGCTGGTCCATAAAGTTTGCCAGAAATTTCACCGAGCATTCTAATATCTGATAACGTTATGACTAGGCGATGTCACGTCCTCTATGTATATAAGTTGGCCAGTATAGGAACGAGAACGTCCAGATCAGTTGTCGGATCAAGTTCAATCTCCTCTGGGTTTTGGGTCACAGTAACAGGGAAATACGAGTGCCAACAAACTGACTAGGCTAGGTTCAACCCTTCACGGATCCATTACGGAAGTAGTTCACATGTTCCGGCACTAGATATCGCAAACTAGGCAATTTCCTTCAAAACAATTGGGTTCCAGCCAAGTCCTTTAAATATGTTAATATTTAATCAATTTGGTCCAGACAAGGATACGATCAAACAAGAAACTCTGCAACATAATCAAAATCCGAACAATATCGATTTCTGCATGTCATGTTACAAGCACGCATTGATGAAGGAAGAGCAGGTGGTTAACAACGTATAACTTGAATGTGGAACCTGTGCGACTGTTGCAATATTTCCACTATCAAAGTTTTCAGGATAATTACTTCTCGAGTAAACACAAGAAGGATGATAACCAACCTTCTAAGAGAAGGGGCAACAGGATGAGAAGATAATGCTGTAATACTTTTTTTTTTGTTATTTCTTGCATTTTCAAGTTAGTTAGTTAGAAGTGGCCCTCCGAGTGGAGGTACACTTAGACCAGAAAGTAGGTCCATGGTAAAGATCGAGATGGACTCATAAAAAGGACTTCGCACTGACTCCAGGCGCTTCTGTGCGGTAACTTGTGTTTGTAGCCCATGTTAAAGTCGTTTTCGGTGGGCAAGGTGTCTGTTGATTGGGGAAGGCTGCGGTGAGTTGATAGGATTCTGGTATGTCCCACATTCTTTTCGCACCATTGGTGAGTATCTCTCAGCCTTAAAGCCGCGTTAGTGGCCTGCTGCATGCCATAGATGTCTATTGGCAACAAGTGGAGCATGGTTTGGAGGGCAGCTGTAGGAGAAGTCCTCAGCGCACCAGTAATGTTGAGGCAAGCCACACGTTGGACTTTCTCGAGAACTTTAATGCTGGTCTGTTTTTCCAGAACCGGCCACCAAACCATTATGCCATACGTTAGAATCGGTCTCACAACTACCGTATATAGCCAGTGCAAAATTTTCGGCTGAAGGCCCCATCTGGAGCCTACTGCTCTGCATGAATAGAGTGCTACCAGGGATTTCCTGGCGCGTTCTGCAATGTTTTCCCGCCACAGAAGCTTACTGTCTAGGATGAGTCCCAGATATTTGGCACTGCCCGAAAAGTTCCGAGGAGTGCCACTGAGCTTGGGTGGTACAATAATTGGGATTTTAATGTTCCTAGTGAAAAGGACCAGCTTTTTAGTCGGATTGACACACAGGCCACAGCTGTTTCTCAACGTAATAAGCTTGTTAAGAGCTTGTTGAAGAATGTCTGCCAGTGTTTGAGGGTATTTGCCCGTCACGGCGATGGCGACGTCATCTGCATTAGCTACCACGCTACAGCCCGCATCCTCTAGCTTCAGAAGCAACTCGTTGAGTACAAGATTCCATAGTAGAGAAGAAAGCACACCCTCTTGGGGTGTGCCCTGGTGTGCCTTTATCCTGGCAGACCTGTTGCCAAAGGTTGCATTTTCAAAGTAAATGCTGGAATTCGGACAGCGTTTCCAAACTTTTTATTTTCGCAGTAACTCCATCATGATCCTTTAAATAAATCAACAAACATATCATTTTCGTCGCCTTTATCAGCCTAAAATCGCTTCAATGTCATTTCCTTTATGTACTCATTCATTTGAAAGCCGATTTGACTACTTCTTTAGCGTATAGTGTTATTTTCAGTATTAATTGAAACAAAGGCACGAAGTCAAATAAAGAATACACAAAATATTCATTAAATCGACGGTAGTAGCACGAACTATATTAATTTGACTTTTTGAATTACAATTGGCGAAGTGAAAATCACCACCGATGACGCGTCTTTATTCTAATTATAATGAACATAGCAGCTTGATACCCTTTGTTAGGGACACACTCAGTGTCGTGGGTGTTCTAGAGAAAGTACTCACAATTGTGCCTCGAAATCACCATTTACCTAAGCTATCTCAATTTGGGTCAATTTGGGGCGTCATCAAACTTTACAAGATGATAAAGATGGTCGCAATATTCATTGACATCGATTTCGTAGAACAATTAAATTGTTATTTAAATAACGAAGCTTCTTAAGGTACATTACGATTTACGATTGTATAAACATATGTACATACATACATACTTTCAAGATAGTACGATAAGTTAGTATGATACAACTTATCGATCTTTTTAAGCACTTCAGATATGACGTGTCAAATTTAGTTGCAAAAACTTCCCGAATACTGGTTCTTAGAAATCAAATAAATATGTTTCCTCATTATTTATACGTACATGCATACATACATGCTTATCGATATATGTAGAAGGAAAGAAGACTACGGCAGTCCGCGAAAACGAGCAATGGACACATAAACTGATCGCCAACATTGAGGAATGGATTAATAGAAAGTACGGGGAGGTAAACTATTCCCTAACACAATTCCTATCAGGGCATGGACGCTTTCGGGAGTACCTCTACAAGAACAAGCATACGGATGGCCAATTCTGTCAGCACTTTAAAGGAAAACCCCAGAACGCAGAGCATGTGCTGATTGAATGCCAAAATTACACCCGTGCTAGAATTGCCATAGAAAGAGAAATTGGAGGCCAAATGACGCAAGAGGCCTGATCACATTAATCCTGGCGACGAGCGAATGCTGGAAGACTGCATGTAAAATTATCACTAACCCTGCAAGAACAGCGAGTAACGAAGGAACTGCTATCTGTGGCAGTTGAAAAGTAGACTACGAAACGTCAAACCTATCCCTGGGAAGGGATGTTTAAAACCCATTTAAAAATAAACTGCGCGTATTGGGATCACAAGCGGATAGCTGGAATACATTATGTAGGTACATAGTGAGGGACTACTTTGGGAATAGGGTACTATCTACTGTACGATGCCGCCAACCGAGTGCATGAATACGTGATGATCCCGAAAGAATTCACGATAATGTTCTCAAGCCGAATTTTGCCGAAAGATCAAAATGATAAGTTATACTTAAACCGCGGTTTAAGAAAAAATAAAATTTCCTACTAGTTTTTTTTTTTGCAGTCAATAGACTGGAGCCTAATGGCCACTCCTCAATTTTAGATCCCTCCCCTAACAATTATCCCGGAAAATACCGCCTAAGTTAAACTTCAACCCCAAATTCCGGACACCAATCCCTTCCAGAGAGGAGTGGAGTGATTACGCTAGACACGAGCCTTTTGTTCACTTCTACACCGACGCTTATAAAACCGAAAGCGGACGTGCAGGTGTTTTCTCTGAATTGCTTAACCTGAATATCTTTTTCCCCTCCCAAGCACTGTTGCGTTTTTTAAGCGGAAATTGCGGATCAACGATCTTCAAAAACAAAGACTTCAAGGACATCACAACCTCTACCGACAGCCTAAAAGTCTAAAAACGACTTCAAACTGTGGGTCATCTCTCATAGAGATGGCAGACCATTTTAACATTCACCTATAGTCATAGGGACATTTCAGGGAACTGTGAAGTCGATAAACTCGCGGTAAACGTGATACTTCTCTAGAGATTCTATCAAATAGCAGGAATCTGCGTCTTCCACTCGATACATGTAAATTACTTTTAGTAATTCCACGCGGCCAACAAGACAAACCAAAAGTGGAATGGTACTACACGCCGTACCTCCAAAGAGATTTCGCCTAGGCTAAACTCGATCCAAAAGCATTATCTTGCTTAAAAGGCCGCTCATCAGCGCCGATATCTGCGTGTTTACTGGCCATTGAGCAATCGGCCACAATTCCGGAAGGATGGGCCTTTTCTCAAATGATTTCTACACGAGTTGCATGGACGAAGAGGAGAAAGATTTAATCCTCCATTTTCTCTGCACCCGTCGTACCCTATCCCAAAGAAGGAAGCTCTATCTAGGAGCCTACCACTTCGACAATCTGGGCGAACTATCGCATACTGACGTCAAAGGAATACTCAACTTCGTTAAAAGCTCTAAAAGGTGCTTAGCCTAGTGAGCCAGTTGTAATTTAAAAGAAAATAGGATTTTCCGTGGCCTAGAGATAGGCGCCTGGATCTCTCCTCGACAACTATAAACATAATCTGGGCTGAGAAAGCAATTGAGTAGTTAGGCATTATTCCGAACAACTAAGAACACGCCATAAGTAAATTAATTGCTGGCGTGAAAGAATACTAATACTACATATGTATGTAATTCATTTGACTTTAACCAAAGATAATATAATACCAGGATAGCGCAACTCGTACTCAAAATTGAAGAAAAATAAAAAGCTCTTACAGACGCGGGCGGTCGGGGACAGGATATGATCTGATCATTATTCACAGAGAGGAAAGCTCTTTCCCTTTTTTCAGATTGTTCAACCGAAAGATTTAGCAAAACTCATCCCTTGCCACATCCACGCTGCCGAAAATGTTTTCCACCAGTCAGTGCTTCGGAGCACAAGCTAGTTATCATCTTCGTCATCATTATCATCATCACGCACAAGGAAATAAAGAAACCAAAACAAAATAAAAGGAAACGACAGTATGACCATGTGCAATAAACGTTATATTCCACTAGAGTTAATCCTTCTCTTTTTTTGGTTTAATGTGCCAAAAGTAAACAAAAATTTAGCTGCAACTAAATATTACTTGTTGTAGTTCTCTCCCTAACATATACATTTATTGAAATATACTGAAGTGGAAAATAAATATTCCACTTTTCGGAATAAGTCAAATATTCTTACACTGATGGTAACGCTGAAAACGAGTTTCTGTTCATCTTTTTCCCTTCCCTTTTTTTATTTTGCGAAAATGGGATTCATATCCAAAAGAAAAAAAAAACAACAAATACCATAAAGCTCTGTGAGCGAAAGAACTTTTGAAAGCAGAAAGATATTGAAAAGCTTGGGGCCGTGTTATAGAACCCCACCATACAAACATTTTCGTACAAACATTTTGTATGGCGTGCGCTATCTTGGTATTATATTATCTTTGCTTCAACCATGAACAAACAGACTATTGCACTAAATTTATATTCAAAGCTTTAGATCATCTCTTTAGTACACTTTGAGAAACAAGTGTGTAAACATATGAAATGGTTACAACCGAGAGTTGATAATCTTCCCAATATTAAATTCCCAAATAAAAATAAAACCGGCTTATCGTTGTCTGAAAGAAATGACAACCAAATTGCCCCTAGTTCAAACGCCTTCAAGACTTCCACGTCTGAATGTAAACTAGTATACACACAAAAACTGTACAGCTGGCGCGACACGTGATTCAAGTAACATTTTCCAACATTAAACGTAAAAAATAAAAATAAAATACCAGATCCACACCAGGCAATAAAAAAAAAAATAGATTTCTACTCATAACACCTAGAGCAAAACCCCTGCGTATAAACCATCGACACATTTCATTAGCAAAGCGACAACTAAAAATCAATCATATTCGTCGCACTCTCTACCCAACATAAGCCAGATAAAGAGGCAAAAACCCCCCCAGGCCCCACTCATTCATAATTGGTTTCGCAAATTGATTTACAAAAATTTTACTTAGTAGACACCGGTTTTGTACCCAAGTGGTGGTTTCCTCGTAGCATTCCTGCTCCCATAACAACAGCAGAAAAAACAAGAAACGTAAATCTCCTCGGCTCGGGCCAACATACAGCTAGTAATCACCACCCCCACATAAACCAAAAACTCAATTACACATTTCAAATGCAAAAAACAACAAACAAGCAAAAGATACTCGAGAGGTTTCACTCCCTGTCGCATCAAATCTATCCATCTCCATCCAGTCCGTGCGACCGTGCTCACGAAAAAAAAAAACTACACAAAAGTACATTCTCGCAATCGCCACACATCTGTTTCTTCGTGTTCTTCTCTCCTTCTCGTTATTATTTGCGCCCATATTTTTCAAAATGACGAAAATACAGCAAAAAAAAGAATCAAACTGATTGTCTCTAGTCGTGCACGTACACCGTACGTACACATGAAACGACAACGACGGCGACGACTTCCAACCAATCGCCAGCATCGACCACTGCGACCACCCTCAACCTAAATTCGATTTGTTCCTCGTTTTAGACCTCCTGCCCACCCCCACCCGCGAAAACAGCAACAACAAAAAAAAAACGGACCACAGTGCAACACAGAAAGGAGATGAGAAATAGACGCAGCAACCTCCGGGGAGGCGCACACGGCACCAACAAACCTTTTCCAAATGAATCAACTTGGAGTAGTTAAATTCCGGGAAGGAGTTCGAATTAGAGGCGAACAGTTCCATGTTAAGGCGGATGGTCTTGCCTGCCTTCGATCCACCACCACCACTACCAGAACCAGCACCAATGCCGCCGCTTGACGATGACTTGTGTGACGTCACTGGATCGGGCACACCAAAACGGTGGAGCGCCGCAGCCGTGGTCGACGATGAAATGACACCATTTCCAGACGATGCACCAGCACTAGTAACGCTGCCACTGCTGCTGATGGTGCTAAAGGCGACTCGCTTGATTTCAGACATTTTGCTGCTGCCGCTGTCGCGCGATGCTGATTTTTGTGGGGAGAATCACGATACCACCGATGCACGCATTGACAAACGCTTGGAGTATGTGCTGCCCTCAAAGGAGCACCACGACGATGATGATGATGGTCTATTAGGAGAGAGATGCCAATGACAGTGGCACTCACACGATGACAACAAATTTGCCAGCACACACACTCGCGACACGAATGTGAAAACGACAACGACGACGATTGTAGAAGAAAATTTTCGCAACAATTTTTCCTTTTTGAAAAAAAAAATCCGAATTAATAAAAATTTATCTAAAAGGGAAAAATCGAGTTTCCCATGTGAAGTAACTAAATTAAAAACTAAGCCACCGACGTACTTGGGCTCTCGATGGGCTTATTTTGCGTCCTTTTCTACGAATTTGGATAATTTTTTTTTTTTTTTCGATTAATTTTTTTCCACAAATTATGAGGCAGAAAGACTACCGCTGAATTTAACACACAAAGTTTGGTCGAATATACACGAATCCACGGAGTCACTTTTTACTCGATTAGGTCGCGACAGATTTTTCAACGATTTGAGAAAATTGTTTAACGATTTGATTGTTGATTTTAATGTTTTTCAACGCCGATGGTATTTTTCTTATTTTCCAAGATGGAATTGATTTGTTTTTACTTGCCAAGCACTTGATAAAATTGTAATTTTTGCGGAAAACTACTATTATCAAGTTAGTTGAGAGGGCAAGTTGCAGAACACAATCTTTTTGACAGTCAATTGGCAGCGGCGACGAACTAGCCGCCGGAGCGTGTTTTCTATGCTGTCAGCTGTCATGGAATTCGCATGGGTACAATTCAGTGCGGTAAGAGTGTGTTCAGAATTTTTTTTTAGGTGCGATAGAAAATACGTGGAATACAAAGAAAAACATTTTAATACAAAAATGTAGATTGCTTTGATTTTTACAAGGTACGATAGCCTTAAGCAAGAAAATTTCAACAGGAAAATGTAATTCAGAGAAATTGTTGGTCAATACGGAGAAAACGTTGACAATCGTACTGCCAATGCAATTTTTTGAGTATTTGACTTAATTTTATACGCCGCAGTAACTAACATATTTAATTCCGCTTTCTCGTAGTTTTATTCCCTAGGAGGGTTAACACTTTAAGAGAAGAAGAAAGTCTGTTAAATACGTTGTCTGTCGATTTTCTTACTGAATTAATCTGAGGGAATGCATTGCCAATTCTCCTGTCCAATGTGTACTCTTTAATTTTAACAGTACCATGTTAAGTGTCCACGCTAATATTTTTTTATGTAATTTCAGTGTGACCGAAAATTTAATGCTTGCTTATTAAATTTTGATATTGTTAATTTACTCAGGATATCTCATGATACTCAATATCTGCCTCTTAACATATCTGTTAAGGTAAAAGAACCGGCTGCTATCACAATATGCAGCGAATTGAAAACCTAACCACACTTTTACTAAACAACAATCTTAATTTTTGTGTATTTCTAATAACCGCCAAAATACGTCAAATTTACGCATTTTAAGTGAAAATAATAAGCATGGATAAGTCGCTCCATAATCAGTTATTTGGAGGAGTATCGCGGAGTCCATTCGGTTCGAGAACACGTCAGAGTTCAGGAAGTTCCATTGTTTCAGGTCGCAAGTCTATTGTTGGCAGCGGCTTGAAGAAGGTTTCCACACCTGGGTAACAGAACACAAATGTCCCCATTAGTAGAACCGTCTTAAAATTTTTCTTATAGTCGTTTTAGTGTTTCGGGTCGTTCTACTCAATCACTAACAGGGATTCGATCCGAATGCAATGTGGTTGAGAGCTATGGTTTCCAATTGCCAGTTCTTGTGAATGAGGCACTCACGTTTTCCGAGAGGAATTCAGCTGTTTCTATTAACTGTTCGAGCAATGGCTGGGCTTGGGTAAAAGAGAAATAATTTAAAATTGAAATCCTATAAAAAATGTTTCTGGTTAGGCTCTCCATGGAAGGCGTTTATTGGTATGGCAATATAAGGATAATCGCCATGGTTCACCTAAAGTCAAGGATATGTCACGAACTCCACAACGTCGAACATCAACTGCACAATGTCGGGAGTTGACATTGCCACACTGTGATATTGGACACAAGGCATCCTTGGTTACCGTCTTCCAGCCGGACGGTCAGCAAATGGCTTCGTGTTTAGCAGTATCTCCAACTGGTGATGTTCGTTATTGGCCTTCAATAGCGCATGATGGCTCTTCCATTGATTCCACTGGGATTTTGGACGGCCAGGAATTTGATTATTTGCTACCAATTGCCCCACAAGGTTATCTGTTGGTGACTACAACCTGCAACTTGCTGTTTCTCCAATTGCAAGTGACGAACGGACGTCATGTAATTCAGCACAGAAGTGTAAAGGCACCATCTGGATTTTTCGGTGGAATTGGGAAAAAATTTGCTTCGATTATAATTGGGATGAACAGTGGGCATGACAAAGAAAATGTAAGAAGCTCTGAATTAAGTTTGAGTTTATTCCAACCAAGGTCGTTGTTTTCTAGAAATTCGTCAAGGTGGGCAGTGAAAAGGTTTCGGATACCGAGTGGTCTGTCACTGTGCTAGCCGATCGATGGGTCCAAAAATGGAGTTTCACAAATGGCAACGAGCAGCTGCTTTTTGAGGAAAACGATGTAGTGAGGAAAATGCGAGATGAGTTCCATCAGAAGTTCTGGAACGGAAGAGGTATGTATTTGTTGATAAAAGTCCCTTCGATGAGATAAGATGAAATTAATTTCATTGCAGCTGAGGGAACAGAAATCGAAATCAATTTACTGGACATGCAGATAAACGATGGAAAAATGTATATCCTTGCTGGAGCTGTAAACACATCGCATACACCTCAAATGCACTACGCAATAGGTATGTTATTCTCTTAAATTGTCTGTTTTTGAGTGAAAGTACATTTTGCTCATATTTCTCTAAGAACGCGTACAAACTACAATAAAAAGAAAGGAAATCTTCCACTTGAGAAGACTTTAGAGAAGAGAAGAACCTTTTCATTGGAGGTCATCTTAACATTAAGCCTAAACTTCATTCTTTGGGGTCAAAATAATGACAAACAGACCAAAGGCAAGCAATTATACCTACCTCTGTAAGGATACTAGTTACGTTTGTCTCCACCGCCAGTAGGCTCTTTGTTTCTCTTCTCTAGTCTGGGCTCTAGATCCCTTGTACCTTCTGCATTGCGAATTTTCAGTTCCTTTTGGTCTACGATCGGTTGCCATATATTTTCTGAGAGCGTTTTACCTACTAAACTAAAGAAACACAGCCAGGTCTTCTATGGTCAGAAGCACAACGCTGGGGCTTCGTTAAGTTCCCTGTGCAAGATGGTCTGCAAAACGTTGCTGCACTATGAGATCTTTAAGTCTTTTGGTCATATTTGGCACTTCGGACCTTTCCACATGTGACTAATTGCCATATGGTCTATTTGGTAGAAATTTCGCTTTGTGACATGTCTTGTGTTCAAACAAATGACAAGGCGGATGCTGTTGAGGAAATCTGCAAAAAGTACAATACAGCAAAGAATATGGGAGTGTATTAGTCACACACCACGGCAGTAGAATCCACTTAACCAGTCTGGCAAAACAGTTGGTCGTTGGATGCATTTTTCTGTTTAAACACTAAAGTTAAAGAAATATTTCTAATAATTTGCACACCGTTGAAAGCCAATCGATTAATTCATATTTTTTTTTTTAGTGGTTCTCGAGCAACAGGCAGAGTCTCTCCGTATTGTTGCATTTATTCCGTTAAAATTATCGCAGTTCTACAGTACTGGAACGGAACAATCGTGCCTGCAACTTCGTTTCATTATTTGTCGTTCTTATGCCTATCTCTACGGTGAAAAGACTATCTATCCTGTTAATCTTTTAAATCCATCCGCCGGTGATTTGGAAGCAGAAAAAATTGAATTTCAACTTCAAGAAGACTATATCTTGAGCGCAGCTGTTTGCGGTAATATCCCACTTTTTTTCAGCCGAAATCATGGTTTGGTGTGTGTTTCCCCATCGGACTTTGATAACAGCGATTTTTTGAATTCATCCTATTCTCCTGATGTATTCACCCCACCGTTCTCGGATTCGTTGAATCACACTGCTATTCATCAAAGTGTCAACTTAAACAATCTTTCGATGTACGAACTGGATCCAGATGAGATTTTCAACGAGAACAAGGATGAAGTCAGTCAGCTTAAAGCAGCGTTCATCTACCACATTAAAAGGAATAATGCTATGTGTAGCTCGATATTAAAGGACCTTGTACCGGCTGACATTGGCTTAGATGAACTTGATAGCCAACTAGATAAGTAGGTTTTTCTGTATACTCATTTTGAAAATCCGTATAAAATAGATTTTTTTTGAAAGGACTATTGTGACCATAGCAGAAGACTTGACTGAAGATATTCCAGCTTCGGATCCACGCTGGGAACAAGTCGAAAGTAACCTGAAACACTCATTGGGTAGTTCATCGTCGCTGCAAATTATCACTCAGCTGAAGGAGAAGAATATGGCGTTGAATCATTTTGTTGATTTCTTACACTCCACGGGACTTTGGGATAAGGTAACATATAAGAAGGATTATTAATAATTGCAAATGGATAAGATTTCTGTTTTTAGATGAACGCTGTATCATATCGGGGTTTGATCAAACCAACGTGTTATGTTGTGTCCGACATTAATGAGAAAATTATAGCAGCGATTGCTTTGAAAGTGGCACACAACAAGTGAGTATATCTCTAAAATGTTTGGACTTAAAATCATTTCTCGTTTTTAAGGCACAACAAAATTATTGATGAGGCCATCGAGAGTGTTATCTCTCAGTGGAAAGAGTGTCCATCAGGAAATCTTACCGCACAAGATCTTTTCTATGTGAAGTTGACAAGATTTCAAGATGTGATTCAGGCTCTTTGCGATGTTGCCGATAAGAAGATAGAATCCCATCATCAGTCCTCTGTTATTGCAACAGTTCTGTGCGACTTGAATTCGATCATTCTTTCAATCTTAAATGAAGTGGTTTTGTTTCGTGAGCAAAATATAGTAAAATATACACTACCAGCGGATAAAAGCAACACATACGAATATTTACCGTGGACTGCGATGTCGGGGAAGAATGGAGTGCGAGATTCGCTCGCACATTTGGTTGATATTTCCGTAAAATATGGCGCAAGGTCTACGGGGGAGCCAGAGATTAAACATAAACTCTACCAGCAAATCATGGATCTGATCGATTTCATACTCGACGGAAGGAAAAACTACTTGGAGAGCATCAAGGACAATGAAAAGTACGGTGTTCTTCTGCAGCAATATGAGTCGCAGCGAAGGGATTTCATTTTGATATTGAGTAAGATTGTTGTTACTTTATTCTGACAAGAAGTCTCATTACAGTTCTTTTTTCAGTTGAAGACGGTCAATATGAGTTGGCAGCGAAGTTAGCAGAAAAGTACCTTGACTTTCAGAGTTTAGTGGTGATTTGTGATCAAACTGAAAATCAAGACCGTTTGGATGGATATATCGAAAAGTATCAAGAATTTGATTTTTCACAATTCGCTATCAATTGGCATCTTAGACAGAATAGGCAGGGAGATGTGTTTGAGCGTTTCAAGGGAAATCAAGCTGCACTTTCACAGTTTTTACGTGATCATCCATCGCTGGGCTGGATTCAGTTGATTTTCAATGGCGATTTCGATAGAGCTGCTAAAATTCTGTTTCAACTTGGACAAGATGAAACTGAGTTTGTTCAGAGAAAAAAGGTAATCAGTTGTTAATGTTGGTGCTATTTGTTTCGGCAATGTATCGGAGTACATTAGGATTTGTTTCAATTTAGCCTTCCTTGTTTCTTTCTGTATATTATTTTTCATTTGTTCTCATCGTTGTACTGCGCTGAGGCGACTAAAAAAGAGTTTTAAGAAAGAAGTTGAAAGAAACTTTTAATTTGAAAAATTTCGGCGAAACGAGATTTCTTCGTTGTATCGTCGAGATCGGGTTAGGAACACCAGAATACGCGAGGCACTCAATGTTGAACAGCTATTTCTTCGTACGGAGAGGTCCATACTTTGATGGTTTGGACACGTTAAACGCATGTCCTCAATTCGGTTTCCAAGATGTGCCATGGAATCCGTGCCATCAGGCGTCTCCTGGGTAGACCCAGGATGAGATGACTGGACCAAGTCCGAAATCTCACTTTTACGCATATGGGGATAGCCCCTGATGATTTAGAGTCGATGGCGGAAGATCGGGAAATGTGGAGAGTCCACTTAAGCTCGCTAAACCCGCGACCCTCATAGTGAGTAAGCGGGTCATTGAAAATGAAATGAAATGAAAATGGAATTCGGCAACTGTTTATGTTGTTTAACAGTCGCGGTTAGCGTGTTCTAGGCACCTAGCCAAATAACCATAGTCTTTCGACTCTAAATATTTAAAATTTTCCGTTTATGCACCAAAATATTTGAAATATATTTTCAAACCCTTGGCTGCTGCTCTTGCCATTTAATTTGCAATTTTTGCTTTTCTCTCATTTCTGCAGCAACTAGCAGAACTGATGGCTCCGACACTGTTTGTAAGTATTCGTCAGAACAGTCCCCTTCGCTGTATATCTACCATTTATTGGCTATTTTTTTCTGGCCTGAGCGCATCAACCTAGACATCAAAGCCAAATAATAATAAAGACTGCGTGCCCTTCATTAAACCTGTTTGTTCTGATCTGCAGTCTTTTTAGTCGCGGACTTGACCATCTTATTTCATAAGACGGATCCTGAATTTCATTCTTTTGCTGGATCTGTCTCTAAGGGTATGGTTTTAGGTTGGTGGGTTAAAGTCGACGACACACCTCAGACTCAGTTATAAATTTATTATACAGGTCTTGATTTTCTTCCCTTAGCAGCAAGCGTTGCAATTTTCAATTGTTGGGGAAACACTATTCTTGTAGACAACTGTTGAACGGTAGCCGAAGTCAGGTTTGGGGCATCGTCTTCAAATTTTGCACTGGTATACCCTTAGATAGGTGCGCGACGGCTTCTTCCCGAAAACCTTGGGAGACCCCCTGCGCCCATAGAATCGATCAAGTTCCTCCTTGACAGAGATGCCAAGAAACTGGCAAATCGCAGGTGGAACAACATCAGCACTTGTCTCCTGTCAAAACAAATTTGGCCCAAGCTGGATTTAAAGAAGACGGGGAGACTTTTATCTACTAATCGGAAAAATCTAGGTTCATTAGTAGGAGTCCTTACCGGACATTGCCTGATAGGCAGGTATGCACTTAGATTGGGGGTCCCCTCCAACGAGCTGTAGGGACGAGGAGGAAGAGGAAACCACGACCCACTTTGTACATGTCCTGCTCTTGCGACGCTTAGAAGAAGAACCCTCTAGCTGAGCTCGACATCCAGAAGATAAGCAACTTCATCTCTGGGACGAAATGATTCAAATCTTAGGGTTAATACCGCTGCTTTTGCCCACTTTCGTTGTAGTTATGCCACATTTTCTGGTTCCCTGGTGCCGGTAAGCCGGTTTTCTTCGTTGTGGTATCACAATGGGCCATTCTGGCCTAAGTGTGTTCCTGCCTAAGCGGGGACAGTCACCTAACCAAACCTAACCGACCGATGTATTTGTATTTATTGCATTAAGCATTTTTATTTCTTTTCGTTTAGGATTCGAAATTGATTTGCATAATAATTTCTTCGGCGCTCTAATAATTTTTAACCTCTGTTTTGAATTTCTGTTTAGTCTATTTTATCCTTGGCTAAACTAGCATCACTGGCTGCTGACTCGGATTTATCTAACCAAATTACCGAAATAAATGCAGAACTAAATTTGGTAGACTATCAAGGGCAGTTGAATGAACAACTTATGCTATCGTTTGGCTATGATATCGAGAATCCAAAAGTACTAAAAGCAGAAGAAATCATCAATGTAAGCAATAATTCGTAACCTCCCTTGTTCTTACTAATGCTCTCCATTTCTAGCTGTTTATTTCAGACGAAAATGAATCTGCAAATGAATTTGATTTCCGAAAGGCCATAGAACTTCTTAATTACGTAGATGATCCATTCGAAGTGCGACACAAAATATGGTGTGCCTCGATTTTAAGAGATTCTTGGACCGATTACGATATGAATACTGCATTGGATCATCTGCAGAATACGATTTTCTTTAAACTGATTGAAGTTTGCTATTTAATGGGTAATTCCCTTCCAAATGATTCCATCCTTGTATCAGATTTAAGAACTGTTTCCTTTCTTTCAGATGGAGAGTTTGAAGAATTTCTACCGCCAATGGAAGATTTTTTCAACAGTCCTGATTTGGGAGACCTAACGCAAAATAAATCCTTTCAGTACCTCATGAAGCTGACCTACGAGCATATATCCGATTCCTTTCAGAAGAGCATAGATCAAGAATGAATATGAACTTTTGAATATACTATATGCTTTGTTATGCTAAAAACTGTAACTAATTTTTTTATGTATGATATTTATTAAAATTTCAAAAAAAAAAAATTGTGATTATGGTTGTTCTTTTTGAACTCTTACTGTTATTATAAAGTTGCAACCCTTAGGTTTATTGCCAGTTGGCTTATTTGTTGTCTAGTTTGACCGCGAAAGTCAATGACTTCATATGATACGTTCTGCATTGACAGTTACTGCTCTAGGAAAAGTGCAACAGCAATGTAGTGCTTGTTTTTTCAAATATTTTTGTTCGAATTCTTTCATTCCACGTCATTTTTATTGCACGATATAGGTATGAGAGTAATTCTATACAATACTTAAATCTGTTCAGTCAACGTCACACATCAGCTATGGCATAGGAGAAACCCTTTAAGTGCCGTAACTGCAGGCAAATAACTTCGATGGATGCACTAGTGTCGTAAAGGTAGTTACTTCGCGCAATATAGTCGTTTAAGTCGTGTTTTAATTTGTTATCGAGTGATTAGGATTGGGATTTATTGTGTGGTTTATTAAAAACTTAAACTGTGAGTTCCAAAATATAATATCAGAGGTTAACAACAAAAATTTCAAGCAGAAGGAATGAAAATTTTAAGAAACATTTATTGCAACAGTGAAATAGAAAGAACTAAAGGGAGTTGAAAATATGACCGAGTTCAAGTTGAAAGGACTGAAAGTCTTAAGCGCTGCGGTCAGTTTGAACTATTGTTGTGCTGTGAAACAATTAAAAAATGAAAATATTTCTATAAACTTCCCTTAGTAACAGCTTGTATTTATTTGATCGTCATATACAACTGCAACCTCATTCTCATCACAATAAAGTTTGTCAGCAGTTATTGCAGTTACCGAAAACTTTGTCATCCACCCTATAGTATCATTAGCGACAAATATATGTTTGACCCTCCTTCGTTACTTAACTACTGTATTCGTTTATATGGAAAAATATGGAGTAAAAATTCTCACGCCATGTTTTACTATGCAAACATTTTAGCCAATGCACTCTGTCAATGCTGGGAACATTTGTTAATGTTGTCTATATTTCAAGATTTTCTTTTTCGAATTTCGTGATGTCATAATCATTTTCAGATCAATCAACTCATCAAGATATGACACTTTACTATCAGTCTTATTCCTTCGCAGTAAAACATTTCACAGTTTATCACGATAGGGCAGTTATCAGACTGAAAGGACCAGGTATTTGTAGTTACATTGTGAGTAAAAGGTTTAAGATATATCTTGACTGTTCTTCAAAAACGCCTATACAGTTTTAAAATCTCCTCACGAATGTGGAAACCTATGAACTACAATGAGTCAAAATAATCTCGCATCGTCACCTTACAGACTTAAAGGGACATATTTTTCTCTAAAAAGAAGGCCTGAGCTCCAAATTCGAATGAGTAGACTTCTTATTCTTGTTCGAAAAGGATTGTTTAGCTATTAGATGTTGAAATTACTTAGAGGCATATAGACTCTTGACTCCGTACCTCTGTTAAGGTCGAAGTAATAGTTATCACTTGTACTTAAAATCATTGAAATATTTAATTCAGTATTTTGTCAATATGCGGGTTAGAAGGAATAGTAAACATATGGGGTGACAGAGTGCCATTAAACTTAAAGCGGACAAGCAATCAATGCAATTGAAACGTTTATGGTTTACAAGTATTGAGAAAGGTGATCTAATTTGATGGGATCGTTTGCAACCGCAATCAAACAATGAACTGTAAGTGGAAATGACTTTACTTGAAAAGTATTATGTGCATAGTATATATGTACATACATATGCACAAACATACATATGATACGTACGAACATAACTCGGATGTGGGAGAGTTTTTATAGCTCCAACTCTGCGGTTACTTTCAAAATTCTGTTGATGAATCAACATCTTTTTAGAATAACGACCCCCATAAAAAAACTTAGCGACCCCCTTTGAAAATTAAAAAAAAGTGCAAACCTGCAAAACTTTTTTTGTCGGGTTAGGAAACGCTACACTGGAGCACTCAGACGCAACTGGTTCATTGTACTACCAGAAAGCAGGACCCAGTTCTAACCCATTTTACTTTAATTTTCTAGACTTTCGGAGAAAGCCAATAAATTTTAAACAGTCTCTCCTGCTGCAAGAATGCCGCTGTTTGTAGGATCGCCAATAGAGGCCCTGAGACCCGAGAAGACCCTATGCAGGTTCAGGCCTTGAAAAAACTTCCTCTGAGCATTGTCTAACAATCTCATCGGAGATCTCATTTCCAGAGATTCCAGTGTGACCTGGGACTCATACAAGAGTCAAAGAGTTCAGCCTTGCAACCAAATTCAGAGAGCTCTTGTATAGCAAAGCCTTAAGCGGAGTCTGGTTATCGCTACAGACGCAGATGCTCCGATCTTCCATCTTTTCTTATCACTACAGTCCACGGCCATTAGGACTGTAAAATATCTCCTCGGAATACAGACGCCTGCTTGCCTAACGAGTAGTGAAGTCTAGTGTTGTCGGTTTCCACGAAGACACTAGCACCGAACTCATGACTGGATTTGGAGCCATCGGTGTAGTTCGACTGCAGCCCAGTCCAGGCTCGACAAGCCGTGCAGCCGAGACAAGCCGTTCTTTGAAGTACACTTATGTACACTGCCAAAAAACTGAGAGCGCCTTGGATGTCTTCGACTTGACATGCTTTCACCAAGGAGGTTTTAATTCAGGATCACTCCTAGATATTTGGCTTCATCAGAGATCTGGATAGTTGCTCCCTCCTTCTCATAAAGAGAGCAACCTCAGTTTTGAGAGGGTTGAATGAAAGCTAGTGCACTATTCATCGACCATAAAAAAGCCGCCTAGGCGTTAGCACAGACAGTCTAGGCATGACGGGACATAAACTATGGCAACATCATCCGTATATGAAGCAAGAAAATCATCTTGCAAAACTTGCAATGCAAATAAATTGTAACTGCGGGTGCCTTGTAAAACGTCGCTATAGTACACGTGATTTTAGTTCTGTTACGGTACTAACACGATTTGGTTTATAGTTCGACGTCACGACCGACAGTGCCTGCACTCTGAACTTTATATTTTTATTTTTTATTTTTGAAATGTAAGGGGGTGGCCTTATATTTGCTTTACGACCCCCTTGGGGGTCGCGACCCGCACTTTGACAAACACTGCTTTGGAGTAAAGCAGTCAAGAAAAAAAAAAAAAAAAATTTTTTGTGTATGTTCCCGCCTTGTTTATAAAAATCAGCCTATTCTTGTATATTGTTCTTATACATAATGTTTTTAAGTGGTTTACAGAATTACGGTGTAGTCCGTATACCGACCTTCTCTCCGTTGATAGTTATGACTCTGAGATGGTATCAATCGAGGTTCGCGATGGAATTATTTTACTACATTTGGATAAGTTTAAACTTTTCGCGTGGCTTGTGAAATGTGTTTTGCCCCAGAAGGTTTTAGGACCGATTAAAGGTATTAGTGCACCATCATTTGCCTTTTTCGTGTTTTGCAAACCGCGATGGGCTGGTACTCTGTGGAGGATGAAAAGACTGCATTTTGTAGAGTATCGTTAGGGTTTCCAGAAGTAGTTTAGGTTGGATAACAGGCGAATCAGGTGATCTTAGGTACACTAATTGACGATGAAATTTTACCAACGCTGACTGAGAAACTTCAAGAAAGGAGACCCTCTGAACTGCGCCAACTACAGAGGCATCAGTCTTCTTAACATCGCTTACAAGATCTTATCTGCCGTGTTGTGTGAACGCCTGAAGCCGTTCGTCAACAACCTGATCGGTCCATATCAGTGTGGTTTCAGGCCAGGAAAGTCCACCATCGACCAAATATTCACACTGCGGCAGATCTTGGAAAAAACCCAGGAACTTCAAATCGATACCCAGCACCTCTTCATCGATTTTAAGGCCGCGTATGACAGCATCTATAGAGACGAGCTATACAGAGCCATGTCTAGTTTTGGCATCCCTGCCAAACTCGTCCGTCTGTGCAGGATGACGATGGAGAATGCACGCTGCTCCATCAAGGTCGGTCAAGACCTCACCGAGACCTTTGATGTCAAAAAAGGATTTGGAAAAGGCGACGCGCTGTCATGCGACTTCTTCAACATCGCGTCAACACCAGAGGAACAATCTTTCAAAAGTCCGTCCAATTTCTCGCATACGCCGACGATATTGACATAATCGGAAGAACGCAGCGTGATGTCACTGGTGCGTTCGTGAGTATTGAGACGGAGGCGGCGAAGGTGGGTTTAGCGGTCAATGAGGATAAGACGAAGTATATGCTGTCAACAAGAAAGGACTCCCAACACCGACGTCTCGGACAAAACGTCACTATAGTCAGCTATAACTTTGAGGTAGTTAAGGACTTTGTCTACCTAGGCTCCGCTATAAATTCAGACAACGACACTAGCGCTGAGATTAAACGAAGAATAACTCTTGCCAATCGCTGTTTCTTTGGGCTAAGAGGGCAAATGAGTAGCAAAGCCCTCTCTCGAACAACTAAGGTGACCCTTTATAAGTCCTTAATCGTCCCAGTCCTGCTCTACGGCGCAGAGGCATGGACTCTGTCTAAAGCGGATGAGGTTGCTCTTGGCTGTTTCGAGAGGAAAATTCTTCGGGTGATTTCTGGTCCCGTCTGCATAGACGGGGAGTGGAGGAGGAGATACAACGACGAACTGTAGGGGCTGTACGGCGGCATCGATTTAGCCAGAAGAGTGAAGGTCCAACGACTGAGGTGGCTGGGTCATGTAGAGCGGATGGACACCAATGCTCCAGCTCGGAAAATCTTCGAATCCACACCCGAGGGCCAGCGCAGTAGAGGAAGACCGCGCCTCAGGTGGCGCACGCAAGTGGAAGGGGACATCAGCCAACTTAGCGTGCGAAACTGGAGACAGCTGGCAAAAGATCGAGATCGTTGGCGACGCTTGTTGGTTGAGGCCCAGGACCACCCCGGTCTGTAGCGGCACCTTAAGTAAGTAAGTAAGACTAAGAAACTTGCATATGGGGATTTTTCCAATCCTGTGTTTTGAGATTCTGTCTTGTCCTTTTTTTGGATCCAGACCAGACAAAAGTTCGAATAATAATCATCAAGGTTTGTATTTTTCACAGTCCTCCATCATGTGATTGGATAGCTTGACGTCTATAATCGTGCTTTCGTGGCGGGCAGGTGACTTCGTTGATTTAATTTTGAGTTGAGTGAAAGAAACGGTTTATGCCTAATCATTTGGATATAAACATTTCTAAAAGTGCAAGTAACGTACATATGCACACACATATGCATATGCGTACATACAAAAACAACTCTGTAGCTACTAAATAAGCACCAAAAGACAACTCTGCTATACTGTAGAATAATAACTGTACCAATTTTTATTACTGTTATAGATTAATACTTAATTTATCATGGCAACTGAGACCACACCATTGACATCGGCTGCTGCAATGGGGTTAACACCTCCTCCTGGGCCATCTTATGTTTTCCCCGGAGTTCCACTGGGATCCCGCCGACATCAAATGCGAAGGCTGCAATGCTGCATCTGCAATGTTTTTCTGTACGACACAGTATTTTCCTTAAGATCCAATAATTAACAACTACTTTTACAGATCCATAATTATCATTTCACTTATAATTGCACTTAACTTCAGCAATATGGACTCAAACTCGGACTCTGATGCTAACTCCACGGTCCACTTAGATGTTGATGCAGACGATATTCCACTGAATGCAACTGATTTGTTTCTGTTACTAGTGGAGGTAACTGATCCTATACTTGATGAAAAGGCTCAAATCTGGACACTTCCTACTATAAATGCTTCGGTGTCGGCGGAAGCTGAGGGATTTGGAGTCCGAGCGCTTGGAGATCGAGAGCTATTCGAAGAGAATCTTGCTCTCACTCCAGTGCATTCGCCATCATTTCGTCATTATCGTTCGATTAGTACATCCCCGGAGTCGAGGAAGCTCTCCCGACGAGGTTACGTTGAATATCAAGCGACATTACATTTGGCCAAAAAGTTCAACTACACTAAGAAACCCGGTCGCAGTAATATCGGCAATGGTCCCCGAATCAATCTGAGAGATCCCACACAGAATGTTAAATGCAATCCGGAAGAAAAATATCGCCGAGCGAATGGCACTTGTAACAACAAGCGACAGCCGACGCATTTCGGAGCAGCTATGGTTCCATACAGACGGGCAGTTGCTCCAGATTATGGCGATGGTATCGCCTCTCCTAGGATGTCTCACTCTGGTAAGGAGTTACCATCAGCCAGACAAGTTTCGCTTCAAGTCCATCGGGCTTCTTATCCCACCGATTCCAACTTCACCGTGATGTTGGCCGTTTTTGGACAGTTTCTTGACCATGATATAACTGCCACTGCACTGACGACTTCACAAGATGGTGAGTCTATCAATTGCTGTACAGTTCCCTTGAACACTCATCCAGAATGCTTTCCTGTGCCACTTGGACCGGGTGACCCATATTTTGATCAATATAACATGAGTTGTATGAACTTTATAAGATCTGCTGCAGCGCCGACTGGTATTTATGGGCCACGTCAACAACTCAACCAAGCCACATCATTCATAGATGGCTCTGTGGTCTACGGGAACACTGACCAAAGACAAATGTCGCTTCGCACAAAGAAGAATGGAACTCTACGGATGTTCTTGACAGCTGATGGTAGAGAACTTCTTCCACTCTCAACCAATCCGTACGATGGATGCAATTTGGATGAGATGAATGCGCAGGGTAAATACTGTTTTGAGTCCGGCGACGATCGATCAAATGAAAACCTGTTGCTGACTTCTATGCACCTGTTGTTTTCGAGGCATCACAATTACCTGGCACAAGGTTTACAGGCTATCAATCCACATTGGGATGATGATACCATCTATCAGGAGGCTCGAAAGATCATCGGAGCTCAAATGCAACATATAACTTACAATGAATTCTTACCGATCCTTCTGGGCAAAAAGTTGGCCAAGAAAATAGGAATAACTTCAGATCCATACTCCAAGACGGACACTTATGATCCAAAAGTGGATGCAACCATTGCGAATAATTTTGCAGGTGCTGCTTTCAGATTTGCACACACCCTATTGCCTGTAAGTGGACGAACAAATTGCCTTATATTTGTATCTATAAGGGTTCCAATCATTTTTAGGGTCTCTTCCAAATGACACGGGACAACAGCACACCAGAGTCAATAGAATTGCACAAGATGCTCTTCAATCCATACTCCCTGTGGGCTGAACGGGGTATAGACAGAGCCATAGAGACTTCTATCAATACAGCTGTTTCCCGCGTGGATCGCTTTTTCACTGTGGAATTGACTGAGAAGCTCTTCGAAAGCACCGTGGAGGATCGTCTTCCACTCTGTGGCTTGGATTTGGTTTCCCTGAACATTCAACGAGGTCGCGATCATGGAATACCTGGCTATTCGGTCTTTCGGAAGCATTGCCGGCTTCCTGCAGTCAAAACTTGGAAGCAAATGGAAGCCGCTATCGAACCGGATTCATTGGAATCTATTAGAGCAATTTATAAGTAAGTTTTTGGCCAAACGAATATTCGGTTCCCAACGTCAATTTGTGTCTCCAATTTCAGTACCCCAGACGATGTTGACTTCTACACAGGTGCCCTGAGTGAGCCTCCAATTGAAGGTTCAATATTTGGACCGGTTCTAACGTGCATTGTTTCTGATCAGTTTCTTCGGATTAAGAAAGGCGACTCGCACTGGTATGAGCGAAAAGAAGGAATCCAAAAATTCTCTTCCCGTAAGTAAAGGCTTTGTTTTTTTAATCGAACCAATCTAATTTGGTGTTCCCCAGGTCAATTAAAGGAGATATACAAGTCTACTCTCGCTGGAATTATATGTCGTAACTCGGATGCCATAGATCATATTCAAAGGTTCGTAATGGAACGCAGTACCTCGAAAGAAAATGTATTCACAGATTGTTTGGAGCTCAAAAATTTCAATTTCTCTGCATGGAAGGAGAACAATCGAGATCAAAAAATGGTCCGTATTGCTGTTGGTAACACTGAAACTCTGATTAAGGTTATGACAGAAGTTAACACAACGATGCCGCCCAATTTTCGACTGTAAAGTCAAGAAAAACTTATTTTTATTCACTTTGTAGCTTTCATAACTGAAAAAAGGCCCCAAATAAATTTAATGCAACGAATAACTTGGTGTACCTACTTAGACTCACTTCCTATTTTAAGAAGCTCTCATGGATATGGGAATAGGACAGTATTTGTGGACTTAGTGTCAATCCAGGCGAAACTGAACTAATGCTGTTTACTACTAGTCAAGATTAGTAGGGCTACAGGCTACAACGTACCGTCTTTATCTAAATTCCAGCACGCCTGCACTAAGCGACGATCGACGGAGATGGCGCTCCCCGAAGTTTTCTACACATTAAAGCTGCCTTCAACCACCCTCTCTCTAATTCAACTGGGCGTGGAGGATTGCCCATGTTAAGAACTAGAATAATCGAATCAACTCTCGGCAACAGCACTTCAACCTGGTCCGTTGATAGAGGAACATCTTAAGGAGGGATTATTTCTCCTCCTCTACAGGTTATGGTTATACTGTCAAGACTCGACACAGACGGAATCAAGGCGATCGAATATGCGGATAACATTGTATTTTACAGGAACTTTAACAAGAAGATTGGTGAATAGGATTTGTGCTTAGTGGCGGGAGTCCCTTAAGTAGAATTCCGCGAGGATGGAAGCTGGAATTCGCTTAAGCATCTCCTTGGGGAAGATACGCAGCAACTCCCAACGAATGTCGAGCGATTTGAATACTGTGCGGTTTTCATAATTACCCTGCGAGATAAAGTTCTTTTCGAACTTGCTCAAGAACTCCAAGTACAGCAAATCATCAGGAGTAAGAGCTTCCTCACCGGCGACAGCTTTTATGGCTTGCACATCCTTATCGATGGTGTAGCAAGCGTACAGCTGATACGAAACATAAGAGTGATCCTTCTTGGTCATGCCTTCACCGATGGCAGACTTCATCAAACGTAACAACGATGGCAACACGTTAACTGGTGGGTAAATCTGTGTGTTGTGCAACTGACGATCGACTTAGATCTGTCCTTCAGTGATCTGGAATTGGATGAGTAATATCGTAAGAATGGGGATCTGAGTGATTAAACCGTTGCGGCCTTCAACACGTCCGGCACGTTCATAAATAGTAGCCAAATCTGTGTACATGTAACCCGGGAAACCACGACGACCGGGCCCTTTTTCACGGGCGGCGGACACCTCACGCAAAGCTTCATCAAACGAGGACATATCAGTAAGGATGACCAACACGTGCTTCTCGCACTGATAGGCCAAGAATTCAGCAGCAGTCAAGGCCAAACGAGGTGTGATAATACGTTCAATAGTTGGATCGTTAGCCAAGTTCAAGAACATACACACGTTCTCCGTGGAACCGTTCTCCTCGAAGTCCTGTTTGAAGAAGCGAGCAGTTTCCATGTTCACACCCATAACAGCGAACGCGATGGCAAAGTTATCCTCGTGATCATCTGATCAGCACTGATTTACCGGGAACCTTCACGAGACCGGCTTGACGACAAATCTGGGCGGCAATTTCGTTGTGTGGCAGACCAGCAGGCGAGAAGATGGGAATCTTTTGACCACGGGCAATTGAGTTCATTACATCGATAGCAGAGGTACCAGTCTGGATCATTTTCTCGGGATAAATACGCGACCATGGGTTAATGGGTTGACCTTGGATGTCAAGAAAATCTTCAGCCAAAATTGGAGGTCCCTTGTCGATGGGTTGGCCAGAGCCGTTGAACCAAACGACCCAAAATATCCTCTGATACAGGTGTACGCAAGATGTCACCAGTGAACTCACAAAGAGTGTTGTTGGCATCAATGCCCGAAGTACCTTCGAACATCTGTACGACAGCCTTGGAGCCACTCACTTCCAGAACCTGTCCCGAGCGAATGGTGCCTTCATTCAAATGAAGCTGCACAATTTCGGCGAACTTTCGAAATTTCACCTCATCCAAGATAACCAAAGATCCATTGACACTAGAGACGGTTTTGTAAGTTAGTCGTGGCTGAGAGATGAAATCCCTAGAAACGGCTAGGACATGTTCCTTGTTGGCTTGCTGAGTGCTAAGACGGGACATTTTTGTATGATTTTTTCTTATTGGATTAACCTGCGAAAGTCCACTCTTGTTCAAATCACAAACAGAAATAAATTTTCGCCAGTCAGCTGAGAGCGAGAAAACGATGAAGAACGAAGAAGAATTCACACTGAATACGTTACCTAGGGATTTGGCAACGGCTCTAACCGACCACACCATACCATCCAGGGGGAACTGGGTAAAAGGTGAAGTGATATAGGAATATAAAACGACAATTAGTACGGATGATGCAAAAATGGACTGCGGGGTAGGTGCTGAAGTGTTCTTTGATACATTCCAGATATCTGAGCCATATCGGCTTCCAAACTTGTCCAGTGTATTCAAGGCAGGAGTACCAGAATACCCGAAGCTTGCTGCCATCAAAGTCCTGGCATCGAACATGACATCCTCTAACAGTGCAAGAAAGAATTCGCATCATTAGGGCATCGTTTCAAGGTCAGTCTCCTCTGGGTGTCGGAGCACAGTGACATAGAAGGGAAAGACTGGGCCGATGAGCTGGCGAGGCGCGTTTTGAGGCCGTGATAGACCTCGCGCAAAGTGTGTTCACATTTTGCTGGGGGCCGTCATGCGAAGAATCTTCTTTTACTTTCTATCAGAGGCTAACATCAGGCGGCGCGGAATGCGGAATTGTGTCATTTCAAGGCAGATCTGGTCCAAAACACAAGATCTACAAAACAGGACCTGCACAGACATTGCAAGGAACGTGGCAATCAGTACAGGTAACTGGCCTCTAAGAACATATGCGTCCAGACTAGGCATTCCAGTCAACGCACATTATCCAAGCTGCAACAATGAGAGTAAGAAGGAAACAGTGTTTCATCTCCTTTGTTCGGCTTTAAGCAGGGTGAAATATCGTACACTAGGCAAGGCCTTCTTCGACAACCTTAGTGAAATCTCGGAGAAAAAGATAAACGACCTGATCAGTTTCCTAAATGCCACAGGATGGATGTAAGAACCTCCGCAACACTAACATTTAGGTCATGTGACCTGTGTGCGCTAAAGAGTTAGGTTTCAGCATCAGCAGCACTTAGGGCTCCAGTAAAACCTTCGGTAGGAAGAAAGTTTTCAACCAGTGAAGATCTCTTGGATGCACACAGTTGTGGTGTGTCCTATTCTCGAATATGTGTGTGATTTGGTTGGTGTGCTTCGAGGGGAGTCTTAAATATCAAAGACAAAAAGTAGTATTCAAAGAACTGCGGGAACGACCTTGGGATTTATTTAGTGTCTTTTAGGCTGATAGGCTGGCAACCCAGGAGGTGTATCGATCCATTGGTCATAATCCTGTAACCCAACCAATTATAGCTATCTTCAGTGATGGTCAAGCTTCAGCATCGTCTGCCCGATCCTCAAAAAAGGAGGCCCTTTGAACTGCGCCAACTACAGAGGCATCAGTCTTCTTAACATCGCCTACAAGATCCTATCTGCCGTATTATGTGCGCGCCTGAAGCCGTTCGTCAACAACCTGATCGGTCCATATCAGAGTGGCTTCAGGCCAGGAAAGTCCACCACCGACCAAATATTCACATTGCGGCAGATCTTGCTAGAAACCCAGGAACTTCAAATTGATACTCACCATCTTTTCATCGATTTTAAGGCCGCGTATGACAGCATTTATAGAGACGAGCTATACAGAGCCACCTAAAGTAAGTGATGGTCAAGCTGCCTTTAATGTCATCGATTCAGATTTCTTATTCTCAGCGTTGGTGAACAGTAGATATAGGATGGAGATTGGACTTTTCTCTGGTCTCCTGATCGCAGAAGCTTGGTTAAAGATGGCATTCCCAGGTATTTAGAACCGTTTTTTTGTTTTATCATGTGCTACTAGTTTTCCTGCTACCACAGTGGTTTGGTTTAACAACATTGAAAGAAGCTATTTTAAATCTTCTCAGTATATGGCTACAGGATAATTTGGTTGCCTTGTTGTGTGCGTTAAAGTACCTCTAGCGCACACAAAATTTAACAAAGTTAGGGAATTTCTAGATAAGAATTCTGCGAAAAGACTGTGGTTGGATAAATCACGCTACACCCCTCTGGTTTCAATAACAAAATCAACTTCCTATGTTTAAAATACAAAACCAAAATAAGAACAGCCTTCTGTGCGCGTATACATATTTAAACCAAAATAAATCTCAATAACGCAAACTTAACGAAGCCACAAACGTCGGCATGTAGGCCTGAGCCAGACAGAATCCCATAAATGAATTAATTAAACGTGTAAATCCTTTTATTCCATTAGATGTGGCCCATTCTTGTTTTAGCGAAAACCCCGCTAATTGTCAACATTTACACAATCCAGCCCTTTTTGCCAGAACCAACATCATCCATATGTTATCGTGTACACAAAATGCAAATGAAAATGGAAATGTTTCGAAATAACTGCTTTATAATACGAAGGAATCATAAGGAAAGGCATTTCCAACGAGAGACGGTGGAGGAATCTAATTGCCACAGTGACTGAAGTATGAAGACTCAAAGATGAGGGTTTGAGAATTCCCAATTAGCATCTGGGTTGGGCGCACATGGTTGTCGGTTGTTGTCACATACCCTGTGGGAATGAAGTTACTACTTATGCATGTATCAACGTTTTCATGTCGTCACATATTCACCAAATAATGTTTATCTCTCAATCTCGGGATTTTGTCACCCTTCCTTCCGCAAATCTGTTTATAGGCATATTATCAACTACATGTAGCACAAGGAATTTCCTCGTGGCATTATCAGTTTTATCGCACTGTGACTAAACAGCAATCGACAAACATAGGTACAAGAAAGTAGTATGTACGTACGTTACGTGTATGGTTGACGGCTCCATTGTTTCGATTCAGTGAAGGCATAAGCATCCAAATGGATTTATATACATCTTTAGACGAGCACAGAGATAAGGTTGTTTACAGGAATTAAAATTACAAAACGAAGCTCCAACCAACACAGTGCAAAAGATGAGCAAGCATCCATCGCGAGAGGGTATTTAACGAGGTGCTGCGCCCCCACCTCGCAAGTGTCAATATTCAGTTCAGCAGATGCGGGTAGGCAAAAGATACCAGATTTCTTTTGCAGTGTTTCGTATATGAAGACATAAAGAGTGTATCTAAACAGTGCTGGTGTATGTGATAATGAACACAACCTGCAAAATAAATAGAGATACCGGAAAGATATCAGTTTTTCACGAAATAATTCAGAGGGAATTAACGTAGCGGTGTTAAGGTGGTTTCGTTGGAATCGACAGTGAATTTGAAAAAAGAAAAGGTGTCAAGACTCAGCGGAAGTAGAACAGAATGACGACGCCTACTGAATCCACAGGACTTTTGTCAGAACATATTGTTGACATGCCAAGGGACAAGAACGAATACGAAGTTTTGGGCGACAGCCAGTAAGTATGAAATTGTTTAATTCTTTTCTTTTCTAACTTGTATATAAGTACTTATGTACATATGTTGACAAGTCTCGTGGAAACCTTTTCGATTCATTTTTAAAATGCTCATTTATTCTACATCATGTTTGCCAACCCACTCTTCTTTTTGGGTTGGGTAGTGGTAGAAAAGTATCAGGTCGGTGATGTTGCTCAAAAAAGGACATGCCATGACTCAAGTGGTTCAGATAGATGCTGCACTTTAAATCGTGTCCAGTAATTAGCTTTCGTTAATTTTTACTACGTTAGTTTGTTTTTTGTGTGTCGCGTTTGGCTCAGTGGTTAGTGCGTTGGACTGCTGTGCAAGCTGGGTGCGTTCAAGCCCCAGCCATAGGTAGGTAGGTAGGCAAGGTGGCTGTCCATGCAAGGCACGGACACACGTAGGCCAGGGAAGGCCCTTTGTGATACCACTGGGATCTACCCTAGGTAGACACTGCAGCTAATGAAACCGTTTGCAGCTCTTGATAAAGCTGAGGATACTTTTGATATCAGTATGTGATAATTCGCCCAGATTGTCGAAGATGTAGGCTCCTAAATAGAGCTTCCTTCTTTGAGACAGGGCAGGGCAAGTGCAGAGAAAATGGAGAATCGTTTCCTCCTCCTCTTTGTCCCAGCAGCTTCTGCAAAAGTCATTTGCAAAGAGGCCCATCCTTTTGGCATGAAGGCCAATAGGACAAGGACCAGTGAGAACACCAATGACGGTGCTAATAAGCGACCTATTGAGAAAGATGAGGCTCAAATTGAGCACTTCGGAGAAAACACCATCACCCACTCCGCTCTCGGTTTTGGAACCGTCTGTGTAGAAGTGAACGGAGTGCTCGCCTATGACATCATCATTCTCCCAAATCACTCGCGAGGATAGACGTCCGAAAGTTGATATTGAAGTTCAGCTTAGACGGTGTATAGTCGGTGTTTTCCGGGATGAATGTTAAGGGATCTAAGAGCGAGGAGTGGCCAATATGGTTATTTGACCATTGAGAGGAGGCCTTCAGTCTGAGGGCTGCGCTAGCAGCTGGCTGCTTGTCAAAAATATCCAAAGGAATCAGATGTAGGAGCACATCAAGTGCCGCGGATGGTGTGGTCCTTAGTGCTCCGCTAATGCATATGCAAGTTGATCTTTGCACTTTCCCCAAAAGGTCACAGTGTAGGGCTTTTTCTAAGGCCGTCCACCAGACGATCACACCATATAGAAGTATAGGTCTGATAACGGACGCGTAGAGCCAGTGCGTGGTACGAGGTTTCAGGCCCCATTTTTTACCAATGGCTTTCCTGCAGCAGTACAGCGCCACAGTGGCTTTTTTTAACGCGTTCAAGAGTGTTGGCTTTCCAGTTTAGTTTACTGTCAAGAATGAGACCCAGAAATTTAGCTTCTTTAACAAAGCGCAGGCTTGTGCCGTTTGGAGAGGGCAGGTCGATGGGAGGAAATTTGGATTTCCTTGTGAAGAGGACTAATTCGCTCTTCGGCCCCAGCCATATGCACCGAACATTTTTCGACGCACCACCTCTTGTCAGAGAATGACAAACCTCTAAGAGCAAAATGTGTCATGAAAAAGCTTCTCAATTCGCCGTTCTTAGTTGGCAATCAATTGCAGGTCCCTTCCATTCCGTGCTGTCGCCCCAGCTATTATTAAAACTTCGTGGCTGGGGTAAATTGTAATAATAGGACAATTTTGAAGTTTGTAGCTGAAACATCATTCCCTAAGGTAAAACTTTTTTGTCTTCCTAATGTGGAAAACCTTAGCAGAAGCAAAAAATTTAATAAAAAATATTACTTTCGACCATGTCCTCCTCACATATGGAATGTACATATGTACATATGAAATGAGGTTTAGGCAGAGAGTTTTTCTTAACAGTTTTACTTATGTCTTCTATACAAACGATGGAATATTTTCATAAGCGCTCCAGCGTTTTAAGCAATTTATTCTCCGTCTTCCAAAGGTAGTTTTTTGTTATATAAATTAACTTTTAATCTCACAAACATTTTATTGAATTTGATTCAAATTTATAAAAAAAGATATGTCCACCATTTTCGCCAGACCGTCTTTGTAAGAGATTTTACCTTGACTTCTTGACTACAGATTAACGATTGAGAAAGTTGACTTTAGAGCATTATTAATCGCCGTTGAAACAGGGAAATTAGATTCAGAGGTTTTATAAAAAGAGGAAGAATAATATGCTAAGGTCGCAAAATCCGATCCAAGACTAATAAAGGGTTTTTCAATAGGGACGCTACAAAAGTAGAGCGACAGGGACAGCAAACGACGCCATATTTTTCTTGCGGTTTTTTGACATTTCTCTTCAGTAAGGTTTGCCATTTCATGATGGAAAGATATACGAGCCAACAACGAGTCGAAATTATTAAAATTTACTACCGAAATTCGGAGTCAGTGGCCTCAACGTTAAGAGCGCTACGTCCAATTTCTGGCTGGATGACTTCGTCAATAAACAAAATATGCGGTATTGGTCAGGCAGCAATCCACACGTACTCCATGAGTCATCATTGCATCCCGAAAAAATTACGGTTTGGTGTGGTTTATGGGCCGGCGACGTCATTGGGCCGTACTTCTTCCGTGATGATCAAGACCGGCACGTTACTGTGAAAAGGGGATCGCTACCGTTCAATGATAACCGAATATTTTTGGCCCCAATTGGATTGATATGGACTTGGAGGACATGTGGTTCCAACAGGACGGCGCCACAAGCCACACAGCGAATGTCACAATCAATTTATTGGAAACCAAGTTTGGAGAACGTGTTATCTCACGAAATGGTCCAGTCGCTTGGCCGCCTCGTTCGTGCGATTTGACGCCGTTAGACTATTTTCTGTGGGGCTACGTCAAGTCTATGGTCTATGCCAACAAGCCAGCGACGATTGATGAACTTCGTACGAATATCGAACGTGAAATTGCAGCAGTATCGGCCGATTTATGCTTGAAAACCGTCGAAAATTGGGTTCAGCGTCTGGACTTCTGCAAGCGTGCCCGTGGTGGCCATGCAAAAGAAATCGAGTTCCATACATAATGGCATCGAACGTACTTTCACAGAAATTTCATTGATATCCAAAACCGTTTTTGTTTTATTTAAAAAAACTTTTGTAGGGCTCTTATTGAAAAACCCTGTAGTAAAGACCAAATTTTTATACTTCGAAGATCTTGCAAAAAAACTCAGGGATTCTAAACTTGAAATCTTTTTATTGATTTTAGGGCCGCGTGTGCCACCATTTCATTGTTAATTTCTTTTCTCTTTCTATCTTTTTAGGAAAACTAAAAGCTTAAGTCTCGAAGAGCTAATGCCATTCCAAGACGATCCTTGGTGGCAGAACTTACGACGAACTTTCTTTCTTTCGTTTTGGATAACTTTGATACTAATATTTGTCAGCGCTTGTATATTGTCTATTGTACAACATGGGTCCTGTCAGGCTATACAAAATGGTATTGCATCAACAGTCGTAGAGAATTCGATTGCAAAGATGTCGACTATGATTAGTCGTACCAGTGGTAAGATGCCCGTTTAAATCTGAATCAAAAGGAGGAATTTCATAATAAAATGTGATAAATTATCAAAAATTGTACTATAAATAGAACGTTAATTAAATTACATGTAATTTTACACGCGTCTTTTTAAATTCTATTTTTATAAGAAATTTTTATTTATTTGTCATTATTTACATGGTATTGCCTTGTAAAGGAATATAAAAATAATAATTGCACGTATTTTTAATTGTTCATCTTATCTGCTCTCAGGCAGTACAGTGCACTTGAGTTTTGTAAGAAGCGTCCCAATCTTGAAAATTATTGCATCATCAATGTGTATAATCTTTGCTTTCAACATTTGATATCAAAATCTCAATTACCGAATAAATCAATCATTGAAGACGTATACGTAGTGTACACAAAAAAAAGCTTATTCATGCATATGTATGTACTATGTAGCAATTTCGTGGATAAGGAATACGATTAGAGGTTAAGAATCAAACAAAGACTTAATGCAAATATTTGCGCGTTTGCATTGGTTATTTCATGAAAATCGAAAGTATCTTTTCTTATTTTCCCATAAACACCAAATAAGCTTTCAGGGCAACTGGTTTTTGTGTGCAATTTAGGATAATCTACTATTTGCTTAATCTTACAGATAAATTCTATATAAGTATGTATTTACTTACTTACTTATTTAAGGTGGTGCTACAGTCCGCGGTGAATATAGGCCTCAACGAACAAGCGTTTCCACTCAGCTCGATCTTTAGCCAGCTGCCTCCAGTTCCGCACGCCAAGTTGGGTGCACTACCTGAGTCGCGGTCTCTCTTTACTGCGCCGTTCCTCGGGTGTGGATTTGAAGATTTCCCGAGCCGGAGGAGTTATGTATGTCCATCTGCTTTACATGAACCAATCACCTCAGTCGTTGGACCTTCACTCTTCTAGCTAACTCAATGTGGCTGTACAGCCCGTAATCGTTGTATCTCCTCCTCCATTCACCATCTATGCTGGCGAGACCGGAAATCACCCGAAAAAATGTGACTCTCGAAACAGCCAAGATCAACCTCATCCGCTTTTGACAGAGTCCATGCCTCTACGCTGTAGAGCAGAACTGGGACGATTAAGATGTTATAAAGGGTGACTTTAGTTGTTCGAGAGGAGGCTTTACTACTCATTTGCCTTCTTAGCCAACAGAAACAGTGATTGGCAAGAGTTGTTCTTCGTTTGATCTTAGCGGTGGTGTCGTTGTCTGAATTGATAACAGAGCCTAGGTCGACAAAGTCCTTAACTTCTTTAGGGTTTTATCTGTCCGAGCCGTCATCGGTGTTGAGTTTCTTTTCCTGTTGATTTACTTGATATTGTCCTCATTGACCGCTAAAGCCATCTTCACTGCCTCTGTCTCATGGCTCATGAAAACGTCAGTGACATCATGCTACTTTTTTTCGATTATACCAATGTCGTCGGCGTATGCGAGTAATTGTGGCGCTGGTGTTGGCTCGTAAGTTTTGCGCTATTATTTTAAGAATGATGTTGAAGAAGTCGTCGAACTCGTTATCTGACATCAAATGTGAGGTCTTGACCGACCTTGACTCAGCGGTTAGTGCATTGCACTGCTGTGTGAGCTTGTCGAGAAATGACAAGTTTGCGGGAGTATACATTTGTCATGAAAGAGCTTCTCAACTCGCCATTCGCCGAAATTATTTTCGTAGAGATTCCTTACAATACCGCTGATACCACTATAAACTTGAGATTCGCGAATGATAAATTTAACACTGAGTTATGAAAGTAGCAAAAAAATATCAGAAGAGGAAGACTTAAGCTCCGCATTCTCTTGCGCCTTATATATTTTTCTTTGATTGGCGAGATTTTGATGACAGCATTACAAAACGACTTCGTCATCATTCTAACCCTAAGCATGAAACTTTATTATTCAGATTTCTTTTACTGACAAAGTTCTCCTATTGAAAAAAAAAAAGTATAAGAACAAATTTCGCAAGATCCATTTGATCAACACCCACAGCTCAAAGAAAGCTATGCTACAGCCCATTTAAATCTAACACTTTTCAACTCAGATACGTTTGCTAATTTCCTCTTCTCACAAAATTGTTAAAATCTTTAAAAGATGTTCCAAATTTTATGGCCCCAGACGCTTGTAATGCATTTTTGAAAATCGTGAAATCGTAAGATTGATGCAATAGTTGAAGCTTAACCGTTGTAAAGTGTTTAAATTAAATCCAAAACCTTCTCTGTAAAATATTCATATCCCTCTAAAAAGTAGCTCAAAGCGAAAATGCTAATAAAAAATTGGTTTTTCCACCGATGCATAGACATCAAAAATCACCACGAAGAACGTCTATGTGGATTTGTTATTTATTTGGTTTTTGCCATGAATACGTTCCAAAAATAAAATTCATATATCTACAATCAACCCTTCTATAGAAAAAATCGAAAAGAGGAATAAATTAATATCAAATACAGCTATTCACTCTTTATAAGACGTCAGATACGATACAAGAGGTATTGCCAAATAGACTATGAAAATTATAGTTGAAATGGGTTTTCCTCTTGACGAGCGAAGTCCTGTCTGCCTGCATATTTCTATATTTCCCACAATCTTCCTTTGGTTTATGACTCCTTTATCTTCTCAGACATCTGCGGTGGCTGGGAATTTATGTTTACAGTTCGTATCAAACTGTAGCATCATTTCGTCAGGAAGGGTAAAGGCCTAAATTAATCCTTTGCTTTGATTTTGAATGCCAGAAGTCTGTGAATAAGAGTAGTGTAAAGCACAATCTAAGTGAAAGTGAAAGCTTTTAAGTAACACTTACATATTGGCTTGAAGATATGTATAGCGAGAGCCTCTTTGAGTTATAATGCTGTCGGAATCCTTAATACATCCTTAAGACATCGTACTTTAGTAAATTCATCAACAAAAGGTTTAAGGTCTTTCGAAATGCTTCTAAGGCCACAGCCTAGTACATAGAAAAGAACACAAGGAGATGGTAGCAGAATTATTATCTTCTTGATCCAAGTGGAAAATCAAATCAAATTCACCCCCGAGGGACAACGTAGGAGTTGCTTCACGGTGGCGTCACAAATATCCAAAAGAGAAAAAGCGCCTTCCTTGAATTACTTCGGCATGTTCGGAGCTCAGGCCGATTATTTTTTTAAGAATAAGTCGCGGTCTTGGAAAAGATATGATGACGCTCACATCCCCAAAGCTGTTTAGCCGTCAGTTGAACTCATCCCTCGTTCTAGAAGTTTTCCTACAATGGAACTGTTCCAATCTGGAACTCAAGGTTAGAGTTGTGCTGCCGAACTAACTACCAGTCTTGGAACAAAATCATGTTACCAAAGGCCTCGGACACGGAGCTATTGACGAAAAAAAGAGAATGATCTTCGGTTCTGCACGTAGAAAGCTAGGACCCTATGACGTTAAGATCGTATTGGGCGAGTTAAGTGCGAAAATACGAAAACAGGACATCTTTAGTAAGGCAATTGGTAAGGATAGGGACTTTTTGATTTCGTGACTATCAAACGGTCAAATAAATTAATTAAATTGTTATAAAATCACTACCCTGCTGCAGCCAACATGAGAATGCATATGTCCCAAGTGTCACAACAAAAAAGAATTACTGTAAGAAGAAATAATAGGGGTGCTTTTTTGAAACCTAGCCAGCCAGTAAGCAACGTCAAATTTTATACGTAAAACAAATACAACAACCAGCTGGCTACAACCGTTGATCCCCAGCAAAAGCAACTGGTAAGGAGTTTCACGATATCCCATGGCCAGGGAGCGCCGAAAGCGATATTTTTCATTTATAGCGCTGGTATCACTGCCAAATTGTTCTGTTCTCCGACATTTGACCGGCGTCTGAGTACAAAGATGGAAGATGTTATGATTTCATACTTCTTTTTGTAAATTATGTTTTTCACAACAAATTAAAAAAAAAAACAATTTGGTTTAATGCCGAATACTTTGACAGTTTGACAGCCATGACATCGGAATGAAATCACACGTACCAACTTGAGGGTATAAAAAATCGACTGGGTTTGGCTGGCTGGGAATCGTCTAAATGAACGACTGGCTAGCTAGGTTCCAAAAAACGCACCTAATGTCGACAAGACTGCAACCGCGAGAATCTTCGATGAACACGTATCGCGAAATGACTTAACATCTGTCTTCAGCTCAAATGCTCGAGATCGGTGGCAACGCTGCCAACAAGCTGGGTTTCACATGACTGTCGCTATACAATTTCTGGTTTAGGCTTGTATTCCAATACCAATTGAAGGAAGTCTCACTAGAAAAATAAAGAATCAGGGAAGCAACGTCCGTACAGAAACCTGTACAGATGAAGTAGAAGAGTCATAGTCGGTGTTGAGAGTTTGATAAAAAAGGATCAACCTGATTGATCTCTATCATGATGATATAAGGCAGCCTACGACAGCATTTACCGAGTTACGTCAAGTTCTTGCACCTTTTCCAAACATGTCGCCTGTGCAGGATAACGATGAAGAATGCTCGCTGGTTCATCAAGGTGACGATCTCGCTGATACTTTCGATGTCAAATATAGAAATTTGCTTTCATGTGTCTTTTGAATGAACTGTGCTAAACTGTCAAGCCAACATTAAAGGCAAATTATTTCAAAAGGCTGTGCAATTCCTTGTGTACTTCGATGACAGTGCCTTTGCGGTTATGGGTATAGATACGTATTGAGTCCGATACTCATACCTCAACTGAAAAAGAAAAAAAAAAAAAAAATTAAAAATAAAACAATTTTCGTTTTCAATTTTTGAAACAAAAACAATTACTTTAATGTTGTATTCCTCATTTTCAGTTATACACGGACTCTGTATGTAGGTACTTATACGTCAAATATTCACATACATACACTTATATGCCATTTATAAATCAATATGTATAGATGTACCTATATATATAACGATACTATAGATTTTACAGATCAAAAATATATACTGTTTCGCTTAGTTTACAAAAAAATTTATATATATACCAATAAGTTTTTAGTACAATATTTGTATATATACATATATATATATATGGCTGTTTTAGGACGTTTTATATTTTTCTCGTTTGATGCAGTTTCTTTTTTGTTTTACGTTGATAGTTTGTATCTTCTGAACATAATTGCAAATAACGTAAGCTCTATATTGTACGTTTGCTTCTCATAGTCATAGATGATTTAGTTTTTTCTTTTGATGAACATGAAAGTGACTATAATTGCTTATTTTGCAACTGCTTTCAGATATAAATGTACCTTTGCAAGTTCATTGTAAATGGTTTTTTTTAGTTTTAGAGTTTACTTTTCCTATAAATATTCATATTGTTAGCTAGTTTTGTTCAAATACCAATTATGCTGTTTTCTGTTTTTAAAATGTATGCAGCAATGTGTTAGGAATTTAAATTTTTATTCTCGAGAGAGGGATTTTAATGAAATTTAATTGAATACAATTTTTTTTAAAGAGGGATACAAAAAATGAGAAAAAAACAATTTGGAAGCTCTATCTAACAATTTAATATATGTATATATGTATTTTGGTACGACGTTTTTAACATGTATGTATAATTTTTTTCATATGCTTATGAATATATTTTTAAAACAATTTTCCTATAACTTATGCTCGAAGACTTGAATTTGGTTTTTTTTTTTTACTAAGATAAATTAAACATTCTTAAATAAAATATTTATTTTTCTTTTCCTTACTTATTGACTAGAATTAAAATTAAAGAAAATTAAATTGAATTAGAAATAAATATAATTCAATAGATGTTAGGTTTTTTTTTTATGGCTTCTTGCGTTCAGATTTTGTTTAATGGTTGTGGGTTTTTCTCTATTTTGTATAATATATATAGTGTTTTTTTTTTGTTAACCACTAGTGGGCCATTTTGCTTAGTATTGTCTTTTCCGTTCTAGTAAAAGTATTTTTTCTTTTATTTATTTATTTACAAAAGGGACGTATTTTTATTTTGTTTTTAATGAGTATGTATATATAGCAAGAAGAATACATATATAAATATGTTTTTTCAATACTTTAATGAGTCAGACTTTAATGAAAATTCTTAGATAATGTATGACAAAGTTTAATAATTGGTATTTTTTTTAATCACATTCATCTTGCTAAGAGAAATAAAACGAAGAACTTGGACAAAGATTTTAGAGGGACATGGTATATGTACTCGTATATATTTAAGGAACACACTCACCTTGTTTTGGAAATTTTACATATTACGTTACAAGACATTACATTAAGATTTTAAAATTTTTGTTTTTTTTTTTAAATACATGTAATACGCTATTTTATAAACGTGGTCAACTTTGGCTCTGTTAGTGTTAATAGTTTAAATGAATTTTAAATGGTATTTACATACATGATTGCTTAAATTTTTTTTTTTTAGATTTTGAAGAAAATTAATTATTTAGCTTGGCGACAGTAAATTAAAAAATTAACAAATGGGGATAACGTGGCCAACATCGGGATATTGCTGGACAGCCAATACGCCATTAAGGCATTGAGCTCTTATAAAATCAGGTCTAAACTGATGTGGGAGTGCCATACCAAAATAAATAAATACGGCCGGAACAACACAGTCACTCCCTCATGGTCTGTAATATTTGGGAGAATTTGCTAAGGTGAGGCAGTCTAAGAACTGTAGTCGGGAAATTTGAGTAAAAATTGGCTTCGCATTCTAAAAGGCTTCATAAAGGGTTACTGCGGGAAATATCTCGGAAAATTGGACATAGAGGAGGAAGACGAGTACAGATTTTGCAGTGATGCTTAGGAAATCCCAGAGCATCTGATTAAGAAATGCAGAGTAAAGATCTAGAAAAGGAAAAAACTATCTGAAGAAGGAGACTGATCATCGTTGGACTTAGTCCAGATTTTTTTATTATAAGAGCAGAGATGAAGAGCAGAAACTGATATTCACTTGATGATGTTAATATTATAACTTTGAGGAAACACAGACCTACATACGTATGTAGATCGTTCCACATTCGTGTTGTTTTTGAAAGAATCCCTACAGCTGACAGTAGATTCAGAAGTAAGTACAAACAGAAGTGAGATATTGAGTGGGCGCAATGCAACTGGCTTGTTTGCTGGAGCACTGTTTGTGGAGGAAGCAACGAAATAATGAGAGACAGGAAACCTTTCGTTGGTATTCAATTGGGTCATAATCGGTATATCAAAGAGCGTAGCCTGGAGGAGATACTGCAAGTCGAGAGAGAACTATAGAACTGTAGAACAATAAAATTATCCATCTAAGTGAGGGGGTTTTCCGTTTTTAAATAGTAGATCAGACTGTAGACTGTTGAACTTTAAAAATAAAATGTAATTAGTTAAAGGTAACAAACTTTTATACAAGTAGTTCTTCAAAATTTGTAAGGACATAATGAGCCTGTGTTAGTTACCATCATTGTGTTCTTATTGCCATTGTCTTTTAGGCGACCTAAGTTTAACTCAAGTATACAATAACGCACTCGAACTAAATTATCTTGAAAAATGTCATCATTCTAATACTTGTTTGATTTAACATTTGACGTATCAGAAAAATTAGTTTGCACAGACATTGTTATAGGATGTGTAGCAGTAGTTAACGTCCAATTTCTGGACATTTTATCTCCTTTTTCTAAGCAAATGTAGATTATACACGCAACTTTAATTCAGAAATGTCGAATGCAGTTATAAGGACATTTAATTCAATTTTAACTCACTGTAGCTGAAAGCCAACCAATTGGATGCGAAATGTAACTCTATCAACCAACAGTAGTGTAAGTAGTGTGACTCTGTGTCGAGCTTAACAGAAAAATTAAAAAAAAAATAAATAAATACAGAAAAAACAAATGGAAAATAAAACAGAATGATTAACTATAACAAAACTAATCTATAAAATCTCGAATATTTAACCGACATTATATAAAAATACATTTTGTTTTTTGTTTCTTTGTTTTTTGGTTTCTTTTACAATTAAGTTACTTAAATTGTTAATGCATTTTTCTTGCGTTTATATTTATACACTAAATATTAGATGTCTCGTCTGAAAAAGGTTAAGCACGGACTCAAGAAAGTTTTATTAATTTTTTATTTTTTTTTTGGGTTTGTTTTATCTAAGTTATGTGTATAAAATTCTTAAAAATTAAGAAAGGTTTGAGTAAGGGTATTTTTCTTTCCCTTTGAAATTGCATTTGCTTGTTGTTTCGACATTTTTTGTTTACTAAAAATATATTTAACTAATTAAATAAAAAATAGAAAATTATAACAACGACAAAAAAGAGCAAGTCTGCATTGAACATAAAAATTAAAATTACCTATACTTTAAGACAAAAAAAAAATTAAGTTTAGTACTTACAGATAGAATACGTATTTTATAAATTAAAAATTAAATTTAATAATACAAAGTCGAAGCTGTTGTTGAAAGCAACTTAAAGTACCACATTTGGTAGTGTGTTTCGTTGTTTTGTTGCTCGGTTTTACGTCTTAGAATCCTTGTATAACTCCGTATGCCTCTAAACTGCTTACAACTACATAAATGATCCACAGGGAAAAGAGTATGGCGCCACTGATGTATTTGAAATTCGTTGGTCCACCTAGTTCACCGCCAAAGGTTTTACTGCGTCTTACCATGAGGACTATAATTGCAATCATTGCTTCTGAGCAGAACAGTGTCACAGAGAATGCAAGACTATTTAAAAGAAAAAACAAAACAAAACACATTACTCACTGAGTTGTATGGAATTTTTTCTTCGAACCTACCTTCCAGGTTCGACTTCGAAATTGCGACCATGGGATTCATGGTATATCGCGGCAATTGTCCACGCTACTCCAATTCCAAGGAAAACGTTTACAGCATTACTTCCAGTTACATTTCCGACACTAGCGTCGGCATATTTGTCCTGTATAGCTGCTACTTTACTAGCGAATGTATCTAGAAAGACATGTTATCAAATAATTTCTTGAAGAGGCTTGAGTTACTAAGACCACATATACGCAACTGCCTGGCACGTCTGAGGCTGCTGGAGATTATAGACAATAGGCGTGTTTTTTTGAAACCTAGCCAGCCAGTAGTTGCTAGCATAGTCAAATTTTATACGTAAAACAAATACAACAACCAGCTGGCTTCAACTCTTGATTTTATCCCCAGTCAAAAGCAACTGGCTAGGAATTTTACCATATCCCATGGCCAGGGGCCGCCGAAAGCGATGTTTTTCATTTATAGCGTTGGTATCACTGCCAAATTGTTCTGTTCCCTTGACATTTGACCGCCGTCTGAGTACGAAGATGGAAGATGTTATGATTTCATACTTCTTTTTGTAAATTATGTTTTTCACAACAAATTAAAAAAAAAAACAATTTGGTTTAATGCCGAATACTTTGACAGTTTGACAGCCATGACATCGGAATGAAATCACACGTACCAACTTGAGGGTATAAAAAATCGACTGGGTTTGGCTGGCTGGGAATCGTCTAAATGAACGACTGGCTAGCTAGGTTCCAAAAAACGCACCTAATGTCGACAAGACTGCAACCGCGAGAATCTTCGATGAACACGTATCGCGAAATGACTTAACATCTGTCTTCAGCTCAAATGCTCGAGATCGGTGGCAACGCTGCCAACAAGCTGGGTTTCACATGACTGACGCTATACAATTTCTGGTTTAGGCTTGTATTCCAATACCAATTGAAGGAAGTCTCACTAGAAAAATAAAGAATCAGGGAAGCAACGTCAGTACAGAAACCTGTACAGATGAAGTAGAAGAGTCATAGTCGGTGTTGAGAGTTTGATAAAAAAGGATCAACCTGATTGATCTCTATCATGATGATATAAGGCAGCCTACGACAGCGTTTACGGAGTTACGTCAAGTTCTTGCACCTTTTCCAAACATGTCGCCTGTGCAGGATAACGATGAAGAATGCTCGCTGGTTCATCAAGGTGACGATCTCGCTGATACTTTCGATGTCAAATATAGAAATTTGCTTTCATGTGTCTTTTGAATGAACTGTGCTAAACTGTCAAGCCAACATTAAAGGCAAATTATTTCAAAAGGCTGTGCAATTCCTTGTGTACTTCGATGACAGTGCCTTTGCGGTTATGGGTATAGATACGTATTGAGTCCGATACTCATACCTCAACTGAAAAAAAAAAAAAAAAAAAAAATTAAAAATAAAACAATTTTCGTTTTCAATTTTTGAAACAAAAACAATTACTTTAATGTTGTATTCCTCATTTTCAGTTATACACGGACTCTGTATGTAGGTACTTATACGTCAAATATTCACATACATACACTTATATGCCATTTATAAATCAATATGTATAGATGTACCTATATATATAACGATACTATAGATTTTACAGATCAAAAATATATACTGTTTCGCTTAGTTTACAAAAAAATTTATATATATACCAATAAGTTTTTAGTACAATATTTGTATATATACATATATATATATATGGCTGTTTTAGGACGTTTTATATTTTTCTCGTTTGATGCAGTTTCTTTTTTGTTTTACGTTGATAGTTTGTATCTTCTGAACATAATTGCAAATAACGTAAGCTCTATATTGTACGTTTGCTTCTCATAGTCATAGATGATTTAGTTTTTTCTTTTGATGAACATGAAAGTGACTATAATTGCTTATTTTGCAACTGCTTTCAGATATAAATGTACCTTTGCAAGTTCATTGTAAATGGTTTTTTTTAGTTTTAGAGTTTACTTTTCCTATAAATATTCATATTGTTAGCTAGTTTTGTTCAAATACCAATTATGCTGTTTTCTGTTTTTAAAATGTATGCAGCAATGTGTTAGGAATTTAAATTTTTATTCTCGAGAGAGGGATTTTAATGAAATTTAATTGAATACAATTTTTTTTAAAGAGGGATACAAAAAATGAGAAAAAAACAATTTGGAAGCTCTATCTAACAATTTAATATATGTATATATGTATTTTGGTACGACGTTTTTAACATGTATGTATAATTTTTTTCATATGCTTATGAATATATTTTTAAAACAATTTTCCTATAACTTATGCTCGAAGACTTGAATTTGGTTTTTTTTTTTTACTAAGATAAATTAAACATTCTTAAATAAAATATTTATTTTTCTTTTCCTTACTTATTGACTAGAATTAAAATTAAAGAAAATTAAATTGAATTAGAAATAAATATAATTCAATAGATGTTAGGTTTTTTTTTTATGGCTTCTTGCGTTCAGATTTTGTTTAATGGTTGTGGGTTTTTCTCTATTTTGTATAATATATATAGTGTTTTTTTTTTGTTAACCACTAGTGGGCCATTTTGCTTAGTATTGTCTTTTCCGTTCTAGTAAAAGTATTTTTTCTTTTATTTATTTATTTACAAAAGGGACGTATTTTTATTTTGTTTTTAATGAGTATGTATATATAGCAAGAAGAATACATATATAAATATGTTTTTTCAATACTTTAATGAGTCAGACTTTAATGAAAATTCTTAGATAATGTATGACAAAGTTTAATAATTGGTATTTTTTTTAATCACATTCATCTTGCTAAGAGAAATAAAACGAAGAACTTGGACAAAGATTTTAGAGGGACATGGTATATGTACTCGTATATATTTAAGGAACACACTCACCTTGTTTTGGAAATTTTACATATTACGTTACAAGACATTACATTAAGATTTTAAAATTTTTGTTTTTTTTTTTAAATACATGTAATACGCTATTTTATAAACGTGGTCAACTTTGGCTCTGTTAGTGTTAATAGTTTAAATGAATTTTAAATGGTATTTACATACATGATTGCTTAAATTTTTTTTTTTTAGATTTTGAAGAAAATTAATTATTTAGCTTGGCGACAGTAAATTAAAAAATTAACAAATGGGGATAACGTGGCCAACATCGGGATATTGCTGGACAGCCAATACGCCATTAAGGCATTGAGCTCTTATAAAATCAGGTCTAAACTGATGTGGGAGTGCCATACCAAAATAAATAAATACGGCCGGAACAACACAGTCACTCCCTCATGGTCTGTAATATTTGGGAGAATTTGCTAAGGTGAGGCAGTCTAAGAACTGTAGTCGGGAAATTTGAGTAAAAATTGGCTTCGCATTCTAAAAGGCTTCATAAAGGGTTACTGCGGGAAATATCTCGGAAAATTGGACATAGAGGAGGAAGACGAGTACAGATTTTGCAGTGATGCTTAGGAAATCCCAGAGCATCTGATTAAGAAATGCAGAGTAAAGATCTAGAAAAGGAAAAAACTATCTGAAGAAGGAGACTGATCATCGTTGGACTTAGTCCAGATTTTTTTATTATAAGAGCAGAGATGAAGAGCAGAAACTGATATTCACTTGATGATGTTAATATTATAACTTTGAGGAAACACAGACCTACATACGTATGTAGATCGTTCCACATTCGTGTTGTTTTTGAAAGAATCCCTACAGCTGACAGTAGATTCAGAAGTAAGTACAAACAGAAGTGAGATATTGAGTGGGCGCAATGCAACTGGCTTGTTTGCTGGAGCACTGTTTGTGGAGGAAGCAACGAAATAATGAGAGACAGGAAACCTTTCGTTGGTATTCAATTGGGTCATAATCGGTATATCAAAGAGCGTAGCCTGGAGGAGATACTGCAAGTCGAGAGAGAACTATAGAACTGTAGAACAATAAAATTATCCATCTAAGTGAGGGGGTTTTCCGTTTTTAAATAGTAGATCAGACTGTAGACTGTTGAACTTTAAAAATAAAATGTAATTAGTTAAAGGTAACAAACTTTTATACAAGTAGTTCTTCAAAATTTGTAAGGACATAATGAGCCTGTGTTAGTTACCATCATTGTGTTCTTATTGCCATTGTCTTTTAGGCGACCTAAGTTTAACTCAAGTATACAATAACGCACTCGAACTAAATTATCTTGAAAAATGTCATCATTCTAATACTTGTTTGATTTAACATTTGACGTATCAGAAAAATTAGTTTGCACAGACATTGTTATAGGATGTGTAGCAGTAGTTAACGTCCAATTTCTGGACATTTTATCTCCTTTTTCTAAGCAAATGTAGATTATACACGCAACTTTAATTCAGAAATGTCGAATGCAGTTATAAGGACATTTAATTCAATTTTAACTCACTGTAGCTGAAAGCCAACCAATTGGATGCGAAATGTAACTCTATCAACCAACAGTAGTGTAAGTAGTGTGACTCTGTGTCGAGCTTAACAGAAAAATTAAAAAAAAAATAAATAAATACAGAAAAAACAAATGGAAAATAAAACAGAATGATTAACTATAACAAAACTAATCTATAAAATCTCGAATATTTAACCGACATTATATAAAAATACATTTTGTTTTTTGTTTCTTTGTTTTTTGGTTTCTTTTACAATTAAGTTACTTAAATTGTTAATGCATTTTTCTTGCGTTTATATTTATACACTAAATATTAGATGTCTCGTCTGAAAAAGGTTAAGCACGGACTCAAGAAAGTTTTATTAATTTTTTATTTTTTTTTTGGGTTTGTTTTATCTAAGTTATGTGTATAAAATTCTTAAAAATTAAGAAAGGTTTGAGTAAGGGTATTTTTCTTTCCCTTTGAAATTGCATTTGCTTGTTGTTTCGACATTTTTTGTTTACTAAAAATATATTTAACTAATTAAATAAAAAATAGAAAATTATAACAACGACAAAAAAGAGCAAGTCTGCATTGAACATAAAAATTAAAATTACCTATACTTTAAGACAAAAAAAAAATTAAGTTTAGTACTTACAGATAGAATACGTATTTTATAAATTAAAAATTAAATTTAATAATACAAAGTCGAAGCTGTTGTTGAAAGCAACTTAAAGTACCACATTTGGTAGTGTGTTTCGTTGTTTTGTTGCTCGGTTTTACGTCTTAGAATCCTTGTATAACTCCGTATGCCTCTAAACTGCTTACAACTACATAAATGATCCACAGGGAAAAGAGTATGGCGCCACTGATGTATTTGAAATTCGTTGGTCCACCTAGTTCACCGCCAAAGGTTTTACTGCGTCTTACCATGAGGACTATAATTGCAATCATTGCTTCTGAGCAGAACAGTGTCACAGAGAATGCAAGACTATTTAAAAGAAAAAACAAAACAAAACACATTACTCACTGAGTTGTATGGAATTTTTTCTTCGAACCTACCTTCCAGGTTCGACTTCGAAATTGCGACCATGGGATTCATGGTATATCGCGGCAATTGTCCACGCTACTCCAATTCCAAGGAAAACGTTTACAGCATTACTTCCAGTTACATTTCCGACACTAGCGTCGGCATATTTGTCCTGTATAGCTGCTACTTTACTAGCGAATGTATCTAGAAAGACATGTTATCAAATAATTTCTTGAAGAGGCTTGAGTTACTAAGACCACATATACGCAACTGCCTGGCACGTCTGAGGCTGCTGGAGATTATAGACAATAGGCGTGTTTTTTTGAAACCTAGCCAGCCAGTAGTTGCTAGCATAGTCAAATTTTATACGTAAAACAAATACAACAACCAGCTGGCTTCAACTCTTGATTTTATCCCCAGTCAAAAGCAACTGGCTAGGAATTTTACCATATCCCATGGCCAGGGGCCGCCGAAAGCGATGTTTTTCATTTATAGCGTTGGTATCACTGCCAAATTGTTCTGTTCCCTTGACATTTGACCGCCGTCTGAGTACGAAGATGGAAGATGTTATGATTTCATACTTCTTTTTGTAAATTATCCATTGAATAAAAATTCTCTAAATTATGGTTTTCACAACAAATTAAAAAAAAAAACAATTGGGTTTAATGCCGAATACTTTGACAGTTTGACAGCCATTACATCGGAACGAAATCACACGTACCAACTTAACGGTATAAAAAATCCACTGGGTTTGGCTAGGTGGGAATCGTCTAAATCAGTGCTTTTCAATCTTTTTAGAATAACGACCCCCTTGAGCCCTTAAAAAAGCTTAGCGACCCCCCTTAAAAATTTAAAAAAAAATGTGCAAACTTTTTTTTTGTCGGGTTAGGAAATGCTACACTGGAGCACTCAGACGCAACTGGTTCATTGTCCTACCAGAAAGCAAGAACCAATTTTTACCCATTTTACTGCAATTTTCTCGACTTTCGAAGAAAGCCAATAAGTTGTCTAAAGTCTTTTCTGCTGCAAGAATGACGCTGTTCGTAGAAAACCTAATCACCAATAGAGGCCTTAAATGGAGACGCGAGAAGAAACAACGCAGGTTCAGGTCCTAAGAAAACATTCTCTTAGCCGTGTCTAGCAATCTCATCGGAGATTTCGTTTGCAGAGATCGCAGTGCGACCTGGGACCCATACAAGAGTCAAAGAGTTCAGCCTTGCGACCGAATTCAGAAAGTTCTTGTATTCTCGCACTATCTTGGAACTTGTTAAAGGGTTGAGCAAGGCCTTAGCCGCAGCTATCGCTACAGACGCAGATGTTCCGATCCTTCCACCTTTTCTTATCAATATAGTCCGTGGTCATTAGGAGTAGTGAAATCTAATGTTGTCGGTTTCCAGGAAGACACCAGCGCAGGACCCATGATTGGATTAGGAGCTACGGACTCTTACCGAAGCCAGTCCTGAGGGCAAAAAAAGTCGACTTTAAATTTGCACAGCAGCCGAAGTTCTGGTGTCATTGCATCAGACGGCATATGCATGGAATTATGGTCGTAGAATAAGTTTTGCACAAGGTCATCGAAAACCAGTGCGGATGATACTAAAAGCCACCCCGTCTAAGACGATGGATTGCTTTGATAGTACATGATATATGTAAGTATCAATGGGACGAAGGTCAAGCAGAGCGTCGAGAACAGAGCCAGGCGTACTCGGAAAAGCTCACATGCAGCTGAGACAAGCCGTTCTCTGAAGTACACTTATGAACACTGCCAGAAAACTGAGAGCGCCTTGGATGTCTTTGACTTGACATGCTGTCCCCAAAGAAGTTTTTATCCAGGATCACTCCCAGACATTTAGCTTCATTGAAGATCTGAATAGTGACGCCCTTTAGCACTGGCTGAGTCAGACCGGTCAAAACCCTCTTTCTCGTAAAGAGAACAACCTCAGTTTTCAGAGGGTTGGACGAAAGCCTAGTGCACCATTCATCGATCATGTCAAAAGCCGCCTTCGCGTTAGAACAGACAGTCTAGGCATGACCCGACATAAACTATGGGGACATCATCCATATATGAAGTAACAACATCATCAGGCAAAACTTGCAATGCAAATAATTTTGTAACGGCGGGTCCCTTGTAAAACGTCGTTATAGTACGCGTGATTATAGTTGTGTTCCCGTAGTAACACGATTTGGTTTATAGTTCGACGTCAAGACGGTGCCTTGCCTGCACTCTGAACTTCATGTTCTTATTTTTTATTTCGAAGCTCGCGACCCCCTTACATTTGCTTCAGGATCCCGTTGAGGGACACGACCCACACTTTGAAAAACACTGGTCTAAATGAACGACTGGCTAGCTAGGTTTCAAAAAAACACGCCTAATGACTGGGTGAAAAACTTTTCAGACCACCATTTGGAATCAAGAAGAAATACTATGTGGCAATGCCCATTAATGGAATGACCATGGAAATGACTATGCAATGTGAATTGAAAATGATTACAAAATTCACTACGGTCAGAATAATTCTTTGGTTTATCCTTTTTGTTATTTTATAACAAAGGTAAAACATAAAAATTTACTAAAGGATAATACTGTGCTCTTTTGTTTGGCGTTCATCGTTCGAATGAAATTTTATTTGTGGGTTTAAAACTGGTTTGAAACTGAAAATTATCCTGTTGCACATCATATCTGGAAGCTAATCAAAAACCATAATAAATGGTTGCCTCTCGTCTGCCACATACAAGTGGTTTCCATTCAGAGAATATCCTTTTTCAGAATAAAGTTCTTGTTTTCTTCTTTCTATTTTTACGGGAAGGATGCCCATCTACATCATATGTTTACTTATGCCTGGGAATAGGTAGATACATATGTACATAATCACGTATACCTAGGCATATCATATGGATGGAATCATCATCTGAGAGAGCAACGGCTCTGTTTTACTGTTAATGTTTCCGAAGTTTGTATGGTTCTTATTTTTACTTTTCGTCCATTTGTCGTTTGCATGTGACTTCACAATTAAATAGAAAGGGAAGCACTCAAAAAGGCCAAATGTGTAACTATGTATGTGTAAAGTCTTTGGTTGTTGGATGGATGGATGACTTGGCAGCACACAGATATTCAGTTAGCATTTGTGAGCTGGTGAGTTGGTGGAGTTTCTGCCCACAGGCTAAATGTGAGCATGTCCTTCCGTTTTCAGAGATAATGGCGACTGTCTTGAAGGAATCTCGTCTGAGAACTGCTGTGGTACGCTGGTTATACACAGGGTTCGGCAGTTTAACAGACTGTTAAGAGAAGCCTGTGTCTGACTAAAGCCATGGGTACCACTCCTGGCGATGCTTCAATCGCTTTCCTCAATTTACTATCAATGAGCAGACTATTTCGTAAAATGTCCGTCCAATATTATTTGCTCATGATGTACATCGATGGAGATTTTCCCAAGAGGGTCCAACGAGAAAGTCCAGATGATGATCTTAATAAGTTTTCTAATGATGAAAGATGATGAAACCAAATATTCTAGAATGGAGGTTTAGTCTGGTGGCAAGCTGCAACAAAAACCACTAACCTCAGAGCCTTGACCAAGATACAAAGGCTAGCTTGCATTGGAACGACCAGTGCAGTGAGATCAACTCTGACAGCAGGGTTGGAGACAATTCTCAATCTGCTACCCCTTGATCTATACATGCAAGAATCCGCAGCAAAGAGCGCTCTGAGATTAGACCAGTCTGAACTCTGGAGAGCGAGCTCATATGGACACGCCCAGATATTGCACAAGTACCCGGGTACGAGTATTGAATCTGATTATATGATCTCGTACCTGGACTTCATCAAACCGTTCTCTTGGATCTTTTCAAGCAGAGAACAGTGGGAGAACAAAGAAATTCCTAGTGAGACAAAGTCCATCTTCACGGATGGCTCCAAAATGGGCATAGGCACGGATGCTGGTGTCTTCTCTGAGGAGCTAGGACTCAGCAGCTCAATAAGACTCCCTGACAACAGCAGTGTTTTCCAGGCAGAGGTTCAAGCAGTGACCAGAGCTGCCCGATTGGCGTCAATGGCCACGGTATCACGGGAGGATATCACAATCTTCATAGACAGCCAGGCGGCTATAAAAGCACTAACTGCTACTCTTACCACATCTAAGCTCGTAAAGTGCTGTCGTGAAGAGCTGAGGGTTCTTGGCAAGCAGCATAATGTTAAGACCCAGTCCCTGGCCACAGTGGTGTGTCAGGAAACGAGACTGCCGACGAACTGGCTAGAAAGGGATCAGCTTTGGAACCAGACCTAGCGGATGGTACAATTAAACCTCCACTTCGTCATCTGAAGGAAATAATAAGGCTAAGATCCTTAACCGAGGCGAATAACAGGTGGAAAACACTAACCACCTGCGTAGTCTCCAGAAGGTTATGGCCAGAATATAATAAGAGCAGAACGGATAGGCTACTACATATGGACAGGAAATCCCTGTCATTACTGGTAGGTTTCAATATGCTCAGGTATCATGCAAAGAAGCTGCACCTGACCGAGGAAGATCTTTGCAGAGGATGCGGAGACGAGGAGGTGCATGAGGACACTACTCACTTCCTCTGTCATTGCCCAAGCCTCTGCAACATTAGGAAAAGAATATTGGGCAGATACCTCTTCGATAACATCGAGGAGTTATCCGATGGTTCACTGTCGGATCTATTCAAGTTCGCAAGGAGAGCCGGTTGGCTGTCATTAGGCATATAAAATCACGCAGTGGGAAGTAGCTGGTAAACACATGGGGTCTTCAACAACGGGTCTACATAGACCTAAGTGAGATGAAGTGGATTTTACCGTCTTCATCGGCCCGCTAACCTTACTTAACCTAAATATTCTAGCACTTTGGTCAAATTGAGATTTCACGGTAGAAGAATTCGAATTTGCAGTGACAGTCACGTGTGCCTGGAAAGTCCTTAATGCTTCCCCAGACACCTTGTTGAATCAGAATTATAAATTGGTAAGGTATAAACAAATATAACTTACCAGGTATACTTGTTCCTAGAGCAACAAAGCATATGGCAGTGACTGCATCCTTAATTCCCAATGTACAGCCAAAATGTGACGCAACATCACCAATGACGGCTGTCACCAGACCTATGCACGTAATGGATATGGTGAAGCATAAATAACCTCCGGCATAATCTGCAAAGAGTAAAACAAATTACAATATTCCATTAGACGAGTTACAAAGAGCGACAACAGCACAATGATCTTGGGAAAACTTAAATTTTGCAAAACTTTATCCTACAAGTGATGCGTTTGTCCTGCACAACTGCATTACTGTCAGACAAGTTTTCTTTCCTTTTTTCGGATCATTGCCTGCACTCAGTGCTCTTAGGGATACAATAGCGCAGCAATAATACCTGTTGGTGGGATGAATGCAAAAAGTAGCTTCCAGAAGAGCGTAATGAAATGCATGATATAATCGCCGCAGCTTGGTGTTGGCTCATCGCCCTCCTCTCCATCGCCGTCTTCGTCACCTGAATTTTATTGAAAATTAGTTCCTGTTGGAGAGACGAAAACAAAAATCAAATAAAAAGTTCCCTACCCGCACTGACTGTAAGTGCTTCCGTAAACTGCTCCCTCCAACTTGAGGTTCCGAGGAGTAACGACGCATTAGCTCTTTGGACAAGTTTATCTACAGTATTCTAGAAAGAAGATAAAAGAAAACAAAATTTGTCGTTAATGTAACGGCAGTAGGAGAAACTGCGATCCCAGATCGGATTATGACAAGGATTTCATTGGAAATCCCTAAACTAACTTTTGATTGCTCATTGTGTACGATACAGTGAACCGTGTTCCCTTTTTGCTCGTGTGTGATTGTGGGTGAAAACATTTCGGGTTACGATGGTGAGGGGTGGTTTAAGGGCTTAACGTTTGTTGATTAACAAAATCAAATTCCGGCAAAGCGATCACGAAACTTACCCTACTACACGAAAGCGTTTTTTCAACGACTGTGTCTTAAGTGGACGTATTTTGTAAAGGCTCCTCAACGCTCAACCGGTGGCTGATTGTCAGAAGCCCACTTTCCATTCCTTTGTCGTAACAAGAGCACTTTGGCATGTCATTGAAAGAGTTACGTATATCTTATAATGCGGGGTATAATTAAGACAGAGAATTTTCAAAACTATAATTGCTTTTATAGCGTGTGTACGCCCAGAAAAGACAGTTTTAATTTTATATGCGGGCGTGCATGAGTGTACGTTCAGTGTGGCAAGGACATTAAGCAGTGCTTAACGATGGATATAAACAATTGAAAACTTGACGTGTCAACAGCAATATGTGGGTTCTTCTAACAAAGTGTCAATTAACGTTAATCTTTGTTTAATCTACTGTGGCACAGCAAAGGATATGTGTCCTTTTGCAGGATACACATGAGTGGTGGCAGAAAATCAGAGAGTTTGATACTTTTGGGTTTCGACATTTTGTATAAAATTTCACCACCATAAAAGGTCAGCTGAGAGGATGGTTAAACCCAGAAGTAATCACCTCAACGAAGGTAATCTACGACTAGCTATTGGAGTAGTTTACAGCTTTCGTAGGCTTCTTCTAACGCAAAGAGGCAGAAGATTCGACGCTTGGAAGGCGATTGTAATATAATTAACATCAACACAATAAATTTCGGTCAAAAATACTTGGCTGGTTAGTTGTAGGTGAATTCAATGGAAACTCATTGAAAATTCTATCCCTCCCACATTAAAAACTGAATTTCCAATGCGTGCAATGCCATGTGGATATGTACACGAACGTGCGGCAAAACCTGGGGTCTACACCCCAAGGTTATATTCTGACTGTACCCCGTGATAGTCAGACCTACCATCACCTATGCTTCTGCAGTATGGTGGACTAAAGCCGAAGATAAGAGAACAATCTCAAAGATGCAATGACTTCAAAGGTTGGCGTGTTTCAGGATCATCGGGGCTATGCGGTCTTGCCCTTAGAGGCACTAGTTACTTCTGTGCACATCTTTGTCAAAAGTGTAGCAACACGCAGTGAAGTTAACCTTTAACGCTCGATCGGAAACCTGCCAAATAGACTGCTGGGTCACTTGGCGATTCTATTCGAATTTACCGAGCTAGAAATGATCAGGTCTATTATGCCCAAATCACTCCAATTTGGAAGAAGAAGATTTTTAAAATTGAAATCCTGGGCTGGGCTGTCAGTGGGGTATACGGAGTAGTTTCAAAATGGACTCTGGCGTTGCGGCAGATGTATTTGGTCCCAGCCGCAGCAAAGTCTCGAGGGCAGTGTTTTTCAGACTGAGCTGTTCGCCGTAGAAACCTTTGCCAATATCAATCTTAATTATAGGAACAAAGGTGCAACCATCAATATACTTACCGATAGTCAAGCAGCGCTCCAAGCACTGAAGTCCCACTACCTCAGCTCAAAAGCCGTTGACGGCTGCTTCAGTGCTCTTTAAAACGTATCTAAGCGAAATAAAGTCAAACTTTGGTGGGTACCAGGACACAGGCATTGAAGGCAATGAAAACGCTGACCAATTAGCCCAGAAGAGAGATGCCGAACCCTTCTGTGGCTTCCCTAACTCTACGTTCAGAACCAAGTTAAAAAGGTGGGAAATATACAGATATTTGTCAGACAAGCAAAAAGGCTTATTTGCTTTCTGAATAAAAACCTAAAGGATGTCCTAAAATATAATAGGGACAATATTCGGAGTCGCAGTAGCTTTCTATGTGGACATTGCAGTCTGACATATCACCTACACAAGATGGGAATTGTCCAGGTAACAGAATGTCCACTCTATCTAGAGGAAAATGAAACAACAGAACATAGAATATGTGAGTGCGTGGCTTTTTGTTTCATAAGGAGGCGAATTTTTTCTCAACGACCCCCTGGTCTCTGAAGATGTTAGAAACGCTTCGACGGGCGACACGTTAGGTATGTAGGTAGGTGGGGTGCCTGTTTGTGCGAAGCGTAGACACACGTAGGCCAAGAAGGCCCTTTGTGGTACCACATGGATCAATACCCTGAACCGCGCCACTTCATTGGAATCATTTGGAGCTCTTGATGAAGCTGAGGAGACATTTGACGTCAGTATGTGATAGTTCGCCCGAGTTGTCGAAATGATAGGCTCCCAGATGGAGCTTCTTTCTTTGGGATAGGACAGGACAAGTGCAGAGAAAATGGAGGATGGTTTCCTCCTCCTCCTCGTCTCTACAACTCCTGCGAAAGTCATTCGAAAAGAGGCCTATCCTTCTGACATGAAGGCCAATGGGACAATGGCCAGTGAGAACACCAATGACGGTGCTAATGAGCGACCTCTTGAGCAAGATCAAACTGTTAGATCGGGTGAGATTTAGCGTGGGCCAAATCTCCCTGGAGGTGCGGCACGTGGTGCCGTTGCTCTATCTTTGGTTAGTCTTACTGATCGCGTCGTGCTCTAATAGAAGTTTACTTGTAGCGAGTGGAATACCAAGATTCCTTCGTTCCGGAAGAATGTCTAGAGTAGTACCACGTTTGGCGAGTTCATCGGCCTTACAATTCGCTGGAATGTACCTATGACCGGGTTCCCAGCATAGGTGAATGTTAAAATGTTCTGCCATCTCCGTGAGAGTTGAGCGACAGTCTGAAGTAGTCTTTGATGTACATGTTACCGATTCCAGGGATTTTACAGCAGCCTGGCTGTCGGTAAAAAGTGTAATGTCCCTAAAGGATATCATATTTTGCTTGAGCCAGGATAAGGCTTCATTGATCGCCATGATTCCCGCCTGAAAAACGCTACAGTGGTCCAAGAGACGAAAGAAGATGCTGAGGCTAAGCATATCGGAGAAAACACCACCTCCCACCCCGTTCTCGGTATTGGAATCATCGGTGTAGAGATAAACGGAATGGTCACCTCTGGCGTCGCCACTCCTCACGGGAAGGAATGGAAGTCCGGAAGTTGAGGTTGAAATTCAACTTGCACGGTGTATAGTCAGTGCTTTCCGGAATGAAAGTTAGTGGATCTAAGATCAAGGAATGTTCATTATGGTTGTTTGACCATTGGGAGGAGGCTTTTAGTCTAATGGCTGCGCAAAAACATCTAGAGGGAGTAGATGTAGGAACACGTCAAGTGCCGCGGATGGGGTGGTTCTTAGTGCTCCGCTAATGCACATGCATGCTGATCTTTACACTTTCCCCAATAGATTGCGGTGTAAGGCTCTGTCTAGATCACATCATACATGAGTATAGGTCTGACAACGGACACCGCGACACGTTAACTTCATTAGGAAGATTGAGGCCCTCCTTGTCTAACTGGCTTTCGACACAATAGATCTTCTAGGTCGCAGTGCCACCTGCTTTAAACGCTGAGCCAACCATAAAAAAATCCATGTCCATGTCATCCGACGGATTTAAAACAAGTATCAGTATTTGGATCATAGTCGCCTTGGCTCAGTGGGTAGTGTGTTGGACTGCTAAGCAAGCTGCATGGGTTCAAGCCCTAGGTATGCCCAGTGAACCTTTTTCGCGGTACCACCTCTCGTCGGGGAATGACAAATCTCCGAGAGTACAATTTATAATGAGAAAGCTTCTCTGTTCGCCGTTCGGAGTCGGCAATGAATTCTAGGTACCTTTTATTCATGTGAACAATACAACATGAATGGCGAGAAGCTAAGCCTTGACTTACCTCAATCTGTGGCGCCAGCTAATTATTTTGTCGGTATTTGAATTAATGCGAACATTCCAATTTTAATGTCAAAATGAAGAAAATACTTATGAAATTTATTTCTAGCGTTCGCAATCTATTCTTACAGAAAACACTTACAAACAAAATGGGTTGGAAAGTGAATACCTCGAAGTATTTCATTTGACTCCAGTGAAAATTTAATCATTTCAAATAAGAGAATAAAGTTTTATTTAAAGCGAATACCTCAAGTAATTCATTACAAACTATTTCATTTGATTCTTGTGAAAATGGAATATCACCTAAAATAGGAGAATATATTTCTAAAGGCAAATGGGAATTTGTTGTTGATGATGTTTACGTCAATTTTCGGATACTGTTCCTTAACTTTTCGAAAGCAAAGTTCATCAACAGGATGAAAAGTCGCTCGATATTGAATTCTCTAAATTTTCTTCTAATTCCACACAGGGGAAATGCGTGTGTTCCTTTAAGGGTGACTTTAGAGAGGAACGTCAACATAAAGTTCAACAACATTCTAATATTACAAAACACAATGGTATTTAAAGTACTAATCGAACAATACGTACATTCAGAACGACTTTACTATTTTCAGGACATTTTTCTACTTTAAAAGTACCGGGGATCTTCTGCGTAGAGATCCCTGGTTTTCTTGAAGTTTTTTTTTTTGTAGTAGGTACTGTCATATATATATTTGCCATAGGTTTTTGTAGGATTTGTTTTCTAAACGTAATCTAATGAAAACAGAGGGGAGTTCCTACCCTATTTGCTGCTATACTACCGTGTACCCAAAGTTTGAAATAAATTTCTTTGTTTTTTTTTTTAGTTCTCTAAAGGGAATGTTTTCAATTAAATTCCCTGTGACTTCGCTTTGGAGAAGCCGAAAAATGCTCACCAAATCAAGACGGGGAGCTCAACTTTAACAGCGCCCATGGAAAAGAGACTTTATAATTCGTTTTTCCTTTGATTATTCGTTAATCATGTCTATATAAAAAAGGTCATCCCCTGGTGTAATAGCAAAGCTCGTTTTCTATTAAAAAGTTTCATTTTAAATTTTGTGGCTTGTTTGAGTTGTCAAATATAAAGCTGTAGAGCCTTGTTAGCTGTTAAGTATGAGTAAATATTGCTCAACAATGCAAGAACATAGTGGAGATGATTTTTTTTATAAAACCCGCCCTTATGGCTGAAACTGCGACCTAGCAAGATCTAGCTTAGCCTAATAGGTCTACAACCTTCTTATGAAGGTGAGTATGTCATTAGTAGTCGAGTTTCTAAACTCCGCTAACGAACATAATTCCCTATGAAAGATCCGTCTCCGTAGCAAGATCTTATCTGCCGTGTTGTGTGAACGCCTAAAGCCGTTGGTCAACAACCTGATCGGTCCATAACAGTGTGGTTTCAGGCCAGGAAAGTCCACCATCGACCAAATTTTCACACTGCGGCAGATCTTGGAAAAAACCCAGGAACTTCAAATCGATACCCAGGACCTCTTCATCGATTTTAAGGCCGCGTGACAGCATCTACAAAGACGAGCTATACAGGGCCATGTCTAGTTTTGGCATCCCTGCCAAACTCGTCCGTCTGTGCAGGATTACGATGAAGAATGCACGCTGTTCCATCAAGGTCGGTCAAGACCTCACCGAGACCTTTGATGTCAAAAAAGGATTTAGACAAGGCGACGCGCTGTCATGCAACTTGAAAGAGTTCTGTAAAACTCACGCGCCAAAACCAGAGGCACAATCTTTCAAAAGTCCGTCCAATAACTAGGATACCAATCGCCAATCGCTGTTTCTTTGGGCTAAGAAGGCAATTGAGTAGCAAAGCCCTCTCTCGAACAACTAAGGTGACCGTTTATAAGTCCTTAATCGTCCCAGTCCTGCTCTACGGAGGTATGGACTTTGTCAAATGCGGATGCCTTCGTTCTTGGCTGTATCGAGAGGAAAATTCTTCAGGTGATTTTCGGTCCCGTCTGCATAGACAGTGAATGGAGGAGGAGATACAACGTCAACTGTATGTGCTGTACGGCGGCATCGATCTAGCCAGAAGAGTAAAGGTCCAACGACTTAGGTGGCTGGGTCATGTAGAGCGGATGGACACCAATGCTCCGCCCCGGAAAATCTTCGAATCCACACACAAGGGACTGCGGAGTAGAGGAAGACCGCGACTCAGGTGGCACACGCAAGTGGAAGTGGACCTCAACCAACTTGGCGTGCGAAACTGGAGGCAGCTGGCTAAAGATCGAGCTGCCTGGAGAGACTTGTTGGTTGAGGACCAGGACCACCCAGGTCTGTAGCGCCACCTTAAGTAAGTAAGTAAGAAAGAGCTTCTCAATTCGTAGTTCGGAGTCGGCAATAAACTGTAGGTCCCTTCCATTCGTGCTAAAAATGTAACACGCACAACATGAATGGTTGCGAGAAGCTAGGCCGTGGCTCATCCGGAGCTGTCGCGCCGGTTTTTTTTTTTATGTCAACGGAAGTCAGTGAGTCAATATACGCGTTCATTTATCGAAGTTGAGAAACTTTAAAAAAAATATGAACACACGTACATATGTGCTTGAGGTCATCATAAAATAGACGGTATATGGCACAATAAAAAACCATCAAATCCGTTACAGCTACCTTAAATCCTTTAAAATACTTGATGATACTTGTTCAGAGCTTGAATGTAATATGAAGTTAATAAAAAAAAATCCTATCCCAGTTGGATAACAATAAAATCTGTGAGATAGCAATAAAACTGTCAAAACAACGCAGACAAACCATCCATTTTATTCAATAAAATTATTATACTTTTCGAAGGGTTTTATGCAAATAGCATGTGTATGAAGGGACGTATGCGATCTGATATTTTTGCGAAAAGTATGCCTTATAGATTTGATTATTCACAAATTGCCTCTTCTTTGTCAGAATATATTACATACACAAGTAATTTAATGGCCACAGTTTAACAATGCGTGCATTTATAACTTTTGATTGTCGAAGGATGCTATGAGTGCCCTTATCCTTACCCATATTCCATAAATTTTGTGTAACTAAAATAAATGGCTAACAATCCTTCCAACCTTTATTTGAATCCTACACCCAGTTCTTACAATAAATCCCTTTTAGTTACAATGGAGTGGGAAAAATGAGCACGGTGCAACAATGTTTTACAACATCACTGATCAGTAACGAAACATTTTTGGAAACAAGTTTACTAATTCCCTTTTCAATTGCTCACCCTTTTTCGTTCTGTCCACTTTTTTACAATTGCCTTTAGTAAAATATTAAATTTTTGTTTTAGAATTTACGATACAATTTACATTACAACATAAAGAGTTTTTTTTATTAAACAAAAAAAAATCTGTTTTCAAGACGTTTGTCTTGCATCTTACCTTGAACTCTTTACTCTCTTTTATCCTCAATTGTGCACGAACAACGTCGCCCGGTTTAGGACGTCCTAATAGAGCCAATTTATCCTCCTCTGTAAGATCTTCGGGGGCTTTGGCTTCAGCTGCTTGTATAAGTCCTGCCAGTTCATCGTCTTTAGGTTTTTTTTTTGTTTCAATTTTTGTTTTTTTTTTTTTTAAATTAAAACGTAAAAAAAAGAAATTCAAATTAAAAATTAACATATAAGCTCATTTTTATTTTGTTTTGCAAAGTAAGAAAAAAAACATATGTGTTTGCTAAGTTAAAAAAATTGCAGTGAGTTGATCTAATGCCGGAAGCAATTGTGATGGGATTATCCGCATTTCGGGAGTTTTAAATCCCAAAATATATTGATTTACTTTTTTTTTTAATGAAATTTTATAATTTGAATAAATGTGTGCCTATTAGGTGCGTGCGTGCTGTATAAAGCTTTTTTTTTACAATTTTAAACAATAATTTACATTGCATATGAATTAAGCAGGTAAGCAACAAATAAAAATGCCACATGAATAATATTTGTATGGGTTTTGTGTTTTAATAGGGAACTGACACAGTCTCATCCATGCTAAACATTTTTCTAATGATGAGCGATTGAAACGAATCCAACAGATAAGCTTAAAGTATAGCAATTCCAGTTGTGCGATCATTTAAACAATTAATGCAAATAGTCTGCTCGTCTTGAGATGAGATCATAAATTGCTCAGCAATGATGAAATTTATTTTGTCTAATTAGTTGGATAGTTGCTGGGAGGAACATTAATTTAAAGGACTGGAACCACTTTCATAGTTAATTCGTTTAAACTTATACATGCACTAAACCGAAGAAAACAAATTAAGTTTAAATATTTGGGCCTAGATTGTTTGGAGAGTACTAATTAGTTGACAAGTGGTTTGGGTCTACAATAGCCTAGTTCGAAACTCAAGTATGCAAAGAGTGTTCGAAATAAGTTGTTTCGCGAAAATCATTTTCTTGGGACAGCACAATAGGCCTCTTTATGAGACCGCAGTGCTAGAGTGGACAAACCGCTCTCCACTAATAATAATAATTGGTGCGTGTCCAGAACATGTTCTTTATCAGCTATTTAATTCTTTATTGGGTATTTCCTCACCAGAGTGAAACAATCTTGTTCATGAGTAACGAAGCTCAGTTTAACGTGCATTATTTTGAGACCCATATGGAAATTCTGGATTCAAAAATTTTATGAGCGCCATGCATCCTAAACAGAACTTCTTGGGACCAAACTGATTAAATTTAAAACAATTCGCACATAAATTTGAGCAAATCATCGCTGTGCTAGGGAACGATAACCTGACGAACTAGCCAAACACGGCTGTCTAGATACCAGTAGCAGTGATCATGTCAAAGCACCTGTGTCATTTGCCAAGCATCTGACTCACATTAATGCTGGAATGAAAGCAAATCATAAATATGCTCAACAACTGGAAAAAATCTGTAACTATTTCTGCAAGAGCTGTAGAGCTGGGGCTGTGGAGAAGTTCTTTCTCTGCCCATGTCGTACGCTTGCTAGAAGTTGAAAAGTCACCTATTTTATAATTCCCGCTCGGTAAAGGGGTTATGCCTTTTCTCAGACGAGAGGTTAGGTTAATTAGAAGAGAGACGAAGAAAGTACCGATGCACGTTGATCTTAAATGTTTGCGGGTTGTAGGGATGGGGAAACGCAGAGACATGCAGATTGCACGCCCTATGAACAGCGCTGCCACTTTGCTACGATCGTAGAAAAACTGTTACGCGATTAACAAAAAAGCCAAATTTGCTACGCTGCTACCCGCTCTCCCTAATATCCCAATTTTTGCTACGCTTTTTTGAAGCACAAACTTTTAACAAGAATCTGGTAATTTTTAGACCTCTCACAAGCGCAATCACTAATTAAAAAAATTAAACGAACGTCACGAGTCATGGTAGGAGCAATACTGAGTTATTCTGTAGGATTGGTCAGGTTGGATCAGTTTTGAGACGGCTTGGTCAATCTGTTATCAGGAGGGCCGAACTTGGCATCGAAGCTAAGTTGTCGGTCTCTAATTCAGTGTTTGTTCCGACCCTCACCTATAGTCATGAGGTTTGGGTAATGACCGAAAGAATAAGATCGCGGATACAAGCTGCCGAAATGAGATTTCTTCGTTGTATTGCTGGGGTGACTCGCCGAGATCGGGTAAGGAACACCAGAGTACGCGAGGCACTCAATGTCGAGCAGCTACTTCTTCGAACGGAGAGGTCCATACTTCGATGGTTTGGACACGTCAAACATATGTCCACAACTCGGTTTCCAAGACGTGCTATGGAATTCGAGCCATCGGGCAGACGTCTCCTGGATAGGTCTAGGATTAGATGGCTGGACCAAGTCCGAAATCTCACCTCTACCCATATGGGGATAGCCCCTGATGAGTTAGAGTCGATGGCGGAAGATCGGCAAATGTGGAGAGTCCACTTAAGCTCCCTAAACCCGCGACCCTCATAGTGGATAAGCGGGCCATTGGAAGATGATGATGATGATGATAAACGAACGTAATTTCAAACTATTCACTTCCATGACTCCAACTTATGTTGCTGTTCTACCTTACCCTACACAAGCAGTATATATATCTTTGGATATGTTTGAAATGTGACTGGATTCGGACAGGAGTTCCACTGGAATTTCAATGGCTTTGCTTTTGCTACGCAAATTTGCTACGGAATTCTTTTTCTTAGTGGCAGCACAATACAACTGGCTATTTCGCTGGAGCACTGTTAGTGAAAAAAAAAACAACAAAACAGTGAGAGACAGGAAACATTTCGTCGGTCTTCATTAACTTCACAATCTCCCTGTCACCAATATGTCTTAACGCGCGGTTTGGATTCTATCCAGAATGTGCAAGACGGTTTTGGGTGCCCCAGCGTTATACTCGAGCTTTGAGAGAATGAACGTCTTATAAATTGAAACTTACACATTTCGTAGTATTTTTAACGATTTCGAATATGTGGTCGTTCCAACGAAAGTGTTTCGGTTTCGGCGATGAAGGTATCATTCATGGACAATGGTTGAAGATTTCGGTTTTGCTTGAGTGACAGAAGACAGCATTGGGTTTTGGACGCATTAAATTCCACTTCCATTTTATTATTCTGTCAAGGTAGGAATTTAATTAGCTCAACATACGTTGTCGTTCTTCTTCTACATCCGAAAAGCAGGGACGCAAGTTAGGGAACGCATCTGAGAAGCTGCGAGTACTATAATCACCGATCGGATTAGAAGTTGCAGATAAGAGATCGTTAATAAAAATGAGAAAGGGAGTTGGAGACAAAACAGAACCTTAAGGAACACCATCATTTATACGGTGAATTGGTATCAAGTCTGCAAAATAACTTGAATTGAACGCTCCGGAAGGTAGTCCAATTAAAGAAGAGATGCATCCAAGCCGATGCTCGAATCCAACCATTTTCGAAAAAAGAGTTTGATAACAAACTCTGTCAAACGCTTTTGAAATATCAGTCTTACTTTCACCGAAAAAAGATGGAGAGATTGGTTGCACATCTCGGTGAGGTATGCTATCAAATCACCAGTGGATCTGTTGCTATGAAAACCGTACTGCCGGTCTTTGAGGAATTTTCGTAAACCAAGATACTCCATAAGCCGACGATTTATCAGGGTTTCCATGACCTTAGAAGGAAGGGACGTAAGTGCAATGTGTCGGTAGTTGGAGGGAGAAGTAGATTCGCCATTTTTAGGGACTGGCTGGACAAATAAATTTCTACATCTACTTGGAAAAAGACCAAAAAAGTTTGCCTCTTCAGAACTTTAATTGGAATAACATTTGGACCAGCGGATTTGTGTATGTTGAGACCTTTAAGTGCTCCTGCGACTATAAGAGTGTGAAAGTGGACCTGTCCCATGGAGAATTTGATGATTTAAGGACAAGAGGAAACTAAGCACAATCAAGAAATGTTAAGCTGGCTGCGAAATGCGCGGCAAGCAGATTGATCTTGTCGCAGGAGTTGACAGCTGGAATGTCATTGTAAATGACCAGCATGGCAGTTGATAACGAGACAGAATTCTTTATATTTTGCGTTAGAAAAATACCTCCTCTACGATCTAGCTGACTCGAAACATTGCCAATATGACCAACTTACATATGTATTAAGTATTACGTTAGAAAATCCTCATACAGTGGTTTCGAAAGTGGACTTGGAATCAACCCCAGTGCTCGTAGTAGACCTTTAATCTAAGTGCACATCTCTAAAGCAACATCCAAAATTAACTAATAAAATGCGGTACTTTTTAAACTATTTAGAGAACCGTGAGAAGCGCATCAGCACTCCCAACACGAGGGGTGGAAGAAAGTGTACATAACTGCCTGTATAAATAAACTTGATCCTGCTGATTGGCGAGTAATGTATTCAAAAGGATTAAGATAGTCAAATGTGCAATATTTGATTGGTTTGCGAGAAAAAGATTTAAATGTGTAAATGGAATTAAAAAGTTTCCGTGCATTACGTTTACTTAAAAGCAAGCGGGTGTCAAAGCAATCGTTGACGCACTAATTGTGAAGGGAGCTGTACAGAAAAACTGACAGCTTTTGGCTTATTGAAATAAAGTTGTATTTTTTTTTTTGTGCTTAATTAACAATTGACACCCTTGTAATTTCCTTACTTATTTCGATTAAAAAAGAAAAGTGTTCAAAAACTTCAACTAAGATCTGGTGCTCTTTTGTAAAAGTGCAAGGTAAATTATATCGAAACCAAACTATAAGGTGTGGGCAGCAAATCAGATTTTTGGAGTCAAAGTTTGGATTGAAAAAGGAAACATATTTAAAAAGCCGTCGAGATTCATCACTCGTATATAATTCTCAACAGAAAGTTTGTGCGAGATTACGATGTTCTCCTGGTGTAGCATTTTTTTTTTTAAAGCTTTTACCTGTTTATTTGGAGATCTCTCTTTTTCATATAATTCACAGTTTCTTTAATAGAAAAACAAACTATCTTAAGCTTCATCATTCATACAATCAAATTCCCAACTAAAAAAAACAACGTCGATGTAATGTTAGTATGATAAGTTAAACAAAAAGTAAAATGAAAAACAATAAAGCCAACAACACTAAACATTTAACCAAAAATATTCATATTATTATTATTTTTATTTGTAATGAGTGTCTGATGATGAAACGTATCAATAACGCATATAGTAACAATTAAAAAAAACTCTAATTAAATTTCTGTCAATGAAATTTACTTACAAATTGATTCGTAATAGAAGCGTTGATGGAAAATTGCGTTTTTGGTTTTTTTTTAATTTTTTCATATTATTTATATGTATTTTTTTGATATATACCAAAATATACCAATTATGTTGGTATAATTGAGACGCAATTATTACATAGTGCCAAACAGATAGATAGAGATCAATAATATTTAAACCATTACGATGATTATTTATCAAATGTATACGAGTATAGTCGGAAGCCCATAGTGAAACAAGCGCAACAAGCATTCACAGTCCGAAAATGTTCCAAAAATGTTAAATTTCAGTTAAAAAATTAAATGTTTGTTTTTTTTTTTACAATTAAAAATTATTATCTTTTGTTTGCTTAGATAACTTAAGTTTTTTTTTTTTGTTTTTTGAAAACTCGAGTGAGACTCGATTTATATTTGTTTAGAAAGACGAAAAAGCGCAATGTAATAGGAAAATAAATGAAAAGAAAATATGTTTAACTTAAATAAGGTAAAAAAAAAAAAAATATTTAATATAAATATAAACGTTTAAACATAAGTTATGAGTGAGAGGAATAAAGTACGAAAGGCTGATGTACCAGTAAATCATGAAAAGCGATTGATACAGTTTTGATATACGGGTACGTTAATCTTTTATTTTTGTATTATACTTTTAGTTTGAGAAAAAAATAGAAACAGTTGAGTAGAAATCATATATGTATATGTACATATATATTTTTTTAGCTGTGAATTGCCCGCTCCATAAACATGTATAAGTGAGTATACGTAAACACAGACATACGACACAGGTATTATTTAAATACGAACAGTATATGTTTTTTTGTTTTGTGTTACATCTTTTGAACACTACGTACCAAAATATTTAGTCAAAAATTTAAATGGATCCGATTTTTTTGTCTCGTCTGTGGGTTTAAAAGTTTTTATTTTTGATATTTTTTAAAATGGCAAAAAAATGTATATCTTGTTTATAAAAACTAGAAGTTATTTAAATTCCCGCCACCGAATACCGTAATTTAGATTTATATTTATTTGAAATAATTTATGAAAGATTATCTAAGCATTTAAGCAGTTTGAAGCAGGTCTACTTTTTATAAAAATAAATTGTGTATTTGTAATAAAAATAAATTAAAATTTTTAAGAAGCAAGTGCTGTTCTAATTTTTAATACGTAGTCTTTAAGTGAAGTGTTTTAAAAAATATATACATAACTATATTTTTGACGCCCTTAACTCTAAATTGTACAGTTGTGTATACCTTAAAACCTTCGTCAAACTTCTTGCATTTTATATTTATTTCAGTTTTTCAAAATTTAACTATTTAATCTTACGATTTCTAGGCACGCTCAAATATTTACTTAATTTATATTTTGGTGGACGGACATTTTGCCGAGATTAGCACTTGATTAGGACCTGACCTTAAGTACGGACTACGAACTTTATTTGTTTAGGAGAGATCTCGAACGTACATATATGTATATGTATTTGATGCGAACTCTTTGATAACGTATCAACAGAACTCATAATCTTTTTTTAGTGATCAAAGAGTTGTAGTTCAACCTGAAGTAGGAACTTTTGTAATGTAATACCACTTAAAAAGTATGTTGCTATAATTATTTAGGAACGGGCTTGATATTCCCGAAAGAGACTCATGTAGAATGCCCTCTTCAATCATTTCAATTGACTTAAAAAAAAAACAGTGAATTCGAAGTATGGTTGAATTCCCCTTCTTTATTCGGAAATACGAAATCTCTCATGTTAACTTTTTTAAATTAAAAGTCTTCAAGACTATTTTAGAAGCCCAAGTAAAATACTTGGCCCTTATTCAAGCTTCCTCTTCCTCTTCGTCCTTTATGAAATAAGGATTCCACATTCCGGTAAAAGAGCCATTCATAATGGAATGGAAATACAGACCGAAATGGTTGTTTGGTGGACGACTCTGGTCAACTGAAAAATGTTTTCTAATTTTTGAACAGATTCACCACATTTCTTAATACCATTTCGGTTACATAGACTTCTGCATCATACGCACATATATACCTTCTCTGCCTAAATTAAAAGGATTCGACGCTAAACCCTGTTCTTTGCTCCCCTTAGATGTTGTACAAAATTGAATTAAAGAATTTAACATCCCCAAGGCACATTCCACACTTGTTTCTCCCTTTGCACCCTAAAATTAAATATTTTTTCGTTGGAATTTTGAAACCTTTTAAAAAAAAAAGGGTTGCGTTGAATTTGACTTCGAAGGTTATTTGTCCCATGTCAAGGTTGGATAGATTTCTTGGTTGTGGTTAATTTTAAAAACTGACCACATTAAAACAATTTTTTTTCTTCGATTTTATCGGATGTAACCCAGCTAAAGGCATCAGTACAACCCTTGCCAAAAAGGAAGCTAGACCGGCTCTTCACTAAAATTGGAAAGGGCAAGAAGAAGTGTCTAGGTGGTTATGAGGTCCATCCTGCATCTTGCGGTGTAGGTATGGGTAACCTTTTAGCATAAAGAAGTGGGACAAGATATATACATGAAGCTTGGTGAACAGAGATACTGCGGCGGTCTAATGACCAATAACGTCTTAACTTATGAAATTTTTTTCATGTAAATATTTGAGCGTTTTCTTATATATGCAGTATTTAATTATAAAATAATAAAGGTACATACATATATGTGTATATTTTAATATAAAATTTCTAACTTCAGGACCCTGGTATATTTTTTTTATTAAAAAAAAAAAAAAAAATAAAAAATATGGCATGTGATCATGAAACAAACTAAATAAAAAATAAATATTCTTCTATCATACTCAACAGAAATAAAACAAATAATAATAAATTAGTGACAGGGGGAATACAAAAAAAATCGAACTACTTCTACAATTTACGTGTAAAAACACAATCACATCATGTAAAGTCAAAACTATTTACTATCTACAGAAAAGAGAAGGCAGTCTATAAACTAAGGAGTAAAAAATATTTATAATTGAAATAAAATAATCATTAAATCAACGCCACTTTCTTGCACTTTTTGGTCGCACTCTATTTATAGTATATAAATATATATATATTTTTTTTGTGTGATTGTGTCGTGTTTTAATAATTTTTTTAAAAAACGCTTTCTTTTAATTCTAATTATTTTGGTATTTTATAATTTAAAAAAAAGTTAATAAAAATTTAATTTTTACTGAAATTTGTGGTAGAAACTAGAAGCAAAATATAAGAATAATTGTTTTTACTTTAGATAAGTAGGAAATAGATATTTCTTTATAAAATTTTACAAGTTATTTTTATTTAAATGAGGAAAAGTGAAATTATTTTATTTACCTGCTGCAATCTGTGGCTCGCCTAGATTGACGTAGAATAGAACATCCTTCTCGTAGCTGCCCTCTTCAATGATACCCAAGTTGATGTATTTCCTGAAAGTTACAAAAGAAAACAAATGGTTATTTATAGGAAAAGTTTGAGAAATACATACATTTATAAGAATTCAAAAAGTACGATTTGAAGAAGACAATTTCTAAACTTAACATTTTTATAGAATCGAGAGATACATATATCAGATCACTTGATAGTCTATTTAAATTGAATACTTAATTTTGTTTGTGCTAATCAATTAAAATTCCCACCTACTCCTTTTTATGAAACACTCTGAAGCGAGGCGTAATTATTTGACTTCGTTGATTGATTTGCCGGCAGCAAAATGTTACTAAAAATAATCTCCGTTGCCGAAAGGAAAATCATTTGTATGGAAAGGGTATCATCTTGATGGACAACAAGCAATAAGCCTGAAGGGCCATTATATTTCAGTCATCATCTCTCCCCTTCATGTGGAGGCTTCATACTGGCTAGAGTTTGAAATGCAGACGTTTTATTTTTGAGTGGAATGCTTTATAACTTTTGAGAAAACCGTGGCAACAAGCAGGATTTATTCATTTCAGCGAAGGTCTAGGCTAATATGCATACTTAGCGTAGATATATCTTTTGATTCCTCAATATCAAATTGGCACTGGGTCTGTCAGAGTTGAGTTGGGTTCACCTTCGGTGTCGAGTCAGAAAGAAGACTATGTCCTGTGAAACCCCAGCATTGGTTGAGAAAGGAGTACAACCTGCAATTAGTTGATTTTGTGAATGTTTGCAATAAAAATATAGTAATTCCAAATATGCGTCGGTTTTAGCAATCGAATCTGAACATGCTATTGGTCATAAGTATTCTTCAGTCTCTTGCTGGAGCATATAGTGCGTAGCGCTTGTATGAACATGGAAGGTACTGTGTTTGCAATTCTGTTAAGCTTCATGCGTATAAGATGACCCCTTAATAATGATAAACTTCCTTAATTACGGAGAGATGCGAAATAGTCGCCTCCTCGCCAACAAACTTAAATAAGGTTTCTGTACTTTCTAAATTAATTGCAGCCTTTTACGACGAGCTTGCCAGAAAGGGTGCAGGACTAGATCATGAAAGTTGCAAGGACTCTTTACAGAAAAATATATGGGTAAACCAAGATCACGGCTAAAATGCGATGGTATCATATGGACACATGTGCAATAGCTAGATAACTATTTCCTGCCTTCGATAAGAAGAATTCCAAAAATCTCGTACAACTAAGTTTCATGGAAAACGAATTGTCTCCGGTGTTCTTACATGTTACTGCGAGAAAGGAATCCATGCGGAGCGACTTTATTATGACTATTTACTGCAAGGAGAAGAGGAAGTAGAGTCCGTCCAATACCTGCTGTGCGAATGTCCCGCACTAACCACCAGAAGACAGCGTACTCTTATTAGCAGTTTCTTCCATGAGCTAAAGGACATTCATTTCGCTAATTTGAGGAAAGTCCAGAGATTTCTATCCCTTTCTGGTTGGAACACAATAGACTACGTATTTTTACCATTGCATTGAATGTATAATTGGAGGAGTTTTCTAGTGATGGTGTAGATCCCAAACCGAACGAGTTAATCATATAGTATTGCATTCAATAAAAAGACAAACATGAAGTGGGATGCGAGTTGAAATTTGTTGTACTTTTCATTGTTACAGTCTAAAAATTTGATCTGCCTATTAGTAAAAAGACAAGTTATATGATTTTGTGAGCGCAATTGAAAGGCTATCCCCTTTCATCCGGAAAATGCTATGTTCGATTCATATTGGTTTCTAATAAAATATATTCCGGAGGCTTATGTTAAAGACTTGTTCAAAACGATTCTGTATTAGGGGCCCTGAATATGCAGTGCGACATTTGAAATTTATTGTACTCGTACAAGTCCACCAGAAAATATTTTGAGGCTATTAGTAAACCTCAGTATAGTTCTAGGTTCCGGAGTCCAGTGATCCTGGGCAATCACACAGAACTGTTCTGCGACCTCTTTCTGCTCTCCATAGAGCCGGCATATCGCGGTATTTGATTGTTTTATTTTACACAGATGGTATCTAAGTGGACTATATACCGCTAGATAGCCTGTCAAAGTTCTCAACGCGTTTTTGTTGACTTCGAGTAAAGTCTTCGCGTTGTATAGCTCGGGTTTGATAAACATCTTGGCTTGTCTTAGGCCCAGTAGTCAGAATGTCTGTTATCTAAGTTATCTTGGAGTGGGCACTGTTACATAGGTGGTACCCCAAAACAGGACTGAGGACCAAAGAGTGACCGATAGGTAGTCAGTCTGTTTATAACTCTTGAAACTTTCAGGACCTGAAATCCAGGCTACGATAACATTACTTGTCGATGCACCACTTTCGAGGAGGTTGAGACAGTCCCTGACAAGCTCGGATTCGGATTTAATGGCAATTGAACACATTTACATTACCTACACTTAGATCTATCTATAGAATATGGGGCTGGTGGAAGATTAGTAAGTACCAGATTTGATGAGTATGAAAGATGAGGCAGAACTGCCTAAGGGCCTTTGATGTTTGTGCTACAACAACTCTCGTTTTGTGAACCAAAGGTTCTGTTTATCAAAATAAAGGTTCAGTGAATTAAGAAGTTTATATTCCACGAAAAGCATTCTGGGATTTCGTTGCTAGCTCAAAAAGACCACGTATTCATAAATGTTCAGCTTGATTATGATTTGACCTCTTGAAGGTAGATCCTTCTCAATTCCACCTGTAGAATGAAATCATTTAAGACGCTGAACCTTCCTAAAGTAAGTATCAGAATATGTACCTCAAGAGATATAAGGATGAAATTAAATCAAATCGTTTGAATTCGAGAATAATAAAACAATTTTTTTTTTCCAAATCATGAACTGGCAGTTCAAAGTCGGCTAATTTCTGTTTGGGAAACACAAGGAAAAAGTGTTGTGGAAATGAGGGCTGTGTATCCACTTGGAAAATCTTTGTAATTTATTTTTGAGCACTTCCAATCGCTGTGTGTGTGCGTAGGTCACAGATAAAAGAAAAGCTCTTACTTAAATTCATAATTTTTTGACACAATTCAGAAATATAAAGTGTTACGCAAATGACAATGAAGTGACGAGTTTATTATAAAACAACTCTCAGCTCAGATTTTCAAAACCTAAGTGAAAAAAAGAGACAATTAGCACATGTTATTGTTGTTTTCTTAGAATTTGGTACAACTTTACTATCTATCAACGAAACAGAACTGAAAGCAGGGGAGAGTTAACCCTCTAATGTTTATACTAGTACCTCTCCAATTCTAAGTTTTTACCATATGCAGGCAAATACATAGATATACACCCCATATTCTGGTACAGAATCTACCAGGACATTTAAGAACAACCCTATATTACATTTTCAGGGATATGCAATATTGGATGGTTGTCGACCCTACTGACAAATAAAAATGTGGGACACTAAGTCTAGTGCCATATTTTTTGAGTAAGCCCCAATGGATTACTAGAATATTGCATTACCTACATTACAATGGATTAACGGGGATGAAATTCTTCATCAACTTAGTCCAACCGGTAATTTATGGCCAGCCTCTGCATTACACTATTTTGGAATATGGCGTTTGTGTTACACGTTTGGTTTTATGGCCTGTACTCGTAAAGTCTCTTTTCATGTATAGTAAAGCTGAATCTACATAAAAATTCTGAATAAAATGTGACATAATAATCCTTAGTCCGTATTAGAAATGCGCATTTGTCACTTTGTTGTCTGTCGGCAAACCATAACACAACTTTTCTCTAATTTGCTTAAATCGGATACTTTTCATGAAAACAGGCCAATTCTATGAAACAATCCTCTCTTAGCTCTATTAAAGCTTTTCTTCACGGTAACCTTATATTAATCATCGCACTCGGTATGTACATATGTATGTACATCGCAGGTTAAGAAACATTTTGCCATTCGATCTGTGAATTAAAAATTTAGCGATAAACAAGAAACCTTTTCAACGGAGGCAAAACTTATTTGGACTTTCGTTGTTTTCAGAATGCTTGAAGGAATTAAGCCTTCTCCTCCTTTGACACTCTCCCCAGAAGCTAAGTATCTCGGTTCAATCCTAGCTAACATGGAAACATTACAAAGAGGAAAGAATAAAAAAAATGCAATGTGTGCTTATTATTCCTGAAATTTTTGCCGTTGATAAAGCAGCCAGGGCAACATATACTAGGAGACTGAGGCTATCTATCATTACCATCCTCATCGACACATCCTCTGTCAAGTTTCCTTCTCTCCGGCAAACGGCTACGATGGCGACAGGAACACTTTATACTTATCCAGAAAACTTCCGTGCTTACAAAGCACTCATAGCCGCTCAATGCTCTGGGGCCAAAGTTAAAGTGGCCGAAGATTTTATTTTTGGCGAGACAAATAAAACTTCAGGATTCCTCAAGAAGTTCCCAACTGGCAAGGTCCCTCACTTCGAAACAGCTGACTGCAAGTACCACAGTGAAAGCAATGACATCGCTTACTTCTTGGCCAACCAACAGCTACGCGGTTCAAACGAATACCTCCAGGCCTTAGTGCAGCAATGGATTAACTTTGCAGAGAATGAGATTGTACCAGCTTCATGTTCTTGGGTATTCCCATTATTGGGGATCATGCCATTGGCCAAGAACAGCACTGCTACCTTAACCATCCTTCATGAGACACTTTTAAACTCCACCTTCTTGGTGTGTGAGCGCATCACGTGGGCCGATATTGTCGTGTTCACCAGTCTGCTTCGTGCTTCCTATGGAAACTTAAACAGATGGTTCAACACCTCAACCAGCCGCAGGTCCAGGCAGTGCTCAGGGGCTACACCCTCTGCGTTGCCTACGATCCCAAGGAATATGCTGAATTCTTGGGCAAAACTGGTGCTGCACCAGCAGCTAAGCCCGCGAAGGTCCAACAGAAGAAGAAGCCCGCTGCTCCTAAGGAGGAGAAAGAACCAGGGTTGGATGCCGCTGACGAGGCTCTCGCCCTGAAACCCAAGTCCAAGGATCCCTTCGATGCCATGCCCAAGGGAACCTTCAACTTTGACGACTTCAAACGCCAAGTCAATTCCATACTTCTGGGAGAAGTTCGACCCAAAACTACTCCATTTGGTTCGGCGAATACATTACAGGAATGTTCCAACGCCTGGACAAGATGCGCAAACAGGCTTTCGCCTCGGTTTGTCTCTTCGGCGAAGACAACAACAGCACAACCTCCGGTGTGTGGGTGTGGCGCGGACATGAGCTAGCATTCCCCCTATCGCCCGATTGGCAAATCGACTACGATTGCTGCGAGTGAAACAAACTGGACCCCCAATCCGAGGAGACGAAGAAGCTTGTGGCACAGTACTTCTCCTGGTCCGGCGAAGACAAGAACGGTCGCAAGTTCAACCAGTGCAAGATTTTCAAATAAACCCCACATATGCATGCCTGCCACCCGTCTTCTGCTGCAGTTGCCGAGCAAATGTCCAGCGCCAGCGGTGAAACTCACAAAAGCAACAACACACTACTGGTAACTTATAATCCATCTTTTTAAACCTATGCTGTTTTTATTATCGGTTATTGCCTTGTAATAAAGATTAAATAAAAAAAACTACCAACGGTCCAAAGACAGTCAAGCAGCTTTCAAGGCACTAGACAATGTTAGCATCAAACCCAAAGCAGTGTCCAACTGTCGCGAAATCGTAAAGAAAATGACCACTAGATCAGCATTTGCTGAGTTCCTGGACGCAGTGACATCAAGGGTAACGAAAAATCAGATGAACTGGCACGGGAAGTATCCGCTTTAGAAAGAGAACACACCCACCCATCGGCAAACATCCCTATCGGTGTACTGAAAAGAAACGTAGACCACAAGATAAGAGAACTAATCAACACCTCATGGTCCGCCAGAGACGACTGCATTATATCCCGCAGCTTATGGCAGAGAATCAACCAAAGCAAAACAAAATGTTTCCTGACTATGAACAAAAAAGAAACTCGCATCTGACGGAACATATTGGCGCTATGTATGTCCACCAGACTCGACTGTTAGAGATTAGGATTCTCTAAAACTACCCACTCCGACACATGGGAATCAGGCTGTTTGGAGAACTAGGAAAATTAACATGCGTACTAATTAGGAACACACTCCACTTTATTAAGAGTACAGGCTGGTTTTGCAAAAGACCACACATTTCGAACAAGACCGCAACACAAAGGGGAGCACAATGGACATGCAGGCAACCGCGTACGCATACTCATTGACTGGGCACTTGCCCCCCATAACCTAACCTAATTTAAGGAACTAGGCCTTTTCACTTGTAGGAATTATAGATCCAAAAAATATCACAGCGCAAGTGAGAATATCACAGCGCTTCAAAAACGACTGTCGACTAGTTACTTCTAGTGCATCAGGGACGGTCATTCGCACGGAGTGGAAACAGTCAATAGAAAATGCAGGTTTATCGGCGAAGCGAAATATATGTACATTTGAAATGCTGTGCAAATTTCGCAAATGTTTAGTTCTTATTGTTATACGGGTGCAGATTCCTGTGAACTCTACTTGTTACGCCTAGTTTGGGCGATATTTTTACCGGAGTCTTTATTTTGTTTATTGACGGATCGTAAATAACATTTTTGTCAGCGCCTGTAGGATGATCTGCGATTTTCGTTTCTAGAGCTAGAGTTTCTTTACTAGTAATGCCGTATATGGCGCAATATTTATGGAAAAACTCCTGATTTTTTTACCAGTAACATTCAAAGTTGAAGAATATAGCTCAGACTTTGTGATAAGTGTTGAACATGTTACGCAAAATGGTTAATTTATTTATTTAAGCTAAATACAAGCGGAAATTAAAGCTAAAACTTAAAACTAAAAAATAATTAATTTATTAACTGCTAAACTTAAAAACAAAACTTAAAGCTGATCTAAAGAGGCTAGTTTGGAGAGGGAGGGGAAGTGAAATTTTGAAGGGCGTTTTTAAGTGAAGATCTGCTCCATTGAAAGTCAATTAGGCTATGCATAGCATTCTAGACATTGGCTGATTACAGCCATAATTGGTTCGGTGAAAATTAAGGCGGAAGAGGGGCACCTATCTCAGGTGGCGTGGGTTAGTTTTAAGAGAGACCATTTGGAGCAGAGTAGGGCGGTCGATGTTAATAGCTGATGTACAAACAGTATGTCAGCAAACAGTATGTCAGCAATTTCTCGACATTTTCAAGTGACTTGACGTCACTGGCTTGTTATAGAAAAAGTAAATAAATGTTGCTGTGGTCATCGTATCTCGGTGGTTAGTAAATTGGACTGTTGTGCGAGCGGAGTGCGTTTAAGCACCGGCCCATGTCCACCGAACATTTTTCGCGGAACCAACTCTTTTCGGGGAATTACAAGCCGCCGGGAGTATAATTTGCCATGAAAGAGCTTCTCAATTCGTCATTCGAAGTCAACAATAAATTGTAGGTCCCTTCCATTCGTGTGAAATAAATGGTCATCCATTTTGTGGTTCCAAAAGTAAATTTAAATAAAACACATTTATGATTTAAATTTCGATCAAATTTTTATTTTAATACTAGCGGCCCGCCCCGACTTCGTACGGGTACAATTAAATTATTTGATCATTGTTTTTTGGTATGTTTCGCTTTATTTTAGTCTTATTTTAATTTAAAAAAAATATAATTACGTAAAATATCATATCGTCCTGAGCCTACACAGGGGACGTCTATCTGATGACACGAATTCCATAGCATGTCTTGAAAACCAAGTTGAGGAATGCGTTTAACGTGCCCAAACCATTGAAGTTTGGACCGTTCCCTTCTAAAAGTTAGTTGAGTACCTTGTATATTCTGTTCTTAACTCGATAGAACGAACGAATACCTCGAAGAAATCTCATTTCGGCAGCTTATTCTTTTGGTCATTACCATACCGAAATACTTTAACTTCTGAACCCGTTTCGATAGGATCCTACTTACATGCAGAGTGCATTGAACAGGCATTCGAGGCATTACGATTACTTCAGATTTGTTCACGTTTACCTAGCTTCAGCACAGACGACTACGAAGCTATCAAGCGTTCGCTGAAGTTCGGTCCAGATGGTTCGAAGTAAGTCATCAGTGAAAAATGAATGGCTTATCCTTAAGTCTCACAATGCGAGGGTGAATCTAAATCATTCAAGACCCGCTCAAACACACACAAAAAATGTTATTAAAATCAGTTCAGCCGTTCAGAAGGAGTTCAGTGACATACAGACGTGCAGAAGAATTTCAGTCCAGATGGTTAGAAGTAAGTCATCAGCGATTAGCCGTGAGATATTCACTTCAACACTGCACCTTACACCTTTGCACAATGTATGTGTTTAAATATATTTTGTCGAATAATATATATTCACCCAATTATGACACATACATTTAATATCGAAAAACAGACATTTGAAATTAAATTGAAATAAGTGACATCAGGGCCACCTTTCTTAATATATATAATTCTTCTGTACGTGTGTATGTAATGCAACTCCTCCTAAACGTCTGGACCGATTTAAATGAAATTGTGTGTGTGTGTTTGAGCGAGTCAATGAATGGTTTAGATTCACTAACCAATATTTTTTCATGAATAATTGACCGTTAAAACCTCTGAGAAGTTCATTAATAACTGACCTGCTGAAAATAATTCATAGATATATAGGTGGCCCTGATGTCACTTATTTCAATTTAATTTCAAATGTCTGTGAATTATTCCATAACAGGCACAAGACGAAGAGCTAGGCCTTAGCTCATCCCGAACTATTGCGCCAGCTATTTATTAATTTTTTTTTAAATAAATGCTGTATTTATTAAATTTGATTTAGTTACATGCAAAGCCATATATTTTTTTCCAAATATTTCGCTTGGTTTCTTGCATAAAAGTTCCCTCATACTAACACTGTAAAGATAGGACAATTCATGACGTTCACTAAGAACTTTTTATTCGCCAATTGAATATCAATAAAATCGAAATGAAAACATCAATTGCATAATTCATCTATCCGAAAAAACCATCAAACCAATTTCCCCTCACAGAAAAAAACTTCTCCAAACATTGATAGGTACGAGAACTATCTGATAAAAAATATTTATTTAATTTTCCAAATGGTCTTGACAGTTGAATGTATGCAAATCAAAAATATGTTCAAAAGTTTTGAAGATCAAATCACCGGCGCGGCGTGGCACTCCTTTTGCCTTCCCCAGAGGGGTCTTCGAGCATGTGTCGGAATAAGATTTATAGAAATGTTGCGTGCTGTTAAACATTAAACAAAAGAATTTTGTATTCGTTGTCAGATTTGGAATATGTTTTCGACACGCTTGTTTTGTGAGGGTAATCCTACAACAATTGAAGTCGTATGCATGTTCTCACGAAATCACTTAAACGACAAAGTCACTTGTAAATTAAATAATAAAATCTTTCAATTAGCTCCATCAAGATCTGTGCTGATTGGATTTTCTATTTAAGCAGCACTGCGTCAGTTGTCTGAGGTGTTAAATGAGAGCAAATTTTTCCGTTCTCAGACGCCAATACAATAAATTACTGAAAATTATTATAAAGAAAAATGTCTGCTACCCAATTGGCCCTTGGCCAATAACAATCTTTCTCACATTCTCGTGTAATCTTTGAGAGCATACTTCTATTTTGTCTTGGGCTTTTAGTAATTCTTATTTATTTCGTACATATATTGTATAATATTAATCAGCGATCATAAAAATAGATCCCATCCCGCTTTGTTCTGCTTAAATTAGCACATCATTAGTTGTCGTATTTAATTTAAGTAATTTAGAAAATAATGTACTCGTAGCGTTGGTTGTAGTTTTGAACTTCAAGCTAGATGTGTCATATTTCACCTGGGATAAGAGCCGTCATTGTCATTGGTAATTAGTGTTAATGCGGGTGTTTAAATGTTTGCGCGGCATAATGGTGCGAAGACTCGTATCTGATTGTGACAAATATTGAATAAGTTAACAGCTTGTAGTTCACCTGTAGATAGTTAATTGGATATTATAGGTAGATTATACTGATTAGATTAGGCAGACTGAGTAATTTTTTAACGCCGTCGCGGTAGACGGACGCACGGGTATTTTATAAGCGGTATTCATGTTATTTCATTGTTATAATTGAATGTATGTATGTATATAGAGCAATTTTGAATTGTATTGTCATAAGCAAATTAGTTGTTTGAGCTTAAGTCTAACTAAAAAGTTATTCTCCACAGAACGGACACTCATCTCAGACCATCATGGAGGATACCACCAACCAGACAAAGTGGAAATCGATCTAGAATTCATCGACAATATTTGCTCCTTTCTCATGAAAAAGGAACAATTGCGGTGTTCAGATGTAAATGGTGAATTCAGAAAAAAGACTCTGTCATCAGAATACGCATCCTCCTTGACAGCATCCCTAATAGTCACTTTGAATCAGAACAAAGGATGAAGTAGATTCTTTGCCTGGGATGCTTGTAAATCAAAGTGACTAACAGTATACAACGGCTGCCATGCATAGCTTGCAGAATATTGCCTTGGGAGAATGCCAAATTCATTATGGTTGATGAAGATGACCTTCCCAAACTGTGTGTCATTTTACTTCCTTGCCACGTGAATCTTCATATGACGTATTGCGTTCATTAAGAATGCAGAATGAATTAGATCTTCTAAAGACTGAAAATGTTTTCGACATGATATTCAACCAAGCAATCTAAATAGTATAAGTCCTTTGAACTCTAGAGTTCCGAAGGCCTTACCCAGCTGATTGTGCTCTTTTCTTGTCCTGATGCTCTATATTCTGGTTCCACTGCTCTCAACGAAAATGCTAGGCCAGATCAAAGGATAAAACTATGTTTGAATATAACTTTGTCGTGAACAATCTGTCACGGAGAAAAGATGGTATTGGTTATAGGCCATAAGTTGTGCTGTAGCTGCGCTGTAGCTTTTGATGTATTTCGGCTAGAAAGATGGACCTCTTCTCAAATGACTTTTGTAGGAGCTGTAGGGACGAAGAGGAGGAAGAATCGTTTCTCCATTTCGAAGCTCTATCTGAAGCATATCACTTCGACAACTTGGGCGAAATATCACATACTGACGTCAAATGTTTCCTTAGCGTGACAAAGTGACTGGCTGGGTATAGATCCATGTGGTACCACAAAGGGCCTTCTTGGCCTACGTGTGTCTGTGCTTCGGTAACAACCACTCCACTTGCCCTTCCTATGTACGTCGTTTCGATCAACTTTCATTATGTCAACTCTACCCTTGCAAATACAGTGTACTCTCTCATAAGCGGACACAGACGGTACTGAGAAAATTGTCCGCTTATGAGAGGTGTCCGTAAGGAGAGAGATTATACACTGTATAATACAAACAATACAATTCATGCAAGACTTTGAACATAGAGTGTATCCAAGTAGATTACATTAGATTGACAGTAGAGGGGGGATCGAGTCACCTTATCACTGCGGCCGCCTATGGGCTTATTGTGATTTCCTCCATTTAGAGCTCACTCATGATGCCAGAATTCGAGATGAATCCAGAGATATCTTTGAGTGAGTTGGCAGATATATCCTCCGTTTCCAGGTAGAATTTGCCAAAGTAAAGATAACGTCCTCTGATTAGACAGTTACAGTGACACAAGATCTTCCTCTTCGTTGCATATTCTGCATAGTCATTAGGTGGTTTTTGACTGGACTATGTCCCGTTAGGAAGCCTGTAACCATTCGAACCTGACTCCTGGTTAGTCCTAGGAGTTTTTTCGTTCTAGTATGGAAGATGTTTGGCATGAACATTTTGGCTTGCCTGTTACCTTCAGTAAGTTCGTCCAATAATGGTGAGCTCTGTTTTTCAGTCAGGTTTTAATGGAGCGCTTTGCAGTGCTAATTGGTAAACCACAGAATGGTCTTGGATCTTGGAATTTTGATGCGGATCCTTTTCTGGCTAGTAAGTCTGCTATTTCATTGCCTACGTGGCCGCTATGCCCTGGCACCCAAATGAGAGCTCTGTTTGAGCTGGCTAATGCTGTAAGCAGTTGTACGCAGTCCCATACTAGTTTCGATGTTATTTCATAGACCTTTATGGCTAGAAGAGCGACTTTGCTGTCGGAGAGAATATAGATGTTCTTGTTTGATATAGATCTGTTTATATTCTCTCTGATGCAAAGTACTATAGCAAAGATTTCCGCTTGGAATACGGAGTTATACTTGTCCATACTTGCGTGGATGTATGTTCTTGTGTTGGCACCGTATACTCCAGCCCCCACTCCTTCATCTGTTTTTGATCCATCTGTGTACCAAACATGTGGATCGCTAGCAAATGTGTTATCCTAGCGGTTTTGGGTTCATTCCCCAGCTGGTCCATAAGGAGATCCTGGCTCTGTCTATGGTTTTCGTGAGATGAGAGCTCCAATTGAGTTTTTCGTCTAGGATGAGGCCCAGGTACTTGACTTCTTTTCAGAACTCTATTGCTTCATCGAACAGAGTGGGTTTTCGCAGTTTGCTTAGATTCATTCTCGTTGTCAAAGCAACTATGGTACTTTTTTTGGAGTTGACATTTAGTCCAAATTTCTTGCACCAGTCAGCGACCATGTTGAGTGCCCTCTGGAGGAGGTCCGAGATTGTTTCTTCGAACTTACCTCTGATTAGGATCGCAATGTCATCAGCGTATCCTTGGACATAAAACCCGCCATTGCTGAGTAAGTTTAGCAGTTCATTTACTACGATGGACTACAACAGAGGGGAGAGAACACCACCCTGGGGGCACCCTTTCGCAGCCATAACTCTGATTTTGCCGCTGCCTATTGCGGCGTTGATGTTTCTGTAAGCATGTTTCTTATCCAATTGCACGTAGTATTGTCTACTCCTGTGCTCTGGATGCATCTGTATATCTGGGCATGTTCAGTATTGTCGAAAGCCCCTTCGACGTCAAGGAAGCAGCCACCGCAATCTCTTTGTCTCTTAAGGATTTATCAATCCTTGTAGTGAGTTCCTAAAGAGCGTGCGCAGTCGATATTCCGAGCTGACAGGCATATTGGTTTTTATGAAGGGGATTCCTTTTAAGAGGACCATCCCTGATATGTCTATCAACTATTTTTTTCATCGTTTTTAGGAAAAATGAAGTGAGGCTTATGGGTCGGTGCATCCAAGTATGTACATTCCTTTTTTTGAGTGAAAGTTATGGCCCAAAACTGACAGTGTAGCCTACTTTACACACAGTGCAAGCGAGGCGCAATGGTTCGAAACTCAGGTAGTATTACGTTTCAATGTCCGACGGTGGTGTTCAGTCTTTGTAGTGTTTGTCATTGCTATAATTCACGGTAATTTTTTCGAATATCTTGATGTAATACTCATTATTAGCTCAAGTACCTCTTTGAGTTATGAGACTCTACTGCCAGTGTTATGCCTTTGCAGTAGAGTCGACATCAGCTTTCGTAGTGGATTGTGATTTTTTTCTTTGAAGAAACAAATGTTTTCCGACTTCAGAAGTTGAACCCAGGCTTTCGATGTGACAAGCGTTGATCCTAACCACTACACCATGGTCACCCTCTACCTACTACATATGTATGTACATATTTGCTACTTAATATGTAAATAAAAATCATGAACCCAGAATGCACATCTATTTTATGTCTTTCTTCGTTGAAGTTACTTCGATGGGGTGGCAGCATACTGATTACTGTATCACGTACACAAACAAATAAATAATCGGCGAACCATTAATCATCCATAAGCCATGATTCATTCATAAAACGTAACCCACAGCTCATCAATTTTATATTGGAAACAATTTCTTAAAAGACGATGTGGTGTGAATAATGTTAAAAATGGGCGTGAAAAGGATAACCAGGTAGAAGAAGTGGTTAAGAGAAGTGGTTAAGAGATTCCTGTTAGCGCTTTATACGAACGATTTTGAGTTGTTTAGCAGTTTTGTGAGAAATAGCATAAAGAAAAAATTTAAGAGAAGAATCCATTTCCCCAAAATATTTTTAAGGTCGTCGAAAGTCCTCCTAGTGCGATTTTCTGGTGATTACTGGCTGTATAGTACGATCCATTCTAATATAAGTTTCAATAGTTTGGTGGAACGCACTTGACAAGAAATGTCATCTTAAAAGTGTAACCAAGAATCAAAGAGTAGACTGTGTGGGGGTTACAAAGGGTTTTTCAATAGGAACGGGTAAATTTTGACAGTTCATGGCGGCCATGTTGTTTTATCAGTTGTTAGTTTTCCCGATGTTTATTTTTCAGACACTAAAGACAAATCACCATGCCAAGAAACACGTAAAAATAATAAAACTCCATTATCAAAATGGCAATGCATCCGCAAGAAGTCACTGGTGTGGATTGTAGGCCGGCGGCATCATCGGTCCGTACTTCTTTGAAAACGACGATGGCATTGCCATCACCATCGGAGAGCGCTACCGATCGATAATAACCAATTTCTTTTGGCCCAAGTTGGAACGAAATATGGTTCCAACAGGACGGCGCTACGTGTCACACAGCTGATTCCACAATGGACATTCTGCACGAGCGATTTGAGGGCATGGTTATCTCACGTAGAGGCGACGTGAACTGGCCACCGAGATCGTACGATTTGACCGCGTTAGACTTTTTCTTATGGGATTTCTTTAAGTCCCCGATCTACGCCAATAAGCCGCAAACGACAAGTGCCCTCAAAGTCAACATAACCCGTGCCATCGCTCAAATTCAGCCTGATCTATGCGCCAGAGACATCGAAAATTGGACCTCTCGGATGCGAGCCACCAAGCGAAGCTTAGGCGCCCAATTGAACGATGTCATATTTCACACATTATGTCTTAGATAGGCCTTTCAAGTAAAACAAAAAATTCGTTGATATCTCACACACAACTTGTTTTTATAAAATTTTAACATCTACCCGTCTCTATTGGAAATCCCTTTAGAATGGGTAAGATCAATATTGAGCGGCACATACAGCACTCAGATTTGAACGATCTCGTATTAAATTTTCGATCATAACTTCATTTGAAGTTTGAAGTTAGCGATCGAATGCATTGCTTTTTGGGATGAGTTGTTGTCAGCAACGTATTCTAATAGCACGAGTTGGCATACGACATTGACAATTAGGGTGACTATATGCTCTAGAAAAGAGCTGGCTTACTGCACTGACGGGTCTAAAATGGATACTGACACTGTAGCTGGCATCCTCCAGGGAATTCAGAGATGCAGAACAATCCTTTGAAATCGGAGATGTCTGCAAAACTAATCGAATATGATAACATTGTCATGAAAACAAAGCTTGACAGTCAGGCGGTCATCAAGGCTGTACAGTCAACACCGACAAAATCTTAGCAGGCAAGGATTTTCCATCAAACTTTCAACAATATATTGACGACCATCAATGTGACCATCTCTGGTTACAAGAACACAAAGATACAGACATACATATGTACATATGTATAATTGCTAGAAAGACTTTATTTCATTCATAGTAGCAATGGAAGAGCGGTTATAACACCGCGCTGTGCTCTGCTTTGAACGAGGAATTGCATAGCGGTAATCCATTGACTTTTCTATGCCAGGTTCAATAAGAGATCTTCAGGTGATTCAGCAGAAATCAGCTTCATAGAATCACCATTAGCTAAAGACATTCGGGGCAGGGTGGGACCGAGTTTCAGAAATCGTTTTTATTGCGGTAATATTGCTAGAACTTTAATTAATCCTATCCTATCCTATCCCATCCTACTAATATTGTAATTGTGAAAGTTTGGATGTTTGGATGTTTGTTCCAACTTAACGGCTGAACGGATTTGCATGAAACTTCGTGATTAGATATTCTGTATCCTGACTTAACATATAGGCCTAATTTCTATAGTGATTGTTTGTCTCATAGCGTACTCAGAGTCAGTTCACCTGACGACCTGGTCATCCTAGAGCCAGAAAGAAAAACCAGGAATGTTATTTACAAGGAGGTAATATTAGGAATTGAAAGTCTATACTTAATTATCAACTTCCTGAAACCCGGGCAATCACATAGGGTATAATGTGACTTTATTCTACGCGGACGTAGTCGCGGGTACCAGTCGTAAATAAAAGAGAAATAAGAAAAAAATTCAACCATCGCCTCAGAATTTTAACCATTTCACTTATTACTGTCAGATGCAGAATTCTACATATAATAAAATGTGTGACCCTCTGTTGATTTAAAAACAATTTTGTCACGCGACAACGCGACAGTTCGCGATAGATGTCTCGCATTAATATTAGTAGCCAAGCATTTAAAAATTCCAGGCGATGGTGATGTGCAGTACACAAAGTAGAGCAAAGGATTGATTAAAATTCAGAAATTCAGTATTAAAATTCGAGTCAAGTTTCTCACACTTATCAAAAAAAAAAAAAGTGCAAAGGACACACAATGCCTCGATAGAAAAAAAAGTAACCTGACTAGTAACCATTCCAATGACAAAACGGAATTTCCCTTTTAGCGCTACTCTCACTAAGAAGCCATTGGGGGAAAAGGAAACGAGCAAAAAGAGAGAGAGAAAGATAAAATTAATGTACACATCAAATGGGGTGAATCGGGTTTTAGGGGTAACAGATAATTCATCTCCGTTACTTTATTCAGCCTTTTTGTGCACAAGTACGGCCAAGTATAGGTATAGCATGTTTATCACGGTGTAAAAAATGTTTTGTCATCTAGTAGTCCCCCAAAAACCGCTTTCTAAACACACAGTACAGTACAGGCCCGGCCTAATGGAATGTGTATGCCATCGTTAAGGAATATTACAGACAGGAAAGAAAACGGCAAAAACCTTAAAGGGAATGCATGAACCCCTAGAGGCTTTAAGTTATCTTTAAGTTGGTGGTGGTTGGAGTGACCACTAGCAAGGTAGCGAAACGTGAAAAGGTTATAAAAGCGAAGTTCCTTTTGTGGGATGATTTGTGACGGTGCAGGTGGCTCGCTGAGTAGGCCTGGAATTGCGACAACTTTGCAAATTATAATAGATACTTGGTTTAAGTGTTTTCTCTCTTCTTTTTCCGCCTCTTTTCAATTTGATTGTTCATTGTTCGGTGTATTGTGCGGCTTTGGCTGTGCTGATTCTGCTGTTTTTTTTTTTGACTTGGTATACGAAGGAAACAAGTTTCACGAACCGCTGGGTATACATATAAATTGGTGGTTGTTGTGTGGATTAAACAAGGCCAAGGCCAGCACAGTATTCTCTATTCGACAAAGTTTCCTCATACCACTGGCAAGAAAAAAAAAAGAAACCCCTGGCAAGCGTTAACAAGTTCCTTAGCCAATTCTCTATATTAACTGTGAATGTATCTGATAGATACACGACCAAGAGCGCCTTCTTGGCGCTTAAAATCAATACGTCGTCGCCCTCTTTCATGTTTCCCAGACAACTAGGCATTCGTATTCATCTAATTGAATCACATTGAATGAATAGTATTTCAGCGATTCGATTTGTCCTCATCACTGACTGCACTTGTACCTACTGATGCGGGAGTTTTCAATTAGGGACATTAGGCAATAAAACTGACTCTCGCCTTTGATGCGATTATAAAAGTGACATTTAATTTAATGGCCATTTGGCAGGCATTCATATAACGGTGCCCGTATACAGAGATTGACAGATGCGATACGAGCACCACCACTTGACAAGTACACCTTTTTGAAGTGAAATTAACTTTATGATCGGGCGATAAGATACGCCGCTGTCAGTGTTAATTCGCACTTTCAACGGAGAAGGGATGAATTTACCTGTTGTCAATATAATTTAAAATGTGATTGTGATGGGTGGACTGACAGCGGGCAAAGGACACCAATTATACCGTAAAATTCGTATTAATCATGATAGCTGGGTATTACTATTCCTATTCACATGTCGTGCCTGTAAATACCGTGACATTTACTTAGATGACGTACCTTAATTGACTACAATTAGAAAAGCTGTCTGCACTTTCGAGTTTTCAGCTGGCACACCGACGTAATTGAAAAGTCCCAATGAAATTAGGGAAAGGGGGTAATAATTTATTCCTCTTTTTTTTTTGTTAATGCTATCGAAACCGAAATTGACAAGAACGAATCATGACATTTGAGACGCGACGTACAGGGGTGGTAAAGAACGAAAAGAATTTGGGGGTGATTATGGGTAAATATTTTCTCAAAAAGGGAGAAATATGATAAATGGTGACATGAGTGTACATGCGACGATGAGTGATTATAGCACGCTTCTGATTTCAGGATAAACAAGATGCGTTGGTAAAACTACTAATAGCGTTTAAAATAGTTCAGCCCTCGATGCTATAAATAGGCGTGTACAAAGATTAAAGTTCGTATGTGTATGTGAGTTTGATTTCTTTTTATAAATTCTTGCCGTTTTTAGCCACATCCAAATCTTATTACAGTACGGACATAGGCCTACTAATGTCATGAACGGCGTTCTTTAAAGAAAATGTACTCGAAAAATAAGGAACAGTGAACACCATAGACTCATAATATAGAATAAGCGGAGGCAGTGGCACCAACATCTCATAGAACAAGACCAATAATTTAACTTTGCTGCTTCGCTACTAAATTCGCCAAGATTGTGCCATTAACGAATGGCCTGCTCTGACATTATGGGCGGCCTAAGAAATAAAGGGCATTATCCAACGAACAGTAGTACAGGGTTTTGCAATAAGAGCGCTACAAAAGTTTTTTAAAATAAAACAAAAACGGTTTTGGATATCAATGAAATTCTTTATTCCTGTGAAAGTACGTTCGATGCCATTATGTATGGAACTCGATTTCTTTTGCATGGCCACCACGGGCACGCTTGCAGAAGTCCAGACGCTGAACCCAATTTTCGACGGTTTTCAAGCATAAATCGGCCGATACTGCTGCAATTTCATGTTCGATATTCGTACGAAGTTCATCAATCGTCGCTGGCTTGTTGGCATAAACCATAGACTTGACGTAGCCCCACAGGAAATAGTCTAACGGCGTCAAATCGCACGAACGAGGCGGCCAAGCGACTGGACCATTTCGTGAGATAACACGTTCTCCAAACTTGGTTTCCAATAAATTGATTGTGACATTCGCTGTGTGGCTTGTGGTGCCGTCCTGTTGGAACCACATGTCCTCCAAGACCATATCATCCAATTGGGGCCAAAAATATTCGGTTATCATTGAACGGTAGCGATCCCCATTCACAGTAACGTGCCGGTTTTGATCATCACGGAAGAAGTACGGCCCAATGACGCCGCCGGCCCATAAACCACACCAAACCGTAATTTTTTCGGGATGCAATGATGACTCATGGAGTACGTATATTTCTAAAGATCCTTCCTAAATGTCAAACACATTCAAACTAAGATCCTAAGATGCTCTGTGTACATCACCCAGTGCCTGGACTGAGGTGAAAGTAGTTTTCTATACCCAAAACAGGAAAAGACCTCACACACACTTCCTAAAGACTTCAGGCCGATAAGCCTGACTTAATTTCTATTGAAAACATTGAAGAGAATACTCGACCTCTATGCGAAAGACACCGTGAACCATCTTTCTAAATCACAGCACACCTATCAAAAGGGCCTTCACTCGATCATACTGTCTATCGAAAGATCAATCGCGCTCAAGGCATTCATAATGGTTGTGTTCCGAGGTATTGAGGGCGCCTTCAATAACGTTAAAACACTTTTTATAATCAATGCTTTAAAAAATCTTAACATTAGCGAATCAGTCTGCTGTCTAAAACACCACATCCTCAATAACAGAGTCATTAACGCTTCCTTTGGTAACAGCTAAGCGAGGGAGACACCTCACCGGAATACACTCCAAGGAGATGGGCTATCTCCTCTTCTATGAAATATTTTTATTGAGAATTGAGAAGAATGAACTATTTCTGAAGCTAGAGGATGCGGAGTGTGGCCTGGTGGCATATGCAGCTGATGTCGACATCTCACTGGGAGGAATTCTTCAACATGCTCTAAACAAGCTCATTACGGGGACAAACAGCTGTGGCCTAAGTGTCATTCCATCCAAAATGGAGCTGGTCCTTTTCACAATCAAAATTCCAGACATAATTCCACCCAAGCTCAATGGCACTCCTCTGAGGTTTTCAGACAGTTTCAAGACTCATTCTAGACAGGATGCTTCTGTCGAGGGATAATATTGACGAACGCGACAGGAAATCGTTGGTAGCACTCTACTTATGCAAAAGAGCAATGAGTACCAGATGGGCCTACAGCCAAAGATCATGAACAGGCACTATACTGTAGTTGTAAGACCGATTCTTATGTTTTGTTGGCTGGCTCTAGAAAAATAAACCGGCTTTAAAGTTCTCTAGAGAGTCCAACGGTTGGCATGCCTTAGCGTTACAGGTGCGCTGAAAACTTTTCCTGCAGTTGCGCTTCAAACCATGTTGCGCTTACTGCCAATAGATATTTATGGCATGCAGCAGGCCGCTAACGCGGCCTTAAGACTGAAAGAAACTCAACAGTGGTGTAAGAAAAATGTGGGATATGGCAGAATTTTATCAACTCACCGCAGCCTTCCTGAATCTACTGACAAGCTGTCGACCGAAAATGACTTCAACACGGGCTTTGAGCACAAAATACAGGACAGACGTATTTGGAGTTCCTCTTTAATGAGTCTCTCTATCTTTGAGGACGATTCTAAAACAGCCAAAGGAGTCGGTGTCGGTGTCTTTTCAGTGGAGCCGGACATCCACAACTTTTTCAGTCTCCTCAACCACTATAGCCGAAATCACAGCCAATATCACGCACAGATAAAACGATCTACATCAGTATTGCGTCACACTTTTATTTCATGGTCACTGCGACATTCAATGGAACTGTACAGCTGTACGATTTCAGCAGGAGCTGCAGAGACCAGGAGGAGCAAAAGTGTACTGTGCACTCCCTCTGCACGTGTCCCGCCCTTGCCAACATCAGGAAAACCACCATAGGCAACTATTTATTTAGCGACCTATATGATCTCCACAGCTACGTTGGGAAATTTAAGTGGTTTTAGAAGTAAGCCTGGATTAAACGCCAGTAATCAGTGGTCGCCGTGGCTCAGTGGTTAGTGCGTTGGACTGCTGTGGGTTTAAGCCCCACCCATGCTCACCGAACATTTTTCGCGGCACCACCTCTCGTCGGCGAATGACAAGCCTTTTAAAGTATAATTTGTTATGAAATAGCTTCTCAATTCGCCGTTCGGAGTCGGGAATAAGCTGTAGGTCTCTTCCATTCGTAACACGCACAACATGAATGGTTGCGAGAAGCTAGGCTCTTGGCTCTTTCGCGCCAGCTATTTTATTTTTTTTTTGGTTTGAACTTCGCCAGCGCGGCCGATCTCCACAGCTACGTTGGGAAATTTAAATGATTTCAGGAGTAAGCCTGGATCAAAACCCTCTTAGAAGACCACTCTAACTGACTACCTTCTAAAGAACCAAAAAAACGAAATCTCACTGAAAGAACTATGAAGTTTCCACCGAACACTTTAATTTATCAAACCACACACATGTTTTGGGAAACATCTTTTTGACTTACTTACTTGCTTAGGTGGCACTACAGTTCGGGGTGAACCTGGACCTCAACCAACAAGCCTCTCCAGTCAGCCCGGTCCTTAGCTAACTGCCTACAGTTGCGCACGCCAAGTTCGTTGAGGTCCCCTTCTACTTGTGCGGGTCACCTTAGGCGAGGCCTTCCTCTACTGCGTTGCCCCTCCGGGTTAGATTCGAAGACTCTGCGTGCCGGAGCGTTAGTGTCCAATCGCTCTACATGCCCCAGCCATCTTAGCCGATGGGTATGTATCTTGTTGACTAGGGCGATGTCGCTGTACAGCTCGTATAGTTCGTGATTAAATCTTTTCCTCCAAAGTCCGTCAACGCATACGAATATCTTCCGAAGAATTGTTCGCTCGAAGCAACCAAGGATATCTTCATCCGCTTGCGATAGTGTCCATGCTTCAGTGCCATAAAGCAGGAGTGGGATGATTAAGGTCTTATATGGAATCTCCCTAGTTCTTCGGGATAGGGCCTTACTACTCAATTGCTTTCTTAGCCCGAAGAAACAGCGATTGGCAAGAGTTATTCTTCGTTTGATTTCCGACGTGGTGTCATTATCGGAGGTAATAGCAGAGCCAAGGTAGACAAAGTCTCTTACTACCTCGAAGTTATAGCTATCAACTGTGACGTTCTGTCCAATTCGTCGGTGTTGGGTGTCCCTTCTTGTTGACAGCAAATACTTAGTTTTGCCCTCGTTTACCGTTAAACCCATTTTGGCCGCTTCTGTCTCTATACTCGCGAAGGCACCGGTGACAGCTCGCTGCGTTCTGCCTATAATGTCAATATCGTCAGCGTACGCAAGCAGTTGAACAGATTTATGAAAGATTGTGCCTCTGGTGTTGGCTTGAGAGTTTCGCACAATTCGTTCACCTTTTTGGACATCAAAGGTTTCGGTAACATCATTACCGACCTTGATGGAGCAGCGAGCATTCTCCATCGTCATCCTGCACAGACGGACCAGTTTAGCAGGGATGCCAAAACTAGACATGGCTCTATACAGCTCATCTCTATAAATGCTGTGACAGGCGGCCTTAAAATCGACAAAGCGGTGGTATGTATCGATTTGGACTTGGTTTTTTTCCAGGACCTGCCGAAGTGTGAAAATTTGATCAATTGTCGACTTTCCTGGCCTAAAACCGCACATCTTTTTGACAGCGTTTAAAAATTACGTTAAAAAATATGTACGTGTATGTACATAGGTATGTATAGTCGATTGCACAAATTATTATCCCCTTCGACAGTTCCCGTTCTGCCTCTTATAGCCTGACATTTCTTTTTTATCTGGATACGCAGAGTACATCCCAAAATCTATCTCATCTGCAGTATTTCAAACCTGCGTGCCTAGAATGTTTTAAATAGGCACGAGTTGGATTTGCGGAAATCGCGTGCTTTAATGGTGTTACGTCCCGTTACAATCTTGAGTTCGTTTCCAGAAGTGGTCGTGTAGGCTACTTTTACATTTTTCTCTTATCCGTGCTAAAATCAGTAAAAATAGTCCTTTTAAGGACATCGCTCTTTGACTTTACCAAAACAAAAGGGGTACCCAACCTACGGCAGTTCAGGTTCACGACCTTTAGATACTTTTACAAATGAAAATATATCTCTAAAATTTAATGAGTTTATTTTTGAATATCCTCGGCAACTAATGAAGCATTTTCTTCCAATTTTCCTAATTGTGTTCTTCGCCGTTCGTATTTTGTTATTACCAGGGTATACATGGATTAAGCAATTTAATCAAAAGATCTCACGCGGGGATAAAGAGGTTTAGTGGCCTACTTTTTGTCAGGGTCAACATTTTACTGGTACGTATGATTTTGATTGTAGACATCTTTTATACACACACAGACACACATCCCAAAATTAAAGCTTAGGAATCCCTTCGTAATTAGTAATTACATGTCATTTCTGTTTTCCTTATCAGATATGTACTGCTGTGGTGTAATTTCAATGAAGTCATAGGAGTAGTCTAGGGAATAGTGGCTTTCTTTGTACAAAATAATTATAAGTCTCTTTGAACGTCCCTGATGCTAGATTCTCCAGTATAAAAATTCAAAAACATAACACAACTACACCAGCTAAGACAATATTAACAAACAATTGAATGTGTGGCACAAATATTATGTACAAAATTGGACAGGGTTAGTCCAAAATTAATAAATTTACTCTACTTGCGGGAATGATTGAGCGGTTACAAGAAAAATCGATCGAATTGGAGTGAATGTACAGCACTAAAACAATTACAATCGAGCTGGGGTATTAACTTATTCAACTAATGGTGAGTCAAATTACTCACGAACTGTAGTTTCGGGAATGATTTATGCGTAAACATTCGACCTATCTATTAGGAACAAACCAACTATTCGTGAACCTACTTGCGAGTGGAAAACATACCACTATTCATATAGAGCCAGATTAATTGATAAACACACAAGGTACCTGATTGCCTTGAGTCCCAAAAGGCCAAGGTTAGCAAAAAAAAAAAGAGTAATGTTGAAGTAATTTTACGAAATAGGTCTCCAGAGATGACAAAAACCCTCTTAATAATGTAAACTAGCAGATAAACATTTAAAAAATATGTTTCCCATGAATGAATAAAGGTAGTAAGACACACAGGACCTTAAACATTTTTAAATGAATTTTCAGAAAAGCTTTTTATGGTTCCAGCACCCAAAATCCCTATGCCGCCAATCAGGAAAAGTAATGACAAATGGGCGAAGGGAGACAAAGAAAAAGCGGACATTTTCGCCGCCCATCTGGAAGAAACATTTAAGCCATTCGATGGCTGAGCACTTACTCAAAATATCCAACGCGAGATAGCACCTGAAACTTACACAATAACACGGGCAACGCTAGCGGAACTCATGCAAGAAATAAAGAAATTAAAACCCAAAAAAGCTCCTGGTTACGACCTAATAACCGGAGAAGTTTTAAATGTTGCCTAAAAAAGGTTTAATAAAGCTTCTCTATATTATAAACGCTGCGTCTAGATTACAATATGTCCCGAGTCAATGGAGAAGTCATACTGGTACTAAAACCAGGAAAATTGCTGTTCCCAATTATTTCTAAAATCTTCGAGAGAATATTGCTCAAGTGCTTACAGCCGATCATCGAGGAACAGAATCTTATCCCTGATCGCCTGATCTCCAGTTTGGGTTCAGAACCAAACACTCAACTATTGATCAGGCGCATAGAATCACTGACGTAATAGGAAAAGCTCTTGAAGGAAAAAAGACCTGCTCAAGCGTATTTCTCAAGATCTCGCAAGCCTTTGATAAGGTGTGACATGAAGGCTTGAAGTTTAAATTACGTTAGGTCCTGCCCGCATGCCTGAATAATATACTGACAACATATCTCGGGAATAGACTCTTCCGTGTCAGACACAGAAACGAATATTCGCAATTTAAAGAAATTACAGCCGGTGTACCCCAAGGAAGTGTCCTTGGCCCGCTTCTGTATCTTCTGTATACCCGCGATATACCGCAAGAAGAAGACACCATTCTGGCTACGTCTGCCGATGACACTGCAATTTTAGCAATTGGCAACACGATCGAAGAAAGAACAGTTAAACTACAAATCGCTGTGAATAGTGTAAACGAATGGACAAATACTTGGCGGATCGCCCTCAACGAAACCAAATCTGTCCATGTAAACTTCACTTACAAGAAAACGAACTGTTTACCTATCCTTATAAATTCGATTCGTATTCCCTTCGCAAACGAGGCTAAATACCTCAGAATGACACTCGACGCTAAATTAAAATGGAAGTCGCATGTGTAAAAGAAACGTAGAGAACTCGATAGCAAATTTAGAGAAAGGTATTGGTTACTTGGGAAAGATTCCAAGCTCAAAGGACCAAACTTTTTGACCTTTTGAGTTAGCACGATAAAAATTAACCGCGCCTAAATAGCGGAACATGCAGGAACTTTCATTGTAAAGGCACCTGCCAAACGTCTCTATTTCGCGATAAATAAAATAAGTCCTTACTTAGTTGCAGTAACTAACAAGTTTATATAGAAGGGAGGTATTTTTTAGTGAGTAAGAATCTCACACTACTATGAGCACCCGTCTGCGGTCCTCATAGTGCCTATGCAAGATATTCACCTATCACCGGGAAAAAAAATGGGTCCAGCACGTTTGAAGCGTCTAGAGTGAGTTTAGGTACGATAAGAGCTTTCGGTCCATCTATTGCGCCAAAAATACATAGCTCCTTCCAATGGTCTGTTAAAAATCCTCTTCGGCAAAGTTTCCTTTTCGACGATCCACTATTTATCTATTGTATTTCATGGATTTCATTGAATTTTATTGATAGTTAATCGGCCACTAGGGAGTCACTAGTCCATGTTGCAGTCAAAAACCTACAACTTCGTTCAAAAACGATGTTTGAAATTGTGGACATTTCATTCTTTAAACTTATTGCGTTATTCTCCTAGACGGTGTACAACATGATGAAGAATTTGCCTGCAAAATCTTCCCAAAGTCGGGAAAATCAAGACCTCCTGTCCATCAATGCATAAATGTGTGACTGAGAGACTTAAAATGGACAAATATGGCCTGGGCCGCCAAGGTATTTTAAATATGTTGCAGGTTAGGTTAGGGGAGTGAAAAAGCATTGTAGTGACAAGTGTCCTGGCAGTGCTTGTCGAGCATCCACAATGTGACTCAAAACCGAAAATGAACTGATCTAAACTAGGAGCGACCATTAGAGTCTTTCCGTGGATTGGATGCAAGTTGCCACCACCACATATTTAGCCGTACATTCTGGCAACTTCTTTAGCTCGTTTATCAATTAGGTCTTGAACAAATCTTTTTTGTTTTGACATACTATAATGGACTTTTCATATCGTCGAGCGTTTTTATTCTTCGCATGCGTTTGACCTCTGATTTAAAGATATCTGGACTTGTCGGCAGTTCGACAGTTCTCTTAAATACATGGGCCTTCGAATTCCGTTCTTATTTCTTAGCTTTTTGGGGCATTTCTCCCAAGGCTACAGTTTCCTGTTGCGAAAGCTTTTTTACTTTTTACCACATACTTCGAATTGACCCTGGTCCTAATAGTTCAAACTGTATGCGCTCCACACTTTAAAAGAATCTACCTTTCGGACAGATTATGGCAATAGTTTCTATTAAGGTAAATTGAGGTCTACACGGACTGTTCTAAAACCGAAGATGGCGTGAGAGGAGGTGTTTTATCCGATGATCTAAACCTCGAGGTCTCCTTTCGCCTTCCAGAGCACTGTAGCGTCTTCCAGCGAAAAAGCCCTGTCTTGGCTGAGGTGGGACGCAATAGCTACTCAGGATATTAGCATTTTCACACACAGCCAGGCCGCCATTATGTCCCTGGAATCAGTCTCTGTAACATAAAAAATAGTTCTAGATTGTGCAATTTAACATTCCTCTGTTGGTTAACAGGACACAGAAACATTCCAGGGAATTGTACTACAATACAGGTTCTTCCTGAAAAAGAGAACCACGGAGTGCCACTAGCTATATGCAAATTGAAATTAAATGAAGATGTACTCAGCAAAGCCAATCTAAGTTGGTCCAATGACAACACCTGCTAAACTATAAGACAAATCTGACCCTCAATAGACCACAAATTGATTTAGCTAGGTAGACGGCATCTCGGAGCTACTATCGGTGTCATTACAAGACACAGACATGCCACTCGCCTGAGCGTACCTTCGAATGATTTCTGCAGAAGCCGCAGAGCTCTCCTGTACCTGCACCGCGCTCTCTTGCAAAAGACGCAAGCACCTTGGTGCCTTCTATTTTGACAATCTTGGCGACCTAGCACAACAAGATGTTGGAAACATAATTCGCTTTATTAAGACCTCCCACTGGTTAAACGATTGGGAAAGAGAATCCCTCCTAGATCATGAAGCATCACAATCAGGCCCGGACTTAGAGGGCCAGGGCCCCTAGGCACTTGGCATTTGGAACCCCCTCCCCCATCTCGAAATGATTTTTCAACAGCTTTCAACTCATAAAGATCAAAGGCACTGGGTTTCCTCAAGTTTTCTAGATACGTTACCAAAAATTGATATAGATTGATAGTACCCATGTCGATGTTGACAGATTGAAAAGGCTTGTTCATTTTGTTGAACCTTTCCAAGATGTCATTCCAGATAAGTGTCAAAAAGCAAGTTTCCATCGAGTCGAACGAATTCAGAAGATCTGAAGCTTCAGAGCACGTAGATGGTTTGTCATTTGAATCATTGGCAATTATTTGAAGAGCTGCTATGATCTCATCCCAGAAGAACATAGACTTCGGCAGGCGTCAGCTCGAGCAGACCATCTTGTCTGAGAAAGACTCCTTAAGACTTAATTTTGGTTTCAGCTTCGACAACAAAATTTCCCATTTGTGTGTTGATGCCGAAAAAAATTGTACAATGAATGCAAAATACCGAAGAAAGATATAACAAGACTCGGCAGCACATGTTCCAATAAGATTCAGCGAATGAATCGAACAGGGAACGAAATCTATCAGAGGGTTCACTTGTTTTATTCTCGCTTGAAGACCAGAATACATACCCGACATAGTGCTAGCATTGTCTTAAGACTGCCCCCGACAATCGGAGATATCCAAGTCGTGTCTTTTCAATGTCTCTAGAAAGATTTTAGCCAGGTCTTCTGCTTTATGGCCACAATTTTGAATAAATTTCAAAAATCGTTCGACAGGACATCCGTTTTCAGAAACTTATCTCCCTACAACAAGATCTACGTTGATCTACGTGAGAAATGTCCGGAGTAGAGTCCACAGACATGGAAAAATATTTGACATGTTTTATCTCAGTCACGATTGTATTTATGACCTTTTCTGCCATAATATTGATCATTTCATCGCATATTGTTGACGAAAGATATGACGTTCTGCCATTACCTTTGCTACCGTGGCGTTTTATGTGTAGGTCCGGAAGGATCGAACTCAGTCAAAAGATCTAGGGGCATAACATAGGTCCCACAGTTTTTCGATACAAATTTCTCATGGAAACCTCTAAATGGCAATCCGCGTACAGAAAGTGACCGAAGTCGTGTTCCACCATTATTCAACGTTCGGCTTAAAAGTGACCGTGATAGATACTTGGATTTATCTGCCTACTGACGCCTTGAAGAAGAAAAGCCGGCATCAATATTTTGTTTCACGCCATTTTGAACAAGGTACTCCAATGTAACTTCGTCTAGCTAACTCAGCAGGATCGCCACTTAAAGAAGAAAAAATCGCCAAACATGTGTCGGAACGCGATTCAGATTCAGGATTTTCTAGAGAGGAAAATATTGGCTCGCTTTACAATTATTAGATTGAATCGTCCTACTCTGGCCTACTTCATTTAAAGAAGTTTCTGGCTTCATTAATTAATTTGTTTTTTTTTTTGTTAAATGCTAACATCGAAATATAGATAGACAGAGAGTCTTGTTATTTTTAGGTACGTGACTTCTTTAATAAATCACCTCTTTATGAGATGTGGACGGTTATATGGACCATCACATCCTTCTAAGTCCTTTCCCTTGTGCCTCATTTTAGTTTTTATGATGGTAGTTCAGTCTCCTTGAGAATTTTTTGCGTGATTCAATCGCAGAGTTGTCCTATTACCTCTTTCCCCATAGTTATGTCAAATGCTCACTCTTTTCTCCAATGCACTTAACATCTAGGTAAAGTGTTACAAATTCGGTTACAAGGATAATCCCTGTTAGGTTGTATATTTTAAGAACTAAAATTTGAACCCTTATTTGAAGAGGTGATAAAAATCTAGCGGTCCTTGGACATATGTATTTCGCCCGTAAGTTATTGCGATCAACATATGTAAGTAAATGTCTCAGCTTTACATCCATATCCTTTTACTACTCTGTAAAAAAACCTACTGTATCCTTTTTAGGGTCATTTATCACTGTGACATTGTTAATGCATTTTTGAATGTATGGAATAGGGCAAGTGTCATATATTTAGATATCGGTGGAAAGGAAACCGAGCCTGTTTTATCCTGCGAATGTTTCGTAAAATGATGTAGAAATATAATAAATGGAAAGAAAGAGGAAAAATAAAAGAAAAGAAAAAAGTGAAAATCTTATTAAATACTAAAAAAAAAAAAAAAAAACGCTGAAACAAATTCTTATATGAACATAGGTATGGTTAAAAGTTTTAATTAAATATTTACTTCTTTTGAGCATAAAATTTCTTTGGCCTCATTATAAGAACGTTATTCTTCCAAATAATAAAGTGGTTTATTAAAATTAGTATTTTGTTGTTGGCTGTTGGGAAGCTATGGAATCTTTGCGCCGAAAGAAAATTTAAATGTTATAAAAGAAGAACAAGAGAAATATAAATCCCGGGGTAGATCGTAAACCTCTTCGTCGCTTGACTTTAATTATTCTGTAGGGAGTTTTTAGCCAACATTCCAGCAAGGATTTCTTTTGATATTATGAGAATTAATGTGTGTGCGGATTGTGAGAGATGATTGTTTGAAATAAAGAATAATGGGGGCGATATTATGCGAATAGGTTTCATATGTGATAGGATTATTATCATTCATAAAGTAGAAGATGTTGTGCGTACAATAGCTTGCACAATAAAAAGGGCGTTTTTATTAAGTGATGGCGGTGGAAGACATAAAGAGAGGGTCTGCATTAATATTTCACTTAAATTTCCACCAAAATGCAGCATCTGGAGGTAGCTGTAGGATTTATTATACCAATCCGCAAGTTGGTATGCTAAGATATTACTTATTTTCACTTATTAGCAGCCTGAACGTTCGGTTAGTTAGGATATTCAAAGAGAGCCAGTGCCAAATTTCAAATTGCGTCGGGGAATTCATCCTTTTCCGATCAGCTGATCAGTTTCAGAAATTTAACTCTTATGATTTTAAATGAAGGACGAACCCGACTCAGGGGAGAAAGACACAATGGCAGCGTTCAGAATGTTAGGCATTAATATTTTAGTCAAAACCTAACTTATTGAAATGACTGCAAATACAGTTGACATTTTAGTTGTCATAATTTAGACATTTACTTTCTGTTTTTACTTAAGATTTGTTTGCGAATTGGGTTTGTTTGTGAAATTCACTGGGAATAAATTGTATCGCTACAAAATAAATAAAATATATTTAAAAACAGGCTGAAATGGGCGACATAGAAGATGAAATTTTATGTTTGAATGAAATTACCGCAGAAAATCTCTAAAGCAGAATTTTTTGCTAAACATCTTCCAGCCAAATCAGCTGTTTTTTGACATTCCTTCTACTTACTGAAATTTGAGGGAGAATTTTTTGCCTAAGAGTCCAGTCCACTACCTCATGAAAAGTCAACTTGTTTTCTAGTAATTTTTCAGCCTCTCGACCAATCAGAGCTGGTTGACTAGCTAGTGTCTAACATTCTGAACGCGGCCAATATTTTTTTGATAGACTCTTAATTGACACCGCTTTGATTCAAAACTTCTCTCGAATTGCTTAATCTCCCTAGAGCAGCCGGTTGCTTGCAGTACAATCATTATCTATGGGAATTACTATGTTGACGGCAACGGAAGGCGAAAAAAACCCACATAACCTATCTGTCTATATTCACAGACGATTCAGAAATTACAGAGGACACCGCCCGGTAAGAAGATACCTTGTCGAAAAACTGTCTATAAGAGTGGCCGATTCCAATTGAATTTCTAAAGTGAGCCGACTATAGATGGATGGCACCTCACTAACGCTATGGTCAAATTAGTAGAAGGAAAACAAAAGACCACCTTGCGTTTAAATGACCACACCCAAGAATCCCAATACATATAGTTAAAGGTCACAATATCGTCAAGATAACAATAATATAATATAGCTGGCGCGACAGCTCGGGATGAGCCAAGGCCTAGCTTCTCGCAACCCACGCCGCTCGGTCAGCAGTCCAACGCACTTACCATCGATCCACGGCGACCATCGACCGATCGTCAAGATATACATACATAGATGTTAAAATTTAGGGTGTGTGTAGTGTATGCACTGTAACAACATCTATTTTCCTCCTCTGAACTCGTATTGGTCGATGAGTCTCGACCTATAGCACCTTCTCCAATCCAAATGCTCTTAGAAATTGGAGTATTTGGATTGGGTCCAACGATGGGAGATCCATTTCAGAGAAAGTGTACACTCCACAGTTCATAAGGAGGTGCGACAGAGTCTCCCCGGTTGCCATTTTCTTGAGATGCTCCCTGAGTCTGCAATGGCACGTTTGGAATTCGAAGCTGGTTCTTGTTGTTCCTAGGCAGGCCTTGCTCCTTTTTCGGGCGTAGTTACCGAGAAGTTTATTTTGCTTCTGCTTCTTTTGAACTCTTCCTCTCTTCGCCGTTCCTCTTGGATTCGATGCGGTCCCAGCCCGCAGAATGGCTCAGGTGCAACGAATGGTGTTTTTGACCCTTTCCTTGCCAGTTCATCGGCTGCCTCTTTTCCCTCTGTTCCTATGTAATCTGGCACCCAGTGAAGGGTGACTTTATTGTTCCGGGCCTGTCTGTTTATCTTTTCCAGACACTCGTAAACCAGTTTAGATCTGGTTTCATAGGAACTAGGAACTCATGGAAACTCATGGCTATGGAAAAGTCTGGAGTGATGTAAACCCAAAGCGAAGACACAACTTACTTCGTGTGTGAGTACTCAAGTCTCAGCAGGACAAGAATGAAAACAGAAACATAATGAATCCAAGGTAATACCGCACCTACCTACCTACCTACAACTTAACCTAATCTAAATAATAGGAGAAGTCAAGAAATTCGAGCACAAATCAAGCATTGCTCTTTTCCATCTGGTTTTGTGCTCTAAGGCTGTCGCAGGTACTGGACCTTAGAGTCGGTGACTTTACAGGTCATCTAAAAACAAGAACTCCAGATACCATGCTCAAGAGATATCATTTCTACAGGAGTTTCAAAGTTGTTATAAGCGCCCGCAGCGAATGGAGAAACAAAGGTCCTACTACACTACCAAATTCCCAAATCTGGTATACAGATGGTTCAAAATTGGAAAATGGCAGAACAGGTGCTGGGGTTTACGGTCCCAGCTTCCAACGCGCGACAGCGCTTGGAAAGTCACCTACAAGCGGAAGTCCACGCTATTGAATTATGTGCAAGAGAATGCTTGCGGAGAAGAACCCGTGGAACCCCCATCTACATCTTTTTAGAATACCAAGTCGCACTGTTAGCCCCTAAATCCTGTACAGGAGGGTCCAAGCTTGTCTGGGGCTGTCTCAACCTCCTCGAAAGCTTTGCATCGGTAAACAAGGTCACTTTAGCCTATCAAATGCATCAATATAACCATATGGGCCACCACAATAGACCTCATAGGTCGCAGTGCGCATTGCGCTTTTAGGACCCCTAATACAGAATCATCTTCAGCCTTAGTCGTGCATAAGAGCTTTTAGAGAGCGATAGTTGTACTCATTACCCAGCACAAGTTTAGATTGACCTTATTGTCTGCTGATGATAAGAGGAAAGGAGATAGACAAAATTCCACATTTTAAATAATTTTATTGACGGAGATGTGGCAGGCCTTAGATTGGATTGGATATGTTAAATATTAACTTTAAATCCATAATATTTCGATTGTTCTCTCTTTAATCACTAATAGGAACTCTAAAATAACACTTTGACCGAAGATGTAAAACGAGAAGAATCTGCAGATCAGCAGAAGTTGTACGTAAGTAAATAAACCTTCAGATCTTGATTGTATCCACACGCTAATTGCCGTTGGGGATGTTTCCATCGCTCAAACAGCTTCAGTTGATATATAAAAATACATTCGTGCGTCTTTCTCCAATCCATCATTCATTAACGCGTTTTGCTGTCAATCCCTCATTTCATCTCAGTTTGTGAGCAATCCTAAAACTTTATTCCAATTACATCGCCAGAATAACGCACGTATGGTGAAATCTCCATTTATTTGGCCGAAATGTATCTTTTTCTAAATTACATCGTTAAACGCTGTACTGTGATGGATAAAAAACGGAAAAAAAAAATAAAACAACCAACAAACAATTGAGGGGAATTGACCCTTCACCGATTTGCTATGCTTTCGCACGTACACTGACTCACAAAGGAGCGCATTAATAATAATAACAAATATTTATTTATAGTCTCCCGACTAAACCCGTCGACCGAAGGGTGGAACCGGCCCTCACACTTTCATCGTACATACATATGTGTGGCATGCCATGAAGGCATTGCGGTGCCGACACGTGAACATAAAACGTGATACGTGATACGTACTTAAACTCTGTGCGTCGCTTGTTGTGGACAAATCACACAACGATGACGACGACTACGATGACGGTGTATCGCTTTACTAACCGACGAATCGAGGTGATAATCGATTAATTAAAAACACGCGCACATCAGTGATACCCAATTAGGTTTCTAAACAGACTTGATCGCCTTTATCCTCTCCGGCGTAAGGGATGAACATTTTTTCGCAACACATGTTTAACATAAACTATTTTTATTCCGCTATCCAGTTGACGTAACTTTTATAAAGCCTCCAATCGATGCTCCGTATGAATGTTTATATTCCTTCAATGGCTTCCAAATCGCAAGTTATTCGCTGTTACCGTTATGGACAGAGTTCTGGCGGGAACAAAAATCTCAACAATCGAATCGATTCGAGATACATTTCAATCGAATTAATCGTATTCTTTCGCTTAATGAGTGTTTGCACTGGTATGGATGAGTGCTTCACTCCCCAGAGGGGGTAACCCTAGACACGTATAAATATTTAGCTACCCCTACGCATTGTTAGCTCACCAAATGACCGGATAGCGGCCGAAATCAATTTCACACCTTGCCCGACCGCACCGCCTCGGTGTTTTGTTTTCAATTTATTCTCATTACGTTCGCGTTAATTTTTATGGTTCTTAGCCCGTTTTTTCGTTGTTTATTGCCCCGAAAATGATAATGATGAACAGCCATGGGCAGAGGCCATTAAGTTTTCTCATATTCCTTGGCGCGGGCATGATTATGTTCGCACAGCGGATCGATATGGAGGAGCATTGCTCCAAATTAATTGCCATTGACATCAAATGGTTGATTTAAGGAGGTTTATATTTCGGCTATGAAAAACGGGTGCAAATGGATTTATGGGGGCGGTATTACCACCCCACTAGCACCAGGAGGCGATAAATAATATTAGCAGGCAGAGGCGCGTACGAAATAAACAGGAAAGTAATTAGCCGGTCTCTGGCTTGGTATTTCGGTTGGAAAATATTTACAAGTGAGTATCGATGGTTGTGCTTCGAAAAGAAAAGTTGTCATTTCGGTTTGTGTGTGCTTGTGCGAGTGCATAATTTGTTACGTAAATATGAGTTCCTTTCTCTTTTTTTTTTTTTTCAATTAATTTAAAATGATTGCTGTATCTTTTTGGCGTAATTAAAGGCGAAGTTCTTAGTTGGAGTGCCTTGAGGAGAGTTTAAATCCAGAGCACTTATAATGGGACAATGTCTTTTTGGTTTACTCGATAGACCCTATTGGGGGGGGGGGGGGAAATTTGGTATCTTTTTGTATTGTATACACGCCCAACTTAAACTTTTTATACAAGCCTTGGGGGGATTTTCTTGGAAACCGGGGAGGGCCATTAATTTCTAAGCAAAATGGACTAATATAATTCTCCTTCAACCCCGGAGGCTTTTAGTAAGTGACTAGCAACGGCTTTTATTTTTTTTTTTATTGTATATGATGCCTTCTCCCTATAATTGTAGAGGCATATTTTCTTGACTTCGATTCTCTTGACTTCACAAAGAGAGAAGTGGATGAAATTTAATTCGCACTCAACTATGAGGCTGAAGTACCTAACAAATAGGAAAGATTTGAATCGGGGCGCTTTACGTTCGCTCGTTTAGGTAATACGATAGAATCAGTGAGAGTTAAGTCAACTCTCCTGAAGGCGTTGTTTTTTTTTTTTTATGCAAAATATGTGGCTACTGTACATCAGACAGTATATTTAAATAAACCGTTATAAAAACATGGATATTTTGAGAACCTAAAGGATTCTCAGGGCAAAGATTATTACAACGACGATTGAAACACAAACTTCTGGAATGGAAACCTTTTCTGTTCTTCATCATTTTTGAAGATGATGGACAAAAGATTATAATATCTTTCTATTTTGAGATAAATTCGCTTTCGGATCACCAGGTGTGACTGTCTCATGAGTACTAAATACAGGTAGCTACTGTTGTCAATAGTGACACGCTTATAACTCGAAAACAAGGATCTTAACGTTAACTGCTTTCCTCAAACTAAGATAAATTCCTTTAGCATCTAAGTTGCTGCGGTTCCTTAATGGCAATCATTGTACCATATTTAGCTTGTTAGAGAATAAATCAAAGGGCACTTCATGCTTTTAACGTTATATGGCTAAAACTGATATTGCATGCCTCTATCTATTGACTGGCATGAGCGTAGTAACCATGAGAAAGCTTACATACTATAACTTAACAACATTTATGACAATTTGACAAAACTGGAACTGCAAACCTGATAGAAGGCAGAACGAACCATTACTCGTCCGCATGTGCCAGTTCTATCATTCTGCATTCTCCCACAATCGCCTACACTGCTTCGCTTGCCCTGTCAACCCATGTACTGCTTGGAGATTCGCTTCAGGGCTGGAGGATTAGTTTCCATTCGAGACGGTGCCTACAGCCGCTTCGATCGAAGGAGTGTCATCGATGAGTTTACTCCCGCACAAGGGCTGAGTTTACTCCACTTAAGGCTTCCTGTCCAAATATATCGATGAAAATGCAGTCTATCGTCGTCGCTCCCAAAGTGAAGACGATAACCCACCATCGCCCATTGCCATGGAAGATACACATGGTCCTGGAGCTGGGGGATCTTCTCCGTTTTTAAGCAGCGACACGCGTGGTCCACAGACCCCTCGCGATGGTGGACTTCGTTTCGCGCCACCAATCACGCCTTCGTCTAGCTCCAATCCCCATACTCCAGCGAGCCCACATCTGATTGTGGGGCAGAATCATCCCAACTTCAGTATGACATCGACACCGGCGCCTCACATGCCGCATCCATCACCAAGTGGACTTATGCCTTCGTCACCGTTGATTCCCCAACCAAGCCCAATGGCACATTCTCCCGGTCCCAGCTGGTATATGCAGAGTCACACAGACGGCAGCCCATTCACTGCTATGTCGCCAGCAACATCTAACTGGCCTGGATCGCCCAGCATGCCAAGACCTTCACCGAGACCTGGACAGAGCCCAGAACATAAATCACAGTCCACGGTGTCTACAACGCATTTATCCAGGGTGTTCCCGAATCGATCATGGGCTGGCGCTGTTCCCACTCTTTTGACGCACGAAGCTCTTGAAACCCTGTGTCGGCCATGCCTACATCCAAGCAAAAAGATTGGTGGGCCAGACATGTGTCCATTAGAGCGGTTCTTAGGCTGCGTCTACCTGCGAAGACAGCTGCAACGCAAACTTCCAAGCTAAGGAGTCCCTAACTGCGTTGAATTCGAATGAACCCGGAGTGGTTCTCTTCAAAGTTGACGGGCTGCAATACCAAGTGGTTCCTGTGCCACCATCACCGGATGGCAAGCCCACGTTCCAATGGAGTCCCGACGATCTACAAGTGGTTGAGCAGTTCTTTGAAACACGCATTGTAGTTCCACCATACCGACCAAATGCGCTCCACTGCTTCTGTCGTGCGCTGAATTGTCCCATCTAGGTTCAAAAAGATTTTATCCAGATTATGCGACTGGAAATGATGCCAGAACTCACCTAGGGATGCCTTAAGGCGACAGTGCAATTGTGTATGCGTGTGCCACCCTCAGCTCCGCCAATTGTACCCATCGGAAGCACTGATGTTCTTATTTGCCGGCTAAAGATTTTATTCTTCCTAAAAATAACTTGCATTCCTTACCCAGGAATGGATCGCAGCAACAGCCCATCACTGGTTCTCTCAAAGATCTACGATTTACACTCAAACATTACACAGCTCGCTGAGAGATGAGAGCAAGCACCATCACAAGCTGCCAATACAGCGGGCACTCTACTAAGGCGTTTTGCAGACTACAGCTCCCAGTCAACCGAATGTTCACTGTTCCTAGCTGTAAGGGATTTACTGACCAATTTGACACTACCGAGCGATGTGCCGCCGCCCAATGCACAGATTCCAGTCGCCCAGGCTATTGTCCCCTCACCTGTTCAGGTTGGTTCAAGTCCTGGTCCCATGATGCACTCGCCAATGCAGCAAATGGGACAGGTTGGTCCACCGCCTCAGGGCTACCCGATGGGTCCATATCAGGGACCCAACTGATAATTACTGTAGTTTTGAACGAAAAAGAAAAAAAAACTAAAAGGCTAACTAAGTGGTTTCCCTACACAAAGTCCATGCGACTAGATGGCTGAAACTCACACTAGTTGCTTCATTCTATTATTTTCTTAGATGTAACTGTAATTATTCTTAAATGTGTGTGTAACGATTCATGTTATTAAATTTGAGTTTATTTAACATTTATTTACACCTAAACGATGGTAGCCAAAACTGAAGTCCACCTGATCAAGATATGCGGATGGCAAAACCACCCGAGCTACATATTCAAACCAACTGAAGATGATTTGGCAAAGGACATGCACCAACTCAACTGCAAAGCACAAGACAGCAGATCTCTACAACTGCATCATCTGTTAGCCAATAGTCTCCTCTTCATCGTCTACCACATCTAATCGGCCTTATTGTGTGGACCAATGAAACCTTTCGTTATATTCATTCAGTTACAGACCGGGAAAATCCGGAATCATTCTTTGGCGGATTCTGGAAAAAATAATCCAAGAAGTACAAATCGATACAAACCATCTCTTTCATTATCCTTTTAGAATGACCTGCTTATCCATTACAAGCGTCGCGGGTTTAGGGTGCTTAAGTGGACTATCCATATCTCCCGATCATCCGTCATCGACTCTAAATCATCAGGGGCTATCCCCACACGGGTAGAGGTGAGAATTCGGACTTGATCTAACCATCCCATCCTGAGCGCACGCCTACCTGATGGAACGTCTTGAAAGCCTAGTTGGGGGCATGCATTTAACGTGCCCAAACCATCGAAGTATAGACCTCTCCGTTCAAAGAAGTGGCTGCTGGACATTGATTGTCTCGCGTATTCTGGTGTTCCTAATTCGATCTCGACGAGCAATAAAAATAAATAATTAGTTTGCGCAATAGCTCGGGATGAGCCAAGGCCTAACTTCTCGCAATCATTCATGTTGTGCGTGCTACATTTTTCATGAATGGAAGAGACCTACAATGTATTGCCGACTCCGAACGCTGAAGTGAGAAGCTATTTCATGACAAATTCTACTCCTGGAGACTTGTCATTCTCCGAAGAGAGGTGGTGTCGCGAAAAATGTTCGGTGTACCTGGCTACAGCAGTCCAACGCACTAAGCACTGACCTACGGCGACCACTTCGACGAGCAATACAACGAAAAAATCTCATTCCAGCAGATTGGATCTGTCATCTTATTCTCAGTGCCGGAACAAACGCTGAATTAAAGACCTATAGCTTTGCTTCGATGCCAAGTTCCATCCTCCTGATAACAGATTGACCAAACTGTCTCAAAAATGCTCCAACCTGACCAATCCTACAGGATAACTTGGTATTGCACCTTCCCTCACTCATGGATTCGTTTACCACTACATCTCCAAATGCGTCATTATTGTTTTTTGCTGCCAGAGACGCATTATGTCCCAGTTTAAGTTCATAAAGGAAAAAAGTCCGAATTTAATGCGTCGACAGCATGCTAAACAATTCCTGGGAAAAAATAACTGTACTTGCAATGAACCCTAAAAGTCTCACACATCAAGCACACGTACCACTTCATCTTATAAAAAAAAAAACAAAATTCACTTTCTGACACAGAAGTTAACTTGAGAGCTTGAAATCCGACATTTCATGTGGTACGATCTAATGTATACACAATTAAAAGGATAGGTGACAAAAAGCCCCACTGGCGAAGTCTAACGCACACAGTGAAAGGCATCGATTTAAGGCCGTTCACCCGAACACAGCACTCATATTTTATGTATAGAGATCAAATGGCCCTTTAGAATAGAACCGTCAATCAAGTACACTCCACAAAACAACTGTACTGCACTGTAAACAACAACTTCCCAGGGCTTCTCAAGTCCCATTCCGAGAGTGAATAGCTGGTCAGTTATGTTTCTACCTGGTCGAAAACCGGATTACTCATCGCTCAACCTTGACTCGACGACAGCTTTGGCACGCGCTTTCAACGCCCTAGCAAAGACTTTACCGGGAAGACTTAAAAGAGATGTACCTCTATAATTGGAGCATCCCTCTTATCCCTTTTTTTTTTAAAGTGGAACATCACACCAGTTTGGCAGTCGCTAGATGTGTCACTAGGCGTGTTTTTTTTTAAATCTTGCTAGCTAGTTGTTCATTTAGAGACGATTCCCAGCCAGCCAAACCCAGTTGATTTTTTATACCGTCAAGTTGGTACGTGTGATTTCGTTCCTATGACATCGGCTGTCAAACTGTCAAAGTATTCGGCATTAAACCAAATTGTTTTTTTTTTTTTTTGTTGTGAAAACCATAATTTAGAGAATTTATTCAATGGATAATTTACAAAAAGAGGTATGAAATCATAACTCTTCCATCTTCGTACTCAGACGCCGGTCAAATGTCAAGGGAACAGAACAATTTGGCAGTGATACCAACGCTATAAATGAAAAACATCGCTTTCGGCGCCCACTGGACATGGGATATTGTAAAAGTCCTAGCCAGTTGCCTTTGACTGGGGATAAAATCAAGAGTTGAAGCCAGCTGGTTGTTGTATTTGTTTTACGTATAACATTTGACTTTGCTAGGCTGGGCTAGGTTTAAAAAAAACACGCCTACTGCATTACCATTCCACTTGATTGACAAGAGAGAGACATTTTACTCTTTCTTCTCCCAAAGCCTTGAGCATTTCTGACCAAATTTCATCCACACCAGCAGATTTGCCGATTTTCAGCGATTTAATTGCCAAAGTCACCTCCTATTCGATAGCACTATCCTCCGCCCTATGCAAAATCATGGGTCTGCCATCTCTTTATCGATTGTAATTTCGGCTATGACATCATTTATAGAGACGAGCTATACACACTCTGATAAACTCGTCCGTCTATCCAGGAGGAATGCCCGCTGCTCCATTAGGGACAGTGAAGATCTCACCCAGATATTCAATGTCAACAAGTGATTAAGACCAGGTGACGCAGTCTCATATCATACTCAAACCAACACAAGAGGCACTTCTAAATGTGTGTGTAAATACTTGCTATATTGATGTCATCGAAGGAACTCAGCGACCTGAAGTATAGAGACAGCAACGGTCAAAATGGGTTCAGCCGTGCAAGAGGGCAAAACTAAATATTTGCTGTCACTAAGAACTTCGACGACATATCATCAGGAACTTAGCTGTTCCATTGGGCTGAGAAGGCAATTGAGTAATAAGGGTCCCGAATAACTAAAGAGGCTCTGTGTCACACCTTTATCATTTCTGTTTTACTTTATGGTGCTAAAGTATGGATTGTTTCTATAAGGGACACGCAATCGCTGTAATTACTTGCTGTTTAACTTACTTTAAGGACCGAAGATCCATTTCCATTGTAACACAGAGTTAATTGGATGAAACGCACATACAATTTTTGCAATAGACAGCTCGCTTGTTTTTTTCTTTTAAAATAGACAAGGGGAGTTGTAACTTTCTCCTCACAAATTACCGCAAACTCGTAAATATTTGACATGGAAGCCATGTCATGCGGACATGTTTTATTATTTTATAAGAACTGCACTGTCACGATGGTGTAGTTTCTGCCAGTACTGCCAAAGCATACTCTGCAAAAGTAGTTGAGTTCGTGGTTACTCAATGATAATCGCGGGCTAAAACGTCAGCCAGCGTTAAGCATGTGCAACTGACGCAGTTAAGTGCCATAAAGTTCAATTAAGTTAGCAATTCTTAATATAAAATCCCCATCGATTTCTGATTAAAAAGAAATTACGACCGGAGCTTCGCTGCACATTTTAGCTGCACGTCACCTCGCCCCATCATCATCCACTTCCACATTTCCGGTTGTCTTTCCTACCATCATGGCGCACTTTACAAATGAAATTCCAAAATGAAAGTAAAAAAATGAACCAAATCGAACAATTTCTTTGATTGTGCGTTTAGTTCGCTTTCTTCGCTATACAACGAGGACTAGTATCTATGACCAGCCCCAATGCCGGTAAGAGGGTGGGGAAAGATACACTTTCGTCTTGAACATCGGAAGTTATGTAAAGAGTGGTTCATCAAAAATAAAATCGATGTCTTTCGCGTGTGAGATTAGCCGGTGCTGGTGGTGGTAGTCATGGTGGTGGTATCGGTGTGGGAAGTCACACCCCGGAAATATTGCAAAAAAGTTACACAAATTAGTTTCTGGTAGGGTAGGACAATTCGCAAAAAGAAACACAAGCCTCGAGCCACACCTGTGTGTGGCATGGTTAGCCGACATATCACCCGATATTGGTTCAGACTACGAAGCAGATGGTTCGGGTGAGTAAGAGAGACTGCGCTTTTGAGAATCGCCCTCTATCTAGCGATTTCAAATCCAAACTACAGGGCGTTTCATTAGACGTTGCGACGAGACGGCCAAATATTTATTCAAGATCGTGGAAATGGGGTAAAATCAATGGAAATAGCCCGACATCAAACAACGGAACAACTTGTATTTGTTTGTTTGCTTTTCCGGACTGGAAAATTGTGTCCCGATACACTCGCCTCCCGTCAGGCGGTTGATGGTGTATTGACATGTTCCTCATAAACATTCTACAGGTTGAAAATAAACATCTTGTTGTTTGCATGCCAGAGCAACGAACGAATGTTCATTTTAATTTCATTTCCTTGAAACCCTATCTAAATGAGGTTCGCTTTTTTTCACGTTCCCTTTGGCTCCGTTTTTGACGTAAGGCTGTCAATTAGACTGGTGCTCGAAAGGAGATACTTTATTTCAATTTAATGATTTTTTCTCTTGAATGCAGATCGAGATAGAGGCATAAAGTAATTTAGCGCTTTAGGAAGTTTATGGCGCTTTAATTGTGTACATCCAGACAAGGGCGTCGTGCTGGATATTTTATTTACGAGTTTTTATTTTGAACAAATCTTTACGATAGTTCTCCTGATAAAAAATATCTTTTATGCCCACGCAATAGTAATCAGGGTGACTTAATTTTTAATAAGAGCTCTGTTTGTGGACTGGTTGATGGTTGATATAATAAATTGTTTTGTTAAGATAAAATCGGTTTTTATTTTTTTGTTCCGGCCGAGGTTTGTCGTTCAGCATACTTTGTATTAGTTTAAGTAATGAGTTCGTTGAAAAAAATTATCTTCAATAATTGTTATAGCGGAAACGTGCAATGAAAATTGCAAATTTATGGAGATAAGCAGAAAGGTTCAGAATGTGTTTTTAAATTGCTAAGAAAACAGTTATAGGGATGAATATATCAAATTAAATCAGGTAATCGTAGGAAAATGAGTCTGCCAGCGTTGTTTAATTATGAACAGAATAGATTACTTTTCAGGGAGGCGGGGAATCAGTAGGGTTGTTCTTTTTATACATAAAGAACGCAGAAATATTTTATTACTCCTTAAATGGTTCTTAATTACAAAAATGCTTGTATGGGATATTTTAAGAGCAGGTTATCCACATATTTACATATGCATTTGCGGTCGAAATAATAGCTCAAGAGTACATACTGCCCTAATGCCACTTCTTCCGCATTTATTAAAAAAAAATGTTACGTATACGCCACCGCTCAATCGATAATGTTTGTTCGTACTGGATGTCCGATTCACAGTCACAGTCAATGGCAAAGAAATGGAACAGCAATGATGCCCTGTTGGCAATATTACCACTTCTGCAGTCGATACAAAAATGTTACGTATACGCCACTGCTTCGCCACCGTGAAGGATTATAGACCTATAAGCTTGTCCTGCTTCGCGCTAAAGACTTTAGAACGAATCCTAGATTTTCATATCCGTCAAATTCCCAGCACGCTTACCTTAAGGGTTGGTCCACTGAGACTGCTCTTCACGAAGTGGTGCGTACGGTGGAAAAAACTCTCCACTACAAAGAATACACTCTTGCTACCTTTCTTGCCATAGAAGGAGCATTCAACAAGATCCATACTGAGGTCATTCAAGAGGCTCTCACCGAGCTAGGTGTAGAGGATTTTCTTAGCCAATGGATAGTTTCCACGCTAAAAACTCGAATCATTTAGGCAACACTAGGGAACAGCAGCACAACTAAGATGGTTAGTAGGGGCACAAGGAGGAGTTATCTCCTCTTTGCTATGGCTTATGGCAATAAATAAAATTTTAGTGCGACTCGATAGGGAGGGATATAAGGTGGTTGCGTATGCCGATGACGTGGTTATACTAGTATCAGGTAAATTTCTCCCCACGATAAGTCAACTCATGGAGAGAGCTCTGGATAAGGTACACTCATGGGCCCTGAGCAGTGGCCTTGGAGTAAATCCAGAGAAGACCGAAATGATTCTATTTACCACTAAAACCAAGGTTCCGGAATTCACCCCACCCAAACTAAACGGTCAGCCACTTTCACTAAGCCCCAGTGCAAAATACCTAGGCACAATACTCCATTCGAAACTGAGTTAGAAGCTCAATGTAGAACAGCGGGTTAAGAAAGCAAGTATAACGTTCTATGCCTGCAATAAAGCATTTGGCAAAAAATGGGGACTCAAGCCAAAGATGACCCTGTGGATGTACACTGCCGTTGTGCGTCCAATTCTTACTTATGGCGCCATAGTCTGGTGGTCTGCCGTGAGTAAAAAAATACAACATCGGTAAGTTCAAGAAAGTGCAGAGATCAGTGTGTGAAGGTGTTACAGGGGCACTGAGGCTTGCTCAATAATCTCCAGACATCCAACCAAAATATTGCTATCTTCTCAGATAGCCAAGCCGCTATCAAAGCCATTGATGCGGTTACCATATCATCAAAGCTGGTAGAGCAATGCCGGCTTGAAATTAATCAACTGAGTACCCACTCCACAATTACACTCATCTGGATCCCAGGTCATAGCAACTTCGAGGGCAATGAGCGTGCCGACGGGCTGGCCAGGAAAGGATCGGCCCTTAACAGTTCACTTGCAGAAAGAGTCGATATTCCGCTGGGCACTGTTAAGGGCTTTGTACATCTACACTTCCTCCAGATTGCAAATCAAAGATGGAATGGCCTGTCCAGCTGCGTCATCTCAAGAAAGACCTGGCCCAATTACAATAAAATCAAGTCAAGAGAGCTACTTGGCAAGTCAAGATTAGATATTGCCAGAATCGTAGCCATTATTACGGGCTTGGTATTCCTCACAATAACTTCTGCAATTTCTGAAGCTGCAAAGACCTTAATGAGAAAGAATCTCTACTTCACTTCCTCTGCAGGTGTCTGGCCCTGGCGAGGACCAGACTGCGCTCTTTGGGCAAACTCTTCTTCATGGACCTCGCCGAGATAGCTGAGAAAAGGATTGGAGAACTAATCCTGTATCTAAACTCCACCGGCGGGATATAGCCATCCTAAACCACCAAATCAAAAACCACATACTAATAAGGATTAAACGAGTTTTGTGGTTACAAAACGGCGCACTCTAGCACTAATTGGGCCCTAAAGGGCCGGCACTTTACCTACCTACCTATCCCACTGCCCAGTCGATGATTTTTGTTAGTACTGAAAGTCCGAGCCACAGTCGCAGTCAATGGCAAAGAAATTGAACAGCAATGATGCCACTACGTCTGCATAATTATATGTTCCCATCTTCAAGAATTAAATTCATCTGTTTGTTGTGACTACGATGTGAAGAAATGTTGTGAAAAATGCGATAAAAAATTCTTTAATTTACGTCAGCACTTAAGGTGCACATTTGTCAACTTTCGTCAAGTTTTTTTTAGGGTGATCGGTATGTGTTCCAATCCTGTCTAAAGATATGTTTAATGAATTGAAATATACTGCGTATATTGAAATTCATTTACCCGTTCTCAAACTTTTTTATATGACGGTTGATGGCTGTAACTTATCGATCTAAAATACATATGTATTTCCATTAACTTTTCCGTAAACCCTTTTGAATCTTAAAAGTCGGTGAGACCATGTTTTCGTGTGATTCAGCTGTCATTTCGAATTTAATGTGAAAACTAACATAACAATGCCTGTCCTAAAGAATACGTAAATAGTTTTACGAAGAAATAACTTAAAACTATTTTAAAAGTGAATTTGTTTATAGAAAACTTGTGTTTATCTTATTTTTTACATATAAATTAAATATTAATACATCTTCTCCAAACCCATTGGAGATACATTGGTACTTACATACATACGTAGGCTCATACGTATGTATAAGAGTACATTAATAAAAACTATTCAATGTTGTAAGCAAAAACGACATACAGCAGCTGTTTTGTAAGTAAAAAACTTCGAGTATCCTGGAATAATGAATAAATTTACCTTTTCTCGAGAAAGGGTATTCTAGGTATTACGTATCAAAGGTAAACAAAAGAGTATCTTTGAACACTTTTCGATGTATTAGACACATTTGTATATCGTGCTTAAAAAACTTGAGAATAAAGTTCTTAAACTTATTTTGTAGGCGTTCCTTACTTTTCTTTTTTTCGTAACCAAAACTAGGCTCTGTGGAGCCTTATACATAACTAGCGATTTTCTTTAGTACACTGCGACCTAAATAATCTCTTGTGTCAAGCAAGTTCTCCTACAACTCTGCAAATTCTTGAGCAAGATCGAGATCGAGCGATTTCTTAGCTTCTCTTGATGTTTAAGGGGTTGATGAACTTCTTGGATGGGCGAAGTACTGGAGTAGAGTTCCATTTGCTGAGTCTTTCATTGACCTCCTTCCATACATCTAGTTTCAAATGGGCTTATCAATGAATATTCGGCTCCTTGTCTGCCGAGCTCATATAAAATAGCCGAAATAGACGGCGAGTTTGAAATTCGGACCGAAAACATCTCCACCGGTCCCGTTTCTGGTATTTGATCCGTCGGTATACCACACCGAGAGCGACTGGTCTGTCATTACTCCATACGGTGTGATAGAGGATGATAGGGGTGAATGGTTCTAGGACACATAATTCGATATTCTGAAAGTCACAACGGACCCAACTCAAAAGACCGCAATGAAGGAAGTCCCATCAATGTTGGCAATAAGATATGGTTCCCATTTGTTTGCCCGTAAAGTAATTTTGTATAAATTAACCCACAGGACGGGAGTATACGAACTAAATTCCTCGGTGTATTTTTCATGCAGAGGTATGTACAGTACATATATTCGATCGATAGAAGACATCACAAGCAAAACATCGCGATACTATCAGACAGCTAGGCTGCCATCAAGGCACTGAAATCCGATCTACGCACGAGGTGATATAGGTCGAGACTCATCAACTAATATGAGTTCGGGGGAGCACAATAGATCTCTACAAGTTGCAGTGCATACACACACCCCAACTTTTGACATCTAATATCTAACAGTGAATTGTTAGGCCGGTTTTAATGGAAGTCAATTGACAGCTATCATCTGTTCTTCCACTAAATGTACAATTTTACGCAAAGATCTTGCCCTACGCTCGTATAAAATGAGGCTGGTGCAGGAATTACAGTCACAAAATATATCATTTGCGTTGTCCTTTCTCTGATTCATTGTCTTCATTGATAAATTTATGTTCTTTCTGACTTAAAAGCGTCAGAGTCCTTCGAGCAACACCATCAAAATCACCATCTAGGTATATCGAAAGGAACGCATCAGCTCAAGTTAGCATTGCTGTACAAACAGCAGAGAAAGTAAAGAGCTTGGACCCAGTTAGACACATGTGCAATGGCTGGAAACTGTGGAGAAGATATCCCTGTCTCTGGTCAAACTGAGTCGGGACGAAGCAACGATCGTCTCCGGTATCATTACTGGGTATTGTGTCATTGGTAATTATGCGGAGCGTATACATCTCAACTCCTGCAATAAGTTGTAGGGACAAGAATGAAAACAAATCTGTGCGTCACTTGCTGTGTGAATGTTCAGCCCGCTCTGGCAGAAGAATGATGACTCTTGGCAGTTACTTTTCACATTTGGCAATTACTTCTTCTAGTACAATTGTTACAGTTCACAGTACGATTGTTCCAATTCAATGCTGAATCCATGCTGTTACATACGTACATGGGAGCAGCATTAAGAAAGTGAACACCCTTCGAGAATAAAAAATTGCACGTTTTTTAATTATAAAAAAAAATGTCGTTAATGGATGCCTATGAAACATTTCTTGATCTAATCGTAATTCTCTAATGAACATCGTTAACAGAGAACGGGTAAGGAACCAATAGGCACAATCATCCGACAATAGAAGTGGCAGTGGAGTGATAATACATTTGGAAAAAAGCGACACCTCCATTGCTAATTACACTACGCAATGGAGTTCGCTTACCCAAGATGGCAGAAGAGTGGGTCGATCGAGAAATACCGACGTAGAAAATGGTGCAGAACAGTTGAAAAGGAGTCAGGGCAATCGGTAGGAGAAAGCTGAGACAAATTGAAAAAAAACACACACAATGGAGCATAGGCAAAACAAAGTCCAGGTAACGCACAAGAAAAAAAGGTTATGACGTTACGCCTTAAAAACTTTCATTATTAGTTCGACTGGAAGGGACATTTCCTTGCTGACTTGAAACGGCAGGGCGAATTGCAAAACTCTCTCATGACAAATCTTTTGGAGAGGTGATGCTGCAAACAATGTTTTATTGACTTTGCGGCATTCAAACTAGTGTCGGCTCGCTTAGCAGTTCAGAGCACCAACCACTGAACCACGGCATCGCCAACATTGGAGAAAAAACTTTATCCTTAGCAGTGCCTTTGGTGACCGTTATTTTTATTTAGTTGCCTCCCAGTGCGATTTTACAGAGGTTTTCAATTAGGCCAGAACAATGAAATTCAGGATTTTCTTCAAAATTTTGCAGAGCTCAATCGGAGAAGTTTCGGCACTTCAAACGATCTAGAGGCTTCACTTCTTGAGTTAATGTGATCTTTTAAGGGTGTAGGCCAAGATCTTTATGAAAAATTCGCCACAATGTGGACTGAGAGAATCAAAATTCCTGTGAACGGCGTGGAATCGACTAATTTGGATCATTTTGAACTGAAGCACTTGATGCTGCGATTTTTTTGGTACTTCGTTGTCTCACTGGCACAGGAACATTCAATAGTGAATATGTTGACTCGAACTTATCCACTACACAGTCTGTCTGGTGGGACGATTATTACGACCGAAAATTGGAGTAAGCACTCTTAAAGTTGACTCCGAATTTATTTTTAAAATTTCCAAACGTTGCTCATTCGTAAACTTCACCATGATAAGTCTTGACTGACGTTTTGACATTGACAGATCATAAAAATGTATAAAATATTGAGTCAGACAGATTGGATTGAATCTTTTGAACCTGTAAAATTCAACTGAAAAGGCTTGGCACCTCCTTCGTTAATTTATATACGCAATTATGCTAGATCTAAATCTTAACCCATCCATGTTGGCGTCGAAATCATAAAAAGTATGTTGACGTTTGAAGAAATTGCAGATGCAGGTATAAATGTTTAATCGAAACTTTCGGTTAGGTTACGTTAGGTTAGCGAGCCGATGAAGACGATAACATCCTCTTCATTCCACTTAGGTCTATGTAGACCCGTTGTTGAAGACCCCATGTGTTTACCAGCTACTTCCCACTGCGTGATTTTATGTGCCTTATGACAGCCACCCGGCTCCCCTTGCGAACTTGAGTAGATCCGACAGTGAACCATCGGATAACTCCTCGATGTTATCGAAGAGGTATCTGCCCAATATTCTTTTCCTAATGTTGCAGAGGCTTGGGTAATGACAGAGGAAATGAGTAGTGTTCTCATGCACCTTCTCGTCTCCGCATTCTCTGCAAAGGTCTTCCCCGGTCAGATGCAGCTTCTTTGCATGATACCTGAGTATATTGTGGCCTGTAATTAGTCCTACCAGTAATGACAGGGATTTCCTGTCCATATGTAGTAGCCTATTCCTACTGCTCTTATTTTATTCTGGCCATAACTTTCTGGAGACTTCGCAGGTGGTTAGTGTTTTTCACCTTCGTTAAGGATCTTAGCCTTATTATTTCCTTCAGATGACGAAGTGGAGGTTTAATTGTACCATCCACTAGGTCCGGTTCCAGGGCTGATCCCTTTCTAGCCAGTTCGTCAGCAGTTTCGTTTACTGCCACACCACTGTGGCCAGGGAACCGGCAGAGTTGAACATTATGCTGCGTGCCAAGAATACTCACTCTTCGCGACAGCACTTTACAAGCTTAGATGTGGTAAGAGTAGCAGTTAGTGTTTTTAAAGCCGCCTGGTTGTCTATGAAGATCGTGATATCCGCTCTTGATACCGTGGGCATTGACGCCCATCGGGCAGCTCTGGTCACTGCTAGAACCTCTGCCTGGAAAACACTACACTATCGAAATTTTAAAATTGAGTGACTTTCCAGACCTCCAGATCTACCTTCGATGGACCTTTCAAAGAACAGGGGGAATATTCCAGACACCAATGGGTGTCTTAAATGCAGCATTGTAACCATCAATCAATTCGCGATTATGAAGCATTTAAACGCTTAAAAAAGGTGCCGGGAAAAAATCTCAAATGCATATTAAACTTACAAGTACCTCTGAGCTACCATAAAAAGTGAGAGCCCAATAAACCAGTGGCTGCAGTTAAAATCTCCAAATAGTTAGGATAATAAGAAATAATACCTTGATAGTCCGAGAGCCCCAAGAGCTTTGTATTTGGGCGTTAAACCTTCGGAAGAGGAAGAAATTGCAATGCAGATGTCAAGTCTTTAGGCCATTTGGCAACAAAATGCTTCATGCATCCTAAACGCTTCATTATCACTCCATGACTCATTTATCTTGTAATCAAAACTCAAATTATGTATCTTTTCCTTATCATTGGGAAACAAAATTTGTACAATAAATTTACAATTCATATAGCCGAGTGCTTTCACAAGTCACCCTTCTAAGATGTCAATTTGAAGTCCTTTATGGTTTACACAACATTCATCAAAATCATTAATCATGTTCATTAATCTGAAT